>OU343219.1:129197516-129285094 GCA_910596185.1 Chrysanthemum makinoi
ATGTTTTCTTCTTATGGAAGCTCTGAGTCGAATGATCGCGCATTCTTTGCATGCTCATGTACCAACATCATCACTAATGGAAGTTCCCTATCTAAAAAGCAACACAAGTCGAATGATTCTTCACAAACCAAAGAATCTCTACAAAGTTAAAGACTTAAAGAACTTCATCACATCAAATCCAACGCCAAAAGAGCGTATGAGCTGTCAAGAAGTGAACATGGAGACACCAAATAGCAGCCTACAACAACAAAGAACAATATCAAGATACAAAGTAGAACTGCTCAAAGAAGACAACCTCTAAGACCTGAGAGATTGTTCAATCAAGGCAAATCTCTCACAAGAAAGAAGAATGTCAAAAGACGCCAAAGCTACTATTACATCAACGCCTTCACCGTTCATATTCATTCATCACTAACGCTTAGGGGGAGATTGTTGGAATCACTCCTAAACCCTAATCAAGTGTTAGTGATTCACATGTAATAGTTAGCTTAATTATGGCCTTTATGTTTGTTATTAGCCTTAGGCTTACGTAGAAGGCCCATAAGCCTAGGCCTAGTCCACAAGGAAAAGGATGGGAACCTGAGTGCTGCCCTAGCTTCCCTCCTATAAATACTCTTATATAACCCTCACTTGAAGGTTGGTTGTTCAATTTATTTTCACACACATCCCACGATAATCGCTTCAAGTCTATCGTAAGGTGTGTGTTTGGTTTAATTGTTCAATCGCCTTTATCTCTTTCTATTAAGCTTGTGTTGTAAATCTAGTGACCTAACACTTCGCCTAAAATCGGCGGTAATAATATATATAAGACTCTACTAAACTAGGATATAATGCTTGTGGAATGGATGTGCTACATTTACTGAAAATTAAGACCTGAAAATTCCAAAATTTATAAGTAGCTCGTAAAACGAAAAAAAATAATCGATGTTTTACTCCTTCCCCGACCGCCGTTATGATCCGACGCAAGTTATCCCTTATCGACAAAACTGGTCTGCGATTTTCTGAAAAATTCGAAAATTTACCCCTTTAGAATCGGAAAAATTTCTCAAGAACATCCATTATGACTCGACATAAAGCATTTGACTCGAACAAACACACATGTATATCTTTAAAATAATTGTAATTCTCATGTTCACGTTTCTTTGAAAACGCTGTAATCCTCCCTACACTTATCCCTATGTAAATACCTTTATATGTGATTAAGACGAGGTTAAAACAAAATGAGCATTTTTACAAATTTAAACATGAGAATAAACAATCAGTAAAAGATATATGACACTAACAAGCAAACAATTAAGCATGGGTTGCCTCCCACGGAGCGCTTTTCTTTATTTATGAGTCTTGTAGCTAGACTCGTAGTCGCAATTCTACGTATCGATATAAGTAAGCCTATCCTTAACAATGTCATAAGGATCAAACTTATCATTTAAGTTCCTAGTAGTACGCTTGGTTCGATATGCCTTTTCAAACTCTCTCCATCTGGATCATAGATTGTTATCCTATGTGCCACTCTCCATTACCATCGTAGGCGGTCTATCCCAATCCCATTTATGTTTAGGCTTTCAACTTTCCAACTTATTCATGACAAGGTTGATGGGCAAGCATCCTAGGAACTCGGTCATCTTCCTAAATACTAAGGCTTCCCTAACGGGTTCACTTCCATGTCCCTAGCCATTTCTATGGAAAGTTGCTTTAGTCGCAAAGGCTTCATCTAAGTAGAAAGGTCGTTGGGGACCTATGAGGTTCTTATCTATCCAAGGTCCATATCTAGAAGGCGCTCTATCCAACCTAATCTCATGTGGGATTTTCTTCTCTTTGTAGTACGTATGCTTTTTGACATCGTAAATTGACCTAGCACTCCCCTCTCCTACCACTATTTTAGACATCTTACAATCGATGATGGCACTAGCGGTAGCTAAGAATCCTCTTCCTACTAGTAGTGGGCATGTCGGGTCCTTATTCATGTCTAGCACATGGAAGTCGGCCAGAGTCAATTCTCCCACGTGTCCTACCATTTCTTTATTATCCCTACCGGATATGCAACACTACCATCCGCTAGACCTAAGATGGTTTCCGTTGGCTCTATCTTACCTAAGTTAAGGCTTCTATGGAGGGACAACGGAACAAGATTGATGCATGATCCTAAGTCAGCTAGAGCATCGAGAGGTTTGGAAGTTCCAAGCCTACACTAAGAGTGAATAGCCCGATCGTCCTAACTTGGTAGGTTATTATTTCGCACAAAATCGGACCCATGTTTTCCAAGTTTAAGTTCTAGCTCATATTTTTCTTTTAAAGCATTATAATAAGGTGCATGAGCTAAGACTTCAAGAACCGGGTTTTCTTGATGGAGTTCCTTTTAATCCTTCTCTAGATTAGGTTTCGTTCTTGGTTGACTGGTTTCTCAAGAGTAGGTTCTACCAATGGTGCAGGCCTGGGTATCTCATTTTGGATTGCTTGAACCCTTGTTGATAGCATTTACCGAGTGAACCGGGTGTGAGGGCATGGATGTGCACTCCCATAGTGAACAAGAAACACGGTCAACGAAATCGAATTCACTTTTGGGTTCTTTATAGTATCACTTGGGAGTGCTCCAATTTCTCGGTCATTAAATGCTTTTAAGAGGGCATCAAGCTTGTTTGTTATCTCGCCTTGTCTTTGCTTAAAATCGGCTTCAAGCTTAGTCAATCGAGTCTCTTGAGATGACATGAATCTAGATGCAATTGCCTCAAGACTAGTAGGTTCGGTGTTTGAGAATTGAACCTATGAGGTGGACTAGATGAGCTTTGGGGTGTGCTTGAGTTTTGGTTCCACTTAAGGTTAGGTGATTTCTCCATGAGGGATTGTAAGAGTTTCCTAAGTTGTTTTGTTCGGCCGCAAAAGTTCACTTCGTCTCCGCCTGTCGGTACGTGGAGGCGTAGTCCGCAAAAGCTTTGTCGGGGAGTCTTGTTCAATCCGAGTGTCATGGGACCACTACATAACTCACAAGGTAGAGTGATTTTATTCACTTGATGTGAAGACTTAGGATTTTCATAGGAGCTCATTAGGAATTTCACTTGATCTTCAAGTTCGAGCATCCTACGGCGGAAGGTTGTAGTCAATGGGTGGCGGAGATTGCCTTAACGGTTTGGGCAACTCATTTGGGTCATTCCAACTTTCGTTGTCATAGAGAGCAAGGTCCTCTATTATACCCCATGATTCTTCGCCGGTGAGATCACTAAGTTTTCACCTACCGCTTGGTCAATGGATCGCTTGGGGAAGTTGACATGATCATAGAAAGTTGGACTGGAGCCAAAGATCAATGCCGTGATGAGGGACTTTATGAAGTAAGTCCATGAATCGAGTCCATGCTTCATAGAGAGATTCACCTTGACGTTGTTGGAACATCAAGATGTCATTCCTAAGCTTAGTGGTTCCCCTCCGTGGGAAAATTTGAAGCAAGAAGAGGGAGGAGATTATCCCAACTTGAGATGGAGCCGCGGGAAGTCGCTCGCCAATTACTAGCTTGGTCCGTAGAGAATTCAGAGACGCAGCGCGGTCCCCGAGTAGTAAGCATCAAGGTCGATGGAATCGACAATTTTAAGGAAATCCTTAAGATGATGATTAGGATCTTCGGAACGAAGTCCATGGAATGCACATCCGTTTTGCACCAACCGGATGGGTGCTTGATCTCGCAAGGGCCGTAGGTTGAGCTTGACCGGAAGCTCAATGGTGTTCCTATAGCCTGGTGGTTGTCTTAGTATTCACCAAGAGTACGGCTCTGGCGTCATTTGGTGGTGTTGATGAATGGTGGGTGGTTATCACCTTCCGTGATGAAAGTGATGGTATACGAACAAAGGTCACGAAGAAGGGGGATAATTGAGAAAGCTAAAAATGAGAAAAATTCACTTGATAGAATCAGCAAAGAAACCTAAACGAGGTGGACTACTAACTAGCTATTCTATTCCCGGCAGGGGCCAAAAATTTGATAACGCTACACAGCCGTCTCGGGGTCAAGGAACTTCCTTCTTCTGAGCAAGTTTTATAACACCCTAGGCAGTGAACCTAATCGTAGTGTAGTATTAGGGTAAGCCACGGGTATTGATATCGTTCTCTAGGGGAATAGGAATGCTAATGGAAGTTACTACGCTTAAGGTCGGGGTGAGGAAGATTATTTTTATCTTTTTATATTTTTAGGAATTAGAAAGGTACGAATCTAGGGTTTGGATTGGGGGTTGGTATTTCACCGATTACTCTACTTATCTAATTATCTAATCTGGTAGTCTATGTCTAATTATTGTGTGCTCGTATGATGGTTTAAAGATGTGTTATACTTAGGTTTTATTACCCCAATTATCTCCCATTGATGGTTGAATTGTCACCTTCCTTATTCTAAGCGCTAAGGTGTCTAAAAGTCGTAGGGTATGCGTTTGTCCCTAACTCTTTGAAACTACCAAAGGGTCTTGTCTACAAAATCTCTAGGAATTATAGACTCCTACTCTAAGGTACTCTTTGGATGGTTTAGCCTACAACTACTCTAGGTGTTATAGTCTAAGGTTTTCAAAGATTAATCAAGCATTAACTACACAACGAAAGACCTATCGCATTACTAGATCATTAACAATTAAGATAAGAGACAACCAATCAATATTCAATAATCAAGTTTCATATTCCCTAAGCAAATACACAAACAAATTAGCCGGACATGAAGAACATGCAAGCATACACACAAATAATTGAAGACATAATTGAATTAATGAAGTAAAACACTTATCTTGATGTAAGATGGTTTGAACCCTAAAATACCTGCAGACACCTTTCTGGTCTTAGGTTTTAGGTTTTACCCAAAAGACTACGACAAAAACTGAAAAATTGGATTCTATATATAAGATTACAATCGCGACGGCGCATCTTATGAATTGTGACGCCGTCGCCGTATTAGGTTTCGTCTTGGCCACGTTAGTTTGAGACGGGCTACCTTATGCCACGCCGTCCCCTTCAGTCCTCTGACGCGTCTCGATCAACTCTAGGCCGCCTGAAGTCTGGACGACCTACTTTTAAAGCCTGACATCGTCACTTGAAAATAAGCGATTTGGCTACCGCCCTCACACAAAGTGATGCATCGGGTTTAAAACAACACCTCGCTGTCACTTGTGAACCGGGCGCCGTCCCCTGTGTTTCAGAATTGAGTGTCTCGATTCTTGACTTTGGCCATTTTCTTCAGATATCCGCCTGGCCCAAGTGCCATTCCAGCTATTTACCTTCAAGAGACCTAAAAAGTGAAAAGGAACGATATTAAGTAATAACGGATACAAAAGTGATCAAATAAGGGCTTAAACGACCCCTCAAAAAGGTACATTTTAAAACCTTATCATTAAGCTTCTTTCTGTATTCTCTGTCTTCATCCAGTGGCTCTCTTCCTGAGCTCTCTTCTTCTTGCTCAAGCACTAGAGTTTTCCCTTTATCAGACTTGGGAATTAGAGGTTTTTCAACTATTAGTGTGTCATCTGTGGCAGATTCTGAGTAGATAACCTCTTCGTCTATTTCAGTGTCCTCAGAGTCCTCGTTCATTGTTGGGTTCGTTTAGGAATAGGGATAGCATTTGATGGAATTTTCCTTTACGGAAGGACCTCTTGGACACTGAGGGACTCTGCTGCTATAACACTTCCTACACCTTCCTCGGTCTTCCTAACACGTGCACGAAGACTTAACATCAATGAAACCTACTTTGCCTCGCTTAACCGCTACCGATATCGTTTGCATTATGAAGTCCTTTTGATAACATCAAATAAGATAATCTGGCAACACTACACCCTGTTTTCTTCTCATGGTTGATTCTTTGAATCTTACCATTACGAGTGTGGGTTCAAGTAGCACGGAAAGGATGGTGGGGTCTTCAAGTCTGGGGAATATTTGGATTGGTTTCAAGAATCCTTTTGATCTACAATTTGTGTGTATCCTAATAAGGGACTTGGAGCCAGCCTTTTCGGTAAGTCATCATGTCGTCCCTGCATCGAGCCGCAAATTCGATGTGTTTCATGTTAACCATGCCCCATAAGATTTGAAGTTCCATGAGCTTTGGATGCTCATAGCCACTGTCACGTCCAGAAACGGATTTAGCAATCATAATGTACAGTGTTCTCCATGGTTGAGGAATATTCTTGAGATCTACCGAGAGTGTTTTGTGATAACTCCAGCAGCCTTCATCATAAGCCGCATGCTCGACCATGAATTGGAGAATCCACCTTCCGTAGGGAGTATCGAGAACTTAGTAGGTTCGATGGTTGAAAAGAAGAACAACCCTTAAATATGCAGGAGTGATGGTGACTTGTTTGTTGTTAAGCGTCACCGTCACAGCACTTTGACCTTTGACCTTTTGTATCGGTGCCGAATTGGACAAACTAGATCTCCCAAGACGCATATAATTTGTTAGCATGTTTGGTATGGGTGAGTCTTCTAATATCCACCGACCGACAAGAAGACTCAGAGCAAGTGAAGTTCTCAAAATCAACTCTGAGGTTGTTCTTCCCAATCTTCATTGTGTAACCATTGGGGTAGATGTCTTCCATAGAGAGAACATTTGGTGCATCAATGTTTTCTATTTGAACGTCCATATCGCGGATCTCAAAGATATTTAGCCAAAAGAACCAACATATCGAAAGATATTACGTTAGTCAAAAGTTGATTTTATTGTCTAATTATTGAATATGATATGTTAACGAATGTTACGAGTCCAATGCCACTTGTTTGTCCAATAGTCCAAAGTAGTCGTGAAAAATTTCGTGAATTTATTAACTTTTAGTTTTGAAGTCCAAATTTTCACATATTATCACCACATATTAAATTTCATTTAAGATTAATGGCATTTTGGTTTCGTGACGTTATGATTTGTTTATTTACAAGTTTGTACGCGTAACAATTCACAATTATGGTTAAAAATTAGGCTTAGGCGTAGGATTTGCAAGCTTATGCATAAATAGTAGACCATATGCGTAGGTATAAGCTTATGCGTAGGATTTGACTTTACGCGTAAGAAATGTTACGCTGTAGGAAAAAAGAGCCTTAGGCATAGAGCTTACGCTAAGTAAGCTGATATGGGAGCATACAAGGTTTACTAAGTAAGTGAACTTATGCGTTAAGATCACCGTTTAGCATATCCTTCAAGTGATACACGTAGTCCTCAGAGAACCTTACGCAAAGGTTACGCGTAAGATTACCGTAACTTCTTTGCGCGTAAGATGATCCTTATGCGTAGAAGTCCACGGTTAACCTTGATTCTGAATATTTCACGCGTAAAACCTGAAATAAAGTTGTCATAACAACATCATTAACATATTTATTCAATCCTTTTTCAATCTTAAATGGAATCACTATGAACAACAGTTACGCGTAAGATTAGCTTACACGTAGAACTAAAACCCTAAGTTTCAAATTCTACGAATAAGTAATTTAGCCATAGGATTTGCACCAAACGTATTCTAGGATATCTTAGAGGCCTAATGAGTTGTTTTAAACAAGTTTTCACATCAAAACCCTTATGAATCAAGAATACCTAATTCGTATGAACATAAACCCTAAATTTTAATTTTCACAAAATTAATGTTTCTGGGTATGTTTCAAGCATGGATTTGGTCAATTAAACATGTATACAACATCGTAAGAACAACTAATTGTCCGTAAACACCTCAAATGAAAACACCCACCTGAAAGATAAACCCTAAACTTGAATAATGATTGAAAACGCTCGGGTGGATTTTATGATGAAAATGGTTTAAAGACTTGATATAAACATGAAAACACAACCCCTTATCATCATTAATCAACCAACGCGGATCATGTGTTCATAAGCTTGCATAGTAACACATAATCACCTTATATCAATATCAAACCGTTGAAAATGCAAACGTTTAAAAACCTTTGTTTGAAATCACATAAGAATGCTTAAATCACTTAAAAAATAGATGATTATAACACGGATTAGATGGTTGAATCTTGTAGGATATTGGATTTCACTTACACATCAAACCATAACACAGGCATGATAAGTGGAATTCTAGAGAGAGAAAGTTAGAGGTTTAGGGAACTTAGCGAGAGAAAGTGAAAGATATTATTATGAGCTCCAACTCTCTACCTTGGGAGGTAGAGAGTATTTATAGTCTTACATAAAACGCCACACAACGGGCCGGATCAATATACAAAGGGATAAAGACCTCGTCTCACCTGTTACTAAACTAAATACTACCTAACATAAAAGTACTATGACTACGAGCTTTCTAACGATTACATATACTTGAGGTGACCGACTCTTTAATACCTGGAATTTCTAATTCTAACAATCTCCCCTAAGGAGGCCAAACCTCAAACATATATACTAAAATGACATTGAATACAATCAGATATTACATTAACAATTGATCTTGCATTCTTGATGTAGTATTTTGCTCCGAAGCTCGTAGTCATTGATTCCACTCATTGCATGTTTGGTTAATCCAAGTGGAGGTCTTTAACTGATCCACGTGATAATATGTGAGTTGCTCTTTGAGATCATCGCTTAATAGAAAATCTCTGATACATCCATTGTGGTGTTGGTATTATGTGATGTTGTGACTTTCGACCGACATGCTCACACTCGATCATGATATCTCTCATGAGTAGCGGAAGCATTAGTTGATTCATGATATTGGCGCAGCAGAAAGGTGAAGCATGGAGTGAAAATATCAGAGTCATTGATGCACTAATCATGATTTCTTTGAGATGAATGTGTTAGGTGAAAGCATGCTGTTGGATTGACCGCTTCATTCTCGATTAGTCCAAACGCCGGGGTGTACCTGATAAGACAGTTAGCAAAGTTTACTAAAGTGTCTTTGATCACTTTCGATGAATTGAGGTACACGCACCACGGTTCCCCGCTGATCGTACATAAGTACTTGATCGTATAATTCTCAAGAATTTCCTTGACAGGTTTTGCAAATGCTTCTAGTGTTTCAAACCGAACGCCTCAAAGAAGACAACACGGAGGAGTGAACCAGCGAATTTACGTCCAATCGACATGAAAAGAGATTTGAAAACAATCGTGTATTGCTCAATAGAAATTGTTTTTGCAATATAACAAAGGTTTTAATGAAAATCAATTATCAATCATAAAACACCTTTTGATTTGAAAATTAGTACACGCCGACGCTAATGAAAAGAGTTTTAAAGCACAAAGACCGGTTTTTTTTTTTTCAAAGGTATCCGTCAATCCATAACTCGAACCAGATTGATTCAAAAGATTGAATCGCCCCATTGTTTCGCTCATTGTCACATGGTTGATCAGATAATAGATCTCACATGCCACCTACCAGGAGCTTGTTAGATGTTGGCTCCAGTAGGCTTTCCATCTTCACAGTGAATATGTAAACACATCACTCAGATGTTCTCGCAATACCACAAGGATAATGCGTAGGACTCAAGATATAATCTCTCTTCCACATTGTGTGAAACAGAGAGTCTTCATTGAAAGTGTCCTAATGAGATTTATTGATGATCTCGTGGCACTAGACTCAATTTGTGCATATTTGGATCCTATATCTGAGACTAGGGAGAGGGTCTCCTTCTTCAATATCAACAATCTCTAAGAGAAAGTCGATAGATAATGTCGTTCCCTCGAATGAAACAAGTCCTTTTAAGAGGAACTTGAGTGGTTTGAAAGTTGAAGCGCATCGCCACCGGGTCCATGACGCCTTGTCTTCAATACCGATGTTACCATCAGTAGTATATGAATTGAACCCGTTTCTGCCCTAAGGTTGAATAAATGGAGGGCTATTTGTTTTCACCCTTTCTCATTCAATTCTTTTAATTCTTCAACCCTTCAGGCTACCGAGACTTCATGTAGCTAGAACCTTGTGGTTTATTTCAAGACTAGCTCAGTCTCACCAAGACTCTTCCCATATCTCCTTTTTCTCCTTTTATCATCATACCTAAGAACTCTACACTAACTAGTGGATAGTCCCCGGTAGATCCCTCTCCGTTCAAGGATCATGGGAACACATACCTAACCTTATCGCCCTTATATCACCATACATAATGTAAAGTTGGTCGGTCTTTTGGTATTGTTTATCCGCCATAGGAACCAATTGAAAATCATTTGAAAATCAATCCTGATACTTATGATATTTTATCAAAGCATTTTGTACCTGAATTGTTTTTGATATTTTTAGAATAAGTGTTCCCCCTCAACATGTGCATCAAATGTTTGAAATCGTTTTGCACACGGAGGCAGAGGAAGAAATTACTTCTTTGATTACCAATTTTCTAAAAGATATCAACATCACTTCCCTAACCAAGACAAGTAGATAAAGCATTTTGGGGAAGGATGATGTTTTCAAAGTTTGCTCCCCTCAATAATGTGCTCAGATTTGAAAAGAGTTTTGCACATACTGAGAGGAACCCGCACATTGAGATAAGTGATCACGCTTCAAATCATAGGTTTAAGATGTGATGCCCTCTCAACATGTGCATGGAAAATTTGAAATCGCATCACATGTGGGAAGAAAAGCATGTACATCCTTATAAAACCATTTACCGAATTATCAATTTAAATCCAATTTAAATCACACATTCTCCTCCGATCACAATTATTAAATCATTTGAGATTTGTGATCTCTTATAGATTTAAATTGATTTTGAAAGCTTTTAGGAAGAATTGTGACTTGATTATGAAAGCGCTTTTAACTGAGGCTGATGACATGTTAAGATTTTAAACCCATTGATAACACATGCATATATATCTTTTGAAAACAATTGAATGCCAAATAACTTTTTAATTTAATTGAAATTATTCTCCCCCTCAATCAATGACATAAGTTGTTGATCGAGAATGATATTTTGACAAATAAGTCCGATGATTATCAAAAATAGAGACCGAAGTTATTTTCAAAGCATTAGTTTTCGCAGATAAATGTTTAAAGAATCGAGCATGGAATTTTGAAACATGATAAAGTATGGCTCTCGTTTTCTTTGAAAATGGTATCACCGAAAATGACAATAAATCATTGTTTCTCTTTCTCCCAAAAATATTTTTTGATTTTTTGATTTTTTTAAATTCGAACAACATCTAAAGTCCCGTGTCATTCTTTGAATGACAAAGACAAAGACCGATATAATCGAACCGAGAAAAACATGACAAATGACATTATTTTTGAAGATTTTTCGATTTTTTTTTTTTCAGATTTTTATGGATTTTTGAAAGTTTTATATTTTTCATTTTTTTCTATTTGGTTTTATAGGGTTTTATAATTTTGTAATTTGCTTTTTGGATAAATATATACAAAGATATAGATGAAGGAAAGACCTTTACCTCGCCTTCTCCCTCAAGACGCTTGAGTGTTTCGGTTGAAGGCTTTTCTGCCAAGTCGAGGAAGAATAAACTCAAAACGTTTCTCTAAGAGCTTTGGTGAAGATGTCCGCTAACCGGTATTCTAACTTAACAAAATAGAGTTCCACCACACCGTTTCCACTTGCTCCCCCGATGAAATGATGATGTCTGATGTCATGGTTTCGAAAGTGTTGAACGTTGTTGCATGAGAGAAATAGCACTTTTATTATCACAAGCAGAGGGATTATGTTGAATTCAAAGCCATAGTCAGATAATCGGGATCTCATCCAAAGGATTTGAGCACAACAAGATGACATGGCTATGTATTCACTTTCAGAGGAAATAGAAGTACTCATTGGCTTCTTTGAAGACCAGCTCACAAGCTTATCACCCAAAAACTGAGCACCTCCTCATGTACTTCAACGTATCTTGACATCCCGCATGATCAAGACTGCATAGGTCGTTAGTGACATACCGGTGTCCGCACCACATAGTCCCATATTGATGGTTCCTTGAGATATCGAAGACACGCTTAACCGCTTCAAGGTGCCTTTTAGTAGGCTTAGCCTAATATCTAGCACACATGCACACAGCGAACAAGATGTCCGGTTCGCTAGCTGCGAGGTACATCGTGGATCCAATCATGCTATGATATTTTGTTTGGTCTACCATGATCCCTGAGTGGTCCTCATCAAGTTTAGTACGCTCAATCATGGGAGTGTCAACGGTGTCACGTGATACAAATCCAAATTTCTTTAAAATTTCATTTGCATATTAAGATTGATTAATGAAAATGCCTCCTGGACTTTGTGAAATTTGTAATCCCAAGAAAATGACATTTGTCCCATCATCGACATTTGAAATTTGGAACCCATTTCATTTGAAAAACGATCACATTCATTGGGGTCAATGAGGCAAAAATAATATCATCAACATAAATTTGAACGTGAATTAAATGTTTTTCACTTTTTGTGAACAATTGGATCAACTGCCCCGGGTTAACCGACGAAGAAACTTTGATAGCGTATCATACCATGCCCTGGAGTTTGCTTCTTTAAACCTTAAAGAGCTTTCGATGATAAACGAGAGGATGCTCTGGATTCACAAAGCCTTCAAAGTTGGTCGACGACAACTCTTTAAGATCTCCGCTCGAAATGCCGCCTTTACATCCATCGATAGACTACCATGTTCTTACAGCTATTGGCTAAGAATATTCTGATGCCTCGATCAGCCAATGGAGCAAATGATTCTTCAAAGTCTATGCCCTCCTCCTGACGGTATCCTTTGGCAACCAATCTAGCCTTATTCATTAAAACATCACCATGCTCATCAAGCTTTACTTTGAAGATCCACTTGAGAGCAATGATCATAGACAACTGAGCAGTACTAATTCCATACATCAAGTCGATCAAACTCATGAATTTCTTCTGTATGGCATTGAACCACTGCTCTCATTCATGCTTTAACATCCTTTGTCTCGATCTAGAGAGTACTGGAGTTGAAAAAGCACCATAAGGCATCGCTGTAAGTTGTTTCCGATATGGATGAGAGGGATTTCAATGATGTTGTTCAATGGATGATCGCAAGTCCATTTTCTCAGGTGTTCATGGTTGTTGTTGTGGAACTGGCAGCAGAGTCGACATCTCCCCGATGAAGAAGGTTCGATGATGATTCTGTGAGCAAAGATATTTGCAAATGGAGCACTCGAGTTGCAAAGGATTAACTCTATCATTGATGCCGTAAACAATTCCATGATGTACATTTGATGATTGATGATTTGTTGATGAGACAGAGGATCGTAAAGCAGCGCTTGACTTAATGAAATTGAGACCAGGGTCTACTTCATTCAGTGGATAGAGCAGCCTCGCTGATGGAGTTGACATTTCAAAGATTCGCTCCATAGTGTTCATCAAACATTGATCAAAAATTTCTTTAAATCATCTTCCTGAATGGAGGTACATATGGAGTTGCCGGAGATGAGTTTGGTACAAGAGATGAACCAATGGGACTGCTTTTGAAGCGGGTCCGTGAATCGATTGTCCAGAGCCATACATTATAATGCAATAAATCACCAAATGAATCCAGAATCAACCGCAATAGAAACTCTCTCTGACTATCTTTATCAACCCATATGTAAACAACTTGAAGTAACCACTAAAGAAGAAACCCGATATACCAAACTTGAAATCAAGTCTAATTCCCCACATGTATGTCTTAATCTTGCACTAATTTTGAAGAACTGTCGAATTTATGCACCGTGCAAATCTCTTGGCAATACCAATTAAAGTATGAGACATTAACACTCTTGCGATTATCCACAACGAATATATTGCGATAACTCAGTAAAACAAAGTAACTCCTAATAGTGATAGTTAACCGTGTCTTCAAACCATCCACCTCGATCACTGTAACTAGATAACCCAAGACTTCAACTCATCTTTAAGCTCGTAAGTTATCAAATAAGAACACGCCTTTAGCTGAACGCCAACTTCAACCTCAAATAAGTGATAAAAGAGTAATCAAGTAATCAACTTGTGTCAAATGCCCAACATGTGAATAAACATACAACCGATGTACATTCACCCATCTAATGAACCGGAACAAATGATGCCTCAACATCAATGTATTCTTCCTAAAAGTATTCATGTAGAGACCGATATGGAGGATACACCAATAACTTCGAAAGCGATGAGGTAGACATTTTCCTTGAAGTTCATGTGGTTGATTTATAGCATGCATGATGAGAGGAATAATAATCCATGAAGATTTGGCAAAGGAATACCAAAGAGTGGATCATTATTCGTGAACAATAATCCGTGAAGATTTGGCAAAGGAATACCAAAGAGCGGATCATTATTCATGAGTGCAACCGCAATATTATGATAATTATCAACGCCTGAGGAATAACTGAGATTGGGCTTTTTGAGTAGTTCTGAAGTTGTATTCTTTGATGATCATCAAACATATCTTGAACTCATGAATCACATATTCTTCGATGATCATCAAATATTCGCTAGCGGTTGTAAATACTCATCAAACATATCTTGAACCAATGAATCCCAAACAATAAATCCCATTTATCCTTAGTGAGTGAAACATTAGGCGAGAGAGTCATCAAACTTAAGTCAGATAACTATTATTCAAACATCCATCATCATTTAGTATATTCACTTTTCTTCCCTCAAAAATTGCATTCGAAGTTGCCATTTTTGATTTAGCAAGTGAATAAGAATATACATTAATGAATGTAGATCCACTTGATGAGACCGAATGAGTACATGGAGAAACATGAGGCTTGTTGATGAAGAATGTCGATGAGAATGGTCATAAACATGAAGATTTCTTCTTTCTCAAGATAAAGCTTAATCATTTACATACTTTTCTTTCTTTGAAACGGGCATGAAGTATCCTGCAGACGCCATAATGATGAAGTACGAGGCCCCGAATCGATGTGAATGACGCCATTGTTTGGCCCCCTATATGTGTAGAGAGTCTCAATCCAAATACCAAGGGACTACTTGGCACCCTTGGAATAACAGATTACATGAGAATTGAAACATTGGATCCCCACGCGTTCATGTGGTCCTTTTGGTTAGCACAAACAATCTTTGAATCAAGAAAACCCTAGGTGCAATGTCATTTTCACTAGGAGCTAAACTAGAAGCATCGCACTAACAGGGACATTTGTGCTTAATGGATTATTATTCTACCGCTGGCTTCCAAACCTTAACAAGCATTACTCTGCAGTGGATCTAGTTGGCAAGGTTTGCCATTCGTGAATATTCACTGCTGGCTTTCCACGAAATCCTACATTGGTAAAACCTTCCCCGTAGGTTTCCGTGATTGCTTAACTGCTTCGCCTCCAAACTTTCTTAACTGGGTTATGAATCTTAGACCTCAGAAATAACACATCACATTTATCATGATTACCGTAAATTAAACATTTTTATGTTTTGCCATGCATATAAGGCCTCTAATTAATTTTAGTAGAGTTAATACTAATCAACACCATTCTTTTGTTCAAATCAAACTTCTTGTCCCTATGGTGTTCTTTTTCACTTTTATCATGATCACTTTTAGCTCATGTGATCCTATCCTTCTTGCATAGCTTCTAGGTTTTGACCGCTTAACTTTAGTGTCAATCTTAACATCTCTAGGAACTAAAGATGGAACATTTACATGGCTTCACTTCCTTTCCGTGATTCCTGTCTAGAAGTGCCTTAAATTTGTGAGGCACATCACAAAGTTGTTTGCTTGAATTTTGACATGGAACAAGGCATATCAGTGGTCACATGCTGGTTTTAGGCATAGAACAAGGCACCACTATTCTATCTCAGCCTATTGCTAGATGTCTGACTTTGTGACAATTACATACTCTAAGAGTTCCCCGATCGCTTGGCATCCATGTGCATAGGCTATAGTACTCATCAAAGGTTTTTCTAATCTTTTATCTTCAACCATCTCACCTGACTCCTTCCAAACTTTCCTTAAGGTATGAGATATGTTTATGTGCAGTTCATTATTCCTAATAAGGGAATATATAACATATCGATAGTATATTTATCACAATCAAACCTTAGGAATGTAATATTTTGCAATTGGGATTGGCAACTTTCCTTTCACCTCAATTCTCCATTCTCAAGTAAGTAAAGAAGTTATTTTTTCAATTTGTTTATCATGATTAACTTTAAATGAATCACATAACTCTTTTTGTTGATCATTAACCTTTAAATTTCAAATAAAACAATTATTTTCTTTTTTGCAAGTTATCAATAATGTTTGAAGTTGGAAATTTCGAGAATCTAAAGTGGAGGCATACGGGAACCAAATACATCCTTCTTTTTCACCTTTCGGGCCATGAGACTGGGTTCAATCTTCCGATCGCAGTTACAATGAGTCAATCGTTTCATCACATTTGCTAATTTCAAAATCGCATCAAATTAGAGAGCATCCAAGGATGTCTTGATATTTGAGGTTTTAACATATTCTTTCAGATGTTGATATTTTAATTGCAAAGCAAGATGCTCAACTTCCAATTTAGAAAACTGCTTCACCAGGTTATCATGATCATCCCGTTCAATTTTCTCATGCAATTTAGAGTTAGTTTTTTCAAGCTCAATGACACTTATCATGAGACTGTATAAGCAAATGATATTCATGAAATCGAGAAGCATTAATGAGAACACAGAGAATGCAAAACACATCTTGAGTAATACATTCGTAAATAAGATTCTCATTCAAGGCATGCAAGTTCTTCCTCTCAATCTCATTATATTTTAATTTCGCCATAGTCACTAACCTCAACTATCATTGCATCAAATTCTTTTCCATTTATTAATACGATTTTATCCCCTTTTAAGACTCTCAAATGATCTCTTAGTTGTTTAAAGAAAGGCATGACCTCGCTAGATAAAGATCTTTGTTTGCTCAAAACCCCTTTCCCTTCTCGCTATCCAGCAATGGTGATCCTTTTCACAAGTTTTCTCAAAATCAAAAATAGTTGAAGAATAACATATTGATTGATTAAGGTCTTGCTCTTAGTGGCAATAGTTCTAGGAACTAAATGCATTGGTGTATTTGGAGGATACACACGCTTTAGGAATTTCCTACAAGGGGATTCTTTTTCAACAAGATTTTTGCAAGTCCATATCCTTTTCCGTAACACTTGTCTGGGGTCAATAGAGTCTGTGGCTTAAACATGTTTAAGGATATCCAATTTTCCTTAGTGTAATCATGGGGTTTTATCGCTATCTTGTCTCTTTTACACTCAGATCTTCTAGCTTCTATTCATTTTCTCCCTAGTGACTTCATCCATTTCTTATCTTCTCCTGCACTCAACAAGAACTAGGTTTTTGTCTAGGCTTAAGGATCTCACACATCATACAAGATTTTATGAGTTTCTTCTAGCCTTTTACTAAGCCTCGTGGTTTGGTTCATCAACTAAGGCAACACTATGTTTGTCACTTAGAACTCTATGTTTAGTGATCATGAGAGCAAATAATGGTATTTCTTTGTACGCATAACCTTATTTTCAAGCTTGTTTTTCAAAAGTTTTAGATTAGAAAAATAATTCAAAAGTTTTGATTCCTTAGCACTAAATTCTTGCTTAAGCATTTTAACATTTTCTTGAAGTTCTTGTTTTGCTTAGCGCTTTAGAAAGCTTTTCATGTAAGGAGTTTAACTCTTGTTTTAACATTTTCTTCTAAAATTACTTTTTCTAATAATTGTAATGATTTGGTTATCCAACTCGCTTCACGTAGTAGTTAACTCAAACTTAGCAAGCACCACTCATAGATGGCAACCCGATCCTTATATATGTTAAGCTCAGGGTAGGAATCATCAGCACAAATGCATAGTACCATGCAGCCTTCATAATCATCATTTTGAGTAGAAGATGCACAACTAGGCAGCTATAACTTCCATGCAACTTACTCAAAGATTGACATTAATGCACGTGATCGTGCATCATCTCTATCTTGGTACATCCGGTCCATGGAGTTTTTTAATTGCTTCTTGTAATCAGTTGTTCCGTGCACCTCTCTCTCTTGTGAATTTGAGCACTAAGATTCCATTTTGCATTATCCGATCATCAATTTTTGTTGTCATGACATTTTGCATTCAAGAACACCCGATACTTCAACATTAAACATTACCCAACTTATCACACAATCTTTCAACCGCATACGACACTCATTCACGCTTTCATTCTTTTGAGTGCATTCTTCAATGTATTTTTTCACATTATCCATGAGTTGATAAATGTCTCAATGAATTCTAATTTCCATTCCAAAGATGTTTTGAAGGAAATTCCCACCAAATGTTGATCGGACCACTCAATATTCCCCATCGATGAATGGTCAAATTGTTTGTAGATTACTTGAAGAGTCAGACCGAAACCATCCTTTTGAACCTTTTCATTGGTAAAGCAGCCTTTAAATGTTCTAAGTTCAACAAAGAAGCTTCTTGTCAATGTAGGTGTCCTCCAGAGCACTACATGTTCCATCCTATGGATAACAAATGATGAGGTGTAGATGAAGTAGTCGATAGGGCTCAATGTCGCATTCCATTTGCATGGCATTCTCAGAAGTGCAATTCATTCTCATTGTACTCAGATGAAGATCTCACATCCTCATTGTTTAATTCAAACATCTTTAATCGCTCAAAGGTAGCAATCATTAACATTATTGTCCACAAGATCATACAATTTAAGCACTTCAAATCATCGGGTCAAGAGAGTAAGAAATGATGTGGTGGAATGCATGGGATTTTACAAGTCTATGATTTAAACCGAGAAATAGAATCTTTCGCTGGATTTTACTAAAATCAAGACCAAACCGTTAAGCAATGACCAATGGAATGTGTTAAGATGATAGATGGATCGACACAATGATAGAAAATTGTGTGTTAGTCTCTTGGATTGTTTGTGGATAAGCAGAGATGTTTGCTGGTTGATTTAGGTTGGTTGTTGCACGATTTTATGGAGAAATTTAGATCTAAAATCTTAAAAGCTCAATAACTTCCATTCAGAGGATTTGCCCTCTTGTTTCACGACATCGCCGGAAACCTCACAATATTTAGTCGCCGCGGCCGCTTTGACAGTATTTCATAAAACGGAGTTACGATCAAAAGTTGCCGCTGAAGTTTTGACGTAAAGTCAACTTTGGTCAAACCTCTTCTTCAGAAAATCAACCAAGTCGCTATAACCTTTGAACCAAGTCGCTAGCACCAAGTCGCTATAGCAACTCTCGAATCACCAAATCGCAGCACCAAGTCGCTAACTAGCCAAGTCGCTAAACAAAGAATCGCAAGGTCCAAGTCCCTAAGAATACTAAGTCGCTAACAATTTGCACCGAACTCGCTAACACTTTCTCAAGCAAGTCGCTAACCTCACCAAGTCGCTAATGAATGGAGAATCCACTAACTTGTACTATTTTTCTACGCTTTTCTAAAAGACAAGTCGCGACCAAGTCGCTACCACTTAAACCTGAACTCGCTACCAACTTACAAAGCAAGTCTCTACCAAGAATAACAATCCGTGGCTCAAGTCGCTAGCAAGAAAATCTCAAAACACCACTTTTCAATCCAAAACAACCCAACCATCATGATTCAAGCTTACTAACAAAACCTAAACACTTATAATGATTCTAAACACAAAAGTACTATCAAAATCCAAACTTTAACACTAGAAATCACCCAAATGATGTGCAAAACCACTAAACTTTCTCAAAAACCACCTAAAAACCACTAGAAATCCAAAGATATGTAAGAGATGATCTAACCATGGCTCTCATACCATTTGTAGATATTGATTTCACTTACACATCAAACATAACACAAAGTGGGCGATAAGTGGAATTTGAGAGAGAAAGTTAGAGGGTTTAGGAACCAGTGAAAGATATTATTATGAGTCTAACTCTACCTGGAAGGTAGAGAGTATTTATAGTCTTACAATAAAACGCCACACAACTCGTGGATCGCATACATGGGTAAAGACCTATCTCATTCCTCCACGGTAAGCTAAACTAAATCACTTTGTACTATGACTACAGCTTTCTAACAATTACATATACTGAGGCTAATCAATTTTTTAATTCTGAATTTCTAATTCCTAACAAATCTTATGCGTGGGATATGGTTGTTGGAGAAGTTAATGTTAGAATTTAATATTTTGAAAAGTTAGGTGAAGTATATTTGAAAAAAATAAGTTTAAGCTTTTAACAACTTTAGTCCCTCCACCTTAATCATTTACATCCAACGCCTTCCATTTCCATTTGAAAGCAAGATATTCGAAAGAAACTTGACGACACTCCTCTAATTTAAGAAATAATGGAATTTTATAATTTTGAGACCGGGAGTGTCAATAAACCATAAAAAGCGACCACCATTATCAATGAAACAACCGAACAAGGTAACATGGTTTTTATGAAATAGAAAATCCTCAACATCACCGAGAAAATAATGTAATTTTGAAAGAGTAAAGTGTTAATAAGAATTGTACTTGACATGTTTGAAAGAAATTAGATAGAGAATATTTTTGAATTTTATCGATTTTTATATTTTTGTATTTTGTTTTTGAAAATATTTACAAAAGAGGTTTTGTGTTTGACCGTTTTAAGATTGTTTTAAAAGTTCATCCAGCCTTCCGAGTCAAACACCGATACCAATCCGTAGTGGACTAACTCAAAGAACCTAGCAGAGCCAAGGCTTTGAGTGAGATCCTCCGCCACCTTGGTATTCAAGACCACAAAGTATAATTCAACGATACCCTTTTCATGCTCCTTGATGAAATGATATCAAGATCGATGTGCTTAGACATTTAATGTTGAATGTAGTTTCACGAGATCGAAATGGCACTCTCGTGTCGCAGTGATATCGATTCTCAGTTAATACGAACCATAGTCTTTGAGTTGTGTTCTCATCCAAATGACTTTGAGCACAACACGCACATGGCTACATATTCTCGCTACTGATGAACACAACGCATGTTCAATCCTCGCTTCTTCAGATCGCTATGACACCAGCTTTATCACAAAGAAATTAAAGCTCTTGAAGTACTTTTTCGAGAATCTAAGCAACCCATGATCAAGGTCCAAAAGTATTAGTTCAAAACTGAATCCTTTCTGATACCATATCCCCAAGTTAATGGTTCCCTTGATGTATCCGAAGATTCTTTTAGCCTCGAGGAGGTGAGTTTCAGCTTGGTCTCTCCGAGCAACTGGAGCAAAGATATACAAAGAAAGAATATCGTCTACCTGGCGTTAGATACATGAGACCAAATGATACTTTTATATTTGGTAGGGTCAACCCTCCATGCAAATCATTGGTATGCCATTGAGTGGCATAGGTTTCACGCTTTGCATTCCATTTTTGTTTAAATTTCAAGGCATATTTGGATCGACTCAAAAAAATACCACGGTATTGATGAACTTGGTACCTAGAAAGAACGAAAGTTCACACATAATGGACATTTCAAAATGTTTTTTCATAAGTTTTGAAAAAGCTGCTGAGTATTTTAGATGATGGACCCCAAATGATGTCATCCACATAAATTTGAACGATTAAAATGTGTGCCCCGTGATATTGTATGAATAGTGTAGGTCAATCAACCTTGATCAAATTATTGCCGAAGAAAGGATGATAACTTATCATACCACTGAGGGGCTTGTTTGAGACCAGAGATTTCTTTAGTTTGTTGACGGATTAGGTAATCTAGATCACCAATCCTTCGGCCGCTAACATAGACCATTTCTTTCAGCCGTCCATTGAGAAAAGCTTTTGACGCCCATCCGAAAGACCGTTATGTTCGTGGAGCCGCATGCGAATGAAAGATCCGTGATAACCAAGACTTGGCAAACGTGAGCGTAATGATTCTTCAAAGTCAATACCCTCTTCCCCGCCTATAACCCTTAGCCACCGTGACGTGACTTATTTCTCGATTACGCCTTCAAAGATCCAATTTGTTTTTCCAAATCCATTGAGACCAATAACGACCCCGTTGGTCTTTCAACCAATACCCATACTTCAAGACATTTAAACTGATTGAGTTCTTCTTGCATGGATTCAATCTAGTTGTCTTTTGTCATTGCATCTTTAATGTTTTTGTCTGCGTTGACGCATAGCTGAAGTATAAATATGTTCACCGCCTCGTAAAAGACGCTGTTCAGTTTATTTAATCGCTGATTCAAGCTACCAATAATATTCTCAAGAGGATGGTATTTCGGCCCAATGATGTGGAAGGTTGATGTTGATACATTCTCCAGATTGGGAGGATTCAAATGGCTTCATGATTTCGAACATCGGTGTGGCTTTCATTAGCAAATGGATTAAAGAACGATTTGGATCAAAACTGTAGGTGGGTACTTCATTGTTCTCAAGATCTTTAAAACTTCGCGATTCATTGATGCGTTTGTTCAACTGTTGTTGTAGAATCAATCGATGGTGCTTCCTCAAAAGAGTTGTTGTAGCAGGTGTATCGTTTCATTTTATCGCTTCGAAAGTGCTGGGAAACATTTTTGATACCGGAGCACGCATCAATATCATCACTAAACAGAGGAGCAAATAGTCGCTCCATTTGACGCCGAAGTTAGTTGTAAACTAGGTTCACCGATGATGGGGTTTGAGGGAAGTTTAAACGGTTATGACGGGTTCCAAGTTGTTATGCCTCGGCTATCAGAAGCTCATCAAAATTTGCATGAATCGCTTCCAAAATCTCCCTTTACGATGATTCTGCATCCTAAAACCCTTAGAGTTTTACAATATCCAACAAAGACTCCAATGTAAGTTTTGACTTTGCTACCAAAGTCATCACGTATCATTATTCGATAACAGAGGGATCCAAATACATGAAAGTGTTTGAGATTTGGTTTACGGTTGTGGATAAGCTCATAAGGTGTTTTGTTCTGCCGCTGGTAATCATTAAACGATCCAGTGTAGCATGCAAAGGATACCGTTTTCACAAGTAATCTAGAAGTTTGGTAGCATTAATTAACATTGTTCTTGCAGCCTTCCAATTAACGCATTGCCGGTTTTAACAACTCGCTTTTGTTTTGGTGTTCGGCAACATGTTTGATACTCAATTCCCACTCGCTCTCATAAAATGCACGAAGAGTTTGATTCACAAATTCAGCCTTTGTCCGCTCTCGCTTTGTCCGATCGCGGTTTCTCTTTTAACTTGAATTCGAGAAATGTGATGATCATCTCGTGGAGCTTGATCTTTGCTTCGAAGAAAATAAACCCAAGTCCATCTTGAGTAGTCATCCACAATTACCAAAATGTAGCGTTTGCCATTATTCTTTTGCACGCCAAGATCGGCCACAAAATCCATGTGAAGAAGATGAAGCACATGTCAGGAGTCGGTTTCACCTTTGAAGGAAAGCGAGCACGAGTGCTTTTCCCTTGTTCACAAGCTGAGCATAGGTGATCTTTAGAATACCGAAACCGTGGAAGACCTTCAACAAATTGGTATCAAGAGCAAGGTCGGTTTTGTACCATTGGTTGATTTTTGGTGATGTTATTCTTGCCAAAATCTTGTCTTGTAAAATCTGTTTTAACAAAGTGGTTAACTTTTCACTTATTTTCTGTGTTTATCATATTTTTACAAGTATATTGTATCTCTTTTGGTCAAATATGTCTCATCCTTTAACATTCATATAAATTTTTTTTAAGACTTTTTGGTTCCAAATCTCATGAATCTGTGGTCAATGGTCAAACTGGTCTGATTATAAGGTCAAAATGGGTCAAAAGGAGTGATATTTATACCATCTTTTTCTGGGTTTATGAATCTGGAAGGAAAAGTAGTCGGAATACATGGTCGGAAAAAGTCAAACCAGGGTCAAAACCCTAGTTTTTATTTAGGACCCGATTCGCTTACAGTAATCCGGAAGTTACAGAAGAATGTATGTTTACGCATAAGACTACGCGTAAGCTTTAAGCTTACGAGTAAGCTTACTCATAAAGAACCTCTTTACGCCTATGATAAGGTTACGCATATGGCTTACGCGTATGGGTTACGCATAAGGTCATAACCAACATGTTTACGATAACTTTGTTTTACGATAAGATCTAAAAGAAATGATGAAGAAGAATCGCCTTGACTTAACACACACTAACCAAAATATAAAACTATCATTCGACCAAGTCAAGATAAACCTCATCGCCCTTGGAGTTCATGGTAATCTAATTGAAAAATAAACTATTTTAGAGACTCATTCAAAATCAAACCAGCCTTAAATTCATCCTAATCTAGACTCAACCCATAACCCTCACATCACTCCATCAACTCTCAATCTATCTAAAGACTAAATAAAACACTATAACATTGATGTCATTGATCTTCTCATAAATGTCGATCTGCCCTAAGACATGAGCCTAGAGACTTTCACCATCATCATCTTAGACTCAAGCCTAAAAAGTTAAATTATGAAAAGATCTCAAACTTTTGTTTTTCATATCCTTTGAATCTCAAATTTTGTTTTATTTCATAGATCAATGATTCTTTTAATATTCTAACATCAAAAGAAAGATTAAAACAATCACGCTTCATCTTTTCTTTCCGCTGACAAACACAAAGAACTCAAACCTTTACCCATCTGTCATCATGGGTTTCATTTGAATATGCAAAAGTAATCGAATATTATTGATGGTGATGCGTTACTGTTTTCAGTTGAGAAATAAGAGATGGGAGTATGTTCTTGTTTGAGAGAAATGATTGTTGATCTGCTTTCTACATGAGATGGGGCGACCGTGGTTCATTAGGGTTTCGAGATAAGGGCGCAAATGTGATTAGGGTTGTTACTTATCTCTACTTTATACTCATATGATTTAAGGGTTATTTTAGGATATGGACCGGGCTGTGATGGACTGGATGGGGGTATGTGTATTTCATTTTTGGGCCCGGGTTTAATGCTATCATGGACTATATTAGGATTTATTTCATTTTGGCCGGATCATTTTGGGCCCGGGTACGTGATGGACTGGAAAATATTAATGATTCATGGACTAGGCCTAGGTGGTTTCTATCCAAAAATTATACCAATATTTTTGAGCTGAAATTTAATCATTCAAATGTATTTTAATACATTGAGATAATTGTTGGTATAATTCGTTGGCGAAACGGAGTGGTATTTTGGTATGATAACTTTCACGGAGATACAATTTTGACAAGATCGGAAAACCATTATCAAATTCATTTGAACCATTAACAAAGGCTAGATTTGAGAATTTAACCGCAAGATGTGACTACGGCGAGAATTCACTACTATTTATTTGAGGTTGAAGTGAATATCACGCGCTGCGGCACTTAGTATCCAAGATATCGGGTTGGTGGATGCATGACTTTTGAGATCCTTGTTCTGTTTTTAACCGTTATGAATGATAAAGACTTGAGTTGTCTAGTTATACCTGATGTAAGGAGTTACGCTGTTGTGCTCACAGCCAGATAACTATCACTTCTTTAAGGATTTACGCTGTTGTGTTTCCAAGTGTCACACTATGGTGTGGATAATTTGAGAAACTTTTAAGTTTACCTTTTTGATGGTGTTAAGAAAAGGGTTCTTTCTGGACAATAGTGCAAGTTTAAGTCACAAGTTCGGGTTATACTATCGCCTCAAGTTCGCTATATTGGTTTTCCATCGTGAGTCACTACAAAAGTTGCCGAATGATGATGGGTCTCAGAAAGAGTTAGCCGAGAAGAGTATACACGCAGTAGAGAAGTCTTATCTCGCAATTGATTCTCACAAGATATTTATGGTACTTCACAATTGTTCATTGTTTGACATACATGGTTTTCATTGCTCCAATTCATCATCAACATAACGCGGTGTATGATTCTAATTCATTGAAAACATCGGGAAGATAGTATAGGTGGTGTCTTGCTTCCTTTAATGTTTTTGATTTTTTTTCGAAAACCCTCTCCTTCATGAATTTCTTCAATCGGGAAGAAATGAGACGATCGATGGTTAAAATTTCTCAAGTTGGTGTTATCGTCTCACTTTCACTGAGTTATCGTGTGTGAAGTTACCTAAATATGATGTTGTGATGCCTCACACACGGTCATTTTATCGAGTAATTGCAGATTCACGGTTAACTATTATTCCGATAGACCGCAACATTCAGGGAAGTCGTTTCATTGCGTAGTTCTTTCGTGGTTTTTGGTGTGAAACATCTACATCGTGAGAAGTTCTTGTTGATTTCTTGCATGTTACCCCGAACGGATTTTCCGCAACAAGTCGATTTACCTTGCGTGGGTTTCTTGCTCATCTACAATTCTACAGCGTACCAAAATTTCAAAAGTTAGAAATGTTCACTACATCAAAGTTTCGAATCACTGTTGAAGATGGTTGTCAATTTGGGGAAGTCGACTCGTAAAATTCGCCAAAAAGGAGTGTACGGAGAAGCTGCTAAAGACATGCGGCATGAATTGGGGGGAAGTTTATCCAATTTATGCATATTACATCATTTGCCTACAAGTGAAGAAAACGGTTCTCAAGTCGAGGTACAAGAAAAAGACAAAGAGCGTAAACTTTCATTATCCTTAGCATTTGAAGAGCTTATGAAGACCTTTCTTTGTTTGTTTTTTATACTTGTAGGAAATGTTGTAAGTAATCCCTTATGTCGTCCCATTGGGGGAAGATTGTTGGAATCGCTCCTAGCTTCGGAATGGAACGACATTGACGGGATTACATTATCTATACTAGTTAGCCAAAACACATGGGCTTGTTATGTCATATTGTAATAGATGCATGTGCTAGGCTATAAATACCCCTCCATACTTCCATGGAGGGGTGAGACTCTTTAGTGTATTTTTACCTTTCCTAATAATAAAACACATAGTTTCTCCCTTCTCTTCATACTTTCTCTCACTAACATGATGAAGATGTTCTTTCATCTTCCAAGACCTCCCGAATCACCAAATCTTCCATAAATACGGTCCTACAAGTTCTCCACTTATCCTCTCTTTTCAACGTCAGAGGTACTCCTAGCTATTCAGTCACTGTAAGGATTTTTCCTATGACTCTTTTTGGGACTGTGAAAAGATGGTATAACAAACTCCCCAACAATTGTAAAGGAGCATGGGATAAACTTATAAAAGAATTCGCCCTGCAATTTTGCCCTCCTTAAAAAATGGCCAAGCTTCTTGGAAAATCTATCAATTCGTACATGTTGAGAAGAAACGCTTTTACCAAGCGCTGGGAAAGATTTAATGACTACTATACCATGCCCTACCCCCGATTTAAACAAACATCGATCTTCTACGCCTTCTATCGTGGGATTAGCGCGAACACGAGAACTTCTCGATTCACCGAGACCTATTCCTAGCATGACTCACCGTGCCCCGGATTGTATTCAAATGGGATTTCTCAACATTGCTATAAGTGGCACATGGATACGTGGTACGGAGAGACAATTTCGATCATAAGGTAATGAAGACGATAACAAAGCAAGAATACAATTATGGGGAAATGTTCGAAAACGAAAGGTTAGAAAGAGAAGCCGGAAGCATGCGTGGTTGAGAGGGTTAAGAGCGGTTTTGGGACCAAAACCGGAGCGATCTTGAGAGAAAAATTTTGACCACATCGGGAATCAAGAGAACTAGATGATAGGATTGAAAAATTGATGAGGACATTCGTGGATAATACAGTCTCTTCTCTCAAAATTCACGATGAAAGGATTAAGAGATTGGAGAAGAGTGTTAGTTCATGTTCGTAAGCTATCTCTCGAGTATCTAGCAGCTTCGAGGAGGAAGTTGTCCACACTGTAGAAACTATCCTTAAAGAACCTTTGACCTTTTCAGTAAAAAGTTAGCACTAATCAAAGCATGGAAAGACACCACTCGGACCAAACTTTACCGATAAACTTACCTATCAATAATTCTATTAAAACTAAACATAATGATATTGCGCAGGAATTAAGTATTGATGAGATAATTCACCTCAACGAAAGATGTTCAGCGGTTTTGAGGAACGAGCTACCGCATAAGGAAAAAGATCCAGGATGTTTCACTCTCCCTTGCTTTATCGAAGTCTAAAACATGTGTAATGCCCTAGCTGATCTTAGAGCAAGTATTAGCATAATGCCTCATTCGATGATTTTGCGTATGGGGATTGGTAACTTAAAGCCGGCCAAGATGAAAATTGAAATGGCTGATCGATCTATGCAATCGCCGTTGGGCATCGTTGAAAATGTGTTGGTGAAGATTAAGAAATTCCTTTTCCAAGTAGATTTTGTGATTCTTGACATTCCGGAAGATAACAGAATACCAGTCATTTTAGGTAGGCCTATGCTTGCCACTGCCCATACTAAGGTGGATGTCTTTGCTGGAAAGTTGACTCTTGAAGCTAATGGAGAAATTGCTACTTTCGACTTAATGAACATTTGTCTACCCTAAAAGGTATGTGCATTTGACCCAGTAGGGCTTTGGTGAAGCTTTAGAAAAATTTCTTAGTGACCCCCCTAATCCTGGAGAGGTTGACTCGGGGAGAGATTTTGAGGATTTCGTCAATTTTGAGGAAGAGGATAACTTAGGATTAAGTGTGTCAAGACCTTTCAAGTGACGCCGAGATGACCCATTGGCAAGATAACTCTCAAGACTTTCTCACAACCCAATCAACCTAGATTTCATGAGGTAGGAACCCGCATACATCATAGAAACCCCTATTATCTCAAGATCTCGTGCAAAATCAGGTTCATCGACTTCCACCCATTTATTGACACTACTTCCCCAGTCAACATCATGTCAAAAGAATGCTATAACCAAGTTATGAAGAAAGAGTTAGAATATAAGGGGAATAACTTTCTTGGGTTAGCAACTAACATACATGTCTTCGTTGGAACTCATTCATTTTTGGTGGACTTTATGGTTCTAGACGACGTAAGTGAATTTGTGGAGGATGGACTTACGGGTGTAATTTTAGGGAGACCTTTTCAGGAAATGTCGGGCTTAGATAAAATGAAAAGAAGGGTTAGTTTGGTTGAAGATTAACGATGATACGACAATTTTCAAAATGCCGAGAACGATCAAGAACTTTAAAATTGGACCAAGAGGTTGAGCCAAGCTCAACCGCTGCCGATATCGCTGAGAAAGACAAAGAAAAGGCATTGACCACCCTTACCGAAAATCAAGAGTTTCTACTGGTCTGTTTAGAATTGGGAAATGACTACAAACAGGATGAGAATTTGGTAAGTTGGATCCAGCGTGGAGATTGCCATATCCACGAAATGACCAACAAGCACTGGTAGCCCCGCTGCTCTGAGTCTAACTTAAAGACTCGTAAATAAAGAAAAGTGCTCTTTTGGGAGAAAACCCGAATTATCCATTTCTTTTATTTTGTTTCCATTTCTTTGGTTTTGTGTTTTCTAACTATTTTTGCGTGAAACGGGAACTAATTGTCTGCAGTTGCTGATCTGAATAGAGTTACGGCATAACTCATCTTGGTGATTACGCCGTAACCAACCTTTTAGCGAGAATTCTTGATGCATTACCACCATTACGGTAATACCATCTCGGTGGTTATACCGTAACTACTCGCTTTGCAGCTTATACCAGGTTTTGCCAGTTACGGCGTAACTCCCTAAAAAGAGTTACGACGTAACCTTCCTCTGCTTTAATTCTTTCATTTTAAAACACAGTAACCTTGTATTAGTATTTTAAATGAACTTTGTGGGTGTGTTCCTTGTAAACCCTCACGAGACTTCATTCGTCCACTTGGGACACCAATTGGTTTAAAAGGCTTGTTGCATTCGCTAAATGCAAACGTGATTCCTACGAAAGTGAGTTAGGTTTGTTTTTCATTTTTTATTTTTCATTTTTTCTTTTTAGAATTATGCTTGTCGGTAGTGTGATTTCAGGGATTGAAGTTTGTTCATGGTGCTTATACGAAGGCACGTCTCTTTTTCGTGGGCCTTCCTTCTTTATGGAGCAAATTTCAGGGAAGTTCTCGCTCTAATTATACCTTTCTCTTCACCTTTATTTAATTCCTAGTACAAAAGGGACTTTGTACAATTCAAGTGGGGGGACGGGAGTAGAATTATCTCTTGAACTTTATTTCACCCTCATTTTTCTAGTTTATTTTGAAAAATTATGCCATTTTTAAAATTTTGACATGTTTTTCTTAATCTAACTCGATTAAACCTTAGCCGAGCACATACAACCCTTGATTTTATATGGTGAGATTAGCCTTATCCGTTTTCTATATTTTACCCAAAATCCACCAAATTATGAGTGTGCCGGTAGCTTGTAAACTTTAGAACTGAGCCTTTGCATCATTTCGAGACCATAGATGAGGTATGTTGAGTTAGCTCGACTTTTCAGTTTTAGAAGGCAATATTATAGGATTATCACCCAAACAGCCTACTATTGTGTGTCTATCAATTAGTCACCTCGACTTCTTGAGCCCCATGCTAAACCCTTTTGTTGCACTCATCTTTAGTGCAAGATACCCCTAGATATACCCTTCTGAGCCATTCCATTCATTTTGTTAACCCGATATATTGTTTCGATACACCTATACACCTTAGGCTACCCTGTAGTCTTTATTTGTGATTGGGAAGTCATCATTTGCCTAAGTTCAAGGTTCGAGTGGAAAGGTTCGGAAATCACGCTTTCATCGACAACATTTCTGAAGATCATTGAAGACCCCCCCGAATTTCCATTGTTCATCTCAAGTGGGGGGATATTATGTTTAGTATTTATTGTTATGTTGAAAAAAAAAAGTGATTCGAAAAAAAAAAACAGTTGTTATGATTATGTAAAGTGCGATGTTATAAGTACTGTAATATGAGCTTTATTGATTTAGTATCGAGGAGGCCACCTCGGTCATATTTGAAGATTGGAGTTTGTAGTTATGCCAACAGTTGGAGAAAAGGTAGTGTGCCCATCACGACGTCCTCTAATGACACATCTACCTTGCATTTCATGATCCGGTTTCTTGACTTCAAAGCTTGAACTTTGGGCGGACGGTAGGTGGTGATGACTTGGTTATAGATTTAGACTACCTGCTTGTTTTTTATTTTACACCAATTATATATCCCATGTCTTATCCTACCCTTTAGTCATAAAGCGTGTCTAGGTGATGCAGCGAGCAATCTTTGGTGTCTTGGCCATGGATTTAGTCATGTATCATTGATTTTGTCCACTTCACCGTGACATGTTAGTAATGATGAGTCACCCCTTAACCTTTGTCTTGTCTACCCATATTGCCTTCGAGAATTGTTTAGCCCTTAACTCTAGTGGTGGAGATTTGTGTAACCGCCAAGCTTTTGATAGAATACATGCTATGATTGTGCGATTGAGTGATCACCCCGAAATTGACACTTAGAATAGTTGAGAGATTTGAGTGTTTGTTCCCCTTCCGTGAGGTATTCGGCTTTGTTTTATTCTAGCATAATGGATTTGTAAACTCATATTTTCCAGGTTATGGGAGATATCTTTTTAGGAATCTTTCTAATAAGGTCTACTTGAGGGCAAGTAGAGTTCAAGTGGGGGGATATTTGATAACATCAAATAGTCCTGAATATTAAGTGTCAATTTCCGCCAATAATGCTTGTAATTTATATCATTTATATGGATTTACGCTTGTTTTCCATTGTTTTACACTTTCGTAAATTACAAGCATTGGAGCTAAAGAGACGCTGAACCGAGAAATATCTAAAGATTTATCACAAGATGCTATTTTGAAGAAGTTACGCGTATCCTCGTCTCTCACATTACGCCATAACTATTGCGTGACTCAAGAAGCCAACTTATCATAAGGTTATGGCGTAACTCTTCCCAAAGGTTACGACGTAACTACATTAGGTCAAATGAGGTTCCGCGGTACCGATAGCCGTGACTCATCTATTACGACGCGAACCGAAGTTTATTGAAGACTATGGCGTAACCACTCATTAGGTTACGCAACAGCAGATCTAGTGTATTATTCGAAGAAATAGAAGGTTACGGCGTAACTCCTATATTGGTTACCCGTAGCAACCCGTGATCTGGCCTATAAATACACCACTAATTCCGGCATTTCTATTCATTCCATTCCACACACAACACTCTGAGAATGTGGGAAAAAGCTCAAGCGGGTCTAGAGGAGCATACGGAGTTGTTCCAAGGGAGAAATCACCCCCTACGATAAGCATTAGATATTTCTTTTACTTTCAATTCATGTATTTCGTACCTTTGAATATTGAATTGGTTTGCATGATTAATATGGCTGCTAAGCACCTTTTGGTGCCGCCTAATTATGATTCCTTAATTGTTTTGTTTATGTTTACTTTACTTCCATACAATTATTTCTAAGTGTATGCATGCATAGTTTATTGGTAGCCACCCTTGGTTCGGTAGTTTTGAATGGCGATAGAGGCCAATTGCCTAGGTGATATGACCAACTGACCCTAGGTGAGCGGACTGAGACGATAAGGGTAAGATATGACCAACTGACGACCCTTTCTACTTGTGCGATTTGACCAACTGATTACCTATCGTTTGGATGAACTTAAGAATTAGGGGTGTTGTGTCTAAGTTCCTAACGGCCGGGCATTCACTATTATAAATCTAGCATGTAGCGGTACTTAATGACTTGGCTTAGGGACCGGAACAACAGGACTTATGACGTGCGCCGATTTCTCCTGTGGTGGTATCTTTGCTGATAGGTTAGGGCGAATTGATCAAATGTTGTCCTCTCGAATTTGGCCCCACCTGAAGTAATTGGAAGTAAGTAGACGTAGACATAACTAGCTAGGAGGATTAACTAGGTTAGTACCACTTTCCTCTATTGATTTCATTTTATCCATTTAACTGCTTTTATTTGCTTTATTCTGCTTTAGTAATTTAATTAATTAAATCTCTATCAAAACCATTATTAATCTGTGACACCTAGACTTAGTAATAATCCATCACACATAGCTCTTGGGACGACCTCGGCTTTACCGATTACTACACTACACACGACCGGGTACACTGCCCGTTAGTGCACTAGGGTAGACCATAGGTATAACGAGACACTATAAATATTAAGACCTGGTCAGTAAAACCTGCATCAACGATCTAACAGGTGAATCCAAACTTTCTATATGAATTAGTTTAAAATATGGTTCATGGCTAGCATTTTATGAAACTTATAATGTAAAAAAGTTAGCTATACATAAAACATAGTATCATATATTTTAATATAATAAGTTTGTTACAACAAGATATTGCTATGATAAAGATATAAAGTATAAAATTAAGATTATAGAAGTATCTCACTAATTGAAATGCTACCATTTTTCTTGTGATAAATTAAAGATGAGAAAAAGTAATAAAATTGTTTCACGAAAGTAATCAGTTTATACACAAAAGAAATTAAAAAAAATAATTATAGTAATGAAGAAAACAAAAGAGACGACATATTATGTGAAAAATTGCACACTGAATGATAGAGCATTCTTTTATAGCTGGCCCATTCAGAAGATATTTGAGCCAATAATTGCAATGTTTTTCCCTACCAAACAATGACCCCTCTGACCGATTAAGAATTCCACACTGAACTATCTCATTAAGTAGCTATCAAACACCCCCCGTAGTGACCAATCGTATTCAATTAACAACCGACCTAATACTAATATTCAATATTCAATTGTGGTTTATAACTGTTTATTGAGTTTTAGTATTAACTAGTACCACTGATTCAAATAATATCGTGGGTCTGTGGAGTTAATTGATCAAGGTAGGCCATTTAATTCAATCAAGGTCAACGTTGTCAAGCTTGTACCTATTATTGTTTCATATTGCAAACTAGTTTATTTGGTACGATTTATGATGGGTTAGGTCTTGGTGCTACATGAGTTTAAAACCCTAACTTTGAGTTAGGGTTTTCTTTTTAAATTGGTTGTTGGTGCATGCATTTTTTGTTACCTGTTCTATTAGTGTGCATAGGTTTTTATGATGGAGAAGGGTTTTCTGATTAATAAAAGTACGTCTAAAGCTTCGAATACTTATGGTGAATCGTTGGGTGGGAGTGAAGGTGCGAGATCGTCTAGTGTGGTTAAAGGTCCTAAGATTGATGTGGGTCCGAGTACAAGTGATGCGAGTGTGCCAAATTTGGTGCCTCAATCAGGTTCTACTCCTATGTCTTTTGCGGATATGTTTAGGGATAAAACACCCAAGAAGACAGTTAAGATTTCGGAGATGAGAAACAAAAATTGTCGTCCATTCCTTTGGAAGCTATCAATGAGTTAAGCTCTATATTCGCTAATACTTTGTATGGTTATTTCATTGGTAAGAGACTCGCTTTTCCGATAGTTGAAAATTACGTTAGAAATACATGGGCGAAGTTTGGTTTACAAAGGGTTATGCTTAATAATTGTTTTTTTCTGTTCCAATTTGAAACCAAAGAGGGTATGGAAAGGGTATTGGAAGGAGGTCCATGGTTGATACGATTGGTGCCTATCTTTTTGAATATTTGGACTCCGAACACTAAACTTACAAAAGATGATATAACTTTAGCTCCTGTTTGGGTTAAACTCCATAATATTTTGGTTGTTGCATATTCTGAGGTTGGTCTTAGTTTGATTACAACACAAATTGGTCGTCCTATCATGCTTGATTCCTACACGATTATGATGTGCCTTAAGTCATGAGGCTGTAATTCCTATGCTAGGGCGCTTTTGGAAGTGTCGTCAAAGGAAGCCTTACTTGACTCTCTTCTGGTTGCGATCCCTTACCCTAATGGGTCAGGTCATTCATTGGAAAAAATTGATATTGAATATGAGTGGAAGCCGCCAAGATGTGAGGCTTGTAAAGTATTTGATCACAATGATGATGGATGTCCTAAGAGAGTGAAATCGGTTGTGAAAGATAAATCGTTGGTTGATGATGAGGGTTTTGTAGAAGCTTATAAGATGAAAGGAAAAGGTAAGTTTTAGAGTACTAATCGTCGGGTTGATGGGATTCATTTTCAAAAGCCTAAAGTTTCGTATTACTATAGGCCGGTTATTAAGCCAAAGAATGGAGGAGCTTTGATGTTAGGATTTAGAAAATCCGTTAGTTAAAGAGTCGGTCACCTCAAGTATATGTATTCGTTAGAAAGCTCGTAGTCGTAGTCATTTAGTGATAGTTAGTAGTTTGTTATGTAACACCGTTGAGGACGGACGAGTCTTTACCCACTATATGCCTGATCCACAGCCCGTAGGAGGCGTCTCATGTAACTAACTATAAATACCCTTTTCCTAGCAAGGCAAAGGGTTGGAACTTTCATAATACATTTTTCTTTCTCTCACTAAAGTTCCCAACTCTCTTCCACTTTCTCTCTCTAGAACTCAAACTATTCGACCCACATATGTATTAGATTGTGTGTTTGTGAAAACTAATATGTAACAATTGATATCAATAGCCATGGTTTGATCACCTACCTTACATGTTCTTTGATTTTTAGTGGTTTTCATAGGTTTTTGGGTTTGAATGAGTTTTGAGTAGTTTTCATCATTTGGATCATTTTTGGTGTTAAAGTTTGAATTTTGATAGTACTTTTGTGTTTAGAATCATCATAAGTGTTTAGGTTTTGGATTGGAAGGTCTCAATCATCTTGTTGTAGTGTTTTGGATTGAAAAAGTTTAGGTTTTGAAAGTTTTCTAGGAAGCGGTTTGTCTCTCGGGTTTAGTTTCTTTGAAGCGGTTTGATCACACTTTTAAGCGATTTGTCATGTTTTGTGGAAGCGGTTTGGCACCTATGCAGTTTGTGTGTGAAGAAAAAGAGACAAGAAAGGACAAAGTAGTGGAAGTACTTGTGCTCTCCTGCTGTTTGTCACTTAAGCGATTTGTCACTTAAGCGGTTTGTCAATTAAGCGGTTTGACACTTAAGCGATTTGTCACTTAAGTGGTTTGTCAATTAAGCGGTTTGACACTTAAGCAGTTTGTCATAAAGCGTTATAATAGTAGCTGTTTGTGTTGACAGCGGTTTGACACTTAAGCGTTCTGACACTTAAGCGATTTGTCAGTTAAGCGATTTGTCAATTGTGCGATTTGACAAAAGCGATTTGTCAGGTGTGCGATTTGAATCAAGCGGTTTGTCAGTTGTGCGATTTGTCTTTTGAAACTTGTTATTTCGTTGTGATATGTTTTACGGTTTTCTCTTGATTTAGTAAAATCCCGTGAAAGAATCTATTTCACGGTTTAATCAAAGAGTAGTAAAATCCCATGGAATTAGTAATATCACTTCTTTCGTTGCTGATGACGTTCAAGCAGCAGGATCCGATACTCGTCCTCCCATGCTTGATAGAACCGATTATGACTCTTGGGCTCAAAGAATCAGATTGTATTGCTTAGGAAAAGAGAATGGGGTTAACATCCTTAAGTCTATTGATGAAGGACCATTTCAAATTGGAACGACTAGGGACATTCTCAAAACTGGAACTGATGGAAATGTTACATTAGGGTTGGATAGACCAAGAATGTATGATGAGCTTGATGATAAGGAAAAGAAGAGATATGATGCTGACATTAGAGCCTCAAACATCATGCTTCAAGGTTTACTAAAGGACATCTACAAGCTGATCAATCACAACACTGAAGCCAAGGCTGTCTGGGATAATGTCAAAATGCTTCTCTCTGGTTTGGAACTAACTAAGGAAGATAGAGAATCTCAGTTGTATGATGACTTTGAGAACTTTAAAATGAATCCAGGGGAAAGTGTTACTGAATATTATGTGAGATTCCACAAGCATGTAAATGATATGAGGAATATCAAAATGAAAATGCCAAATATCCAGCTCAATTCAAAGTTTGTGAACAACATGAATCCCGAATGGCACAAATTTGTCACTGCAATCAAACTAAACAAAGGATTGAGGAACACCAATTATGAGCAATTGTATGCTTATTTACTCTAACATGAGAAGCATGCTGCCTTTGAACGAATGATCATGGAAAAGTTCAATACCAATGCTGGAGATGCAAGTTCTTCAAATGATTCAACTGCATTCTACACTAATGTGGGAATAAGTACCAAAGCATCACAAGTCATACCTACTGGGGATGGTAATCACAAACTCATTCTGGATTCAGGATATAAGCCTTCAGACTCATTCATGGAACACTTTGCAAATCAACTGGCTCTAATGGTTAAGCAAAACTTGAATCTTACTCCACACACCAACAATCATCTCAGAATTGCATCTAACCTACATAATCATGCTACTGTTAAAGATGGAAGGGTAGTAGTGCAAAAGATGCCAGGAAGGTAGAATGCTTATCTACCACATAATGAGCAAGGAAATGTTGGTGTTGGAACTGGTTATGGGAATACAGGAGCCGATGCAGGTTATGTGGGAAATCAGAATCGAGGAAGGATTGCGGCTCAGGGTCAAGGGAATCCAATCAAGTGTTACAACTGTGGAACTGCACTCAACCAAAACGTCCACAGAATGCAGAGTACTTCAGGGATAAGATGCTACTAGTGCAAGCTCAAGACAATGGAGCAGTGTTGGATGAGGAAGAGTTGTTGTTTCTTGCTGAGGGGAATGCCAAAACTTATGATGTAGATGTGGATGACCAACTGGTGCATGGTGTGGCCCAGAACAATCCCAATGTCTTTCAAGTTGCATATTGCGATGCATTTGATTCTGATGTTGATGATGAACCAACAGCACAAACCATCTTTATGGCTAACATCATACCAATGGTCTCTCCACCTCAGCAAGCCAGTCCCTCCAAGGAATCCATCATATCAGAGGTATTAAAACTATATGATGTGGTTGATGTGCAAAACGATTCACGACAAAGTACAATCAACTGAAATAATTGAATCAGATATTGAAAATATGGGTAATAGCAATGTTGTCCCATATGATCAATATGTGAAGCAAGATGAAAGTGAAATTGTACGAAGTGATGCATCTTCTGCTATCAATGATGACTATATTTTTGATGAATACACTGAATGTGCACCTGATGATTCCATCACCTCTGAACTAAATGCCTATAAGGAACAAGTTGCCATATATGAACAACGTGCTCAGTTTAAGTTGACTACCCGTGAGCAGGAGATGGATAACCACATGCGTACACTTATCAGAAAAGATAATTTTAGGGAAGAAACATTAAAAAAGAGTTAAATTCCTTACAAGATAAGCTTAATAAAACTGTTAAGCAAAAACAAGAACTTCAAGAAAATGTAAAGGTGCTTAAGCAGGAATTCAATGCTAAGGAATCAAAATTTTTAAATGGTTTTGCCAACCTAAAAAACTTGAAAACAAGTTGTACGTACAAGGGAACACCACTCAAACTGCTCACATGATCATTATGCATAGAGTGTTAAGCGATAAGCATAGTACTAGCCTTGTACTGGAACCCAATCCTGAGCTTGGTAAGAAAGCAAAAGCTGCTCAAAAAGTGATCTATGGGGCAATGAAATCCTTAAGCCTAAACAAAATCCTTCTTGTGTAGAAAGCACTGAAGAGGATAGGAAATTAGCAGATGCCTCTAGGGAGAAAATAGATAAGAAACTAAAAGATCCTTGTTGCATAGAGTATAATATCACATTTAAAATACCGAATTATGCTAAGGAAAACTGGATTGCCTTCAATAAGTTTAGACCTCTGACTCAGCTGACCCTTGAACAAGTATTTTGGAAGAATCCCCCTGAAGGGAATTTCCTCCAGCCACTGTGTATACCCCAAATACACCTATGCATTTAGTGTCTAGACGTCTTCCCACCCAAAGCAAAACCTTAGTCAGCTTGTATGCAGTTTACCAACTATTTGTTGACTTTGAGAAAACATGTAAGAAGAGAATCACTCCAAAGGGAATTACTGAAGGGGAAGGGGGTTTTGAACAAACAAAAGAATGTTACTTAACTGAGGTCATGCCTTTCTTTAAACAACTAAAAGAACAATTTGAATCTCTTCAAAAGGCCATAGATACTGAGGTTAAAGATATGAAAAGAATGTTTAATAAAATGGAAAATGAGGTCAAAGATTATGAATGTGAGTGTGACAACTCGTAATTTCAGGTCATTTTACAAACTTTGAAAATTTTTACTATTCATCTCGGGAATTTACTATTCATCATTCACTATTCATCATTTATCGTAAACTAGGTTTACGAGTATCAAATTCGCGTAACCTTAATGGTTTAGCTGCGAAATCATGAACATATCATCGAGGACATTTCATATAGACTAGATTTAGTCTACATATCATTAGTAACATCATCATCATATTAGTTCATGCATGGATTTGCATTTTTCATTAAACGTATAATTTCCTATTAAATAAACGCTATCGCGTAATCATTTATTTTGAACATTTGATCCGACACTTCCAAAAATTATCCTAATATATTTTTATACTTATTTTAAGATTATAAAAATTATATTATTAGTTTACCCGGTGTTTTAAATTTATTTTGCACATAAATCGTTATGTATATATATTTACGACGGTTTTCGTAAATACTACTCGATAATTATCATTTCACTAAATTTTTGTAAGAAACGTATTTTTTATAATTTTTATGACATCGATATATTTTATTTTGTTCCGTTAAAATTTATTACTAACTAACGCTACCCCAAATACCCTACTTTAACTTACACATTACATAATATTCATACACTTTAATACATCTACTTATTATAATCACCACTTTTCTTCTTTTCGTTTTCCCATTGTCGACCAAAGGGATGACTCAACATAAAATAGACATAAAAATCTTACATAGCCAATACACTTAACCATCTAGACCTACACTTGTTGTATTGTTTTAATTATATACAACATGTACACATACATACACATAACATAAGGTGTAAAAAAAAACATATCACTCTCATCTCCATCTCCATAAACCGGACAAGGAAGAAATCAAGAAGGAAAGCAAAAAATTTCAAAGATCAAGCTAAATTATCAACACTAGTAAGCTCTTAATCAAGGTTTTGAAATAAAAACCTAGGGTAATTAGGAAAAACCTTTTTCTTTAAACCTGATCACTTCACTAGTAAGCATTTCATGATCATTTTTAATCTTTCATATTCATACTTTGGTCATTTTATCATGCTTGGTCACTTTATTTGTTTTTAAGTACTATTAAAGAATATATATCATCCTATAATTATCCCTTGAAACATATCATTTTTGATGATGTCTAGGAACCCATGACACCCTAAGAATGTGTATGGTAGGTTTAGAATAGCTTTGGCGTTAGTTTGAAGTGGTTAGAACAAGTTTTACGCGAGAAAAATCCATTTCGACAACAATATATAAGGGTCTGATCATTTTTACTAATTCTGGAAATTTTGACAGTCTACAAAATATTTTGGGCTAGATATTCAGAAAATATACTTTAAAACGAAAACGTGGCCGCTTGAACGGGTTAAAACGGAGTTATAGCGAAGAAGTTATGCTATTTTCAAGTTTAACGAAGAAAACTATATTTCCGGAAAATTCAGCATGCTGTCCAAATTTTTACGAGTAAAAAATGAGTCTTAAGCGTTATCTAAATGAGTCGATTTATCAAAAATATATTAGTATACTTTAACATGAAGCTAAGGACATATAAAACGTAGAAAACGGACTTGTAACGACTAAATTACACGCGTTTAAACAAGGTTGTCGTAACTATTTCATATAAGCATAACTAATATATTTTCTAATAGCCAAAAATTACGGCCGCGAATGACCATGTTGGGAGTTGTTTTTAACATCGATGGAGTACTTTTTATAAAACGATGTCTTCTAGTAAAAGTAAGTTCGCCTAGCCTATTTTCCAAAATGTCCAACCGTTCGTCAACGGAGTTGTAACGAATAAAATACGGTCACTCAAACTTTGCTGAAATCTACCTTTAAACAATATTTTTGGTACAAGTACCCTACTTTACCTATATTTTTCTCTATGATCGAGACCTCTATGATAAAAATTTAAAAGCTAAGACTTCGAGATAATGTTACAAGCTTTCCAAAACCATTGAGTCTGTTTCCTAACGCTCGATATTCACTATTTTACGACTAGCTTTTCGAGGCCATTTAGTCACTTTCATGAATTGTCAAATCATATTGTTGTACGACGAAAAGTTATAATTTCATAATAAATCATTAAACGACTATCGAAGGAGGTTGTTTCAACGTAAATACTTGTAAAGTATTTTATAATATGACGAGATGTCATAAACATATATTTCGACGATAAACATTATTTTCAAATGTACAAGTGGTATGGATATCATATGAGTTTGCATGCATGACATTGTTTCATGATTTACATTAGAACATATCATTTATAATAGGTCGCGGTTAGAGGTTGCGCCTCATTTCAGTATTGCCATTATATCATCATAAACATTGCACCAGGTGAGTTTCATAGCCCCATTTTCAATTGTTTTTATACTACTTTTGGGGGAGATACATGCTCAACAACTTTTATGACATTCATGACTATTTGCGAACTATATGTTTAACTGAACTGAATTTTTAGTCATACGAAGTAACAATATTGCCATACTTAGAGTTTCTATATCATAAATCATTAGGCTAATTGACTTGGTATGATCACGGTCTAGCGGTCTTGGTATTATCATTGAACTAGCGGTCTTGGTATAATCATTGAACTAGCGGTCTTGGTATTATCATTGAACTAGCGGTCTTGGTATAATCATTGAACTAGCGGTCTTGGTATAATGTTGAACTCGCGGTCTTGGTACAATCATGAACTAATGGTCTTGGAACGATTTGAAACTATACGAATTATGTGTTATATCAATTGACTATTGAAACATTAAGTCATGCACTATTATGTGAATTCATTTGACAACATGTGCTTGAACATACATAATACATATTTTGGCAGTGGGTTGTAAACACACAAGTTGCAAGTTTTGTATGGGCGGAACTTGGAACTGAGTGGATTTGCAATGCCTTTGCTGCATGAACATTCTTTAAAGGTTTTCTTCATGGCAACACAAACTCTATGAACTCACTCAACCTTTGTGTTGACACTTTTAAGCATGTTTTATCTCAGGTATCTAAGGCATACACTTCATGGCATGCATGTGGACTTATCATAAAGTCGTGGTGACGACACGTCTCACATGGGATTTATACACTTTAAAAACATCGTTTGGCTTGTATCAAACTTATTTCCGCATACGTTGATTTTCATTTGGGACCTACACTTTGTAAACTCTGATTATTTTACTCAATCAAACGATGTATTTTCCAAACGACACTTTAGGTCATTCGATATAACTGTAACTGTGATGCTATGATGCGTCCCCCAGGAATTCCATTCCGCTGCAAAACGGCTAATTTAGGGGTGTGACAGTGAGCTCAAAAGTAATGAGATTGAGAGGAAGAATCTTCACATCCTAAATGATAATTTGATCTCTAGATGTATTGCTCAAGATTTTTTTTACACTTTTATGAATTATTCTATTATTGCTTCTCAATTTCATGAACTATCTGTTGCTTTGAAAGTCTCCCACGATCGTGCTATTGAGCTTGAGACTACGAATTCAAAATTGCACGATAAAATAAAAAGGGGTGACCATGATAACATGGTCAGACAGTTTTCTAAATTGGAAGTTGAATATCTTGCTTTACAATTAAAATATCAACATCTCAAAGAAAATGTTAAAACCTCGAATGCCAAGACATCTTCGGATGCTCCTGAGTTTGATGCAGTTTTTGAATTAAACAAACGAGATGAACAGATTCAAGCTCAGTGCAACACGATCAAAAGGTTGAAAGCCCAAATTTCCCAATTGAAGGGAGAAAAGAATGAAGTGACTGGCTCCCAGATGCCTCCTCCTTTAGATTCTCAGAATTCTCAGAATTTACATCTTCAAAACATCATTAATGTATTACAACATGAAAATGAATGTTTTCTAGCAGAAAATGAAAAAGTTAAACTGCATTTCAAAGAGTTATATGAATCAATTAAGGTCACTCGTGACAAGAATAATGAAAAGATAACTTCTTTGCAAAATGAAATTGAGAATCTGAAGAGTTAGGTAAAAGGGAAAATGTCAATCACCAGTGGTGAGAATATTGCACCAAAGGTGCCTGCTAGTACTAAATATGCTATGTCTATGAAGTATACTCCCCATCATCTTAGAAACAATGAACTTGCATGTCAAACATATTTTTCGTACCTTAAGGATAGTCTAGAATGTCTCTGTGAGATTGTTGAAGAGGATAAGATGGAGAAACCACTTGATAATGCGATTAGGGATGCATGCTTATATGCCAAACGATCTCAGAAACTTTTAGAATGCTTAATAGAAATATGTCCTAAATCTGGTACTAGGAAAGATAGTGTCGTTATGCCTTTCTATATGCCTAAAGTCAAGCATGTGACCCTTGATATGCCTTTGTTCTATGCCTAAAGTCAAGCATGTGACCTTTGATGTGCCTCCTAGAACCCAGTACTTCTAGACCAGATATGCATAAAGTAGTGAAACCAACTAATGTTCCCATCATTCCTTCTACACGAGTAATCAGTGACACTAAGGTAAGCGGATCAAAGCCTCCAAGCAATACAAAGCAAGATAGGACCTCACAAGCCAAGAGTGATCAAGGGAAGAAAGTAGAAGACCACCTTAGGAACAATAAGTTTTTGTTGAATAAGACGAATTGTGTTGATTCTAGTATTAGCTATAAGTGTATTGTAATTAATTCGAATTTTCTACTATTTGCAAAACATGTAATGAATGTTTGGTTTCTGGTATTTATCATGAATGTGCTGTGAATGAGTTGAAAAATGTTGTTAAATCGCCAGTCAAAAATGTAAGAAATGCTAAACAGGTTAAGGATGCCAGAAAGCCAATTTGGAAAAAGGTTAGTAATTATTGGAAACATACAGGGAGAAAGTTCAATAATGTAGGTTGTCAATGGAAACCCACTGGCCGCACATTCAAAGTTAATGAATTTTGTCCTAATAGGAATAGATCTATGCCCAGTAAGGAATGGAAACCTACTGGTAGGATTATCCCCTTAAGAAGTAGTCATGCTACACATAGGCCAACTGCTTCTACTAGTCTTGCATCCACCTCTAATGATGTCATATCTTCTATTACTGATGTGGGTGTTCCAATTTCATTTACTAACCAAGTGGAACCCATTCTCGCATGGGGATCCAAATTATCCAGTCATCCATACTAGTTTGTGTTCAACTGTAGGTCATACAAATCGTTATGTGGTATTTGGACTCAGGCTGTTCAAAGCATATGACTGGAGATTGCTCACGGCTCAAGAACTTTGTGAATAAATTCATCAGGATTGTTATATTTGGGAACGACCACTTTGGGGCAATTATGGGTTACGGAGATTATGTATTTGGTGACAGTGTAATCTCCCGAGTATATTATGTTGAAGGACTCGGTCATAATCTGTTCTCTGTTGGTCAATTCTGTGACTCTGATCTGGAAGTGGCATTCAGAAAACACACTTGCTTCATTAGAGAACTAGATGGTGTTGAACTTTTAAAAGGAACACGTGGCACTAATCTGTGCACCATCTCTATCGAAGATATGATGAAGTCTTCTCGAATCTACTTGTTGTCAAAAGCTTCTAAAACAAAGTCTTGGTTATGGCATCGTCGTCTCAATCACTTGAACTTTGGAACCATAAATGATCTTTCTAGAAAGGACCTCGTAAGAGGCTTGCCCAGATTAAAGTATGAAAAAGATCATCTTTGTTCAGCATGCCAACTGGGAAAAAGCAAGAAATATGCCCATAAATCCAAACCTGTAAACTCAATTATGGAAGTTCTTCATACCCTTCATATGGATTTTTGCGAACCCATGAGAGTGCAAACTATAAACGGGAAGAAATATGTGCTAGTCGTGGTTCATGACTACTCTCGGTTTACTTGGGTTAAGTTTTTGAGGTCAAAGGATGAAACTCCAAACGTCATCATCAGACTTATTAAACAGCTGCAGGTTCGGCTTAATAAAACAGTCAGAATTATCCGAACAGATAATGGAACTAAGTTTGTAAACAAAGTACTAAGTCAATTTTACGAAATCATTGGAATCATCCATGAAAGAAGTGTTCCACGTACTCCTCAACAGAATGTTGTAGTTGAAAGACGAAAATCGAACTCTTGTAGAAGCTGCAAGGACTATGCTGATCTATTCAAAGACTCCAATGTTTCTCTGGTCGGAAGCCATTGCCAGTGCATGCTACACCCAAAACCGTTCTCTAATTCATAAAACTCATGGAAAAACTCCTTACGAACTTGTCCACAACCGAAAACTGGATCTTTCTTTTCTACGTGTGTCCGGTGCCTTATGTTATCCTACTAATGAAGGGCAAGATTTGGGTAAATTGAAAGCTAAGGCGGACATTGGAGTTTTTGTTGGCTATGCACCAAACCGGAAGGGTTACCGAATCTACAATAAAAGAACCCGAGACATCATGGAATCTATTCACGTCACGTTTGATGAGCTGTCTAAGCGTACTACTCCAGGACAATCCAGTTCTGGACCCGCACCTCAATTTTTGTCAAGTAGTCCCATCAGTTCTTCTCTTGTACATAATCACTCCCCTACAGATTCTTATGTACCTCCATCAGAAGAAGATTTGATGAAACTGTTTGATCCAATGTTTGATGAATACTATGAACCTCGAACTAATGACAATTATGTATCATCAACTGTAGCTGCTTCTAATCCAACCAATACGAATGATCCATCCATGTCAATGTCTTTATCTCAAGAAGAGCCAGTTGCCGATCACTCATCATCATCTTTGAATCCTCAATCTTTGGTTGTACATCTTGGAAATGTAGCTGCTTATTATGATGGAGATAACCCGTTTGCTACCCCCGAAGATGCTCCGTTTGAAAACATATTTGCCCCTGAACCATCTTCATCAGGGGATCCAAACTCTGCTACATCAGTTCCTCATCATCAACCACATGAACATCTCAGAAAATGGACACATGATCACCTATTGGACAACATCATTGGGAACCTTTCTTGGCCAGTATCCACTCGTAAACAACTTGCTACTGATGCCTTCTGGTGCTTCTTCAATTATGTATTATCAAAGATCGAACCTAAAGATGTCAAAACAGCAATGTCTGAGGACAACTTGTTTAGTGCTATGCAAGAAGAAATACATGAGTTTGATCGTCTTGATGTATGGAAATTAGTACCTGCTCCAGATTGTGCTATGATTATTGCTCTCAAGTGGATCTTTAAAGGAAAGCTTGATGATCGCGGTGATGTTCTGAAGAATAAGGCAAGGCTAGTGGCTAAAGGATACCGACAAGAGGAGGGTATTGACTTTGAGGAATCATTTGCTCTGGTTGCATGAATTGAGGCTATCAGAATCTTCCTGGCTAATGCTGCTAGCAAGAACATGGTGGTTTATCAGATGGATGTAAAGACTGATTTTCTTAATGGAGATCTCAAAGACATGGTGATTTACCCATGTCTACCGCTTTAAGAATGCCCTCTACGGTTTGAAGCAAGCTCCAAAGGCATGGTACGATACATTGTCAAAGTTTCTTTTGTCAAATGGATTCAAAAAAGGAGCAGTTGATCCCACATTGTTCACCAGAAAGTCAGGCAAACACTTAATTCATGTTCAAATTTATGTTGATGATATTATTTTTGCCTCGACTGACCCTAATGAATGTGACCGATTTTCAAGGAGATGGGCTCCAAATTTCAAATGTCTATGATGGAACAAATGTCATTTTTCTTAGGATTACAAATTTCACAGAGTCCCGAAGGCATTTTTATTAATCAATCTAAATATGCAAATGAAATTTTAAAGAAATTTGGATTTGATTCTTGTGACCCTGTTGACACTCCCATGGTGGAGCGCACAAAACTAGATGAGGACCACTTAGGGATCATGGTTGATCAAACAAAATATCGTAGCATGATTGGATCCCTGATGTACCTCACAACCAGCAGACCTGATATTCTGTTCGTTGTATGCATGTGTGCTAGATACCAGGCTATGCCTACCAAAAAGCACCTTGAAGCGGTTATACGAGTCTTTCGGTATCTCCAAGGAACCATTAACATGGGACTTTGGTATCCGAAGGACACCGATATGTCACTAACAGCATATGCAGATGTAGACTATGCAGGGTGTCAAGATACACGTCGAAGTACGTCAGGAGGTGCTCAGTTTTTGGGAGATAAGTTAGTAAGCTGGTCTTCAAAGAAACAAATGAGTACGTCTATATCCTCTACAGAGGCTGAATACATAGCCATGTCATCTTGTTGTGCTCAAATCTTATGGATGAGATCCCAATTATATGACTATGGCTTTGTATTCAACAAATTTCATCTGTATTGTGATAACAAAAGTTCCATTGCTCTCTGCTGCAACAATGTTAAACACTCAAGAGCAAAGCACATTGACATTCGACATCACTTCATCAGGGAACAAGTGGAGAAATGTGTGGTTGAACTATATTTTGTAAGGACTAAATATCAGCTAGCAGACATCTTTACTAAAGCTCTTCCTAAAGAATGGTTTGAGTTTATCCTTCCACGACTTGGCTTGAAGAGCCTACAACTTGAGACACTCAAATGTCTTCAGGAGGAAGACGAGGAGTAAAAAGGTGTTTCCTCATCTATTCTGTGTACATATTTTATCAAAAAGAAAAATACAAAATTATAAAACCAACAAAAAGAAAATAGAAAAATATAAAATTTCAAAACCCATAAAAATCAGAAAATTTTAAAAAAGTCCAAAAATATTGTTTTTCATATCATGTTATCTGGTCTCGATAACATCTACGGACTTTGATCAGTCATTCAAAAATGGCACGGGTCTTTCGATGAAGTTCAAACAGAAATAATAAATATTTTATTTTTATTTTAAAAAAAATTGAGATGGAGAAAAATGTAGGTTTATTGTCATTTCAGGCAGTAACCCATTTTTAGAATAAAGAACAGAGCCATGCTTAATCTAGTTTTGAAACCTCATGCTCTAATTCTAAAAACAAAAGTTTATAAGGAAATTTTGTCGCCAAACAGACAAAGGTTTCCTCACAAATATTTTCCCTTCTAAATATTCTTCTGAAAAAATATTTGTCATCTAATGAAAACTAAATTTCTTTGAAAATAACTCAGACTTAATTTTGTAAATCATCCAGACTTATCATTTGTCAATATCTCTATCACTCAATCAACAACTTCGGTCATTGATTGAGGGAGAGAATGATTTCAAACAAATTTAAAATGTTATTTTTCAAACAATTGACACGCAAATGAGCAAGGTCTACTTTTAGAAAATAAAAAAGAACAATTTATTTGTACAATTGGATCCAGACCAAGGCTAATGTTGTGTTTTCATAAGATACCTAAGCATCTTTGATCGTTGGAGTTCAAAGTCTTATAATCTGATCCTTATCAGTTAAATGTCTTAAAAGCAAGTCACATTTTCTCCTAAAAAGGCTTTCAAAAATAATTTAAATCAATTGAGATCACAAATCTCAAAGGTTTTGAAAATTGTGATCTAGGGGAGAATTTGTGATTTAAATTGGATATAAACTGATAATTCGAGAAGTGGTTTGTGAAATATAATAACAAGCACTCCTCCCTACATGTTCCAAATGATTTCAAATTTTCCATGCACATGTTAAGGGGGAGCATTTATCTTAAACCAAAAGGGATTGAAACGTGATTGATTTGTCTCAAAGTGCAGGTTCCCTCTAATATGTGCAAAACTCTTTCGAATCTCGAAGCACATATTGAGGGGGAGCAATCAAAAGAAAACCTCATCCTTCCCAAAATATTTTATCCAAAGTACTTAAAATACTAGATTTGATCGAGAAGTGATGATGATCATTCTAGAAAATTTTAATCAAAGATTGGATCTTTCATTCTCAATCTAAGATTTCAAAAGTCCTCTTGTCTCCATGTGCTAAAATGATTTCCAATACTTGAAGCACATGTTGAGGGGGAGCATTTCTAAAATATCAAAAACAATTAAGGTATAAAACGCTTTGATTTTATATCACAAGTACCTTGATTGATTTTCAAATAGTTTTCAATTGGTTTCGAGGCGGAATGAACAATACCAAAAGACCAACCAATTTATTTTATGAATGGAGATATAAGGATGGTTAGTTTAGGTATTCATTCCCATGATCCCGCCAGAGCCGGAGGGATCTACCCAGGAACAATCAACTAGATAGTGTAGAAGTCCTTAGATATGAAAAAAAGGAGAAAAATGAGAATATAGGAAGAGTGCTGACTGAGATTGAGTTAGAACTGGAATAAACCCAACAAGGTTCTAGTAATGAAGTCTCGGTAAGCACTGAAGAGTTGAAGAATGAAAAAGAATTGAATGTGAAAAGGGTGAAAAGAAATAGCCCTCCATTTATTCAACCTTAGGGCAGAAACCGGGTTCAATTCATATGCTACTGGTTGTTACCAAGGTAACACCGGTATTGAAGACAAGACGTCATAGACCCAGTGACGCACTGCACTAAACTTCCCAAGCTACTCAAGTTCCTCTTAAAAGGACTTGTTTCATTCTCACGGGGAACCTATATAATCTATCGACTGTCTTTTAGAGATTGTTGATATTGAAGAAGGAGACCCTCTCCCTAGTACCCGGCATAGGAAACCAAAAGTGCAGTATTGAGTCTAGAGCCAAGAAGACTCACAGTTTCACACAATGTGGAATATGAGAATATATTTTGAGAGTCCCACGCATTATCTTTGTGGTATGGCCAGAACATCTGAGTGATATGTAAAAATATTCACGATGAAGATGGAAATCCTTCTAGAGCTAACATCAAACAATCTCTTGGTGGGTGACATGTGAGATCTTTCTAAAAGATCAAACTTCTGACAAATGGATAGAAACGATGGGGAGATTCAATCTTGAATCAACCTTGGTCCAGGAAATTGATTGACGGATACCTTTAAAAACCCGGTCGTTGTGCTCAACAACTCTTTTCTCTAGCACATCGACTGTGTATTAATTTTTCAAAAATAAAAGGGGTATTTATGATTGATAATTTATTTTCCATAAAACCTTCGTTGTATTGCAAAACACTTTCTATTAAGCAATACACGATAGTTTTTCAAATCATTTATCCTCAATCAGTGAATCTCAATTCGCTGGTTCACTCACTCCGTGCTGTCTTCTTTGAGACGTTCCGGTTTGAGAACATCTTGATTAGCTGCGAAACCCTGTCAAGGAAGTTCTTCGGAATTCTACCTGATCACAGGACGTACTTGTACTGATCAACGGGGAACCGTTATTCTTCTAACCCCATTCAACGAAAGTGATCAAAGACACCTTCGTGCGCTTTTTTGCTAACTGTTGTTTGTACGGACACCCGACGATTGCAGCTGATCAGAATTGAGGAGCCAATCCATAGCCGCATGCTCACACATCACATTCACTTCCAAAAAAATCATGATAAGTGCATATCTTCATCAACTGGCTCTGATATTTTCAATCTGTGTTTCTGCTACGCTGTTGCAAATATCATGAATCAACAAAGCTTCCACTACTCTGATGAGAAGATATCATGATCCAAAATGTGAGCATGTCGGTCCAAAAGTCACAACTTCACATAATGGCGATACAACAAAGGATGAGTCAGAGATTTACTGTGGCTGATGATCTCAATGCTGGCTCAATAACTCACCATCACGTGGATCAGTTAAAGACCTCCACTTATGAACAAAACATGCAGAACATGAAGAATCAAAGACTACGATCTACAGAGAAAAGAACTTATCAAGAATCCAAGAACACCAAAATGTAATATCTATTTGTAATTGAGGTGACCTCCCTTAGGGGGAGATTATTAGGATTTAGAAAATCCGGTAGTTAAAGAGTCGTTCACCTCAAGTATATGTATTCGTTAGAAAGCTCGTAGTCGTAGTCATTTAGTGATAGTTAGTAGTTTTTTATGTAACACCGCGGAGGACGGACTGGTCTACCCACTATATGCCTGATCCACAGCCTGTAGGAGGCGTCTCATGTAACTAACTATAAATACCCTTTGCCTAGCAAGCCAAAGGGTTGGAGCTTTCATAATACATTTTTCTTTGTCTCACTAAAGTTCCCAACTCTCTTCCACTTTCTCTCTCTAGAACTCAAACTATTCGACCCACATATGTATTAGATTGTGTGTTTGTGAAAACCAATATGTAACATTCGATGTCTAAGCCTTCTGGCTAATCGAATACATGTTCTCCAACGGTTAATGTAGGTTCTACTTCTTGTAACGAACCTACTACTAATCCTACTTGTAGTACGGCTCCATCCCGGAATGACCAAGGTAAGAATAATAATTGGGTGGATGATATCAACCTTGTTGATTTGAAGAACAGTTTTGATGTGCTTATGGAACAAGATTCGGTTTTGGAACCTGTGATTGGCACTACGTGTATTCATGAAGTTATCTCTAGTTCTTCCAAACTAAGCCTCCATCGCCTATGGAGAACACTCCTATTGCTGACAAAATAGGGAAGATTGAAAAGCTTATTATTGATGGAAAAGCTACCCTTGTGGATGATAATGGTAAACCTATTCCGGTGGCTGATGGTGAAAGAAAGGGCAACCCATTCTCTAAGGTGGGTGAAGTGGTTGATTCAAATAGTGATGATGAGGTGTTTGAGCCAAATGATCCTATGGGGAATTACTTTTCATCAGCAGGAGGACATAACGAGCTTGAAGGCTATTTTTCTTATGATTATGCGGCCCAGGTCTATGACTTACCTGGGCAATTTGAGGAATTTAACAACCAGTTTGATTTCAAGCTTCAAGGTCGTTCGCGGAAGTAATCTTTTATGTGGATTTGTTTATTTGTTTTGCATGTCTTTTTATGTTTTTTGTGGTTATTCTAGTTGTTGGTAGCTAATTGTTCATTTATGGCATGTCATAAATGAACTAGTGGTTGTTCAAGCGGTTGCTTGAGGTTAATGTGGAATTTCAGCCACATTCCATTATACTTTAAACGGATTTTTGGTTAATATATTTTACCATGGTGGAAGTCCCTTTTACTCAAAGATGTAGTGACCAGCATTCTCGTCACAAAATATGAACAAATTATAAATGAACATGCAGTTCAGTGATTATTCATTGACCACTTATCGGTTTCGTCACAAAATATTTATCGATGACCAAATATTAATGACCAACAATTATATGGTCCTTATATTGTCAAAATAGTGACGAGAAAGAAAGGTCGTCACTAAAGATCATTTTTCTTGTAGGGATTATAATTTTACTCGACCGTGTATTATAATGCTCGACCATACGAATAGGATGTTTATGCCAGAGATTTATTACTTGATTGGTGTTGCTATAGGAGAACCCATTTAATAATTTCTATGCAATCAAATTAGCGTAGAAATTTTGGTAACTATTCACGGGTTTCTTTTATGTGTGAAATTTAAAGTTCGCAGTAATGTTTATTACTCAATATAAACGTCCAATCCTACTTCAAAAGCAATATAAAAAGAGAAATGCTATATCTACAAAAATATTACACAAAAAAATTTCACATAAGGATGTGACATACATTCATAGGGAGATGTGAGTTGAAAAGTAAGAGAGAGAATTGATTATGATGAATCTTATTGGTGACAAGTCATTTTGTTGAAATTTTTTTGTAAAAATTTTGTGGATGTATCATTTCTCATATACAAAAAACATTGTTAAGATTGTGCAACTAAGAGGAACATGATCTTTCAAAAAAAAAAAAAAAAACTAAGAGGAACATGGCCCCTCTCATATCACAAAAACATTTTTTACCTTTTTTATCAAACATATCACAAAAACTTAAGGGCAAATTCTCTAATTGCCCCAATTTCCCAACTAATTTACCCCAAATCCCTCACTTTTTTTCACTTCTTTTAATGCCTCATGGGCAACTCTCCCATATAAGTGACATTTGTCCTATTTGGTGGGGCCACCTTGTACTTACATAGTACAAGTGTAATAGATCTCTTGTTGGGCAACTTTGACTTTCAGTACTGGGCAACTGACATTTTTTGTCTTTTAGTACAGAAGTATGGTTTTTTTTTATTATTAAAAAGTACATATATCTTGGGCAACTGGGTCCCACATTTATGTACTTTTGAGCAACTTATGAGGTATAAAGTACACTATGTATTTAATGTATAAAAAACTTTAAAAAGTGTATAATTAATTTTATAACTTTAATACATTTATACACTTTATATGTTTAGAAATACAATCTTCCTCAACACACTTCTTATTCTTATCTTATCTGCTGATAGTAACACATTTGTTAAGTTCTTATCCACACATAACAGGCTTCTTGTCCACAGATAACACATTTCTTATCCAAACCATCGCTACGACACTCTCCGATCTAATGTCTATAAAAAAATGATTTGGGCTAGGGTAAGTAATTTTTTGTATTTGATTTATGGTTAATTTCTTAAGTTTAGTATCGTATTGATTTAGGGTTTCGTTAATTTAGGGTTTCGGTAATTTATGGTTTCGGTAGTGTAGGGTTTCGCTAATTTAGGGTTAACTTTTTAAGTTGGTATCATATTGATATAGGGTTTCGGTAATTGTTCTTGTTTGATTTTGGGTTTAGATATTTTAGGGTCACTTCTCTTAACTTGTTAACGTATTGGGTGATTAATTGTTCTTGTTAAGTTTGTGAAACAAATTATGGATGTTGTTGAAGAGTTAGTGAATAAAGCAGTGTAAGATAACTGGCACTAAATGGTTTATAGTGATTAATTGGTAACGTATTGGGTGATTAATTGTTCTTGTGGTTTTAGTGATTTTGTTGCTACTTATTAAGTTTGAGAAACAAATGATGGTTGTTGTTGTAGACTAAGTAAATAAAGCACTGTAAGATAACTGGTACTAAGTGAATAAAGCACTGTAATGATGGTGCAAACGGGTTCGGTTAACGAAACAAAATACAATGAAAATTAAACTTCGACACAACTAAATATAATCCGGGTGATCCCAAGTTTGAGAGTTGTTAGAGTCGTAACCATCGTCGTAAAGATACTCAGTCCAACTTTCAAATCTGCTCTCATCCCACTCTGCATACAAAGCATCGAAGTCTCTGTCCCGACGTTCTTGTTCCTCCCTTTGAGCTTCCTCCATACGAGCAGCTTCCTCCATCTCTAACAACACTTCTTCATCTTGGAGCATAAGTCGCTCCCTTTCGGCTTCCTCCTCAAGAGCAGCTTCTCTTTCTGCTATCTCCCTTTCTTCTTCCTCCTTAATTGCAGCCTCCTCAATTTGTCTTAAAAGTTCATCTTCATCAATTTGTTGGCCAAAGTCTTTTTATTCCGGAAATTGTTGGCCTAAGTGTTTTTGTTCTGGAAATTGTTGGCCAAGTCTTTTTGTTCTGGAAATTGTTGGCTGAAGTCTTTTTTAGACATTTTTTAGAGAATTTTGTAACCTATTTAGCAACACCACTTGAATTAAAATACACACATATAAGGTGGGTAAGTTTTAAAATTTATTACCCTTTATATGTCAATAAATGTGGTGCAGGTGGAAACTCTCCTATATAGTTCACATAGGCCCATCTTGTACTTACATAGGTGATTTATTGGGCAACTTTTGCCTACTTTCTAATTACATTTAGTTCTCTAATAAAACACTTTAAGTCTTTTTTTCTCTTAAGATAACTGGTATTGAGTTGAGTCAGTGCAAACGGTTTAGGCAACCCTAGTTCAGTCGGCTTAATCCCCCAAAATATAAGGATTTAGGCAGTCTTGGAAGTTGAGATTGATTAATGTTTAGGCAACAACCAGTGCTGGCAATGTTGATGCATCCACTGCTAGTTCAGAAAAAACCACTGCTAGTTTAGAAGAAACCACCGCTAGTTCAGACGAAACCACTGCTAGTTCAGACGAAACCACTGCTAGTTCAGATACACCGTTTATTTTAACCTTAATTGGTGTGTTTTGTGTATATGTGATATGTATGAGGCTGTGATGACAAATATCTTACTTGATGAAGCAAATGATGTGATTTACCGAATCTTGGCATGGCAGTTTTATTACATTCTTATGCAGCCATGGAGGTTATATCTTGTTGTTATCGTTGTTATCTATTTATTACAGATCTGAGCCTTGATAATGCATGTCACAATACACACTCAGTAGCATACATTACTGTGTACCCATGTGTGTTTGAGAAGGAAGGTTTGAGTTTCAGTGGGAAGATTTTATGTGTTTGATGTGTGTGTTAGTAGCAGAAATGTATTTTGTATTTAGGTGTATTTGGGGAAGTATAATTTGGAATATAAAAGGTGTATTTGGTACATGCAAGAGGCTGTGATGATGATTATCTTATTTGATCAAGCAATTGATGTGAATAGCCGTCAGCTGGCATGGCAATTTTATTACATTATTTTGCAGCCACGGCGGTTATATCCTGATGTTTTTGTGTTTATCAAACTTTTTACAGATCTGAGCCTTGCTAATGCATATAACAATACACCCCTGATTGGTATACTCACATAGATGATTAACATCTTCGGGTCAATCATGTTTCATTGTGGTTGGCATCCTAAGGCAACACATGAATATATATTTTCTGTGAGAGTATATAATCATTTCTCCCTAGCAGACGCCTGTCCCAATGAACCATGATTGGCTCGAAGATTTGTATCATCTCTGTGAGTATATCGTTTTCGTGGATAAGAAGTGTGTTAAACTAGACATGTAACTTTTTAAAACAATTCCTTTATGTTGTTAATTTGTAAGAGGATGTGATGACAAGTATCTTATTAAATCATGCAAATGATGTGATATTCCGTGTCTTGGCGTGGCAATTATATACTATTGCAGCCATGGCGGTTATATCCTGATGTGTAAACTATTGATTTATACAGATCTGAGCCTCAGTATTATGTTAAGGAAGGGATAAATATTGTTATGTAATTGTTTGCTGTCACTTTGATACAATGGTCTCTTTTATCAGCGATTATCTAAATAAAAAGCTGATTGTACACTTCAGTAACGAAACAAACATATGAATGATCAAAGATGGATGAACAGCACCACCTTTGAGTAACAAATTAAACTTAATATGGTGTCGTTCATCCATCTTTGATTATTCATTACTGTTTGCAGCGAGTTATATCTAAGATGCAGACAAGTTAACCAAATGCAGATAGTTTGTTTACTTACAATTCAGCTTTGTTGATTGAATGGCATGTCAGACCTGGGATCATTTGTGTAATTTATAAATCATCCTAGATCTGACATGTTATTCAATCAGCAAACCTGGATTGCAGGTGAACAAACAAGTATACGGAGGACTTTTAGATCATCTTCAAAGGCGACTGTTGCCCATGGGGCATTTAGGGAAGTTTATTTTTTTACCCGTGTCACTGCTATTTGTATTTATCATATTTTGATTGATTGTTACTTTATATTAGTGTGATATAATTCTTATAGACTGTTGCTAGATTGTTAAAAAAAAATTAGTTTATATATGTTAAGGAGTTACTTAAGAAAGAAGGATCAATATGATATAGTTGTGGATTCAAAGTCAAGTTGAAAGTAACAATGTGGCCATACACAACTTCCTACATTCAACTTGTCTTTGATCATTGCGTGTTGATTGTGATAATGATATAGTGTGTATTGTTCATGACACGCCACACTCCTTGATTATCCCAATCAAATCCTTTTCTAGAATCCACTAATTGGTACTTTGAGGGGTAGGTTTGCCTCTTATAATGATTATACCTAATCATTATAACGGGCCAAACCTACCACTCTAAGTACTAAAGTCCGTCCACTTGTTTATAACATATTGACAACCTACTTTGTTAACCAACTCCTTTACATATGTAAATGTTTGAAGAAGTTTGTTTATTTCGGGCCACATGTGTGTATTTGTGATATGCAAGAGGCTGTTATGATGATTATCTTATTTGATATGCAAATGATGTGATTTACCGTATCTTGGCATGGCAATTTTATTACATTAGTTTGCAGCCATGGCGGTTATATCCTAATGTTCCTGTGTTTATGCATATCACATATCTGAGCCTTGCTAATGCATATCACACTGCACACTCACTTTGGAAGTTTATATGAGTCTGATATACTTCTTATAGACTTTTGCTAGATTGTTAACAAAAGTTAAGGATCAATATGATATACTTGCGGATTAAAGGGGAAGTTGAACGTATCAAGGTGGCCACGTTACTTTGTAGATGAGTAGGGAATTTCAGCATAGTTACCCATTCTGCATTCCCAAACAGTGCCTTTTGTTTTTTCAACAATCTAGCAATCCGCCTGGTGCAGGCCTTTGCTCAAAGGGAGTTGAAACAACAAAAGGTACTGTAGGGGAATTCAAAAGGGTTCACTAAGTTGAAATTCCATACACAGCAACAAAATAACGCGGCCACATTGGTATGTTCAACTTCTGTTTGAATCCGCAACTATATCATATTGTTCCTTAACTTTTTTTAACAATCTAGCAACACTATAATTATGATTTTAAAAAAAAATAACCCTTTTGAATTCCCATGCAGTGGCTTTTGTTTTTTCAACAATCTAGCAAAACGCCTGGTGCAGGCCTTTGCTCAAAGGGAGTTGAAACGACAAAAGTCACTGTAGGGGGACTCAGAAGCGTTAACTATGTTTCCTTTTTTGAGGAAAATTCTTTTTTTTATGATCTTAAAAAAATATAATTAACCCTTTTAAGTTCCCATGCAGTGCCTTTTGTTTTTTCAACAATCTAGCAAATCGCCTGGTGCAGGCCTTTGCTCAAAGGGAGTTGAAACGACAAAAGGCACTGTAGGGGGACTCAGAAGCGTTAACTATGTTTCCTTTTTGTCGGGAAAAAATGTTTTAATGATCTTAAAAAACATAATTAACTATGTTTCCTTTTTTCTGAGGTCCCATACACGAAGTTTTGTTTTTTCAACAATCTACCAAATCGCCTGGTGCAGGCCTTTGCTCAAAGGGAGTTGGTCCATTGGTGGTTACATATGTGTATTTGTGATATGCAAGAGGCTGTGATGACGATTATCTTATTTGAAATGCAAATGATGTGATTTACCGTATGTTGGCATGGCAATTTTATTACATTATTTTGCAGCCATGGCGGTTATATCCTGATGTTTTGTAAACTATTGATTTATACAGATCTGAGCCTCATTATTATGTTTATAAAGTTTTATAAAATTAGGTAATTGTTTATTTGCTGTGAGTATGATAAAATGCTTCATTTTGATAAATATGATTGGCGTACTAGGAAATCAGTGACATGTTTTGAAAGGTTTTGTAACAGGTTGTATCTCTTCTAACATACAGTTACTCACACTATGTATGTTATATTGCATCCTTGTTGTCGTAAGATACTAATTAATTGTTATTAATTTGATTTTTTTTTCTTCTAAGGAATACGAAGCCAATGTCATCGTTAGGAGCAAATTGAACTACTTTTCATTAATTAAAGAAAAGCTGCATCATAATCGAAGGAAATTGTTTAGGACTACATGTTTTGGAGGATGGCTGGATATGTTCTTTTTTGACCATGAAGGACATATGTTAGATTATGTATTACAAAAACAGGGTTTTGTGGATAATCGTCACTATGACATGCCCCTAATATATAACCTCGATGGTCGTAGTCTACATTTTGGTCGACCCCAATTTTCTCTTATAATAGGCTTTCGTTTTGGTAAAGTTAGTTTTAATTTATATAGTTCAGGTGATTTAACATTTAAGTCGAGGGTATTTCCACAAAAATTTGGGGTAAAACTTTCCAACTTAGATCTTATTGGTGTTATTGAGGATGAAGAGTTGTTTGGGAAATTAACTGATGAAGACGCAGTCCGTGTGGGTCTAGTGTTATCGTTAGAGGTCATTTTTATGGGTCGGTTATTGGTTGAAGAGGTGGATGATACACTCCTGCGTTTGGTTGATGACCTTGCCGCATGGAACTCCTTTCTATGGGGGGAGCACATTTGGAGGCAATTGTACAACCAGATACTCGATGTTGTATCAAACCACAAGTGGGAACACCTAAAAGGTCTGGAAAGAGATCGGAAGTATGTTCCAACATACACAATTGCTGGATTTGTTTGGCCTTTCAAGGTTATTCCTTGTTATATTATATTTTCCTAGGTTATTATTATTGAAGCTTTGGTATGAGATTAACGCATCTTTATTATTATAGATATGGATTCTTGAGTTGTTTGAAAGAAGCAGTCATTGGTGGAATAAAGTCCCAGATGTCATACCAAGGGCAGTAGCGTGGTCAAGGAAAGTAATGTTTACAAGATCGGATTATGGAATGCTATTTGGCAAGGTAAAACATATTCAAAAGTTTCAATGCATGCTTATTAACTATTTAATTTGATGATGTATTAATGTTCTTTTTTGATTTCCTTGCCGTTGGTGATGTCATTTAGGACTCGAAGATAATTTACGATCTGAAACCAACAATAGACAAGCACCAGTCGGACTGGTATATGCAGTTTAGGGAATTTTACATGCACTACATACCAAGGTCTCTTCCAACAAAATTACCACATGATTACGATGTGTATCTACAGAAGTTGGCTGCTGTAACACCCCCAAAAATGGTTTGCAGCGGAAGAAAAGGTTTTTGGGATGCTACTCAATTGGATCATAACACAAAGTGAAAAATAAAGATTTTTCTTAAAAGATTTCATTTGTTAAAGTAAGATAGAGTTTACAAAGTTTGAATTGTTGCGGAAAATGGCCCATTAATAAAATATGGTCCTCATAAGTAAATCAGAGTCATCTATGACCATGTCATGCCAATGCCCAAGCGCCTCCAGAGTTAGCTATCGCCTTTTTAATACCTGAGATAAACATGCTTAAAAAGATCAGCACAACGGTTGAGTGATATTTATAGGTTTAGTAAATAGTTGAACACAAGTAAGAGATGATAATTGCTTCGAAGACAATTATCATAGAAAACAGAGATTATTATTATGCACTAAGCTCATGATACCAATACTAACTGCATACACCTAATTACTGGTGTAAGTATTTGAAGTGTGCCATAAAAATAGTAAAAGTCGCATGGATAGTTTTCTTCTTGTCCTTGTTTCTGTCGAGACCCAGAGTGAAAGCAAAAGGAGTGTGTAAGAGTGGACAGTGACAAGAGCATGTAAGGGTAACATGAGTCTTGTCTTTCTTGCTTGAGTAAAATAATGCAAAAAGGGTGTGGGCATGAATTTGTGATCAGCCAAAACTAAGGAAATAGGATGGCTCTTTGAAGGATGGTGATAAGGTTGTTTTTGGAGTTGACTATCAAAAGAGGAGATGATACTATTTTGATGTTTCTGTTGGAAGGCAGCGAAGGAGAAGGGCAGAAAAACAGCGAAGGAGAAGGAGAAGGAGAGCAGAAAGAGGTAGGGCGTGAAAACAAAAAGGGTAGGGTAGGGCTGGTTTAGGTGTAATATTATTATTATTATTATTATTATTAGTATTATTAACAGTATTTAGTGTACCCCGTGTTTCGTCGAATCTCTAAATAAACGCACCTTCCTAGTGCTCGAAAAATATAAAATTTATATTTTTAGAAACGTTTTTTAGAGCGTAAAATTAAAGAATAGTTATTAGGTAGGATTTTGATTATATCAGTTTTGCCGTTACTAAGTTGGTGTCGGCATATGACGAGTGTCGGGTTTTATGTTTTACGAGAAAGACTATCGCTTTTGATTCAAATAAACTCGGAAAAATCTAGGAGTGAAACTTAGAGATATAATTACTATAGTTTATTATTAAAATTTGTTTGAAATTTTACGGGGTGTTATAGTACCTACCCCTTATGGGAACCTCGTCCTCGAGGTTAAGTTTGTGTTAATCGCTTATGTGATAAAGTAAGGATTTAAAACTTAATAAACTTGTTTGAAAACGTAGCGTGGTCAAATTTGTTCGAATATGTGTTTATTTAAAAGGTATGTCAACATTTCAAGAAATTCAATCTCTTTGCTTATGTTAGGTAGTTAGGTAAGAAGTTTTGCGACCTCGAAAAGGATTATAATTTAGTGGATTAGACGTTTACACTTGACATAAGTATGACAATTTTTGTAAAAGTTGACGTTTTGATATTTCTCAGCGTAGAAAAGTTCGATAAAGTTTGACCAGAATCTTCTAACTCGAAAAAAAATAAATGTTTTCAGAAAAGAAAATGCTACCACAAGTTTATCATTGATAAAAATGTAATCTAAAAAAAATTTCCTCGAAAGAATCCTGATTCAATAAAACTGGTTTCCACACGCGATGCAAGTAAAAAAAATTGCAAAGGTCGATGTTTGATATTTCTTAGCATAAGAGGTTTTGATAAGGTTTGTCCATAATTTTTTTTTTATTATTATTATTTTTTTGACTCTTTAGAATAAACCTTTCTTTAAAAATGACACCACGAGTTTTATTGTTAGCACAATTTTTATTTAAAGAAAAGTCCCCGAAGTTTGAAAACGTCATAGAGGAAGATGTGGTATATATGTTTCCATATGTTTTAAACGTTTACGGGCAAAATTCAGTTGTTAAGGTTATGCTTCTCGAATGTGAATGATATATATGAAAATATAAAGTTTTCAAAATTTTAAGGGAGAACTTGATGTATGTAAGGAAGGTTGCTAAATTTAAGCTTTTGTAATGAAAACTCGTTAAATAAGGTTTTAGGCGATAACATGGAATCGGTTCCAAGTTGGAGGTTTTCACGTGAATTCAAAAGTTGTTTCTCAAAATAATTTCAAATACCTTAGCTTTTGTAGATGATCAATCAGTTTTGTTTTTTAGCATTTCTTATTATTGTTTTCAAAACAAAGCTATTTTAATTTTATTTTTCTTTATTTTTATTTTTTTTACTCCGAAAATTTGATTTATTTTCAAAAGAAAATATCGGTTATCCTTTAAAGTTTTTCAAGGGAGTAAATAGTTTATAAGGAAATTGTAGCAAAGTTTATGGAAAGGTTTGTAAAACCACTTAATTGATACTTTTGTCATGATAAATTGTAGTTTGTGGTTCGGTATTAAAGCAACAACTTGGTAAGGTGATTTTTAAAACAGCTTATAAAGCAATAGAAAATGATTTATTATTTATAGAATAGTAGTGAAATCAAAGTTAACTTTGTGATATTTTGGTACGACAACGATTCAGATTTTAAAATAACTCGTGAAATGATTTGTAAAATAGCTTATGAGGAAACAATTTAATATTTGTCAAATAGTAGAAGATTTCGTAGTCCAAGAAATAGGGTGGTAGTAAAATACTTAGTACGGTAAAGGCAAAATAGTTTGTGAGGTAACAGTACTAAGTTTTATGGTTTCAAATCAGAGAGTGGCTAAAACAGCTAATAGTTTATAAGACCATAATATAACTTGCAGGAAAATTTTGTAATATAGTTTACAAATTGCTATCGCAATTGTTTGTTATTTCATAAATTAGTGGTAAGGTAATTAATCGGTTTATCACTTTATAAGAAAATAGTTTGCAAAGTATCAGTAAGGTCATTGTTTATAAAGTGTTAGTAAATTCATAAATTTTTGGTTTAATGGCACAGTAGTAAGACTTTTTTTTTGGGGGAAATGTCCGTGAAGTGATCGGAAAAATAGTTGAAAGTAGTTTGTGACAAAGTTTACTATTTCATAAGAGGGTAGTAGGACGGACCTTTGATATTTCAAAGAAATGAGCGAAAGGTTAGGGATACGTTCCTAGAAAAATGACTTGAGTTGCAAGTTGACTCTTGGTATGTTTTTAGATCTTTTAGTCGTTCGTTTATTATTTATGTTTAGCGAGGGGTTCCCTTTGTAGATGTTGAGGTGTGTCGTTCCTCGAATGGCTAGAGATGTAATCTAGTTTATCGATTAAGTACTAGTTTTTGGGTAGAGGTGACTGTTAGCCTTAATAGTTTTTATTAGAAGTGATGGTCATTCACATTTAGGAACTTTGTAGCGTGTGTTAGATATCATGCTACAATAGTCAAAGGGCTCATGGATTGGGCTAAGCTAAATGGTTAGACGTTTAGTTAAGCTAGCCTTGTATAAGTTCATGTAACCCAATCCATGTCCAAGCCCATATATGGCCCATGGCCAAGCCTTAGGGCATCCTTTGTCTTGTACTATAAATACCCCTCAAGTATGTCATTTGAGGGGTGTGCTTGAGTGTGTGTGTGTGTGTTTTCATTTGAAGCATTATAACATCTTATTGTTTCATCTTTCTTCTCTCTATCTCTCTAACATACACGAATTCATATTCAAGTCACCAAGTTCTTCTCTTAATCTTTCTTATACACGTATGTGTTTGTGTTTAGTATTTTACGCATAACTGTTACGTGTTTGTGTTGGGTTTGCTTGATAAAGTGATAAGGTATACGTGATAAAGGGGAATAACAATTGGTATCAATCGCCTAACAATGGTTTAGGAGTGTTTGTGTTTGTTTTGAAGTTTTGGTAAGATACGCTTTAAGCTCACGTTTTACATCTTTGATACGCATAAAGCTTTAATTTTTGCACTTAAAAATTCAAGATTCTTGTGGTTTAAGGTATATTTGGTGCTAAAGTTTCAGTTTTTTGCAAAAAGTTTTGAAGCTTTACGTGTTTTTCTTCATTTTTGAACACGTTTTGGTTCGTTGGTCATTTTTACTCGTAACTTTTATAAGCACTTTGGGTGAAAAAGGTCAAAAGATTTGTGTTATTGGAGTGTTTTTAAGGCTATCTGTGCAAGAGAAATCGTTTGAATCATTGGAAATTTTTTATGAGTAGGTCAAAACCCTAGTTCTACTCGTAAGAAAGTCAAACTACGCATAGTTTTCTACTCATAACTTTTTGGTGAAGAATCTTCGAGCTATAACGGTTACTCAGTGCTTCCCTCACTTAGATAAGTGTGTGGAACACTTTGACTTGTGGATATCCCTTACGCTGTGACAGTGTAAAGGATTTTTGGTTTTTAACCTAAGTTTACGCATAAGCATAAACTCTTACGAGTAGAACTCTACGCATAAGATCACACTTACGCGTAAGGTTTTACGACTAAGTTTTTTTGTCTACGCATAAGCCTAAGGTTACGCGTAAGATACTTTCTACGCATAAGAATCCTACGCCTAAGATCCTACGCATAAAGATCCTACGCATAAGATCCTACGCCTAAGCACCAATTCTACTCGTAACTCCTTTTCTCTAAGTCTACGCCTAAGCTTTAAAAAAAAATAAAAAAAAAAAATAAATTTTTGAGGAGACTAAACGTTCAATTTTTACGCGAGATTCAAATTTTGGTTTAACTGTGAAAATTTTGGTCAAAAATTCAAATTTTTGGGCCTAAATTCAAATTTTTCGGGTCAAATTTGGCGTCAAAATTGTCATAACTCAAAATTTTCATACGACCTTAGAATGGATTTTTATAGTGAATTTCAAATTTTGGGCGAAATTTGTTAAGAACCAAGGTTACGAGTACGACTTTCAGAACACCTCAACCGAGCTTAATCTTCATCAACCACAACTCCTTTATCGTTGAATCGATCCTACATCAACTTTATCAGATCATACCTTCATCAATGGCAACTCAACAAGATATTCATGCAGCCGGTGCCGAAAACCGTCCTCCTATGTTGGCAAAAGGTGGTTATCTTCAATGGACAAGTCGTATGCTTCGTTACATCAAGACCAAACCTAATGGGAAACTCATGATCAAATCCATTCAGGATGGACCCTTCCAGCCTCGACAAGTTCATGTACCTGGAAATGCAGATGCAACAACTCCCGTCCCACCATCTTCTCGTCTTCAATACGAATCTGAATACACTGCAGAGGATCAGAAACAAGTCGAAGCAGATGACATGGCAATTCATATTATCCAACTGGGTTTACCAATAGACATCTTTGCTGCGGTAGACAGTTGTGAAACTGCTTTCGATATGTGGGAACGTGTTAGACGGCTTTGTCATGGAACAGAAATTGGTCAACAAGACATGGAGAACAAGCTGCTAACTGAATGGGAAAAGTTTACTTCAACTCCAGGAGAATCCATTGAATCCTACTATGGAAGGTTTTGCACTTTGATGAATGAGCTTATCAGAAACAAGATGACACCCAGAACTATCGTTCAAAACATCAAGTTCCTGAACAATCTTCCAGAAGAATGGGGACGATATGTCACTATTGTCAACCAAACAAAAGACCTTCATCAGGTGAACTTTGATCAACTGAATGATTTTCTGAAACAAAACCAAGCTGAAGTCAATGAAGTCAGGAAAGAAAGATTGGCAAAGACTCATGATCCATTGGCACTTATTGCAAAGACTCAACCTTCAGTGAATACACAACAACAAGCTTCATCATCTTCCAACAACAACAACTTGCAGCAATACATTCCACAACCACAACAACAATTCTATCCAGATCAACAATGCCAGGAACTAGGAATCACTGATCCTGAAACTGACCCAGAAGCGACCTTGCAACAGATATACTCTTTATTGGGTAACGCACTCAAAAGTCGCTATTCCACACCAACTAACAACAACCAAAGGATTTCGTCAAACACTCGCAACAGGCAAATTGCACAGCCGGGTGTGAATATGGGTAATCAAGGTCAAATGGTTGGAGTTATTGGGAATCAGCAGGGATATGCTACTGGATATCGCATGGGTAATCAGGCGGTTCCGTATCAGGGTAATCAGTCGGGTCAGTATGTTGGAAATCAGATGGAACAGAATGTTGGGAATAGAACAGTGGGTAATCAGAATGGCAATGTTGCAGCTCCAGTAGTTGGGAATTATGGAAATATAAATCAGGGTAATCAGGTTACGTGTTACAACTGTCAAGGAGTGGGTCACATGGCAAGGAATTGTCCTACTAAGCCGAAAAAGAAGGATTTTGCGTATCTTCAGAAAGCTATCCTGTTAGCACAAAAGGCAGAATCTGGAATGCAGTTGAGTGCTGAGGAACATGACTTTTTCGCTATTATGGATGATTTGGAAGACCGAGAGGACATCAATGCAAACTGCGTCTTCATGGAAAATCTTCAGGAGACTAAGTACGACACTGAATCTGACGCACCTCCTGTCTATGACGCAAATGCAGTATCTAAGGTACCAATCATTGATCCATGCTATAACAATGTCATATGTGATGTGTTTACTCATGACGAACAGCATTCTGTGACGCCAGCACCTACTTATGATACATGCCTGGAAAATCCGAGTTGTGGCAATACTAACTTTGAAACTCCAGATGTGGATCCTAGTGGCGGCTGTGTGGCACAAAATACTGAGACTAATGAGGAAACACGTGCTTATTTTGAATCATTAATCAATCAGTGTGGCATTGAAATTGAAAAAGTGAGTAAGGTCAATCGCGAAGTTAAGGCCGCGAATGTTAAATTGACCACTGAGCTTGAGAGTTACAAGGAGCACGCCAAAGCTTTTGAATTTCATACTAACAAAATGTCCGAATTAGAAATTGGTTATCGAGATTCTGTTTTAAGAGAAAAACAATTGCAACTCAAATACGATACACTTGATGTGAATTCGAACTTGAAAATTAAATCTTTAAACAAGGAAATTTCTGATCTAAATGACCAACTTTCTAAACAAAAAGCAACGTATTCTGATCTTGAAAAAGAGAAGAAGAAGTTGATCACTGATTTTTCAAAACGAGAAGATTCTCTTCTTGATGAAATTCTTGATAAAACGGAAAAACTCAAAACATTGGACAATTTGCTTCTTACAACGGGTCATTCAGCTAAATCAAACAAGATGCTTTCTAACCAAGTAAATCCACGTTTTCATACTTCACATAAGATGGCACTTGGTAACGACCCTTCTTCGTTTCTCAAGAAAGCTCAGAAATCTCAGAATGTGTTGCACAATGGAAAACCTTTGCATGAACCCATAATTGTGCATGATTCTCTTGAAACGTTGGAACTATCTGAGGAGAGTAGATAAAAAATGAAACAAAAACATCCGGAAATCAAACCAATTGATTATAACACATGGAACAAAATTAATGGAATTACTTTTGTTAATCAAATGGAAAAGTCAAAGTTTTCCATCACATCAAGTGTTTCAAACAAAGTGTCAACACCTGTTTCAAAACCAGTTTCGAAACCAGCTGTAGTTTCCAAATCTCTTTCGAAAATCGAACAAATGTCTTCAAACAATCCTTTTAACACAAGTGATACTAGAAGCATTTTAGATGACGTTAAAACTAGAATTGGGTATCTTCAAGAGACTGTCAAGTCTAAAACCAATATTACCACTAACATCTGGTTTACTCGTCATGATGACGAAACAAAAGAGTTTTTTAAAACCCAAATTGCCCCTCCGTTAACTGCCATCAGTGCGAGGGTAATTCATGTTGAACAAGCACTTTTGAAAGAAACGAGTGACTTTGTCAAGGACCATAAATCCCTGGTAAAGCAAGCTAATGAAAGTATTGAACACATCAAAGTTTTGGAAAAACTCAATGATTCTCTCTTCGAAGATGTTATGACTACCGATATCATGTCCATTATCTTACAAACATATTCTGTTGAAGATCATGAAAGACTCCAGTCTGAGACCTCCGCAATCGTTTCAAAGTATGAAAAAGCTCTTGAAAAACTTGAAAAAGAAAACGTGTCCTATTTTAAACAGCTTGATCGAAAAACCGAGGAATGCAAGTATGACAAACTGTCGTATGAGCGTGCCTACAAGGACATGCAAGAGCAAAATAATCTTTTGAGAGTTCAGCTGGAAAGTCTGAAAGGAAAGGCTGTGGATACTAAGTTTGCAAAACCATTGACTGAGGAGAAAACAAATGTTCCCAAACCGGTTTTCAAACCAAAAATGTCTATTTCTCAGTTTCCTCCAAAAGTCAATGAGAAAAATGATTTGTCAAAAACAGTCACTCCACAGACTTTGCCTATTAAAAAGAGAATTATCCACGGTTTTGAGAAAGAAAAAGCAGTTGCTGATACACCAAAAGTTATTTCACCTGGTATTTCTAGGAATAGTACACGGAATGTGACCAAAAATCCAGTTAAAGAATCTGTTGGTTCTAACGACATGGTCAACAATCACTATCTAGAAGAAGCTAGGAAAAAGGCACAGACTCGAAAAGACGGAATTTTAGGTGCAACATCTAGGGTGATGAATTCTACAAGCTTTCAAGGCACTGCTAGTAGTAGTAAACCATTACCTAGGAACTCTCTACAAAAGACTAGGAATTGGCTTGCATCTAAGAGTAGTTGCGCAAAAGAAAATGCTATGCCCTTAGAAAACAACACTAGGAATTCTAAGTCTTTTTCGAACAAGAATCAATTTCCAAAAGACTGTAGTACAAAGTTAAAGCTACTGTTTTAAACAAGAATATTGAATTTGTCTGTACTACATGTAAAAAATGTGTCTTTTCAGCTAATCATGATGCATGTGTCTCACAATATCTCAAGAAAGATAATTCTCGTGCCAAGGCACAATCCACTAAGACTCCAAACCGAAACAAACCCGTTGACAAGATGAACATCAAAAGGAAACCTAATAGGTGGATCTCTTCAGGACGTAGTTTTTCAAAAAATGAGTCTTCCGCTGCATCTGATAAGAAAACAACTCCTAGATCTTACCTTAGGTGGAAACCCACGGGAAAATTTTTCAACCAAGTTGGTCTTAGGTGGATTCCCACTGGAAAGATTTTTGATACTTGCACCAACACAGATAATAGTGAAAATCATCAGGATAAGGAAGTAGAAACCACTACAACCGTTGATAGTGATCACCCTCACCGTGAGGAATCTTATACTTCTAACACTGTTATTTGTGAAAACTCTTCTTCTTTGGTTGCAGGTGAATCAAATATCTCAGAACCCAGCTCATCAGAGGGTTCCAATTCTGTAAACTCTTCTTCTTCATTCTCTCTATCTTCTATTTTTGATTTTCCATTTCTTTTATAAAACCAACAAAAACAAAATACAAAAATAGAAAATTTTCAAAAAATTCAAAAACAATATAAAATCTAAAATCCAAAAATATTCTTCTCACGACATGTCTCTCGTATAATCGATATTCTGTACGTTTCTAGAAATGTCATTCAACAATGATACGGGTATGTACAGATGCTTGAGCGAGAGTTCTTTAAATGTTTTTCAAAACATGTCGTTTCTCAAAATTTCTTCAACAATGGCTTTCGTATACTTCAGTACGAAACCCGGACTTCAAAATAATGGCTTCTGGACACATCAGTTCAGGACCCGCGCTTCAAAGAAAGGAAAGTGCTTATCAAAATCAAAGGTTTTTAAATATTTTTTCAAGCACTATTCCTTAAAACATAATGGCTTGCAGTTACTTCAGACTGTAACCCGATCTTTAAAGAAAGGAAAGTGCTACGCAAAATCGATTTTCATAAATATCGAGCACTTATCCTAAAACAAATGAAGATAATTCTTCTCTAATTATCTTCAAAAGATTTTCAAAATCTTCATCATCTTGAGTACCATTGATTCGAAATTTTTCAAAATGATTTTTCAAAACCTCTCACATTTGGTACCAAGATAACTCCCTCTAAACCCTTAATTGATTCTAAATTTTCTGTATGAAAAATATGCTTTCGTTAAGGGGGAGTATTAAACCAAAGTTGTTCCAAAATTCATGCTAAATCAGTTTCTCTCCAAATGCTTTCCGAAAAACATATCTTTTAATCATTTTGTTTCAAAAACATCATAGATATGCTATTTTTGAGGGGGAGAAACGTGATTAAAATGTGATCAAAAATGTTTTATGATCGGTGTTTGAATCTCAAATGAGCTCGACTCAGGTGTAACCAATGAATTGACGATAATATAAAGTCAGTACTCGAAAAGACTTGTTCCTGGACGGGTAATAATTTCAAGCTGGTCTAACCAGTGATGTAAGCGTGTCTCGAATAGGACTTGTCTAAGTAGAATGTACCATTTCGAGAAACTTTCTTTGGACTTGACCAGGCCGGGTAATAATTTCAAGCTAGTTCACTAGTGATGTAAACGTGTCTCGAATCGGTCTTGTCTATTGAAAGTTGATCAATTCAAAAGTGCGAACTCTACCCTCTCTGTGCAGATTTAAGTTAAAACAATATAAGCACATGTGAAGGGGGAGTGTTTCTGAAAATATAAAACTCTCAGAGTGTTCCAAACATGTTTTCTATCATAAACACTTTGAGAGATTTTCAAGAAAAATGGTTTTTATGGCAACAATAGGACAGTCATGGAGTTATAAGGTGACTAAGGATAGGAAATACGTCCTATGATCCGCCAGAGCCGGAGGGATCTACCCAAGGACATTACCCATAGTTAGTATTAGAAGTCCTCAGGTATGATTGAAAAAAGGAGTAATGTGAGAAAGGAGAAAGAAGGGGTTGAAGAATTAAAAAGAAATGTAATGAGAAAGGGTGAAAAGAAATAGCCCTCCATATTCAACCTTAGGGCAGAAACCGGGTTCAATTCATCTGCTACTGGTTGTCACTAAGATGACACTGGTATTGAAGACAAAGACGTCATGGACCCAGTGACGCACTGCACTAAACCTTCTAGCCACTCAATTCCTCTTAAAAGGGATTTGTTTCATTCTCACTGGGAACCCTGCATAATCTATCGACTTTCTCTTAGAGATCGTTGATATTGAAGAAGGAGACCCTCTCCCTAGTCTCCGCTCAAGAAAACCAAAATGCACTATTGAGTCAAGAGCCACGAGATTCATCAAAAGATCTCATAGGAACACATGATATTTCATCGCTTGTTGTTCAACATTAAGGGCACAAGTGATATATTCTAGAGTCCTACGCAGGTCTTAGCAATCTGCCAGAACATTTATGAGAAGTTTCACATCTGTGATCTTCAGTGATTGAATGGAAACTCCTGCCAGGGTCAACATCAAGCAGCCCTGACAGCAGGTCACTTCGGCAACTCCCCGTGGATTACGCTTAGTGTGTCTCAAACGGTCTACAGTCGTGGGGTGATGCTTCGGTGTACCTCAGCGACTCATCTGAACTGTAGATGTACTTCGGTATATCGCGTTATCTCACTTGTGGGACTCCAGTTCAGGAACGGCCTTTGTGAGAATTAGAGATGTGTTTTCACACTATGCTGTTAACACCCTCGAAATTCAAACTTGTAAGTGCCGGAATCCGCTTATTACTAACCTGTTTTTATGTTTTCTTCTTATGGAAGCTCCGGAGCGGATGGATCGTGCAGACTCGCCACATGCTCATACCAAAAACACATGAAAGTTCTCATCATAATCAAAGGCTACACAAAGTTAAAGATGATTCTTCATCAATGAATCTAAAGACTCGAGAACTACATCATTGGTAACCAAAAGTCAAATAGAAGTATGAGCATGGTGGAGAAATACGTGGAGATACCTATCCAACGAAGTTGACAACGGCAGACAACCACATTATCTGATCACAAAGCATGAAGGAACAAAGAATTAAGACTATTCTATATCTACACGCAAAGTTCAAGCTCAAGGAAAGTAAAGATCCTATCAAGTGGAGCATCATTTGAATGACCACCCCTTAGGGGGAGATTGTTAGCCTTAATAGTTTTTATTAGAAGTGATGGTCATTCACATTTAGGAACTTTGTAACGTGTGTTAGATATCATGCTAGAATAGTCAAAGGGCTCATGGATTGGGCTAAGCTAAATGGTTAGACGTTTAGTTAAGCTAGCCTTGTATAAGTTCATGTAACCCAATCCATGTCCAAGCCCATATATGGCCCATGGCCAAGTCTTAGGGCATCCTTTGTCTTGTACTATAAATACCCCTCAAGTATGTCATTTGAGGGGTGTGCTTGAGTATGTGTGTGTGTGTGTTTTCCTTTAAAGCAATATAACATCTTATTGTTTCATCTTTCTTCTCTCTACCTCTCTAACATACACGAATTAATATTCAAGTCACCACGTTCTCATCTTAATCTTTCGTATACACGTATGTTTTTGTGTTTAGTATTTTACGCATAACTGTTACGTGTTTGTGTTGGGTTTGCTTGATAATGTGATAAGGTATACGTGATAAAAGGGGATTAACAGTGACACTGTTACCGCAATGGATGACGAGGTGACTTCGATCTCAATGTCTAAGAGAATGATAATGGGATGGGATGATGGATACATGGGTTGCAACGACTTCGTAATAGAGGTTTAATGATTTCGTAATGAAGACGATAAGTCGATGGTACGGGAAAACAGAAGACATAGTAATGTAGCAACCCAAAAATAAAATCTAAACCTAGAGTAGTGTCGTGCGGTAATTAAAATCTTAGTTAGTCGCGCATAATCTACTATGAAAATATAAAATATAATCATTAACTCGCATCATGCAACATTTCACTGGTTATTTATTATCTGCTCAGCAAATCTCATACATAACGTAGGCACGGAAGGCGCGAAGTGGTGGCGTCGAGTGGTTCATTTCAACACGGATCATTGTGGTGTCCTTGCGCGAAGTGGTAGGGTGCATCATCTGCCAGGAAAATCTCCATGCACGTTGTTAGTAAGATGTAGACGTGGAGGCGTAAGGTAGTGGTGTAAAATGGTCAGTTTAGAGAGTGTAGTAATGAGAAAGGCGTTCCACTTAGGAGAAAAAGTATCGTAGTGAGAAAATGCTGTGACGTCAGTGTGTGATGTGTAGGAGTAAATCTTTATAACTCTTATGATGAAAATTTTACTCTTTCTAGAAGTCAATCAGGAGGTCAACTGTGACCATTCCATGCCAATGCCCAAGCGCCTCTAGAGTTAAAGTAAGATAGAGTTTACAAAGTTTGAATTGTTGCGAAAAATGGCCCATTAATAAAATATGGTCCCCATAAGTAAATCAGAGTCATCTATGACCATTCCATGCCAATGCCCAAGCGCCTCTAGAGTTAGCTATCGCCTTTTTAATACCTGAGATAAACATGCTTAAAAAGATCAACACAACGGTTGAGTGATATTCATAGGTTTAGTAAATAGTTAAACACAAGTAAGAGATGATAATTGCTTCGAAGACAATTACCATAGAAAATAGAGATTATTATTATGAACTAAGCTCATGATACCAATACTAACTGCATACACCTAATTACTGGTGTAAGTATTTGAAGTGTGCCATAAAACTAGTAAAAGTCGCATGGATAGTTTTCTTCTTGTCCTTGTTTCTGTCGAGACCCCAGAGTGAAAGCAAAAGGAGTGTGTAAGAGTGGACAGTGACAAGAGCATGGAAGGGTAACATGAGTCTTGTCTTTCTTGCTTGAGTAAAATAATGCAAAAAGGGTGTGGGCATGCATTTGTGATCAGCCAAAACTAAGGAAAGAGGATGGCTGTTTGAAGGATGGTGACAAGGTTGTTTTTGGAGTTGACTATCAAAAGAGGAGATGATACTATTTTGATGTTTCTGTTGGAAGGCAGCGAAGGAGAAGGGCAGAAAAACAGCGAAGGAGAAGGAGAAGGAGAGCAGAAAGAGGTAGGGCGTGAAAACAAAAAGGGTAGGGTAGGGCTGGTTTAGGTGTAATATTATTATTATAATTATTAGTATTATTAACAGTATTTAGTGTACCCCGTGTTTCGTCGAATCTCTAAATAAACGAACCTTCCTAAAGCCCGAAAAATATAAAATTTATATTTTTAGAAACGTTTTTGAGAGCGTAAAATTACAGAATAGCTATTAGGTAGGATTTTGATTATATCAGTTTTGCCGTTACTAAGTTGGTGTCGGCATATGACGAGTGTCGAGTTTTATGTTTTACGAGAAACACTGTCGTTTTTTATTCAAATAAATTCGTAAAAATCTAGGAGTGAAACTTAGGGATATAATTACTATAGTTTATTATTAAAATTTGTTTGAAATTTTACGGGGTGTTATAGCTGCTGCACGGAAACGCGGTAGGACAGAAAAAAAGTATTTACCGCTTGTGCATAGGGTTCAGACCAGTAGTCTGCTAACGGAAATCAGCCTCAAGGATTGTGTCATTCAAGAGTTGAATTCTCGGGTTTTCAAACTCGAGGCTATTATTCAGGTTATTTACGAGTCAAAGTAAAATAATAACTATAAGTTTATTTATATTCAAATTATTGTTTAGGATAATATCTCTTATTACTTCGTAGGTCCTTGCATGTGAAAGAACTTGCGGATTTCGGGTAATACATTCATCCATATGGTACCTTTATCTCTTAAACAAATAGTTGGTTTTACAATGAACTTTATTTCGTTCACAGGAAAAGTTGGAATTTACTGCATCCTTTTCCCATATGAGCTATGAATTTCGAGACCAACTAAATCGTGAATTCTACGAATTGGTTGACTCTCTTATTTCTAGCAGTCCTTCAGACCCGGTAGATGTCGATGATGAGGATGATGTTGTTCTGGTAATGTACTTTCCAAACTACGCTTTTGCCATAATATAGTATACAATGTATTAAAAACATCACCTCTTTCTCAGGAGTATCTTTTGGAAGAGGAATTAAGGTTGAGGAAAGAAGAGGAAGAAAGGTGGAGGATGGAAGAACAAAAGATGAAGAAAAAGGAATTTCTAAAGGCGTTGATAGATGAGAAGAATCGCAGGTTGGAAAAGGAAAAGTTGTTGAAGATTGAGAAGGATAAGAAAAAAAGGTCTTTAGCTTTCTATAATTCAAATCACTGGAAAAGAGCCAAGGCAGACATAACACCTGACAAGAGGAGTAAAAAAGATGGTGCGGAGTCTTCGTATTACTGGTCAAAAAGATGTGTGGCATCTCAAAAAAATCGAACACCTCCCTATGGATGTCGGGATCCAGATATGACCGCAGAGTTAAAAAATGTTAAACCTTGGGTTGAGGTATGAAAAACAACTTTCACATTCTTTGTTTTAACTGTTTTGAATATACGTGTTAGAAAATTAATTGCTAAGATAGCAACACTGTGTCTGTAGGTTCTTTATCGAAGGAACAAGTCTATCCACACAGTAGTTCTTAATGATGAGTACAACGAATTTCTTGGAAAGCAGGGGCCCCTTCGATGTATGTTTCCTTGGTCAAAAGAAGTTAGTGTTGATCGGAGGTTTTGGGAATCCTTAGTGTGTTTAGAACCTCCTAAGAAAGGTTGGCTTATGGACGAGGTAACAGTGATGCATATCTTTCACCTAGCTTGTTTTGCATTTTTTATTGTGGCTTTAATACCCGAATGAAATTTGTTTTGGTCTGGTATTTACAGCACATAGAGTTGTGGGTGGAATGCATGTTGCATTTCAGACCCAATGATGCTGATTGGGCTATGGTTACTGCATACTTTGTTCAGCTTCTCTTACAAGACTCTATACCCATTTGGTATGTTAACGGGGAAAAGTACAAAATCCCATGGGCTGAAGTTGAACAGGTAATACTTGTGTTCATTCCTTTACACATATATTGATATGTGTTTTGTTAACCCGGCCTTTATACATATACTGCAGGTTTATATGCCTATCAATGAAAAGAAAAAACAATGGTTTCTGGCTCGATTTCATATCAGGACAGGGGTTGTAACATTTTATGACAGTGGCGATAAGCATAATCCTGAGTGGCGTCCTTTGTATTTGGAGATGCGGGCATGTTTACAGGTACCATTGCTTTAAGTTCTTAATTGATAAATGTTTGGCAATAGAGCAAAATTAACAAACTAGTTAATAGAACAACATTGTTATAACTAGTAGTTAGAAACAAACTAGTTATTGCCTAAGTTGCCCATCAGTGTCATAGTTGCCCAACTAAAATAAATTATGAAACATATAATTTCAAGTGTATATGAACCTGCCCTTGTACCTGCTCATTAATTTTTTGGTCATTTGAAGCACAAGTCAAGTCTTTAAGCTCCAAGTTAAGTATTAGAGCATTTAATACAAGTACAAGTTGTCTTAACTTCATATCTTATGGGTTGGTTTCTAGATATGAATGCTATAATTATTTATACTCTTCCTGTCCATACTACTCTAAACACACACTTACAGTTTCTAAGTTGCCCAAAAAAAACTTCAAAGTTGCCCAAAAAAATTCCCAAGTTGCCCAATACACACCAAAGTTACCCTAACAAAATTTCACAATGTCTGACAACATTCCAATCGAAGTTCAAATGGATATAGTTAATAGGCTTTCAGTGAAGGAGGTAGCTCAATGCCGAACTGTGTGCAAGGCTTGGAAGTCTTGCATAGACAACATGCATTTCACTGTTCGTTATGGTGTTCGGATGACTCCACCAGTTTCCTACATTTTGTTGTACAAGCGGAGGTTTAAAGGTTATGTGGGTTTGGTAGATCAAAATTTTAACTTGAACCCTCTTTCCTCAAATATAAGTTTTTCTGACCTCAACCCACTTGGTTGGTCCCATGGAGTATGGGGTTTTACATATGGACCAATTGTGAAACATACCATGGCGTTTGTTTGGAACCCATCCATAGAAACGACCAGTCGGCACATTTGTCCCGTATGTGAACACATTACAGGAGTATGAAAAACGTTTTTTGGCTTTTGGGATTCGTCCCGAGAACTTTGATCCGACATTCCTAAAAATTTCATACCCCTTCAATCCTCAACAGCCATGCACTGTCTTAATTTTCACCTTTTCCTCAAAAGAATGGAGGGTGTTAGATCATCAATGCTTGCTTTCTAACACAATCAGAATCAAAAAAGCAAGTCAAGCAAATGTTGGGGGTTATATCTATTGGTGTGGGTATGAACGGTTCTATGCTAATGATGATAGCACCTTCAAGAGCTACATGATTGTTTCTTTTGACTTGCTCACCCACCGTTTCCATGTCCTAGACATTCCTGACCGGTTAATAGGAAAACTTCCTTTACCGTTCTATGTGTCTAGCCTAAGAGACAAACTGGTGGTTTCTGGAAACATTCATGGGGATGTCAGTTCTGTTTTCTGTATATGGGTTATAACTGTTGTTGGTGGAACGATAGCATCTTCTACACAGCTACTTAGCATGACCACTCCAGTAGCACTCAAATTAATTGGTTTTGATGTTAACAACGACCATGTCCTTGAACTTGAAAACCATGACGGATTTGATGCAACCATTGTAGTCTACAAGCTTGCTACTGGGAATTTCCAGAACCTGGGTATCGAGGGAGATGGTGGCTCCTTTATGTTCAACCCGTTATGTGAATCACTTATTTTGCAGACTCATCCAGATACAATGGCTTATTAGGATGTCTGGTTTCATTGGAGTGTGGTGTAGTTTATGTTAACAGTTTTTGCTGTAGTTTAGGTTTTCAGTATGTCATATGTAAACAGTTAAGTTGGTATGTGATCAGTTAAGTTGGTATGTAAAATAACCAAACATGTTTCGGTGTATATACAGGCTGGACTACCAATCGTTCTAGAGGAAGCCAGTGTCTTCCAGAAGAAAGGTATAGATCTAACAACATATGCAATTACCTTCAAGAATGCACACAACGTTCTAGATCAGGGGTCTGTTTGGTGATTGTGGTATATGGGTATGCATATTCTTATACCGATTGACACATGGGAAGGCATTGGCCGTCGATAATCCTGTACAGGATGCCCTTGCATATCATGAGCATATGGCTAATTTTTTTTTCAAACACAGAGTATGTATTTGGTAGTCATGTTGTAGTCATATTTGGTTGTAATTCTAACATTTTGTATCAAGGGAGCAAGTTTGTATTACGGTATGAAGTTTGTATTAGACAAGTAGATAAACTGATGTATCAACTACTAAATATTAATGTGATCCCTTATATGGGATGTATTTATTTTTTAAATATCGTTGTCTGATGAGCGTCTAAATACTCATCATTTTTATACTGTTAGAATGCCAAAAACATCTGAAAACACTCAGAAATGCATCAAAATGATAAAAATATCACAAACAAGTGTTTTATATGTTTTAAATGCAAAAACATCAAAATCTGGTGAAAAACGTATCAAGTTTGCATAATTGGCAGTTTTAGTCCCCCAAGTTCCAAAAATTGTCAAAACTAGTCCCTGGTAATTCAAAAACTTGTAAAAATATCATTCAAGGTCCCTGAAATATTCTAAGTTGTCAAAAATGGTCCTTGAATGAATCTTTGGGCAAATGGCAGAAAAGGTCCCTCAAGTTTGGAAAAATGTCAAAAATAGTCCTTGGTGAATTTAAAAATGGAAATTTATCAAAAATAAACCTTGTACTATTCATTAATGACAAAATTGGTCCTTATGGTTAACTTTTGGAAAATTACATATTTGGTCCCTCAAGTTTCAAACTTGACAGTTTTGGTCCTTGGACATTTAAAAATGGAAAATAATTACATGTATGGTCCTTGGTTTATCATATTTGGCATAATAGGTCCTTGGAATAACTTTGGTATAATGGCAGGTTTGGTCCTTCAAATTGGCAGAATTACACATTTGGTCCTTGGGCTTGTATTACTACTAAACCAAACGGACCTAAATTAAATACACTAAACCCTTTAACCCAGCCAAGCCCAAATACAACCCGGCCCAATTTTTAAATTCAAAATACCGCGTCCACTGTTCCTCTACCTCCCTCACCCCTGCATACCTGAAACCACCTGGTTTTCTACACCTCACCACCACTTTCCACCTTTCAAACTTATCCCCCCAGCTGTATATCTAATCCCTAACACCTCCAAATCCCCCCAAACTGCATTAATTGCAGAAACCCACCCAAAGACTTTTTGGCGCCAAAATGCCATTTGATGGCTAAGATGTATTTGACCCATCCAAAGGCTGATATTATTGATGGGAAAGATCAAGTGGGACCCACAGACTCAAAAAGATCAATATAAATCAAGAAAGAAGGAGAAGAAAGTGTGGTCGCATGTTTTAGACCATTAGTAGTGTAAAAGTTCTTTAAATGTCTGTTTTAGCTTAAATTTCAAGTCTTAGTATAAAATCAAGGTTGTTTCAAGTTATAAGTCACTTTTATATTGTAATTATTCAAGTTAAATAAGATTTCAAGTTTTCATGTTTCTTGATAATTCGTATTAAGTCAATTATACTTATTATAAGTTTCATAAGCTCTTTTATTCTTTCAACAAGCTCAGATAAGCTTACAATAGCTTTTCATGAGCCTGTTTCAGATTTTACTAGTTTAAATTTCAAAAACAAAGAAAAGTCAACAAAAGTCAACTGAAGAGCTCAAAATGGATTTGGTCATGATATTTGGTTATGCAGAGCTAATTTTGGATTGCTTATTGGTTTAGAGGCTTAGTGGTAAGCCCATAGGAGTAGTTCTCAGTTCTCAGATCTCAGTTTTATGCTTGGACACATTTGTAAGCCATTTCTTAAAAAATTGTAGTTATTAGTATAAGTGGTTAAGTCTTGTTAATTTTAGTTTAAATCTGTCTCAATATAGTTAATATAAGTTATTCAATTGATTTCATGGTTTAAATCAATGTTAAGCTTCAATAAGCTTCAAAACAGTTAGTTGCAGGTGTGTTTGGATTTGCTGATTTAGTGGCATTCCAGCCCATACTTGATGTTGTTTGTTGCTGTTTAATATCATACTAGTTCTATATAACTTAGTCAAACCATAAAAACCATTGCTTATTAGTAAAAAGTCAAAATTACTCTATATCTGTCTTAAGTTCATAACTGTTAGGATTTTTAAATACAAATATCATCTAAGTAGTTGATAACTTGATAATATAGCTTATAATCATCTTATTATAGCTTATCATAACATGTTCAGTTTATAAAATCAATCACAAAGTCATATAAGTCAAACTGCTTCATGCCTTTAAAAAGTCAAAAATTTTCAATGTCAGTTTTTGAATAAACTTTACAATTTCACTGTGATCTTAATATTGAGATTTAGGTTAAATCCTTTTGGGATAGTAAAGTTTAGCTGCTAAATTAAATTAGAAAAATATTAGTTTAACACCACTTAGCTTATAAAGTGCTTATTTTTCAGCTTCTTTTGACCCCCTTGTTAAAAAGCATGCCCTGCACACACTCAGCATTCACTGAGTGTGCACAGGCACATCTTACAGCTTTTGCACAAGCTTCATTCAAGCTTGTGAGAAGCTGATTTTTGGTCCAAGTATAATAGGCTAGGTGATCTTTAAGTCCCTTTATCTGTTTTTCCATTTAGCTTATTTGTTTAGCTTGTGTAATAATCCAATAAGCTAGTGATTAAAGGTGCCCCCCTAATCACTGTTTTGCTTAAAATAATCCAATAAGCTCAAATCCAATTTAAGCTTATTTAATAATTAAGAGTACTGTTAATTAGCTAATTTAGACTTAATATAGCATAAGTTAGCTTCTGTGTTCAGCTAGTACTCTGTGATGGCTTTTGGCTTATTTTGAATTGCTTATTTATAAGCCAATCCACTGTTGTTGCATTTTCCTCCACATAAGCATATGTTTTTATATTTTTCATAGATTAAGAATAATATTTTAGTATTTTCCTGAATTTTTCATATTTTTCTGCCACTGTTTGCTATTTTTCTTTATTTTAAATAGTTTTTAATCCTTTTTAAATAGCTTTTAATACAAATAAATCAGAAAAAGCTTAAAAAAATATGTTTTTAATTTTCTTAGATTAAGATACATATAAAAAGAAAAAAAAATATTTTTCCATAATTTTCTTAGTTTAAATAATATTTTCTAGCATTTTAATTAGTTTTAAATAGTATTAAATTAATAATAAATACAATAAAAACTCTAAAAAATATATTTTCAGTTTTAAAATAAGTTTTATCATATTTTAGATTTTTCTAAGTTATAATTTCATTTTTCTAGGTTAATTTTGTATTTTCTTATATTTTAGTGCATTTTAAATACTTAATAAATAGTTTTTAATTAATAATAATTAAATAAATAGTTTTAAAAAATAATTTTCTTTTTCTAATAATTTTATTTTATTATTAGGATTGTAAAAATATCATTTTCATATTTGTAGGCATTTTATTTCTTAAAACTCACGTTTTATTTTGTACGTTAACGTAATTTTATTTAATCGTACGTTTTAGGTTTTAAACGTTCATCATTTTAAAAATAGTGATAGCGTTTATTTAATATATTTTAACTTTTTAATTTTCTTAATTTGCATTTAAGTCGTTGTAATTTATAAATCTTTTCTTTAGGTAATTATCCATCCAAATCCTTACTGATCACTATCCTTAGTGATCATTCTATCATCTGAAGTTGTTTAACACCAATTCATCCTCCGTGGGACTTAACGACCCAGGAATCCACTATATTCCTCTGATCTTTATTGCATTGGTTTCTGAGCAGTTTTAAGTTTATTACGGTCAGCCATTCACAAGTGGTCGGCTTGTGTGATTAAGCTTGACGGTTCTGCACCAATCAAATTTTGGCGCCGCTGCCGGGGAGGCTGTAAGCGTGTTTTAAGCATTTCCAGATCCATTCTTGCACATATACCACCTTTTTGCAATCAATTTTTAAAAATAATCAAAAGTTCATTAACACTTTTCCTAAAGTGTTAACAACACCAAAAATATTTTCATTCTTTGTTTTACATAATATTTATCCAAAAATCCAAAAATATTCATCTTTACCCTCTTACCCTTTTTGATTCTTTATTCCTTTACCCTCTATCCATTTGATTCTGACTTCTTCTATTCTCATGGAATCTCTCGACTACAACGAATTCTGGAACGAAGTTGAAAAACTTCCTACTTTATCACAAATGTCAAGAATTCGTGTTGTTCGTGATGATCCAGTAATTCTGCGTAGGGAAATGGAACGAGAAACCGGGGTGACAAAGGACCAGGTACTTCCCTCTAATAATGGAGGTGCTAAATACGTCCAACCTACGGTTATCCAAAGATCTAATCCCTCAATTGCTCTTAAGCCGTCTAAAATTGATCCTAAACTTTCACGATTTACGGTTAAAAGCAAACATGCAGAGTTTAGACCGGTGACTAGCAAGAATGACTTGCCTAATCTTCACGTTTCTCAAGAACCAGAACCAGAGACCATAACGGAAGTGGTGGAAATTGCTAGCTCTCAGAGCACACCACTTGTCCCACCTCCGGATTTTTCAAAATGTTCTTCGAGTCTTAATAGTCATTCAGATCACCATGTTGGTTTTGTTGATTCTTTGAATGAACCAATTCCTTCTCATAACTCTCAAATGGAATCGTTTATTCATTGTGTCGGTTGTGGTGAGCCTCTTTATGGTTCACCCTGTCGCTGGTGTACATGTGTACAGTGTGGTAATGATATTCGGAACGGGAGTTGTTTGTTTTGTGGTTCGAGGAATTCATTTGATTATGATCCTAATCCGAACTCATTTAACGACCCCTCAAACTTTTCCAATTACCCACCACAGCCCGACTTATCCTCATATAATCAACATCACTGCTGTGAATTTTGTGGAGGTCCTCACCAAGGATTTGAGTGTCAATCCGGAAACACGTTTGTTTACGAACGTTTCTGGTAACACTCCGGAATTTGGAAATGACCAAATTCCATATTATTCACATGACCAGCCACAACAATCATTTTGTTGTGAGAACTGTGGAGGTCCCATTTCTCTTTCAATGTCAGGGAATCCATTTCCTTGTAACAATTACGACTATCCATATCACGACCAACCTCCACAGGGCCAAATGACTCAAACTCCTCAGCAAACCCAACAAGACACTTATCTAGAGCTTCAGTCGTGAAAAGAACTGAGGAGTTGAGTAAAACAGCATTTCATAATGTTCCTAGTTTTTCTTGTGTATATTGTGGGGGTCCTCGTGATGATTATCAATGTTAACCTTCCGGTTTTGACAAATCTCCACTCCCACAATGTCCCGTCATTCAAAATTCACATGAGAAATCCATGGAAGAATTGCTAGCTGAAGAGCGGTGTCTGCTAAAATAAATTCCCAAATTGCTTTTGAAAAATCTATTAGGGAATTAATTGCAAAAAAGAAAAAGCAGCCATATCTAGCTCTCAATTTCGTTTTATTCCTGATGAAAGTGATGATGAGGATGCACTTGGTATCCTACAATTTTATAAAGATTCATCAAGTTCATCGGTGGATATTCCACAGTTGAGATTCATTCTCAAACAATGCTATCACACCCAGCTCCCACTCACTCTCTAAACATGGGGGATGAGCATCTTGACATTGTTCCTGAAAAGGAATCGGACGAATTCATAAAGTCTAGTGTTGAGGACCTTGTCCCAATCCCGAGAGTCACAGGGAATTCTTGATCATGTGTGTGATATCCCTCCTCTCTTGTCTTCCAAAATGATCATATTGAGATGTTCTCGATTCGATGAGGACTATTCTTTATCTTGTGGAGACATAAGTTGTGTGGGGGAATACCTTACCTAGTCAGCTTAGGAGAAGAGAATGATGAAGAAATAATCCAAGACGAAGCTCTTGGTCTTACATTATTGAATGTTAATCTTCTCATTTCTAGAATCGAGGCTTTTAATGAAAAGCCTACTTCATATCCTATCCCCTTTGAGGATAGTGAACTTTTGTTCAATGATTCTATTCCCGAATTACAAACTTTCCATTTTGATCATATGGGAGAGAAGATTAGTGGTATTACTGATTCGTTGTGAAGTGAGTGGTGAAAAACACAATATCAACGTATATCAAAATAACCGTAAATCCGACAAATCAACCCTTTAGGAAAAAGGTCAACGTGCCAAACCTCACGGGTGTGATAAAAGTGATACCGGAAAAGTGATTTCCCGGGTCGTGTCCCAACGAGGTGTGAATGGAAGGATTCGTTGAGTTTCGTGATTACGGACTTGAATTGGTTTAACAAATTTGGATTTTGATTTCGCTAATCTACAAATTAAAGAACGGGAATGAAAATAAAGCATGTAAAACTAAGTAAACTCTAAATAAATTACGACTAAGCCTAAGAAACAATAAAACAACACTAAATTACATCCTAGGTTGCTAAAACTAAAAAAAACGTGAAAAACCGGGAACACACCGAGCCATAAACGTAAAACTTTTGCAATTTAAGGGCTACGGGTGTGAAATCAATTTTCCTACATTCTAAACGACTAAAAATAATTTTAGGAAAATCCAGAATTTTTCACTTTTAAATTATTTATTCTGATTTAAAAACTAATTTAATCTAATTTAATAATTAAAAATACTAAATGATTTTAGAAAAATCTGAAATTTTCACTAAAAATACTATGAACTTAACTGATCTTGAGAAAAATAAAAAAGTGGTACACTACTATACGAAATAAGCAACTAAAAAGCCTAAATAAGCTAACAAGCTAGAAACTGCTATGGTATTTAAATAAAAGAAGGTGCAAGATTCTAACAATCAAAGTCCCTAGGGCAGTTGGTTAATGGTTGTTGGGTTGTGTATGTGTACTAAAGGTCCCAGGTTCGAATCTGTCTTGGCACCTTTTTTGCAAACTATTATTTTTTTTTGAAATTTTCTTTTTGCCACTTTATTATAACACCAAAATAAGCACTTTTTGTGAAAACACTTTTTACCAAACCAAAAGAATAAGCAGTTTCAACTGCTTATCCACAACAGTTATGATAGAAGCACAAACAAACACACTTAAATTGGTTTCTAATGGCTACAAAAAAGCTAGGATAAGCATTGAATAAGCAATTCCAGGGATAAAATTTAGATTATGCAAAACTACAATAAGCTACCTTAACTGAATTATACTAAAAGAAGGGTCAATAAGCGATAGCAGCTTAAAAATGGGAATCCTAAGCATACAACTAGCAATTAAATGACTAAATAAGCTATAATAAGCACCAAATAAGCTAACTTAAGCTATACTAATGGGGAAATAAGGCATGGCATCTAAGGGAGATCCTAAATAAGCTAAATGGGCACTAAAAAGCACAAAAATAAGCTGAAACAGTGGACTGCAGTGGGGTGCTGAACAGGTACTGATGTGGTTTTGAGCAGATTTCAAGTGCTATTTAAGCTAAGCTAGATATATCCTAAGTGCAAATAAGCTAAATACATATCTAGGTGGGTATGTGGAGATGTGAGAAAAGCACTTTGGAAGAAGTTTCGACTAAAAATAAGCTGTGAAAAAGATGTTGAAACAGCAGCCTAGGCTGTTTCAGTGTGCAGAACAGAAAGACAGATGAGCTTTTTCTTCAAACCAAAACTTGCAACCTTTGTAATTTAAGCTAAACACAACTTTAGAAACTTGCTTAAACCTTGAACCACTTTGACTTTGAGAGTCAAAGTGGGTAAAAAAAAAATTTTAGACCCTCAAATAAGCTTAAGCCAAACACCCCTGTACAGGGTGTTTAAACAAAACAGATTTTTGTTTTTAAAAGTTACTAGGATTTTTCTCTTACAAAACTACTTAATAACTTAAAGTTTATACTTAGAACTGAAAATAAAGTGTGATAAGCTAATAAGCACTCAAGTGCTTATTAGCATATAAGCCGAAAATAAGACAAGTAGAAAATTTTTTTCTCCTTCATAAAATAAAACATTACAATTAATTTAAAACATAAATTAAACTAAGAATTCTAATTTAAAACCCTACTGCCAAACTTGGCTACAATGAGCATATATTTATACTAGTCTAGGTCTTCAAGACTTCATTCTCTTCAGTTGTGCTTTCTTGAATTCATCTGAGCCGTCCAACAGGTAGGTACCCATGAGAGTATATCTGAGCCGTTCATGGGGCTTTTGAAGCTTGGATTGCCAGCTTGGCCATTCATGGGGGAAGGTGCAATGGGTTTCTTGGGTAAAACCGGTAAAAGGTTGTAGGTGGGTAATAGGAGAATGGGGTGGAGTGTTTGGGGAGTGGTAAAAAGAGGGGTTTGGGATTTGGGAAAGGCTAGGGTTCTGGGATTTTGGGGATTGTTTGGGCGGGAATTGAGGTGAAGAAGACAGGGGTGTGGGGTGAATGGGTGGTTTTTATTATCTGTTGACCGGGTAAGATGGGTTTGACCGGGTATGGGTTGACAGGATTGGGTTGGGTTGTGTTTAGTTGGGCCATGGTTTGTAGTAACAATTGGACATAGGATAGATATTGGATCCACATGATACTTAAGGGGTTAAACATGAAAAATCAGAAAATCCAAGGACCACGAATGTAAATTCTGAAAATGCTATCCAAGGTCCAAACTTGTAAAAACTCAAATAATGAGGACCATTTTTGCCACTTGTAAAATCCCAGGGACTAAACTTGTCAATTTTAAAAATCCAGGACCAAAGCGTAATTTCTCAAACTTTTGAAATTTTTCACCAAAGGACTAATTATGACAACTTATGAATTCAAAAGGACCTTTGGTGACTTTTCTTTTAAAATAGTGCTTTCGGGGACTATTTCTGTCAATTTTGAAAGTCTGGGATGAAACCGCAATTATGCAAACTTTGTTCGTTTTCATCGATTTTAAACATTTTGCATCTGAAACATATAAAACACAATTTTGAGATATTTTCAATATTTTGATGCATTTCGGAGTGTTTTTAGATGTTTTGCAGCTCAGATTGACCTAAATGATGAGTGAATACGCACTCATCAAATCCCCACACTAAAATATTGCTAGTCCTAGCAATCTTTTAGAAAACTTAATGGATTTGAGTCTCTTTACCAAAAGCCATTACTTGGAGAGGCCAAATGTTTCAGTTCAAGTAAGAACTATGGTACAACGATAACCATGTGATTTTGAGCAAACCACCAGCTTCCAACGGATTTGATTTGTCTTTACCGAAGCCGTTTATTCTGGACTAGCCAACTCTTAGATAAATTATCAATATTATCTTTGGTGAGTGATTACCAATTATGGTTTTCCATGCCTTTACCACAAGCCATAAACTGCGGGTAGCCAACTTTTCACTAATTAAAGATATGGTGAGCTGAACACCATACAATTTTGGGCAAATTGCAAGCCGTCAACGGATTTGATAAATCTTTACCAAGAGCCGTTTGCTCTTGGATTAGCCAATCCTTTTGTCTTACGTAACGGATTGATAACCAAATGAGTAAGTGTAAAACACTTATTCCAAAAATTTGGCCAAAAACGGAATGGGTAGTAAAACATATGATAAAATTCGTGAAATTCCCCACACTTAGAAATGAATATTGCCCTCAATATTCAAAGTACCTATGCCGAAACAAAGAACATAAAAGGGAAATACTACGGCCATTATTTAGAAAGATGATTTTTTTTTTTTTTTTTTTTTTGAAATCCTTTATACAACAGCTGGGCAACTCCCACACTAGGGTGGTAGAAAGTAGAAAGAAATCGAAATACTGGTGAAAACCCATATAGTGTGCTACTTGTTTTGATAACCGAAGTCATAGCTTGACTCGATCCCAGCATTCATTGGTCCATGGGGAAGCAAGTGGAAGAGAAAATCTCCATCGGACTTTCATTCAAATAGTTTGGATAAACATTGAATGTGATGAAAGTTCCACTCCGATGAGATAAAACCGGCTCAAAAGAATGAGAAATGCCGAGATCAAAGATGGTATCTTCACTCCCGTAGGAGTTAAGACATGGAGAAGTCACGGGATGAGAAAGTAAAGTGTCAATTCTCTTAACGGTGGGTAAAAGATTAGATGATGAACATTAACGGAATGTTCGTAAATCTTATCCACTACAAAGAGAAGTCACAACATTCAAGTGTTGGACTTAAGAAATATCCGAGTGAACTCCTTAAAAGGTGTAAGATACCGGTTTGAAAACTTTGTCCCTGGGAGAGAATGAAACACAAGTATCAACCATGGTAAAATCCTCAATGGTGGACGAGTTACTCATGGATGAAAGGGGATGTAGAGCATTTTGTCAAAGCTCATCCTCAATTCGGAGGATCTTAACGAACCTTGTTGAAAAGTGCTCCTCGGAAGGAGGAAGCAATTCAAATGTGGACGACTCACTCAGAAGAAAGATGAGGAGGATTAATTATCTCCTTTTCAAGATGAACGCCATCAAAA
>OU343219.1:129285194-129364982 GCA_910596185.1 Chrysanthemum makinoi
TAATCCATGAAACGACTACTCCTATACTTTCCTCAAAGCAAAATTGCATTTTGAAAGGAAAAAAAAGCGGTGCTAAAGGAGATGGTTCATTCCATGTTGTCCTATTCAGGATGGAGTCTAAGCGTTCTGGGGTGAAGCTATGTTAACGCTTGCTATTTATTAAATAGGGTTCCAACAAAGGAACAAGTTTACCCCTTATGAACTCTGGACTAAAAGGAAACCCAACCTGAACTATCTCAAGGTTTGGGTTTGTAGGGCTGTTGTGAACTCTCCCTGATCCAAGCTTAAAACTTTGGGTGAAAAGTGCAGTGCTGATTGCATCTTGGTGGATATGCAGAGCATTCAAGGCTTTTTAGGTTCTGTTTTTTTGAACCTAATGAATCTGTTTCAATTAACTCCATAATTATTTCAAGGGATGCTAACTTTGATGAGAATATATTCTCATTAGTCCCTAGACCAAGTCACTACGGATTCCTAATGGAACTCATGACATTGGATATCAGAGATCCCTCTTAGATGAAGAACCATCGACAGGTCACTTGATAAGTTGTATTGGTCAACAACCTGTAACCCGGATTCCTTAGAAAGAGCAAAAGCGGTCGTAACTCCAAAGTCATTTGGACTGATTTTCAATTATACTTAATGAAGGAACAAGGGATGAGGTCTCTGACCAATACTCCTATTCTTCTCATTGTTGAGGATGATCCCAAGACATTTGAAGAAGCAATGAAGTCCCAGGATATTGCTTTCTAGAAAGAAGCAATCAATGATGAGATGGATTCCATCATGGGCAATAACACTTGGGTATTGGTTAATCTACCACCTGGTTACAAACCTTTGGGTTGCAAATGGATTTTCAAAAGAAAAATGAAGGTAGATGGAACTATTGAAAAGTTCAAGGTTAGACTAGTCATTCAGGGCTTTAAACAAAAGTCAGGGATAGACTATTTTGATACTTATGCTCATGTGTTGTCTTATCGTCACCATAAGAGCCTGCTGATTGCTTTGGCATCTATTCACAATCTGATTATACATCAAATTGATGTGAAAACAGCTTTCTTAAATGGTGAATTGGATGAGGAGGTTTATAGGAACCAACCTCTGCTTCATCATGCCTTGGTAATTTGAAAACAAGGTGTGTAAATGTGTTAAGAGTCTCTTTATGGTTACTAAAGCATGCACCTAAGCAATGACATCAAAAATTTGATGAAGTGGTTTTGTCTAGTGGTTATGTTTGTACCAAGCTGACAAATTGTATATAGCAAATTTGATGAATCTGGTAAAAGGAGTCACCATTTGTCTATATGTTGATGACATGTTGATCTTTGGCACTGACCAAAATTAGGTTGACTTGACAAAGGATTTTTTATCATCAAGGTTCTCCATGAAGGACATGGGGGAGGCTGATGTTATCCTTGGTATAAGGATTAAACATGAAAGTAAAAGAATCTCTATCTCTCAGTCTCATTATATTGAGAAGGTGTTGAGGAAATTCAATTACATTGATTGTACTCCTGTGAGTACACCTATGGATATTTGTGAGAAGCTGATGCCTAATAATGGCAAGGTTGTATCTCAACTTGAGTATTCTAGGGTAATTGGCTGCCTGATGTATGCCATGACTTGTACAAGACCTGGTATTGCTTTTGCAGTGGGTAAACAGAGCAGGTATACTAGCAATCCTAGTGCTTATCACTGGCAAGCAGTTCAGAGGGTACTAAAGTATCTGAGGAGAACTATGGATTATAGTCTCTCATATACTGGTTATCCTTTAGTATTGGAAGGATACACTAATGCAAGTTGGATCAGTAACACTGAAGACAATTCATCTACTAGTGGCTGGGTATTCCTACTTGGTGGAGGTGCAATTTCTTGGGCATCCAAGAAGCAAACTTGCATCACCAGTTCAACAATGGAATATGAATTTGTGGCCTTAGCAGCTGCTGGTAAAGAAGTTGAATGGTTGAAAAACTTGCTTCTTGAGATCCCATTGTGGCCTAAACCTATAGCACCTATTTCTATCCGTTTTGATAATGCAGCTACATTGGCAAAGGCTTATTGCCAGATGTACAACGGGAAGTCTAGACACTTAGGTGTCAGACATAGCATGATTCGTGAGCTTATCATGAATGGGGTGGTATCTATAGAGTTTGTTAGATCTCAACAAAATTTAGCTGATCTCTTGATGAAGGGTTTGGCTAGAGACTTGGTGTTATAAAGTCCGCTGCTAAGGGGATGGGTTTAAGTCCAACTTAGTACTGAAGCTAAGACAAGACACCCAACTCCCTCATAAGGAAACTTGGGAGCTGAGTTCAATGTGGAAAGATGAACATTCAGTGGACTGGAGCACATGTTTATTTTACATCCCAAGGTTGTGCTCATAACCTGCTGAAAGGAGGATGAAGTCTTTACTTCTTAATGGTTAATATTTGAAAAAGTGTTTTGGCAGAACATGAATAAAAGGAACCACATATGTGAATGTTGAAGTTTTGCCGCTTTAGGGAGCTTTTGGACTTTTGGCTCTTGTAACATTTATGAATTTGGATATGGATACATAGCTTGTAAAGTGTCAGGAGCGTTTGAGTGTTTGAAAACTTGTGTGTATTTTATCTTCAGATATTCAAATGGGTTGAAGGGTTCAATTCTTATAACACCCTGATTCTCGAATATTTGAACGTATAATGTACTAAGATAGAAATTCAATCCTCAGGATATTTTCATTTATGCACATGTTTTGTTTGATGTTTGTTTTTCATGCAAAGGAAGTGAACTAAATTTGGGAAGGATTGTTGGAAAATTTAGTGCACTTGTGAGATTAGTTCACACCTAGTTTTGGGTAAGGAGGTACGGAGTGTACACCCATGAGGTCCCTGAACACCCTGACTCAAAAGTGGTTAGTACTGCTAGTGTATTGGTTACTACTGCTAGTGTAGTAACTGATGGTTCCTGCTGGTAGTGTATTGGTTCCTGCTGCTATTGTATTGGTTACTACTGCTAGCGTAGTAACTGATGGTTCCTACTGGTAGTGTTCTGGTTCCAGCTGCTAGTGTAATGGTTCCTACTGGTAGTGTTCTGGTTCCTGCTGCTAGTGTAATGGTTCCTACTGGTAGTGTTGCAGTGATTAATTTGTAACAGCTTTGAATCATTCAAGTGGCTGTTATGACTGCTTTATGACCACGTTTAATTGGTCATGTAACCATTATATTCCTATAATAATTGAGGCTTTTTTTGGGTGATTAATTGGCCGTTGATTACTCATAAAGTCCATTGACTAGGAGCGAGTGTTCTCTACTATAAATAGAGATTGTCATCATCAGCATGAATATAGTGAATAACCAGGAGAAACAAACAAAAGCTTAAACACTTATATGCGCAAGGGTTATTGATTTGTGCATAATTCAATAACAAACATTTGGTATTATCCCAAATAGATATTCGTGTAACACATGCATAGAGTCGAATAGTTTACTTTGGAAAGTGATAACATGATTTCAAATGATATTCGGTAACCACCTATTGGTATTGCATTGCTATTGATTATCTTACCCTACTGCTAGGCGATTAACCACCAACATAATCCTGAAAGTTTTTTTTCTACGCTTTCTAAACGATTTAGTAGCATCATGACAAGTAAATATGATGTAGATGGAGATTCATTGCTAATATACATGTTTTACGTTATCCCTTGTGTATAGACTTATATATGTTCATAGATCTATTTATTTGTTTATGCTTTTATCTTTTTGTCTAGTCATGCTTACATTTGTTTCATCATTTTTTTTTTATTATTATTGTTATATGTTTTTATTCTTGTTTACGATCGTATTGCGGTTTCTTTTATATTCGCACCATGCACGAAGCTTCTTAGGGGCAAGTGGGGGTTGTGGCTCTCCCAAATCTAGGACCACTAAGCATTATTTTTTGTAGTTTTGTATATAATTTCTAAAATATTAGTATAAATGTAAAATAATTATAGGTTTGGCCCCCTCAAAATTATTACGATTACATTTCGGCCCCTCCGATAATATTGCTCAAGCTCCGTCCCTGATTCGCACACATACCCACACAATGATATATATGAATTACATATGTGCTCGATCCCCGCACGCTATTGCTTTACGCTTTTTGGAAGCAGTCTATATGTATCTAATTTTTTTCATATCTCGTTCTAATGAGATTGGGTATTAATAGTACCCTTAGTTGTTGTTGTATAAAGATAGCTTAAACCTTGTGTATAAATGCCTTTATTATTTGGTTGCGCATCGTGGTAGTTCTCATTTTAATTAGAGTTAGGCCACTAGACTTTGCTTCTGTAGCGCTTCTTTGACCTACGAGTTCAATGTTTAAAGATGCTCTCGTACATTAGCTAGCTAATACTAAAATTATTTTACCTGAAAAACGTCAATGAAAATGCGAATATACACTAGTATCTAAAAAAATCATTACAATTACGTACAAAATGTTTCTGATCCTACTTTTGACCGGTAAAGATTCCCTAGCATTGCACTAAAACTTAAAGAAACTGTGTAGCTCCAAGGTGATTGGATCTTTAAATGAAAGTTGTAATCTTTCAAAATCCCTAGTGGCCAAAATTCCAAATTATATATATAGAATCATATGACATCTCTACAACTTCTATTCTAAACACGAGTTAACAGCCATTATATTGGTTTTGAAAGGCCTATTTGCCCTTCAAACATTCAAAGGTTAATTACATTAGAGTATGCTAAAAGTACACATTCACATGCTCATTCCACTAACAGCTATCTTCATTCTAAACAAATCTGTCAGCATTTTCTATGGTTCCTACAACTTTAGCCTTTATAAGTATTATAATTACGCGCTTGGCGGTTAATCAATTCAGCCCGACTTTACACTAGAGCTAGAGGTCTTAAACAACTTGATCTTTAACGTTTTGAAGAAAAAGCATGCCAGTTTTTTAATAACCCACTTAATGTACAAAGATTCTGCGGTCAACAGCTAGCATAAAGTTTGTTAATTATATAGTTGTACTAGAAATCAAAAAGGGGTTTCCCTAGGTCCAGGAGGTAAGAGGGTACTGTTGGAAAATTTAGTGCACTTGTGGGAATAGTTCACACCTTTTAATGGGTTAGGAGGTACGGAGTGTACACCCATAAGGTCCATGAACACCCTGACTCTTGTAGTGGTTTGTATTGGTAGTGCTTGGTGAAAGTACTGTTGTGGTTACCACTGATTATCAGTGTTTCCAGTGAAGCAGTACTTCCACTGGATCAGTGTTTCCACTGAAGTGGTGTTTCCACTGAAGTGGTGTTTCACTGAAGTAGTGTTTACACTGAAGCAGTGTAACCACTGATAACACTATGAAAGTACTGATGAAAGTACTGCTTGTAACGGTTTTGACTTATTCAGGTGGCAGTTTCAACTGCTTAATGACCACGTTTAATTGGTCATGTAACCACTAACGGCTATAATGGGGATAATTATGAGGCTATTAATGGGCCGATTAATACTAATAATTCCATTGAATTAGCCAAGAGTATTATCCTATAAATAGGATATTTGATTATGCATGAAGAAGACACACAGAAAACATAAATACTTATTAGCAAAAGGGTTATAGAATTGTGCCTAATTCTCTAACTGCATTTGGTCTTATCCCAAGTAGATATTCGTGATACTCAGGCATTAGGGTCGAATAGTTTACTTTGGAAAGTGATCACACGATTCCAAGTGATATCCGGTAACCACCTAGTGGTATTGCTACTGTCATTGATTGTCTTAACCCTGTTCTGGGAGATAAACCGCCAACAATCAAAACATATTTGTGATAACCAATGGCTGCTGCTGCAATGAAACACATGGCTTCAAACTTTGCCAAGCTTGATAAGTTTGAAGGGGTGGACTTTAGGAGGTGGCAGAAGAAGATGCACTTCTTGCTGTCAAGCATGAGTGTGGTGTATGTGCTAACCACACCTATTCCTGATGATGGTGATGATGCTACTGTTGAGCAGATCAGGAGGAGGAGCAAATGGGAGAATGATGACTACATATGCAGAGGTCTTATTCTCAATGGTATGTCTGATTCTCTGTTTGATATTTATCAGAACTTTGAATCTTCCAAAGAACTGTGGGATTCCTTGGATGCCAAATATATGGCTGAGGATGCATCAAGGAAGAAGTTCCTTGTTAGTAATTTCACAAATTACAAAATGACTGATTCAAGACCAGTTATGGAACAATACAATGAACTTCTTGGAATACTTGGAAGGTTTACACAACACAATATGCACATGGATGAGGCTATTTCAGTCTCTTGTGTTATTGATAAACTTCCTCCTTCTTGGAAAGATTTCAAGCATACCTTGAAACATAAGAAAGAGGAGTTAACTCTGGTTGAGTTGGGCAGTCATCTGCGCATTGAGGAATCTCTCAAGGTGTAGGATAATGACAAGCCAAAGAGTAGCAATGCTACTTGACCATCTGTTGTCAATATGGTGGAGCATAACAACTCCACCAGGTACAATGACAACAATCAAACGCAAGTATCATAACACAAGGGCAGATCCCCAACAAGAAGGCAACACCTACTTGTTGGAAATGTGGCAAGACTGGTCACATTAAAAGGGACTGCAAGGGTGTTAAAGTTGGTGGTAAAGCCAATGGATCAGGCATTAATGGTTCAGGGAGGTGGTGGTTCGCCAACTCACTGAAAGGTCAAAATATGTTTAATAAGTCTTTTCAGATTTATTATGTTACATATGTATCTGAATCTTTTTATGTGCAGGAGGATGATGTTGCGTGGGGGTTGACTCGTGTGCACCAGTTCATTGTGTGTAAAGATAGAAGCTGGTTCAAGACTTATGAGTCACTGAATGATGGTTCTATTCTTCACATGGGAATGAGTCAACAGCCTTGGTGCATGGTCGTGGTTGTGTAGATCTTAAGTTTAGTTCTGGAAAGATTGTAACTTTGTTTAATGTTATTCATGTTCCTGATATAAGGAAGAACTTGGTTTCAAGTAGTGTTTTGAATAATCATGGATATAAACAAGTTATTGAATCTGATAAATTTGTTCTTTCTAAGCATGGTGTTTTTATTGGTTTTGGTTATTTATGTAATCAAATGTCCAGGCTTAATGTTACCACGACCAGTGTTATTTCAGCTTTTGTGACCACATATGACCAGACTGACTCTACCCTATGGCATTCTAGACTTGGTCATGTTCACTATAAACGGATGCAAGATATGTCTAGGGATGATTTAATCCCTACTTTTGACATGGACACTGAAAAGTGTAAAACTTGCTGATGAGTGTCTAAATACTCATCATTTTTGTACCATTTAAACTGCAAAAACATCTGAAAACACTCAGAAATGCATCAAAATGATAAAAATATCACAAACAAGTGTTTTATGTGTTTTAAATGCAAAAATACCAAAATCAGATGAAAAACGTATCAAGTTTGCATAATTGGCAGTTTTAGTCCCCCAAGTTTCAAAAGTTGTCAAAACTAGTCCCTGGTCATTCCAAAACTTATAAAAAGTCATAAAAGGTCCTTGGGATTCACAAATTGTAAGAAATTGTTCTTTGAAGTTTAAAAATCACAATTTACAAATTTGGTCCCTCAACTTTACAAAAGTGTCAAAATCAGTCCCTGGGTGTTTAAAAATGGAAATCATTTAAACTACACCCTTGTACTATTCATATATGGCATAATCGGTCCTTGTGTTAACTTTGGAAAAATTGCAGGTTTAACCCCTCAAAATTCAGAAATTACAAAATGGTCCTTGTGATAACTACTAAACCATCCGGACCTTAAACAAATATAACCCAAATCCATATCCAACCCAGCCCAAAACCAACCCACGGTTTAAAAAACCGCCCACCCATCTCCTTCCTCACATATCCCTCACTGCTACCATACCACCCTTCACCTCCCTGGTTTCACCACCACCACCTGTCCACCTTATCCCCCCAGCTGTCTACCCACTACCTTCCACCTCCACAATCAACCAAAATTCATTAAATGCTTTAAACCTGCTCAATCCAGTTGTAAAGACTTTTGGCGCCAAAATACCATTTGATGGCCAAGATGAATTTGACCCATCCAAAGGCTGGGATTATTGATGGGAATTGATCGGATGGTTGAGATACACTGAAAGAAACACACCTTCCTTCTTCTGGATTCTTCTGAAGGCCATCAGCTCTCCTATTTAAACTCTTGAAATCACAAGTTGTATTCATCTAGTTTTCTCAGTAGCTTAGTTTAGTTTTAATTTACTTTTAAATGTTTTTAGTAGATTTCTGATAATTTCCATATTGTACTTTTCATTTTGTACTTAATCTCAGTTTAATAAAAAGCATTTATAATCTCAGTTTTCTTGTTTGTTTTCAATTACTGTTTAAATCACTGATTAATGTTTAGTTGTTACTACTTTCAATTAGTGAAGATTACTTTACCATTAACTCAGTTTGTTTAATTCTCAATAAAAAAAAAATAAATAAAAAAATAAAAATAAAAGAAATAAGAAAAATAATTTGAAAATAAAAAATATTTCAAATCAGTTTCATAGCTTCAAAAAGCTAAAGCTACTGTTAATATAAGCTCACTTAAGCTCTTTATAGCTTTTTGTGAACTTATTACTGTTTCAAACTCAGATTACATTCAAATCAAAAATTCAGTCAAACTAAGTCAAATGCATAAGGTAGAATCAGATATGGGTGGATTGCTGGTTTGATTTGCAGAATTGGGTTGATTTAGCTTGATTTGGATGTTTAATGGGTATAGAATAGTATAGTGTGGTTCTCAGTTATCATCTGTTTTACTGGACCTTTTGTAAGTTCTGCTTGAATCTCATATTTAGTTCTGTTTATTAGGAGTAATCAGAATGGTTTAATTGTGCTTAATATTGTGTAGTTATGCTAGTTTAGATTATTGTTTAATCTGTTTTATCCTTATTGAATCATTTGCTATCATTTCTGTTGGTTTTTACTCTTAACTACATAAGTTGGTAAATCATAGTTTAGTGTTGCTTTGATCCTGTAAACTGCATCATTTAGATCTGCAAATATTGTTAGAATAGATATTAAGGATTAGTTTGGCTTTAGTTGTGAATTGGTGTTTATTGGTTAATATCAGAATTATTAGTAGTGTTTGGTTCAGTAAGAATTATTGCATTAGAGGTTTTAGTAGGTTAAGAATCAGTTTAGACAGTCCCACTTTAGTATACTTAGGAGATTTCAAGCATAAAATTGCATTACAATCTTAGGAAAGTCAAAATCTATTTGGATCTGCTCATATTGGCACATCAGTTAGTTATAGGATTGCTCAAGCTTGCATTTAGATATAGGATCACTATAGGTTGCATTATTAGGTGTAATTTTAGTTTAAAACAACATTTAGAAGCAAATCATAAGCTGTTCAAGTTCATAAAAGTCAGATTTCAAGTTTTCAATAAAAGTCAAAAATTCCAAATAATGTTCAAATAGATTATAGTTTTGATTTTTCATTCCTTCAATATAGGGCCAAATTAGATGAAATTCTGGATTCTAGCTCTTTGGTTGGTTTTCTACTGCCTGGTCATTTTAGTTAATTTTTAGGAATTTTTCTAACTAGCTTATTCTAGGCTTAAAGTAGCTAGTTAGGGCCGTTTGGCATAGTAGAGTTAGAACATGATATGTAGCTTTTATGCCTCTAGCTTGTGCTATTTAGGTTCAATTCAGTTTCAGAAGGCTTATATTAGTTAGTTTAGGTCCTTTGAGCATTAGGTAGCTTATAGTTAGCTTATTGCTCATTTTAAGTGCTTATTCATTCAAGTAATGTGTCCAAATCATTATAGTTTGCATATTAGAGGTTTAGGCTAGTTGAAATAAGTTAGTATTAAGTATATTTTGCATACTCTAGCTGCTGTGATCATTTGGTGCTCATTTGGTACTTATAGCTTATTTTTAGTGCTTATTTATAAGTACTTTTCACTACAGAACCTAATCTTGCACACCTGCACCATTTTTATTATTTTTCCTGGGTTCTTAGTATTATTTTATCGTTGACTGGAAGTTTTCATTATTTTCACTGTTCATTTACTATTTTTCTGCATTTAATTTCAGTTTTTAGCATTTTTAAATAGCTTTTAATACAAATAAATCAGAAAAGCTTCAAAAAAATAAGTTTTCAATTTTCATAGATTAAGATAAATATAAAAAGCAAAAAAATAATTTTTCCAGATTTTTCTTAGTTAAATTTATAATTTTTAGCCATTTAATTAGTTTAAAATAGTTTTAAATTTGTAGAAAATAGAAAAATCATCAGAAAAATACAAAATTAGTTTTGAAAATTTTATTTAGTTATTTTAGATTTTTATAAGTCATAATTTCACTTTTCTAGCTTTATTTCATATTTTCTTATATTTTAGGGTATTATTAAATAGTTAAAAATAGTTTTTAATTAATAATAATTAAATAAATAGTTTTAAAAATAATTTTCTTTTTCCAATAATTTTCTAGTATAATTAGGATTGTAAAAATGTATTTTTCATATCCGTAGGTATTTTCCTTCTTTATTTTCACGTTTTATTTCGTACGTTACGTAGTTTTTAATTTAAACGTAAGTTTTAGATTATAAACGTTTATCAATTTTAAAAATAGTGATAGCGTTTATTTAATATAATTTAGCTTTTTAATTTTCTTTAATTTGCATTTAAGCCCCTGTAATTTACAAACTTTTTCCTTTAGGTATAATTATTCAAAATCCACAAACCTTTCCTGTTCAATATTCACCCGATCACGAATTCGTTCTACTACAGTGTTCACACCTCGTTGGGACTTAACGACCCGGGGAAACACTAATACTCTCCTGGACTTAATTGTATTGGTTCTAGACTGTTTGGACTTTATTACGGTTGACCATTCACAAGTGGTTAGCTTGTGTGATAAAACCTGACTGTCTGGAGCGAATCAAATTTTGGCGCCGCTGCCGGGGAGGTGTGCTGCGTTCTACGAATTTGAAGCATCACTGATTCTTGAATATACACCCATTGTATATTTACCATCTTTGTCCATATTTCCTTGTTTTCAGATAAAACCAAAATTATCGTGAAGTTAATTCGTTTGACGGATCGATTACCAAAAACATTTTTTATTCAAGTTTTCAACAAACACAAAAACCCAAAAAGATTTTCTTTCTTATTTTTACAAAATGTTTTTTAAAAATACCAAAATATTCCTCTTCCCTTTTACCCTTTTTGATTCTTTATCCCTTTACCCTCTATCCATTTGATTTTAACTTCTTCTATTCTCATGGAATCTTTCAACTACGACGAATTTCGGGAACGAAGTTGAAAAACTTCATACTTTTATCACAAATGTCAAGAATTCGTGTTGTTCGTGACGATCCATTAATTCTGCGTAGGGAAATGGAACGAGAAACCGGGGTGACAATGGACCAGGTACTTCCTCTAGAATGGAGGTGCTAAATACGTCAAACCTACGGTTATCCAAAGATCTAACCCCTCAATTGCTCCTAAGCCGTCTAAAATTGATCCTAAACTTTCACGATTTACGGTTAAAAGCAAGCATGCAGAATTTAGACCGGTGACTAGCAAGAATGACTTGCCTAATCTTCAAGTTTCTCAAGAACAAGAACCAGAGACCATAACGGAAGTGGTGGAAATTGCTAGCTCTCAGAGCACACCACTTGTCCCACCTCCTGATTTTTCAAAATGTTCTTCGAGACTTAATAGTCATTCGGATCACCATGTTGGGTTTGTTGATTCTTTGAATGAACCAATTCCTTCTCATAACTCTCAAATGGAATCGTTTATTCCTTGTGCCGGTTGTGGTGAGCCTCTTTTTGGTTCACCCTGTCTGCTGTGTACTGTGTACAGTGTGGTAATGATATTCGTACCGGGAGTTGTTTGTTTTGTGGTTTCGAGGAAATTCATTTGCTTACGATCCTAATCCGAACTAATTTAACGACCCTTCAAACTTTTCCAATTACCCACCACAGCCCGACTTATCTTCATATAATCAACATAACTGTTGTGAATTTTGTGGAGATCCTCACCAAGGATTTGAGTGTCAATCCGGAAACGCGTTTGTCTATGAACAGTTTTCCGGTGATGCTCAGAACTTTGGTTATGACCAATATCCATATAATTCGCCAGTCCAGACTCAACAGTTTTACTGTTGTGAGAACTGTGGAGGTCCCCATTTCAGCTCTGATTGTCAAACAGGGAATCCGTTTCCTTGTAACAATTACGACTATCCATATCACAACCAACCTCCACAGTGCCAAATGACTCAAACTCCTCAGCAAACTCAACAAGACACTTATCTAGAGCTTCTGGAGTCAGTGAAAAGAACAGAGGATTTGAGTAAAACAGCATTTCAAAATGCTCCCAGTTTTTCTTGTGTATATTGTGGGGGTCCTCATGATGATTATCAATCTCAACCTTCCGGTTTTGACAAATCTCCACTCCCACAATGTCCCGTCATTCAAAATTCACATGAGAAATCCATGGAAGAATTGCTAGCTGAAGAGCAGGCTGCTAAAATAAATTCCCAAATTGCCTTTGAAAAATCTATTAGGGAATCAATTGCAAAAGGAAAAGCAGCCAGATCTAGCTCTCAATTTCGTTTTATTCCTGATGACAGTGATGATGAGGATGCACTTGGTATCCTACAATTTTATAAAGATTCATCAAGTTCATCAGTTGATATCCCAGAAGTTGAGGTTCATTCTCTCAACAACACTGCTATCACACCCGAAGCTCCCACTCACGCTCTGAACATGGGGGATGAGCATCTTGACACTGTTCCTCAAAAGGAATCGGACGAATTCATAAAGTCTAGTGTTGAGGACCTTGTCCCAACCCCGAGAGAGTCACAGGGAACTTCTGATCATATGTGTGATTCTCTTTCCCTCTTGAGTGTTCAAAAGATCATTTTGAGACTTTCTCCGATTTTAGCGATGATTGTAAATCTTATGGGTACATTGAGAATGTTGAGGCATCACTTTCACATTTCGATGTTGATCCTCTTCTTGAGGAGTTCACCGATGAACTCGCTCACATCAATCCACTTTCATCAGAAAGTGATGATGATCTCTTTGATTTCGAAGCCAACCTAGGAGAAATTGAAAGTCTCCTTTGTAATGATCGTTCACTCACATCTCACCCTAACAGTCCAATAGAGAATGTTAATCACTTTGTTCCTGAAGCGTTCAAAACAACTCTCACTAATCCTCTATTTGAATTCGACTCTGAATTCACTTTAATTTCCGAGAATCCACTCTTTGATACTCAGATTGAGGATAGTGATGAGTCTACAGTTGAACAAGAGTTCACAGACTTACATTACGTGAATGATTCTCTTTACGAGGAGTTCTCCTTTGAACTCACTCATATCATATCTCCACCTGAGTATGATAACTTCCACTTTGATCTAGACAAAAATGATTTTTGTGTTCCGGAGGGAAATGTTCTCAACCATGAGAACTTGCTTGATATCAAAATCCCATCCCTCCCACCCAGAATATGTCTTGATCAAATGAGCTTAAATGATGAGATTCATGATCCAGAAATCATGAATTCCCCTTCTGATAATGATGAGTTAGTCATGATTTTTATCATGATTTTCTTTCTTTTCTTCACCTATACGGTGACTTCTCCTGTTCTTCACTCCTTCGGGAATGAAGACATTATTTTTGACCCCGGCATTTTTATTTATCAATTTTGAGCCGATTCTATGTATATCTCATCGGTGTGGAACTTTCACGTACTTCAATGTTTATACAAACATCTTGAATGAAAGTCCGATGGAGATTGTTTCTTCCACTTTACTTCCCCATGAACAAATTAATTCGGGGTCGAGTCAAGCTAGCGACTCGGTAATCAAAAACAGTAGTTAAATATGGGTTTTCACCCGTGTTTACCACCTTAGTGTGGGGGAGATGCCCCACATGTTGTATATAAATCTAAAAAAAATGAATGAAAATTGTAAATATTAAAAAAGAAAATAATTGTTGTGTTTCTACACTTAGCTAGTAATGTTATCTTTTTACGTTCTAAGTTTCGGCATAACAGCCGGTACTTTGAATATTGAGGAAAATATTCATTTCTAAGTGTGGGGGGGAAATTCTGGCGAATTTGATCATAAATGTACCCTTTTAGTCCCTTTTTCCCTCAAAATGGCCAAATTTTAAAAAATTTTATTTAGTGGAAGTACTATGTACTAAACACAACAAATGGTAATCAGTCCACCATGTCTAACCCACATAAGGATGGGCTAATCTAGGAGCAAACGGCTCTTGGTAAAGATATCTCAAATCCGTTGACGGCTTGCAATTTGCCCAAAATTGTATGGTGTTCAGCTCACCATATCTTTAATTAGTGAAGAGTTGGCTAGCCCGCAAGTTTATGGCTTGTGGTAAAGGCAGTTGGAAAACCATAATTGGTAATCGACTCACCAAAGATATTTTATCTAAGAGTTGGCTAGTCCAGAAGCAAACGGCTTCTGGTAAAGACAAATCTAAACCGTTGAAAGCTGTGATTTGCTCAAAATCATTTGGTTATCATTGTACCAAGGTTCTTACTTGAACTGAAACAATTGGCTACTCCAGAAGTAATGGCTTTTGGTAAAGAGATGAAATCCATTAATTTTTCATAAAAGATTGCTAGGGACTAGCAATATCTTAGTGTGGGGGATTGATGAATGTCTAAATACTCATCATTTTTGTACCATTTAAACTGCAAAAACATCTGAAAACACTCAGAAATGCATCAAAATGATAAAAATATCACAAATAAGTGTTTTATGTGTTTTAAATGCAAAAATACCAAAATCAGATGAAAACGTATCAAGTTTGCATAATTGGCAGTTTTAGTCCCCCAAGTTTCAAAAGTTGTCAAAACTAGTCCCTGGTCATTCCAAAACTTATAAAAAGTCATAAAAGGTCCTTGGGATTCACAAATTGTAAGAAATTGTCCTTTGAAGTTTAAAAATCACAATTTACAAATTTAGTCCCTCAACTTTACAAAAGTGTCAAAATCAGTCCCTGGGTGTTTAAAAATGGAAATCATTTAAACTACACCCTTGTACTATTCATATATGGCATAATCGCCTTGTTTAACTTTGGAAAAATTGCAGGTTTAACCCCTCAAAATTCAGAAATTACAAAATGGTCCTTGTGATAACTACTAAACCATCCGGACCTTAAAAAAATATAACCCAAATCCATATCCAACCCAGCCCAAAACCAACCCACGGTTTAAAAAACCGCCCACCCATCTCCTTCCTCACATATCCCTCACTGCTACCATACCACCCTTCACCTCCCTGGTTTCACCACCACCACATGTCCACCTTATCCCCCCAGCTGTTTACCCACTACCTTCCACCTCCACAATCAACCAAAATTCATTAAATGCTTTAAACCTGCTCAATCCAGTTGTAAAGACTTTTGGAGCCAAAATACCATTTGATGGCCAAGATGGATTTGACCCATCCAAAGGCTGGGATTATTGATGGGAATTAATCGGATGGTTGAGATACACTGAAAGAAACACACCTTCCTTCTTCTGGATTCTTCTGAAGGCCATCAGCTCTCCTATTTAAACTCTTGAAATCACAAGTTGTATTCATCTAGTTTTCTCAGTAGCTTAGTTTAGTTTTAATTTACTTTTAAATGTTTTTAGTAGATTTCTGATAATTTCCATATTGTACTTTTCATTTTGTACTTAATCTCAGTTTAATAAAAAGCATTTATAATCTCAGTTTTCTTGTTTGTTTTCAATTACTGTTTAAATCACTGATTAATGTTTAGTTGTTACTACTTTCAATTAGTGAAGATTACTTTACCATTAACTCAGTTTGTTTAATTCTCAATAAAAAAATAAATAAATAAATAAATAAAAATAAAAAAAAATAAGAAAAATAATTTGAAAATAAAAAATATTTCAAATCAGTTTCATAGCTTCAAAAAGCTAAAGCTACTGTTAATATAAGCTCACTTAAGCTCTTTATAGCTTTTTGTGAACTTATTACTGTTTCAAACTCAGATTACATTCAAATCAAAAAAATTCAGTCAAACTAAGTCAAATGCATAAGGTAGAATCAGATATGGGTGGATTGCTGGTTTAATTTGCAGAATTGGGTTGATTTAGCTTGATTTGGATGTTTAATGGGTATAGAATAGTATAGTGTGGTTCTCAGTTATCATCTGTTTTTACGGACCTTTTGTAAGTTTGCTTGAATCTCATATTTAGTTCTGTTTATTAGGAGTAATCAGAATGGTTTAATTGTGTTTAATATTGTGTAGTTATGCTAGTTTAGATTATTGTTTAATCTGTTTTATCCTTATTGAATCATTTGCTATCATTTCTGTTGGTTTTTACTCTTAACTACATAAGTAGGTAAATCATAGTTTAGTGTTGCTTTGATCCTGTAAACTGCATCATTTAGATCTGGAAATATTGTTAGAATAGATATTAAGGATTAGTTTGGCTTTAGTTGTGAATTGGTGTTTATTGGTTAATATCAGAATTATTAGTAGTGTTTGGTTCAGTAAGAATTATTGCATTAGAGGTTTTAGTAGTGGTAAGAATCAGTTTAGACAGTCTCACTTTAGTATACTTAGGAGATTTCAAGCATAAAATTGCATTACAATCTTAGGAAAGTCAAAATCTATTTGGATCTGCTCATATTGGCACATCAGTTAGTTATAGGATTGCTCAAGCTTGCATTTAGATATAGGATCACTATAGGTTGCATTATTAGGTGTAATTTTAGTTTAAAACAACATTTAGAAGCAAATCATAAGCTGTTCAAGTTCATAAAAGTCAGATTTCAAGTTTTCAATAAAAGTCAAAAATTCCAAATAATGTTCAAATAGATTATAGTTTTGATTTTTCATTCCTTCAATATAGGGCCAAATTAGATGAAATTCTGGATTCTAGCTCTTTGGTTGGTTTTCTACTGCCTGGTCATTTTAGTTAATTTTTAGGAATTTTTCTAACTAGCTTATTCTAGGCTTAAAGTAGCTAGTTAGGGCCGTTTGGCATAGTAGAGTTAGAACATGATATGTAGCTTTTATGCCTCTAGCTTGTGCTATTTAGGTTCAATTCAGTTGCAGAAGGCTTATATTAGTTAGTTTAGGTCAGTTTGAGCATTAGGTAGCTTATAGTTAGCTTATTGCTCATTTTAAGTGCTTATTCATTCAAGTAATGTGTCCAAATCATTATAGTTTGCATATTAGAGGTTTAGGCTAGTTGAAATAAGTTAGTATTAAGTATATTTTGCATACTCTAGCTGCTGTGATCATTTGGTGCTCATTTGGTACTTATAGCTTATTTGTAGTGCTTATTTATAAGCACTTTTCACTACAGAACCTAATCTTGCACACCTGCACCATTTTATTATTTTTTCCTGGGTTCTTAGTATTATTTTATCGTTGACTGAAGTTTTCATATTTTCACTGTTCATTTACTATTTTTCTGCATTTAATTTCAGTTTTTAGCATTTTTAAATAGCTTTTAATACAAATAAAGCAGAAAAGCTTAAAAAAAATAAGTTTTCAATTTACATAGATTAAGAAAAATATATAAAGCAAAAAAATATTTTTTCCAAATTTTTCCTAGTTAAATTTATAATTTTTAGCCATTTAATTAGTTTAAAATTTTAGTTTTGTAAATTTAGAAACTATAAAAAAAATCATAAAAATACAAAATTATTTTGAAAATTTTATTAGTTATTTTAGATTTTATAAGTCATAATTTCACTTTTCTAGCTTTATTTCATATTTTCTTATATTTTAGGGTATTATTAAATAGTTAAAATAGTTTTTAATTAATAATAATTAATAAATAGTTTAAAAATAATTTTATTTTTCCAATAATTTTCTAGTATAATTAGGATTGTAAAATGTTTTTTTATATCCGTAGGTATTTTCCTTCTTTATTTTCCACGTTTTATTTTGTCGTTACGTAGTTTTAATTTAAACGTAAGTTTTAGATTATAAACGTTAATCAATTTTAAAAATAGTGATAGCGTTTATTTAACATAATTTAGCTTTTTAATTTTCTTTAATTTGCATTTAAGCCCCTGTAATTTACAAACTTTTCTTTAGGTATAATTATTGCAAAATCCACAACCTTTCCCCTGTTCAATATTCACCGATCACGAATTCGTTCTACTACAGTGTTCACACCTCGTTGGGACTTAACGACCCGGGGAAACACTAATACTCTCCTGGACTTAATTGTATTGGTTCTAGACTGTTTGGACTTTATTACGGTTGACCATTCACAAGTGGTTAGCTTGTGTGATAAAACCTGACCGTCTGGAGCGAATCACTTGCATGTTGACCAAGATAACCAAGAAACCCTTTCAGGGTGTTAGTCGTGAGTCTAAGCTCTTGGAGCTGATACACAGTGACCTGTGTGATCTGCATGCCACTCCTTCTTTGGGGAATAAGAAGTACTTTGTGACATTTATTGATTATGCTTCTAGGTTTTGTTATGTTTATTTGTTACATACAAAGGATGAAGCATTAGATAAATTCAAAGTGTTTAAAACTGAAGTTGAATTACAACTTGGGTCTTTGATCAAAAGATTAAGGACTGATAGGGAGGTGAGTACATGGATACTATGTATTTCAGTCTGTTGGTATAATCCATGAAAAGCTGCCCCTTATACTCCTCAGTAAATGGTATTTCTGAAAGGAAAAACCGGGTGCTGAAGGAGATGGTTAATTCCATGTTGTCCTATTCAGGACTGAGTCAAGGGTTCTGGGGTGAAGCTATGTTAACAGCTTGCTATTTATTAAATAGGGTTCCCAACAAAGGAACAAGGTTACCCCTTATGAACTCTGGACTAAAAGGAAACCCAACCTAAACTATCTCAGGGTCGGGGTTGTAGGGTGTTGTAAGACTCCCTGATCCAAAGCACAAGACTTTGGGTGAAAGAGGCATTGACTGCATCTTTGTTGGATATGCTGAGCATTCCAAGGCCTATAGGTTCTATGTTATTGAACCTAATGAATATGTTTCAGTTAACTCCATTATTGAATCAAGAGATGCAAAATTTGATGAGAATAGATTTCTCAGTCCCTAGACCAAGTCAGAGGATTCCTAATGGAACTCATGACACTGGTGTATCAGAGGTCCCTGATGATGAACCATCAATGGTCCCTGATGAGGTTGTGGTTCAACAACCTGAACCTGTGCTCAGGAAGAGCAAAAGGGTCACGAATCCAAAGTCATTTGGACCTGAGTTTCAACTATACCTAGTTGAAGGAACAAGGGATGAGGTCTCAGACCAATACTCCTATTGCTTCATTGTTGAGGATGATCCCAAGACATTTGAAGAAGCAATGAAGTCCCAGGATATTGCTTTCTGGAAAGAAGCAATCAATGATGAGATGGATTCCAGCATGGGGAACAACACTGGGTTTGGTTGAACTACCTCCTGGTTGCAAACCTCTAGGTTGCAAATGGATTTTCAAAAAGAAAATGAAGGTAGATGGAACTATTGAAAAGTTCAAGGCTAGATTAGTTATTCAGGGCTTTAAACAAAAGTCAGGGATAGACTATTTTGATACTTATGCCCCTGTGGCTCGTATCAGTACCATAAGACTGCTGATTGCTATGGCATCTATTCACAATCTGATTATTCATCAGATGGATGTGAAAACAACTTTCTTGAATGGTGAATTGGATGAGGAGGTTTATATGAACCAACCTCAGGGCTTCATCATGCCTGGCAATGAAAACAAGGTGTGTAAACTGATTAAGTCTCTTTATGGACTTAAGCAGGCACCTAAGCAATGGCATCAAAATTTGATGAAGTGGTTTTGTCTAGTGGTTATGTTCTTAACCAAGCTGACAAATGTGTATATAGCAATTTGATGAATCTGGTAAAGGAGTCATCATGTGTCTATATGTTGATGACATGTTGATCTTTGGCACTGACCAAAATCAGGTTGACCTGACAAAGGAATTTTTGTCATCAAGGTTCTCCATGAAGGACATGGGGGAGGCTGATGTTATCCTTGGTATAAGGATTAAACATGAAAGTAAAAGAATTTCTATCTCTCAGTCTCATTATATTGAGAAGGTACTGAGGAAATTCAATTACTTTGATTGTACTCCAGTGAGTACACCAATGGATACTTGTGAGACTGATGCCTCTATCATGGCAAGGCTGTATCTCAACTTGAGTATTCGAGGGTAATTGGCTGCCTGATGTATGCCATGACTTGTACAAGACCTAATATTGGTTTTGCAGTGGGAAAATTGAGCAGGTATACTAGTAATCCTAGTGCTCATCACTGGCAAGCAGTTCAAAGGGTACTGAAGTATTTGAAGAGAACTATGGATTATAGTCTCTCATATACTAGTTACCCATCAGTGTTGGAAGGATACACTGATGCAAGTTGGATCAGTAACACTGAAGACAATTCGTCTACCAGTGGCTGGGTATTCCTACTTGGTGGAGGTGCAATTTCTTGGGCATCCAAGAAACAAACTTGCATCACCAGGTCAACAATGGAATCTTGAATGGGCTTTAGCAGCTGCGGTAAAGAAGTTGAATGGTTGAAAAACTTGCTCCTTGAGATTCCATTGTGGCCTAAACCTATAGCACCTATTTCTATCCGGTGTGATAGTACAGCTACATTGGCTAAGGCTTATAGCCAGATGTACAATGGTAAGTCTAGACACTTAGGTGTCAGACATAGCATGATTCATGAGCTTATCATGAATGGGGTGGTATTTATAGAGTTTGTGAGATCTCAACGAAACTTAGCTGATCACTTGACGAAGGGTCTGGCTAGAGACTTGGTTATAAAGTCTGCTAAAGGGATGGGTTTAAGTCCAACTTAGTCACTGAATGCTAGGACACTCAACTCCCTCCTGAGAAACTTAGGGAGCTGAGTTCAATGTGGAAAGCTGAACATTCAGTGGACTGGAGCACATGTTTTTATTACATCCCAAGGTTGTGCTCAGAACCTGCTGAAAGGAGGATGAAGTCTTTACTTCTCAATGGTTATTTTTCTTTGAAAAGTGCTTGGCAGGAGCATGATTAAAGAGGAACCACCTATGTAAATGTTGAAGTTTTGCCGCTTCAGGAAGCTTTGGACTTTAGCTGTTACAACATTTATGAATTTGGATATGGACACATGGCTTGTATAGTGTCAGGACGATAAGTGTTTGAAAACTTGTGTGTATTTTATCTTCAGGTATTCAAATGGGTTGAAGGGTTCAATTCTTAGAACACCCTGATTCTCGAATATTTGAAACGTGTAATTTACTAAGATCGAAATTCAATCCTCAGGACATTTTCATTTATGCACATGTTTTGCTTGCTGTTTAATTTTCATGCAAGGAAGTGAACTAAATTTGGGGAGGATTGTTGGAAAATTTAGTGCACTTGTGGGAATAGTTCACACCTTGTAATGGGTTAGGAGGTACGGAGTGTACACCCATAAGGTCCATGAACAACCTGACTCTTGTAGTGGTTTGTATTGGTAGTGCTTGGTGAAAGTACTGTTGTGGTTACCATTGATTATTAGTGTTTCCATGAGCTACTTCCACTGGATCAGTGTTTCCACTGAAGTGGTGTTTCACTGAAGTAGTGTTTCCACTGAAGCAGTGTAACCACTGATAGCACTATGAAAGTACGATGAAAGTACTCTGCTTGTAACGGTTTTGACTTATTCAAGTGGCATTTCAACTGCTTAATGACCACGTTTAATTGGTCATGTAACCACTAACGGCTATAATGGGATAATTATGAGGCTATTAATGGGCCGATTAATACTCATAATTCCATTGAATTAGCCAAGAGTATTATCCTATAAATAGGATATCTGATTATGCATGAAGAAGACACACAGAAAACATAAATACTTATTAGCAAAAGGGTTATAGAACTGTGCCTAATTCTCTAACTGCATTTGGTCTTATCCCAAGTAGATATTCGTGATACTCAGGCATTAGGGTCGAATAGTTTACTTTGAAAAGTGATCACACGATTCCAAGTGATATCCGGTAACCACCTAGTGGTATTGCTACTGTCATTGATTGTCTTAACCCTGTTCTGGGAGATAACCGCCAACAACTTCAAATACTGACCAAGATAATATTTGTTAGAAAATCTCGATTTTGATCTTAAGATCGTACTCCCTCCGTCTCAAAATAATAGTCCACATTTCCTTTTTTGAATGTCTCAAATTAATTGTTCACTTTCCCTTTATAGTAAAAACTAGAGAACTTTGTGGGGGAATATTCTTTTTGAGAACGGTTCCCGGTCACTTTTAGCCCGGCCATGAGAACGGTTCCCGGTTCAACCGGTTGAACCGGCCGGGTCAACCCGGGTTTTTTTTACATTAGAGCATGCTAAAAAAACTACAAATTTAAGGGTTATGGTTATTTTTTTGTAGAATTCAAAAAACAACATTTTAATCTTTTAAAATAATTCATAATCATAATTTAGGACAACATTTCTATGAAACATTCATAATATTGTGTGCTTATAATGTATAATAACTTGTAGATTTGTATACTATTACAAAAACTAGTAAGAAATAACATTAGAGTAGGATCTTAAGATCCCGATCCGATCTTACGATCACGATCTTACAAAGACGAAAACGATTCTGGGACAAGATCTCGATCTTGAAAACCTTGATAATACTATCAAAGTAAGCAGCAACAGTGACTAATATTATCGCCGTCAACTCAACACCACGTCTAGGTGGGGGGCCAATAAAGTCGGGTTGAGCCGACCTGATGGGTTCAAAAAGCTTATCGAGTTATTTTGACCCTAAACCGATGTTTTATAAAATTGGGTCACAGGTTGGGTTTTTTTATGTAATCGGGTCAATCAGATACGACCCCAAACATATTATAAATTGTATCTTTATGTATATATAACTTTTTTTCACTAGAGTACGCCTACTGATAGTAGCACTGGTGAGAGTTTTTTTTTTCTTTTTTTTTTTTTTTTTTTTTTTTTTTTTTTTTTTTTTTTAATTTTGTTGCACAATCTTTCTTTTAAGCTAATTTTAGATGAATTATCAGTAGGGGTGGAAATCGAGTCGTGTTTGAATTTATTCAGTTGGATTTACGGGTTGGCAGGTTGGTGTAACCTCTACACAAACACGACCCATTGATTAATCGTGTCAAGAAACTCAACCTTAACCCAGATCTGCATAACACGTGCAACTTGTTTGTAATATGCTAAAGTAAATAGATCAAGTGGTAAAAAAGGTTGGTGTTTTGTCGATTAATTTAAATTATATAGTTATTGAAAATGATAAAAAATAACACATGAATAACTATACAACAATTTCAATAATATCCAAGTTATAATCATAATTTAATGTCGTATTAAGCATATAACTAAATACATTTAAATCAACATCCCACATAAAATCGAAGTTATATATATATTTTTTTATGTTTGGATTCACGGATTAACTTGTTTAATACTTGCTCAATTCAAACACGTCTCATTTATTAAACGGGTTGACATGTTTTTTACCCAAACCAGTTTATCTTCAACCCAAATATGTTTAACTTCTTGGCCGATTCGTGTCACTTGTTGTATTGTATCGATAATGCCACCCTTAGTTATCGGTTAAAATCTATTATCTTTATGAAATGGGCATTATGTAGAAAGAAGACATAAGAAGAAGATTAATACCAAAATGGATGTTGATAATAAGTTATTGACTTTTATATGTTACCACAAATAATATTGCTAATTAATCAATGGTGTTTTTATAGCGGTTAGTTTGTAACCGATAATGACATTGTCTACATTGATTCTATATCGGTGTTTTTATAGGAGCAGTCTACTTTTTAGATATATATATATATATATATATATATATATATATATATATATATATATATATATATATATATATATATATATATATATATATATATATATATATATATATATAGAGTTAGGATCAAATAAGAAGATTACTTAAAATAAGAAGGAATAAGAAAAACTATAACCGTAAAATTAGATGCACCGACCTAAATTAGATGCATCCCTATAATGTTAGATGCATTATAACGCACCATAGTGTGTTTTCTAGCTTTTAATCAGATGCATATATGTATATTAGATGCATTTCATGATTTCTATTATTTTTTGTTCCTCTGCACGTGCTAAAATCATGAAAATCAATTTGCACCATCTATACATCAAATTAACTTTCGAAACTCAAGATGTAGCATCTATATGAATAGAAATGCATCTAATGCAAGTCGTTGCATCTTAAATGCGTGGTTTTGATCACTTCTCACCACTTCTTATTTTAATTTACTTCTCACTGGATCCCTACTATATATATATATATATATATATATATATATATATATATATATATATATATATATATATATATATATATATACTAGACAGAACCCAGTGCGCGCTAGCAGCGTAATGTCTAGTTTTCTGCAAAGTTCGATGACCCATAAGTTTCTTTCAACAACTGTATTTGTAGCATTAGAGAATCGTTTTCTAATAACTACAATTCTGATGCGTGGTTGCATAGCAGCATAAATATATAGTTTTTTAAAAATTATGTGGAGTCGATCTAAGTGTGTGAGTATATTTTCTAATATGATTGTTTTAAGTTATTAAGATTTTTAGTAATAATAGATTCAAGCATTACAAAAGCAACGGTATTATGTAGTTGGCAATATTATATTGTAGTTTAGAGGTATAGCCAATATGTGTGACCGCTTTTTCTTGTTTTGTCAGTAATTTAGGCAGTGATAACTATTTTTTTACATGTGTAACGTTTATCATTTGGTGTGTGGCTTTTAAAAATTGTAACTTTGCAAATTGGATATCACAATATAAGATTATTTTGTACTATCAATTTGTATAGATATTTATGCATTGTTCAAAGCTATTTGTTTGAGGTACAAATAATTATCGTTAAAGATAACAATACTATTTATTTTTTGTGATTTTAATAAACTTACATAACATTATTGATACATTGGACAAAGGGCTAAACAAAATATATTAACTTTTAAACGACGATTCATATATGCTATAAATAGCCCCTTAAATGGTGCAAGAGCAACATTTTTAAAATAACATTATACAAATGACAAATTACATGTGTCAAAGCAAAATAAACCAAAATCTATAATTACTTGGTCTCTCCTTTCAAAAAATTGTCACGGGTTCCACAACTACTTCATCATTTCTCATATAATTTTGTCAAATTTGAAACCCGATTTCACCCGGGTGGTTCAACTGGTTGAACCGTTCCGATAAAAAATAGGTCGATTTAAACCGAGTCAAACCGATAGGTTGGGTCGAAAAAATGTCAAATTAAACCGGTCACCCGCGGGTTTGAAGCGCCCCCGGTCAACCGGTATCGGTTTCAAAACAGGTCAACCCGGTATCGGTTTCAACGGGTCAACCCGTTAATCGGTTTCAATTGGTTGTTTTTTAATTTGGTAGATGTGCTTTTAATTGGGTGTACAATGTGAATAAATTATTGTACTTTTAAGTAATGGGGTGTTTCAATAAGAGTATTAATTATATTATTTATTTCTCTCTCCATTGACCATGTTTTCAACATTCAACTTTCAACATTTTTCATTTTTTCCACTTTGACCATTTTTCCATTTTATATAGTATAGATATATATATATATATATATATATATATATATATATATATATATATATATATATATATATATATATATATATATATATAGATTTATGTTCAAGTGGTAAACACTTTAAAGTGGTGTATAATAGGAACACTTTTAGACCGTTGGATCAACTTGATGTATCAAGATCAAAATAAATTAAATAAATTAATTAGCTAATGTCTTTAAGGCTATTTAGGTAATTTACTCATTTCTTAATTTACTCTTTCCTTAATTTACTCCACCATTTCACATCAAACCATCGTTTTGATTTATCTTTTATCTAAACAAACCATAGTTTCTCTCACTCCCATTGAAACCAAGATCTGTACTTTCTTATATCCAAAAATCAACAACCTCTTTAATCCATAACTACTACGTATATCAATGCATCATTCATCGGAGATCGAATAATTCCGGTGATCGATTTTCATGGTAATGTTCAAGTACAAAGACAATCATTTCAAGGGCGGCCACCGTCAATCGGAACCCTCGTGACTCACCATCTTCATGGTTAATGTCGAACCATTTCAGCCTTTCAAAATCGGTTTCTTGATTGATTCGGTTTTGATCAATCAATCCTTTTTCAATTTCCCGTAGATCCGGTTCTCTTTTTTCCTTTTTAGTGGTTCAAATACTACATGTTTGTTTATGAGTAGTTAGTAATTAGTTATTTTTGTATCAATGATTACAAAATTATTTTTTTTAATAGTTCGTGTATGATTTAGTAGTTTCTGTGTGAACCGGTTGGTCTATCAAGCGATTTGGAATTAGATTCGATAGTTTTTCTCGTTTCGGGTTTTGTATTAGCCGGTTTTTGTCGACAACAGTTGATGAATTCAAATGGGTTTTCTTTTAATGTATTTTTGTTTTCCAATAATTCATTTGTATGTATCTTAGTTTTTTCTCAATTTAACAACGTTTGTAAAAATAGGTTGATGAATTCAGTTTAGTAGTTTATTTTTATGGTTTGTACTTTATTGATGATTCTTTTATTTTGTAGTAGATGGTTAGGTCTTGTTGCTATAAACTTGAAGACTTGTGATGGCACGAATGTGTCACAAAATTTAGTGTGTCATTACATATATGCAAAAATTTTAATGTGTCATAATATAATGTCAAGAAATTTAGTGTGTCATTATAAATGTATTTGAAAAAATGATGGTGCTGCTATGTATGTATCAAAAAATTTAATGTGTCATTAAAAATGTGTCATAAAAATTTGTGTGTTATTACGAATGTCTCATAAAATTTAATGTGTCACTACATATGGGCAAAAATTTTAATGTGTCATTATATAAGTATCAAGAAATCTAGAGCGCCGCTACAAACGTGTTAAAAAAATTGGTGTGCCGCTACAAATGAGTCAAAAAATTTAGAATAAACGCTTGCTAAAACGTTAGAATGGAGCATATAAAAATTGGGGATAAAATTATTTTAAGAAAGTGATACATCCATATACATATTGAAACACTTAATACATTTTTATCAATATTTGACACGTTTAATATTAAAATGAAGTATTTTGACACACTGCATCAACAATGTGATACTGCGTTACCAATGAATGTCTCAAAACTATAATATAAAATGTATTACTGTGTCACGAATTAAACTAGTAAAAATAATATAAATTCCAGATTATATTATAAAAATAAATTGGTGCATGATAGATTAGTATAGAAAAACAGTTAAATATATAAAAAAATAAATTTAAAAACATTGTATCCACATTTTACAAACCGAAGATTCTGGTTGAAATGCTATTAAATGTAATGTATAGAAAATGCCACATTGTTTCACTTATTTACAAAAATGCCATTAGTATTTATTTTTTAATAGTGATCTTAATCTTGTTCATAATGATTGATCTAACGGTTCAAAACTGTACCTATTATTTTTTACTTTAAGAGTGTACACCACATTAACGCCACCCTATATATATATATATATATATATATATATATATATATATATATATATATATATATATATATATATATATATATATATATATATATTTTGTAATGTTCTATGCAGTACCAATTTTAGATACAATACTTTACAGTACCCTTTTAGACAAATCTTAGCCTTTAACTTTTTTGATCAACGGTTGTAATTGATGATGGCAATTGTGTAATTATTTAAAAACTAATATTAGTCTTCATGAAAGGCAGAGGGGCAATCTAGGTATTTTGGATTAACCCTAAAAAAGGGTAGCCTCTCTACATCCATTATTCTGTAAAAAAAACTGCCATATACTTCTCTTTGATTTATCGATCTACGCATCTCCTCCCTCACTTAACCTAAAACCACCATCAGATCTCATTCACAATTCCACCGCCGCCATCCACTTCCTCAAACACCTTCGTATACCATCGCTAAAACCAACCCTACACCACATATGTCGATCTCTTGTATGACAAAGATGATCCATCTTGTAAGATTTCTATCCGTGAAACACAAATTCGTACTCCCTCCGTCCCAAAATTATAGTCCCCTATTGATTTTTTCGGTCTTTCTTTTACAACTTTGACCTTAAATATTTTTATTTGTGTTATGTAATACTTGATGCAAATTATATGAATGGATTGTGTTTTAAATGTACTTTCCATCAGTATATTTTTTATCAACTATTGTATAACAAAAACAAAAATATTTAAGGTCAAAGTTAAAAGAAAAAGACCGAAAAAGTCAACAGGGGACTATAATTTTGGGACGGAGGTAGTAATAAACACCGGAGGTATGATGGGTATTTCGAAACTAAGAATATGAGTTTCAATCTCTGTTATTTCGAAAGATCAATGATGGGTAACTATGAAGGGGTCGATGGATCTAGAGCGCAAGCAGCGGTTGGTTCTAATTAAAAGTAAGTTTGTTGTTGGTGCGGTTTACATAAGGAAAATGGATTTCAAAAATGGGTTTGATATTGTTGAGCAGTTTACATGCATTTCTTTAAGCTATGTCATTTAGGTTTTGTTTTAGATTTGGTGAAACAATTGTTCTTATTTCAGAAATAGATTTGTTACTTGTAAAATCCATTGTTTTTATCTTTTGATATTGTATTCGTTTGCTGTCAAGTCTGAGATGGAAGTTTACAATTAAAAAACATTTCGTGGATATGTGATAGGAATAGATCCAAGAGCACCATCATGTTGTGGACCTGTGATATGAATAGTTTACAAAAGTAATAATAATTGTTTTTAATTCTTGGTCAATGATGGTTTAGCTGACCAACTTGTTCGTCATTTTTTATTTAGCATATATGCAATTAGATATAAACTGATCAAGTGTGCTTTTTTAGTTATTAAAGAATATTAGTTTTAATGTCTAATGTTGCCATTTTAATAAGATGTTATTAAGTTGAAGTGTAAGCAATGGAAGGATATAATTTGAGGCTTCATTCATACGTGAATTCTTGTGTTAGTTTACATCATCATCTTATAATAATCATGTATGTTTCTCTCGATATGCAGTTAAAGCAACAAGTGCCTACGATAAATGTGGAGTGTGCACATATGTTTTTGAAAATCGTTCACATATGTTCTAATAAATTTGACGAGAAAAACGCAAACGTGGACAACAACACCACAAACATACATGTTTTGGAAGGCGTGCACATATGTTCTAATAAATTTGATGAGAAAGGCCTCGCAGCGTCACATACATTCTTGGAAAGCTGCACATACATTCTTGGAAAGTGTGCACATATGTTCTAAAGAATTTGATGAGAAAGTGAAGAGTGCACACATGTTTTTAAATGATGTCCCCATTTATATTTAACAAGATACTTGTACATGCATTGTATTTTATTTTATATTGAATTTTGTGTATACTATCTATGTTCTTGATTTGTTATTTGATTTTTGAGGCTACATGTATATGTTTTTGTTTTTGGTCATAAATATCGAAGATCAAATAACGTACACTAGAAACATATGTGCAATTCTCATTTTAAGCAAAATAAGTTTTACATCGAAACAATTAAACACAAGAAATATATGTAAATATACAATATAAAAAAAAACACATATGCACTTGATTTTCAAACATGTATACTCAAAAAAAAATTAAAAAAGAATTCTGAAAATTAAGGTAATTTAAAAACGTTTTTTAAATAAAAATTCAAAAAGAAATTAAAAATGTGTTTGACTATTATGCCCTTTTTAATTAAATAAAAATGTTTATTAATACTAAATTCCTATTGGTCTAAATGAGTACTGTAAAGTACTGTATCTAATAATAGTACTTACATTGAACGTGCCTCTATATATATATATATATATATATATATATATATATATATATATATATATATATAAATATATATATATATAGCTTTCAAGTGGGTGTGACCACTCTTAAAATAAAAACAGTAAGAACCAATTAAAAATTAACAAGTGTCATTTTTCATTTAATGTTATGTAACTGAAATTGATATATTAAAATGAAGACAAAAGGGTTATTTAGTAATTTGCACTTCCTAACTTTTCTCTTTAATTTAACCTCGTCATCATCCCTTTATTCATTTTTACTTTCTCTTTCATTTTATCTCCATCATCCAAGATCTCAAAAGCTCACTACCCAAATCAAAAGCGCCACACAAATCATCTGCGACGGACCAAAAATCAATGCGCAAATAATTACTCTCGACCGGCTTTCTTTCTATTCCATCTACCACCCTCGGTCGGCTTTTCGTTCTCCCTTCTGCGTTCGATTTCTAGACCCCCGACTGCTTTGTGACAAGATTAATTTTTTCGACGATAGTGGTTAGCATTTGCATCAGTTTGACATCTTGTTGAAATCTTGTTCGAAAATCTAGCATTGTTGACCATTGTTAACTTTGCCGAATATGGCCGCAATACACGTACAAATTATCATGGTCTTGATGTATTTAATTTAGCCCACCCTTCAATGTTGTTCGAAAATCCACCCTTCTGAGATGTGTTTGATGTATTTAATTTAGTTAGTGGTGTACCATTTTGTTTTTAATTTTCACTAAAAATATGTCATAATAATTAGTGTTTTACTACAAACTGTATTAAAAAAATATTGTGTGACTACATATGTGTCAATAAATTTTGTGTGATAAAAATAGTGTGTCGCTACAAATGCATCGATATTTTGTAGTGTGTCATTAAAAATGTACTAAAATTTTAATGAGTCATTATAAATGTATCAAAAAATTATGTGTCACTACATGTATACTAAAATTTTAATGTGTTACTATAAATGTATCAATAAATTTAGTGGCACAATAAAAATGTGTAAAAAAAACTAATGTGTCACTATATATATGTATCAAAATATCAAATATTTATATATAAATGTATTAAAAAAATTGATGGGTCATTATATATGTATCAAAAATTAACATGTCTAAAAAGTTATGAATCACAATTTATATCACTAAAAAAAAGATGTATCATAAAATAGTCAAGAAAACACCGCAACTGATTTCATATAAAAAATGATTAAAGGATGAATATTACGAAAAAAGTTTGAAGGTTAAAACTTCATTATGTACAAGATATTTAAACAATAAAAAAGTGTGTTACAATAAAAATAAAAAAAACAAACTGACGCAAGAAAAAAGCATGAAAAAGGAGCGTAGACTAGTATATGGGTTTACAAGATTTGCCATCAAATTTAACTTATTTACCTAAATGCCATTCCATACATTTAAATCTTGTTTTATCATCATTCATGATCCAATGGTCCACAAGTGTCCCCTATTGTTTTACTTTAAGAGTTCAAGCACAAGAAACGCCAATTATTGTATATATATATATATATATATATATATATATATATATATATATATATATATATATATATATATATATATATATATATGAGAGAGAGTATCGTGTTGTTGTTAATGCAGTTGTCGAGAGGCGCCTAGTTGTGAAACTTGCTTCATGAGCTTCATTCTTGGTTGTCTACGACTACTTTGATTTATTGAATAATGTTAGCGCGGTTTATTTCTCATCTAATCCCGTACAACATCAGAGAATGAAGCATGTTGTGATAGATTTTTGTTCGGGATCAGGTTGCCGCATACCTTGTTCGTGTGTTGCATGTACCTTCATTTTTCCAGTTTGCAAACATTTTCACAAAAAGGTCTACCGTATGCATTGTTTGATGCTTTTCATGCCAGTTTGAGCGTTCGCTCATCTGTCATTCTAACTGCTGGGTTGTTATTAGATATTTTTATTATGTTTATTAGTTAAGAGCTCGGCTCGGTTTATTGTTTTTAGAATCCTAACCCATTTATATTTTCTCCTGTATTTTTATGGCTCGAGCCTTGTTGTTTTAATATGGGAAAACAATAATCTTACATAAGTGTCGTTGCACACATGGAGTGAAAATCAATAAACCTTCTCAACGAACTAATGAAAAAGTGGCATGAGCTATTTATCAATCGTCCAATGGACACGCTGTATATTTGAAATAACAATTGACTTGACCTTGCCCAATATAGTAGAAACTATTATATTAAACACCGTCATCAATTTTCTACGTTATATATACTTTAAAACGTCAAATTCGACAACATCAATGAAATGCTTTCTCTTACACCGTGTTCTTAAGTTAAAATTTGAGACGAAATGAAAGAAAAGAGAATGTCATTTTTTGTCTTTTTTTTTTCTTTCTTTTTTGTGTGTGTCATTGAGTTTATTTTTAAGAAAATAATAAGAATTGGACATGACCGTTCAAGCTAAGGTTGTAGAATTTACTATAACCAGCTTACGTTTAATTTATGTTAAGATTGTGCAGAATGAAAATAAATATTTTTTACCCTCTCTTCTGATGTTTCAGATTGAGGAACTTGAAAGGAAATTGAAAGAACAAGAACAATATTCTCATACAACCTCACTCCATCTAAAGGTACAAGTTATGTCAAGACTACAAAGCTTCCCTCTTTCAAGTTCAATGGTATATTGGTAGATGCCAAAGTCTCATAGAGCAATCACACAAAGCATCGTCATGTGTGTAAGGCTTGCCCATTTTGCTGAGGTATTACAAATACTTTATTTTTTTCTTTTCTAGACTTAGTTTCTAAAACAAGCTAGCTTTCATTAAGTTAAGGTTTGAACATGGGGTGCATGGGTACTCGAAAAAGTCCTCAGAATTAAATGAGTTAAAAATCAAGTATGCAAGTATCTCCAGGTCACAATCTTGACGCATTTAGTTAGGTTTCTCATATTTTAGAGTATGCAAGTATCGTTACCCGAACCCCGAGCATGCACGGTCCCTATAACTATTTAACTTAGTAAAGCTTTTTCATAGACCATGCTATAAAATATGAGAAACCTGACAATAGATACTATAACTATTTAACTTAGTAAAGCTTTTTCATGGATCATGCTATAAAATATGAGAAACCTAACAATAGATACAGATAGATTATGCATTATAAATGGCTCAATAATAAAAAAATCAGAATCATCACAATACTAAAAAAAATTGTGTACGAGGGCGAGAATCTTATTAAGCTTGACATTGGACATAAGTTAACTAACAATGGGCGCACCATCAATTTTCACTGTACAGTCCTCCCATGGAATCTTCCCACTAGCATGGGTTGGACTTCCGCATTTGCACTTTGTTATTCCTCATTCTATTTGTTAATAACTCTCTTTTTCGTTACCGCTTGACTATAAATACCTGCAGACCTGTTTCTCAAATCCTCAAGTCAAATACTAAAAACATAAGTCATACATATTTCTCTGCATTCTTTTTCAATAGCTAGATCTCAGCACAGCCAATCCCTCTAAAATGGCAAAGGGTAACAATATATTGGGTTATTGTGTAATTTTATTTGTTTTGGTATTGCTTGCTAGTGAACTTGAGTGTGTTGAAGGGAGGCATTCGAAGTCCACAAAGACTTTGAGGAAAGTAGAGAAGATCAAGTTTCATGTGGCGACATTTGATTTTCAACGAACAACAAAAACATAAGTGATAAGGAGTAAGATGGAAAAGACTGATGATTTTAGACCAACTGCGCCAGGACACAGTCCTGGCGTAGGTCATTCTGTTCATAATTAACTAGCTATATTCAAGTCAGATCAGTCCTGGCGTAGGTCATTCCGTTCATAATTAACTAGCTACATTCAAGAAGATCAAGTTTCAGTTCATATTTATTTTTCTTTTCTTTTTTTTTTTGTTCCAAAAAATATATCCATACTTGTAACACCCCAACCCGACAAGGGTAAAGATATCACAATACGGTTTCATATCAGAACTTTAGATAATATACAATAGCGGAAGCCTTTACAAAATAATCAAAAGAAAACATAAATAACTTAACTTTCAAAAATAAATCTAGGATCTCTATGGTAAAGTCTTGCTCTCAGCTCTACTCTCAAACCCATATCAGCTATCCCATAACTCATCTTGAATGCTTAATACCGCGCAGGAAAAGAAAGTCTTGGCCGAGCTTACAAAGCCCATGAGCGAATGATATAACAAAAGCGAAGCTAAACAAAACAAAGATACGGGATAACGTAAATCACAACAGAATGAGAATAATGAATCATTGAGGATTCGAACGAGGCGCAAATATACGTAAATCCGGAAAAACACATACAGGTTAACGATCACCTCAGAACACATTAATGACACAACGCATAAACACATCGAATAACCAAACACTTAACATATCAAGAATAATAGATTTCGTGTCAACCAAACGAAGAGTCTAATGACTAACGGAAACAGTTACAAGAAAATAAACATGGCATTCATACAAATCAATTAATCTACATTTAACACACTTAATTCAATATTTAGCGTGAAATAAAGTACATCATCATGGCGGTCACACATACAGGATAAGATACAGATGAACAAACTATAACTAAATAGACAAAGACATAACATAGCCATTAGAAATTATCGAGCAGGATATCATCCAGAAATACATAATACATTCACTAACATATCATATCAGAATACAAAATATAACACTCGAAAATACCGAATCATACGTAATACTTAACACGTAGCAAGATAAAAGATTTAGTCAACTACCACGAGCCCATAACATATCATATTAGAAGTATCTTTCTTCTTCAAAAGGTAACCTCAGAAAATAATTGGAGTAGCTATTCTCCCAATTTTTGAAGGCAGCGTATTACACGACATCATTCACCGAGAAAACATATCGGATAACGGTCGAGATCTAGGATGCATCCATAGCCCTTCCTACATATACAAAATATGCTCCACCATCCGGGGACGTGGCAGAACATCACTCCCCCTAGAGTCATATCAGTGCATCATCGATACGGACATGGAACCCCATGACTAGTGAAATATTTGGCTCGGGTGTCAAACTAACTTCGAGTCAAACGATTTTCATACATGACACAGATCATAATTCATCATAAAGGTCACATATAACATATCAGATAACTTCATATCATAAGGTTCATATTGAGATATTGAAGTCAAGTTCATATCACAGGTGGCATATCATACATTCATAAGCGAAGTTCATAATCAACCATAGCATCGGTTGCGATTGTGCACATCAAAATCTTCCTAACATAAGTTCACATCAGATATTGCATAGTTCACTAGAACATGTATTTTACACAAGTAACAGATCAAACAATCAGAAAAGGTTCATAGCAATGGCGGAAACCCTAATAAGTAAAATAGAAAAGCGAACGAAAAGAACATCATAAGGAACCTTTACTAAAAGGTCAGAATATCTGTACCTTAAAGCAAATGAGGAAAAGCAAACGAATGTAGGAACACGAAGATACAACGTCGGCGTCTCCTTCAAATGAATCTACACGGATTATGATTTATTTAATACTTATTAGCATCATTAATGTTATAACGGATTAATCTCATTAATACTCTTAGAGTTATCGATGCAGTCTCACTTTTTTTAATGGCCAGACGAATTACAACATTTTAGGGTATAAATCATTAATTAGCCAAACTTATGGTTTACAAATGATAAATGGTAATTTTAAAGGTTTAATATGACAATTATAGTAATGTTATAGGTCAAATATGATAGATTCCAAAGATTAGGGTCAAAAGTAACAACTTGACAAAGTTTAGGGTTTGCATGCGCCAATATCTAAAGATGAGTGTTAAAATTAAAAATATATAAATATGTTAACATGCAACATAATGACCTCGCTGTAGCCTTCATTTTGTTTTTCTTATATTTCATATCGATTCCAACATGCCAACTTAAGTCTCGATCGCGATTTAAGCGACTAACCGACCGACTAATTAAAACACAGGTGACTATTAACCCCCAACTCGACTTACGAATTCACACACTTTCAAAAATCCGACACTTTATCCATTAAACCATAATCACCCTCGAAGTTACCATTTCCCTTGCGAGACTAGGACCAACAAAACACACCTTTTTCGAAGCAAAATGGTTAACTACAACAGAACCATGTCCATGTTTTACAAGTCTTATTAAAAGGTCATTTACAGCAAGTCTTTAAGGTTTGTTTAGGTATTATCTTAAGTTGGAAAAAGTAATGAACAAGACATCAAAACAGTTCACAAGTTGTGACCAAAAAATATAATCACTACGTATTGAGTTTGTTATTTCATGTAACACATTTTCCTTCAGATAGTCACCCTATTAGAGATCTTATTAGGTTAACATACCGGTCTAATACGTATGTATTGATCGATTTGTCTGACTAGAATAGTCGTCAAACATAGGTATTTAGTTCATGAATTCATGTGACATAGTATTCGATATATCGGCTGACCTTTAACTTAATACCTAATAGCATATAACAGATTCGAAAGATCGGTATAATATGCTTTAACCTTCAGATTATAGATTATCTTTGTGTCTAAATATTAGATATAACATCGGTTCGAATGGCCATTATAGCAATAAAGTGACACACCAATGACAAGGTTTATCATATTATGTGGCGTACATATTTTGTATTGTGATCAGGGTTACGAGACACCCACAAAACAGATGCTCGTGATCACCACGTTTCATGTTACAAGTTTTAAATGCATTAATGTATATGTCATATACTAGTGCATGAAAACAAGAGGAGTCGAAGTACCTTAGACGGTTTAGAACGGACCAAAAGAGAATTGAAATCAAATGTTTCGGATCAACACAACACACGATCACACCAAGTCTTCTAACCTCACCAAGCTGATCATCAACCTATCTAACCTTCGTACCTTGGTTTCTTGATGACAACATGGTCGCAGTGAGTTTTTGTAAAACTAGGGTTCCAAAGTGATGTTTGTGTGAAGTATATATACATACCCGATGGGTCCTAATGGGTGGGCTTTTTGGTGTGTGGATCGGCTGCAAGAAAAAGAAAAGAACAAGGCCGACACGGCCTAAAGCTGGGTCGGATCACAAACCAAACCGGACCCAAAGGGCTCAAGTGTATACTCGGATTGCACCAAAATAAAACGACCAAAGCTCAAGTTGGGTATTTCGCTTACAAAACAAACGAGGCCCAATGATTTCCATGCGTGACTTATATTTTTTCATCGTACCAAAAGTCGATCGTCTAATATGCACGTTAGGTTTTTAAACATATATAAATTAGATTTTAATTTTCGTTTAATGTACGTTAATATATTTTACGTATTTTATAATTTTGATTTTAAAGGGTAAAATAGTCTTTTAGCGCTTTTTGTATTTTTAGGGTTTTACAATACTTATGAGTGTAACCAAGTTTCATAAATAATATGATTCCTTCTCTAGTAACTATATTCAAGTCAGATCAGTTCATGAAAGATTACAAAACATGGATAGTGATAGCCAGGTTCTTCTTGAAATCATTAAAGAAATGAAGAATTTAATCCAACTAGCTAATCGGAAATTCAAACTAAGAACAAATTTCGAATTAATGGAACCAATGATTTTTTAGTGATGAATTGTTTACAAGATGAAAGAGATGATTACAATGAACATGCTAACTGAAAATGACAATTGAAATGAGTTTATATAAGATGGAAAGGAAAGTGTGTAGTTATTTTGGGCGGGGAAAGCGGTTATGTCCAAATTTGCTCCATTTTGACTTTTGTTGGCTTTTTGCTTTAGCTTTCATCTATCAACTTCGGCTTCTTATCAGTTCGTTGTAGGTGCCGGGTAACAAGAGTTTTGTGCGTATTATTTTGTTTCATATTAGCGGATGTAAAAAGATTAATATAAATAACAACAAAAAATTAGAGGTGTTAATTAATTAAACATGGGTTTCGTTGGGTAAATGTCTATTATATACGTAGTAACAATTACTAATAGGCAATTATAAAAAGGGTTTTGGGGTTACTATAGATGTGTCTAATTAGTTATTTTATAAAAAAGACAATCATATAACAATTACTCAACGGATGTAGACACGTTTAGCGGATCAAATTCTTTTATTTATTTATTTTCAGTTTTTTCACATTTTACTTAAAAAGAAAAAGCAACGTTGAAAATGCCAAAACCCACTAGACCCGAACTCAACCCAACTAGACTCAAACGCCAAACCCATTTAGACCTATGTTTATAGAAGACCTATTTTGACATGAACCTGTTTAGACCCAAACTTATTCAGACCCGTGACCCGACACACCTATTTTGCCACATCTACCAAAAAATACACAACTTTTTCTCAAATTCATATAATTTCATATATACACTTTCAACATGAGTTATTCGGACGAAGATCGAGCTGAGAAATTGTTAAGTTTATACGATTACTATGAACATTATCTATTTTTTGATGACGATGAAGCCACTAGTTCAACCATTCAGACGAGCGTACAGCAGGATCATATAGGTTCTAAACAATGTCTTATGCAAGATTTTTTTTTTTATTTATTTATTTATTTATTTATTAACACAGGTTCGACATCATTCTGAAAGACTAATCTGACGACTACTCCTTTTGGATAGCGGTCATCAGAAGGTGAACCTCCGTGGCCACATGAGGATTAATTTTCTCCCCAAGGTTTGAACCTGGGACCTCCAGGGATTTTAACCACTTAGGAGACCAAATCCAAACCATTGGGTCACCCCATGTGGTTTATGCAAGATTATTTTGGCGATAACCCAAAATACTCCGAGAGGTATTTTAGACGACGATTCCGAACGGACTTAAAATATATATCTTTTTTTATCAATAGATGAAGGTATAACTAACTGTAGTGTTGAATTTATTTTGAACACTTTGTATTTATAAGGTCCCGGCTCAATGCGGCAAATAAAATGAGTATTTGTTTTATAATGAAATGCATGTCCGCAATACGCCCAAAGCTGACCCAAAGTAAATGCAGTAGGGCAATAGCACAGGCCCAACTAAACTAAAAGGCCTCCAGTTTACATGTATAGTCCGATATATGTTATATGTCTCGTATATAACTAAAAAAGAAGTCTACTAATTTATAAAAAGTTTCTTACATATTTCATTTGACGAGAGTGACAGACTAATTCTAAAAGATGGCTCCATATTAATTATCATTTATCGATTTTTATCTCTACTACTTACAAAGAGTTTATACTCAAACCTTTAAACTTAATTTTTTTTAAATTGGGTAAAATATTTGGACTAAATTACTATTAATAATCCTTAATAAACTTTTAATCCTTAATAAACTTTTAAACGTCACACTTAATAAATGAAAACTCATTCAATTTACATGTCAACTTTTAAAAGCGATTAAAGTTTTGTCACGATTTATCAACTCTTATAAATGGAAACACGGTTTCTCAACATTTAAAACACATGCTTGGTTTTTTATGAAAAAAATAATAATAATAAAAAAAAGAAGACACTCTTTATATTTTATAGTTTTCAAAAAATCATCCTAGTCTCGACAATATAAACATCATAATCTTCTTTTTCATCTTGTGTTCATAGTTAAGTTGTCATCTTTTATTTATGTCATAAGTTTGTGTTGCATGGAAATGAATAATCAAAAACTGACTATAGCTTGAACCCGTGAGTATTGCATCAAGAGTCATATTAGAACCACAAGTTCACAAATATAATTATTTACTGTTATACACCATCGTTTTATGCAAGTATTCGTCTAATTCTCAATGGTTACATCATATAATATTGAATATCTGAAGTCTGCTTTTTTATTATAAAACCTTGCTTAATGACTTACAAAAGAAAAAAAATTGTATTTATTAAATGGAAGCACTTATATAATCAATCTTAAAACTTTGATATAGTTTTTTTTTTTTTTTTTTTTTTTTAGATAAAAGAATCGTATTTTGAGGGGCTTTTTATACCGATATGACATAGGGCCACCAAATTTCACGAGACGACCTTAAGTATGTTAATTGACATACGTAATAACGACTGGTGTTTTTGATAAATATTTAGAAAATGGTGAACACTGAAGTTGTGATAGTTTGGGCAACTTTACAATGTGAACATGATACGTAGAAATATGTATTGTTGCATCGTATTGCATAATATGATACTAAAGATCAAAAATCACAAATAAGCTAATTTAACGAGATATATGTTAGTCTTGCAGCCAGTATGTAGCATACATGGGTTGAGAGACGCAAAACACATCAAAGAAAATAAAAGGAATTACGTGACAAAGATGTGCAATGTTCAACATTACTTTTGTGGATCATCTTTGGCAACAGTGTTTAGAGCATGTTTTTTATGTGTTGTAATTTTATTACACGAAACGTAGTTATTGCTATGAATTGTAATTTTATTTTTGATTTAATGAAATGTATTTGTTTTAAAGACAATGAAGTAGGAAGAAAATGTGACCCACCGACGCCTATAACATGTTATAGTTGGTAAATGTATTTTTTCAATGTTTTGTTATAAACATGTTATATAGTAAAAGCTAATGGCGAATGAATAACTACTATCATACATTGAATATAACGTAGAGTTTTAACTATTAGAATGACAGATCTGCCCTTAAATGCATTAAAAATATATAGCAAATTATTTTCTTATAAAAATGAATAAGAGGACAATTGTTTTATGGCATAAGATGGACTGGAAATGACCAAAATTTCTTGAGTCATCAAATTATAGGTAATTTGGTAATGTTACTAATATTAGATTTGGTAATTCCCCATAATGAATCAATATCATTAAGCAATAGAGTACATGACTTGCAAGGTAAGATAAGGCTCGTAAATACATATGACTAATGTGTTGGGCCATAAACATCGAAAGCTCAAGCTTATTGCCGTGTTAAAAAGTATCACATCAATGTGGCCAACTAGTAGACTACTATAGAAAAAATAAAAAGTGAAACTATGCATTAATCAAAACAATTCCACCAAGTGAACCAACAGTGGTTAGATACAACAGATTAAACAATAGATATTGTTTGTGAATCAATTAATGGATTAGAATATTTGTATTAGAACACAAAACATTTGACGATACAACGCCAATTGCATACATGTTCTAGCTTAGCTTCTTTGCCAAATCTGTAAAAAATCAGGTATAAATAAGAGAAATTTACTACTCACTTGCAAATCCAAACACAAACTAAATTTTACACATCTACAGAGGAAAAAAGCACCAAATACGCTTGGATCTTCTCCTACAACATTTCACACATCAATAACGGCTTTAATAGACGAGTCCCACAGTTATTTATCCTGGCTAGTGTGTTAACAAGCTTTGGCAAGGGTCCGACTGGATACACCATGCAATAACTTAACAAAGCCGAGAAAACTGAGCTTTCCATCTGTGTGCCTGATCCAGTCATTCAATACAGAATGAACCGGAACCGATGGGCCAAGGCCAAGTTCCTATAAAATCACCAAGAATAATCGGTAAAAGATTCAAGAAAATTGATAAAGGTCTTCCCAAAACTTATAGGAGCAATTCCAGATGGGTCATTCGGATTATTACATCTTGGGCTAATTGCATAAAAAGGTAACTAGCTTATGTCTAATTCTACTTTAGGTAATCATCTCTTTTTTTTTTTGGAAAAAATGTAGAAACATCCTTGCTTCAAACATTTTATATTTAAACTAATATGACCCGGTAAGTTGGTTAACTAAAACAATAATCAGACCAAAGGTAATGGCTAATGGAAAAAAAAATGTATAAAGAATTAGGAGAAAAGAATATCAAAATTTAACTTACAGAAGCTAGTTCTTCGATCATGATGGCCCTGTTCCCATCTTTATCAAATATTTCATAGGCGCAACGTGCATGTTCTTCCCATCTATCACGAGCCTCGAGCTGATAAACACTTAAAGCAGCTGCACAGAATTCGTCAAACTCCATTCTTCTGTATTGAAGAGCATTAAGCTGCATTCAAATGTTCAAATCATCTAAGAATCCAAAAATAATGATACATAACTGAATAGTAAGTTCATTTTCTGAAGATCATACCGATGTTAGAAAATCATGGATACGTGACTCTTTCATGGCATCCGTAGCATGCTTCACCAACGCCTGACCAGTTCATAAGAAATCAAAATTCACATTCAAAGATAAAGAAGTTTATTGATTCTGTTGGTTACCAACCGCTTTAATATTATCCATGCTTATGGATCCATTTTTGCTTGGTTCTAACAAAGAAAATTGCTCCTTCAGAAAATATAACTCATCAGTGCTCAACGTCTTTACTAAAGCCTGCAAATGAGACAAAAATCTGCAGTTCAGTATTATAGACTTTTGATAAGATTACCATTATGTTATTATTAAGGGACATTTTGGACATTTGACTTATATTTAGGGAATAAAATAAAATTAGTACCCTTATAGCAGCTTTACGAAGAGGAGATGAACGCATATAACCCTTCATGTGTCTCAATATTGAAACATCAAGCGGCACTTTCACGTCATTAGTATTTCTAATCCATGGATGACCTAGAACATTACAATATTATCAATTCAGAATGACCAAAATGAGCAAACCGATAAATACGAAAAGAACTTTGGTCTGATTTATGTTAGTAACCAACTTACATGTGGCCAGAAAAAACCATCAAAGATATAAATTTTTTGATTCAAGGTAAATTACCTAAAATAACCAGTTTCAGGTGGCAGATAGCACTGTGTCAGAAAAAGTCAACATGGTCAAAACTTGCTAAGAAGTCAACTGCCACGGCAATATTCTTAAATCAAATTCTTTGAAAGCTCTTTACCTTAAATATTACTTTCGGAAACTTTGGTGGGTTTTTTCATGCGTAGAAAAAGTTGGCAATGTAAAACAGAAATTGGACCAATTATAAATCTTTCAAAACTTAACACAATGCAAACAATATAGAATTACGTACTCAACGCTTGAGCAGCAGTCATTCTTCTCCTAGGATCCTTATTTAATAATCTTTTAACAAAATCTTTGGCCTCAGAAGATAATGTAGGCCACGGTACTTCATCAAAACTTGGATGAGCTTTTAAAACAGCTCGAAATATTCCAGATTCGGTTCGCGCCCAAAAAGGGCGACTCCCACATAAAAGAATATACGCTATAACACCAATACTCCATACATCAGCATCGGTACTATATGATCTGTGTAGAACTTCAGGCGCCACGTAGTATGCACTTCCAACAATGTCATTAAGCCTTTCATCTACAGAAAAATGGATTCATGAGATTGGAAAGACGGCGATAATGGTAGCAATATACTTATATGTAGTATAATAAATGTATAAAATAATAAAGTACCTGGCTTCACAAAATCCGATAAGCCAAAATCTATAGCTTTAAGTTGTGAATTGTCATCCTTGGAAGTAAATAAGAAATTCTGATTCACAAATCACCAATAGTTTAGATTATTACTTATGGGAAATGCAACTCAATATGTATTATGATATACATGAAAATTCATAATTATTCCCCGTCTAAAAATCTGTCATATCTATAAAGATATTCACAGAGGAAGAAAATCTAAGAGCCAGAACTGTAATTTACAAAATTCTGAATTTTCTGTTAAGGGAGGCAGAAGAATTTCGATTTATGAATTTATATAAATATCTTTGAACACTTCTAACTACAAAATATTAGAGTGGGCGAATGCACATGCTAATATCAAAAAACCTCCGATATGGAGGACAAAAATCCATATGGGTCAACTTACGTGAGAGGATGTTAGTGAGCAAATAGCTTAATGGTTAGATATGTAATCTTAACTTGGAGATTTACTAGAATGACATTTTGAATTCTCATGGGACAAACACGGGTAAGATATAAGCAGACAAGTGAAAAGAGCTTATGAATTTCAAAATGACAAGCATGCCAAACACAGACTCAGGTTGATACACGAAAACTACAACTATAAGATAAAAATTTATGCATGTGACAAGCACCCATAGTAATTCGAATATTTCTTCTTTTTGCAATTTTTTTTTTTAACTTTTCATGTGTTGATTACTAATCTGTCCTTTATTATCGTTACAAAAAGTAATGATCTAGACTTAGAACCATAAAATTATCTCACCTCCGGCTTCAAGTCACGGTGCACCACACCTTGAAGATGACAAAATGCAACCACATTTAGTATTTGTATCAAGACAGCCTTAGCATCATCTTCAGTGAACTTCCCGCCCCTTAAAAAATCCCATTTTCACAAATTCATAAATTCCACGTTGACAAATAACCAGTAAAGATATGATAAATACGCTTCTTGCAAATCAACATAACAGACATGATACCTGGAAAGAATTCTATCCAAAAGCTCCCCTCCTTCACATAACCTGGAACATTTGCCACATAACACGAAAGTAAGCACAAGTCAAACTAAATACGCTTTTATGACTTATGTATAAAGATATGGATAAAATGATAATGCAGAATCAAATTTAAACTTTATTGCTTACTCCATTACAATATAGACATTATCGTGGTCTTCACATGCATCGTAAAACTTCACTAAGTTTTCATGTCCTGACAAAGCTTTTAATATCTTTACCTCCCTTCTCACATCCTCAATCGATATGGCGGTTGTCATCTACATGAAAAAGGTCGACTTCAAATCCAATACTTGAAAAAAAACATTTATACTGAGACGTTGATAACATTTAAATAGTGCACATGCAACTATGCAAGTTCAGTCATATCTTCCATAGAGATTGTCTCAACAGTAATACTAGTTTTGCCAATGTCTCTATGGCAAATTATCCATCCAAAAATAGTAAATTATCCATCCTTTGTTATAATTAAAAGGCCCAATACATAATTTATTTGTCTTCCACCAAAGGTATCTACGTATATAACAACTTTCTTAAACTATATATCAGTTCAGATGTTCATGGTACTAACGAAACGAATTATCATGATATATAGCAATCTATATGAGAACCGCATATTAAACAGATAAAAACACTACAAAACAAAAGATGATAATATCGTTTTCGTTCTACCAAGTGCTCCAATACCAAAACCATAGAAAAATCAAATTAAAAAGCTAAAAATAAACCCTCCAACAATCAAAAGTCAAATTATCTAAAGTCAACAGCCCAAAAACTACACTTCTGCACATGATCATATCCAAAACCAAATTTCTAGATCTAAATAGCACCATCATACATCAAATCATCTAAAAGCAACCAAAATTCAAATTTCCAAAAAAAAAAAAAGTCACCAAACCTTTGACTTTGGAATAACTTTAACAGCAACATCTTTGCCCTTAAATTCACCTTTCTTAGCCTTAGCTTTACATGTATGACCAAAATGCCCTCTTCCCACTTCTTCGCCAATCTCATATTTACTCCCAAAATGTTTCGAAAACCCAAAACTTTTATCCAATTCCACCTCACCCACCTCCTCACGCGCCACCTCCTTCCCCACCTTCCCACTAACGCGCCGCCGTAAAGCCTTTATATGCTTCGCCGGAGACGGCGGTGGCCTAAAAAATTTTCTGGGTGTTGTTGGTTTTGATCCATTATTAACTGCAGGTGATGACATCTTTGAAAAAAGAAAGTGTGCTGGACTTGGTGTGTAAAACGGAAAAAATGGTGATTTCTTGATTTTCCGGTCACCGGAATCTTCATCATTCGACGGAATGTTGTCACAGGGAAGTTTGGTTTTTGAACTGCAAATACCCATTTTGTAAAATTCTAAAAATTGAATCTTTTGTGTAAAATCTTGGATTTCATTTATAAAAACTTACTAAAAATACCCATTTGGTGAATTAGTGCTAAATTTTTTTTAAGTTATTGGATTTTGTTTTATAAAGATTTTGAAAATTTGATGTGGGGTTTTAGTGATGGATTGAGATCTGTTATTGTTGTTGGTGTTGGTGGTGATAAAGGGAATTTAGTTTTGTGATCATGTTTTTTAGTTTAACGTGATGATGAGTTGAATTGACCAATGACAAAGTGGAGTTTAAAGACTAGTTTAATGATTTTCAAGTTTGAATGTCAATTTGTTGATTACTACTGTATATTTTATTTGAAATGGAAAATGTTATTTAAATAAGGCCAGAAAAATGTGATGCTTGGATGAATGAGTCCATCAAGGAGTGGACAAATAGATGGGGATAGGAATTCTCTTTTTTTGGAGGTTTTAGTTGTAGTTTGTTTGGAAGATTATTCAAATTTTATTTGAGTTTGTAGTTGTGTATATGATAAGTTTTTGAGTAGTTGCAATGGTTAACTGAGATAGGGTTTTAACGGAAAAGATCATACGAGCCTCGTTGAAACGGGTAAATGAGATAGGTTTTTAACAAAAAGATCATACGAGCGTCGGTTTACATAAATTGGACGGGCGACAATTTATAACGGTTTAGCTTTCAAATAATTTTTTTTTTTAACACGGTTTTACTGTTTTAGATTTAAAGTGTCGGTTCACAAAACCATGCAAATAGAAAAATTCGTGACTACTTGGTCACGACGGTTAAATATGTCACGGTACCGCTAACTTTAACGGTACCGTGTGATATTTAGTAGTACCGTCGCCTGGTTTGACGAATTTTTCCTATTTACTCTAAATTCCTGCATCCCTAACCTTAAAACCTGCAATGTTTTGCAAACTCTCATAACCTTAAGATTCCCATAAGCTATTGGAAAATTTAGTGCACTTGTGGGATTAGTTCACACCTGGTAATGAGTCAGGAGGTACGGAGTGTACACCCATAAGGTCTCTGAACACCCTGACTCAAATAGTGGTTTGTATTGGTAGTGCTAAGATAGTACTGATAGGTAGTGTTTCCACTGCTAGTGCTAAGTTAAGCACGAATAGGCATGGTTTCCACTGCTAGTGCTATGTTTCCACTGCTAGTGTTGTGAAAGTACTGCTAATGGTATGAAGAATCTGCTAGTGTTAAAGTACTGCTAAATGGCAGTTTCAACTGCTTAATGACCACGTTTAATTGGTCATGTAACCACTAACGGCTATAATGGGGATAATTATGAGGCGATTAATAGGCCGATTAATGCTCATAATTCCATTTGACTAGCTAAGAATAATCTCCTATAAATAGGAGATCTGATTATGCATGAGAAACACATAGAAAACGATTAACACTTCTAAGCAAAAGGGTTATTGAATTGTGCTTAATTCTATAACTACATTTGGTCTTATCCCAAGTAGATATTCGTGTAACCCAGGCATTAGGGTCGAATAGTTTACTTTGGAAAGTGATCACACGATTCCAAGTGATATCTGGTAACCACATAAGTGGTATTTGCAGTTGCTACTGATTGTCTTACCCTGTTGCGGAAATAACCCCCAACATAAGCTACCATGGAAGACCTCCACTCACTTTAATTCAAACCACACCATTCTTGCCTATATAAGGCTTCACCATCGCAAGTGACTCTTGCACTTCATCTTCATCCAAATCATCTCCTTCACCATGTCTTCCACTCAATCATTTTTAACCCACATCTTCAATAAACCTAGGACAACCGTTAGACCATCCACCAAAATCATACTAAAGCCACCACAACCACAAGACACTGTGTTCATTAACCTAACTCATGATAATGATGATGATGAAGCAACCACACCACCTTCCCAAAGCACTCCTTCCTCTCCAACACCACCAAATGCTCCATCCAAATCATCCTCTAATGAAACTATCTCATCCTACTCCTCATCCTTCAATACTCGTCTATCCTCTATGGATATGACACTCACACTCACACACATCACCCCGTTGGACTATGTTATGCCAACTCCATTACCCACATACTCACCATCTCCTTCACCTTCCATCATGGGACAACCCATCCAACTTCACCCGATTGACCTTCATAGTGCTAATTCCTATGTTGTCTACACAACCGGAACCTCATCTTCTCTCTTAAGGATGAACTTCACTTCATGTTCTCCTATGTAGAGCATCTCTTAACACCACCGCAAGAACCCATCATTCCACCTCCTCCACCAACCAATAGCCCAACCAACTAAGCATATTTATGTTTAGTTTTTTAAGAATAAACATTTAGGATCCCTTTTGCTATTGAAGCAAATCTTAGGGCTTCTCAAGTCATTAAAGATTATTATGTGTTTCTTGTAGTTTTGTTTTTATTGTCTTGTTCTCACACATTAAGTGTGCATCTTGTTTAATCCATGAATGAATGTTTTTCTTTATCTTATGGTTGGATTATTAGCCTTTTTATTTATAGTTGGATATTTGTCTAAGTTGCTACATGTTAGTTATTGTATTTGTGTCATCTAACTTTGTTTTTTAGCAACAACCATTGCTCAATTCCTTGATGCCCTCCAAGCGAGGGGGAGTATACATCAAGGGGGAGCCTTGGTGTCGTTTTGAAAATCTTTTTTCTTCGACAAAAAGGGGGAGAAGTGGTATATAAACTTAAATTAAAAACTTGTTACAATTAATTTTCACCTAAAGTGAGTTTATGTTTTGTCATCACAAAAAAAGGGGAGATTGTTGATGCAAATAATGTCTAAAAACGTTATTGCTATCTTTCCATATCTCTACGTTTTGATGATAACAAAATGTAAAAACACTTTATTTTAAAATTAACGTAAACAAGTTTTTAATCGAAATATCCCGTTTCTACATACATCACTCTAGGTAAGAACAAACAAATTTACAACTTGACAAATGATCAAAGAAGTGAATTTGTGTTAAGTTTCACATTTTTAATGTGACAAAATATTTTTTCAAAAATACATTTTACAAATTATTTTTGAATATTAAAGAAATGTTTTAGTTGGAAAATAAGCTTAAAAATTCCCAACAGCTATTTTCCCTCCCAAAACAGTTCCTAACTTCCCCAAATAAACTTTTACCACTAAAAACAAAAAGATGAACATTTTTTCCTGGGACGGTACCACGGTACCACTAAACCGTTTGGTATTTAGTGGTACCGTGCACTGTAACGGTCGAAATTTGTGTCCCTATAAATACCAGCCCTCTTCACAGTTTTTGGGCATCCCTTTTCACACAAAACTTCCTGAGTTTAAATCTCCTAACACACACACACACACACACACACACACACACTCCTTTGATCATTTAGATAATTTTCTTTTGCTTTAGAATGATCTCTTCTTCCAACCAAGTGATCACCTTCATTCCTCTCCTAGTGTAAGAGAAGAACACATTGTATCAAGAAGATACTTAGTGTTGTAGTCATAGTAGTGTGAACTTGTAACACTTGTTACACACTTGTTGTATCTTGATATACATCAAGTAGTCTTGAGTATTGTTTAGATAACTTGTGTGGATCATTGTGATCTTGTCGAGATCTTGGAGATCTCTTGTTGTTTATGAGTTAGTGTGTTGATCAAGTGGATCAAGTCTAGATCGTGGAGATCTAGTAGTTTGTGTGATTAGCAAAGATCGGGTAGATCGTGAGTGATATTGGTACTAGCTAGATTAGTACTCGACATTTAGATTAGTGTCGGAATTTGTGATAAGCGACGTTGTACGGTTTTCTCCGCCTCAAGGGAGTTTGTTGACATAGTGCTTAGAACTCTCGAGTTGGGTACTCGGGGAGTGGAGTAGGGCGAAGAAAAGCGTCGTGACCGAACCACTATAAATCTCTTGTCTCGGTTTGATCTTTCCATCTCTTACTCTTTACTTTCATTACTTACTTTCTATTGTGGTAGTGTATCTATTATAATCTTAGTAAGTAAGATTCATACTGTTGTTGTTTGATTTCACAAAGGACTCAATCGAAGTTTTTCACAAGTAAACTTTGAAAACTAAATTAAAAAGCGGTAAACTATTCAACCCCCCCTCTTCTAGTTTCCCACAATTGATACCAGAGCCACGTCAGTCAAGATTTTTTAAATAAACTATATTTTAAAGCTCGAATCGGTCAATGGATTTCAACAAATATCAAGAAGGGCAATCTATGCAAAGGCCACCGCTTTTTGAAATCGATTGTTTTATATATTGGAAAACAAGATTCGAAACTTATGTGAAATCAAAAGATATTGATCTTTGGCATGTTATTACCGAGGGTGATTTTAAACCTATTGAAAAGAATCCGGAAACCAACAAGAATGAAATTATTTCTTACAAAAAACAAAGTGAAACTCTTAAAAGAAAACTAGCCAAAAATGATGAGGCTAAAATGATGATTTATAATGCTTTGCCAAGAAAAGAATTTGAAAGAATTTTCACATGCAATAGGAAAAAAGAAATTTGGAAAACTTTGTTAGTCACCCATCAAGGTAATAATCAAGTCAAAGAAAACAAGATTGGTCTTCTTGTGTAACAATATGAGCAATTTTCCATTCCGGAAGATGAAACTACAGATAATACTTTTGCTAGATTTAATACTATTATTACTAGTCTTAAAGCTTTTGATGAAGGTTATTATAGCAACAATTATGTTAGGAAGTTTCTTAAGGCTCTACATCCCAAATGGAGAGCAAAGGTCATTGATAACATCAAATAGTCCTGAATATTAAGTGTCAATTTCCCCCGATAATGCTCGTATTTTATATCATTTATATGGATTTACGCTTGTTTTCCTCTATATTTCACTTTCAGGTAAATTACGAGCATTGGAGCTAAAGAGACGTGGATTTGGAGAGTTTATTGAAGATATATCATAGTATGCTCATTTTGAAGAAGTTACGGCGTAACTCATCTCTCACATTACGCCGTAACTGAAGTGTGACTCAGAAAACCAACTCAACTGAAGATTACGGTGTAACTCTCCCAAAGATTACGACGTAACCAACTAGGTCAAATGAGGTTCCGCGCCGCTGCAAGCTACGCCGTAACTATTGTCTCAATTACGGCGTAACCAAGATTTATTGAAGATACGACGTAACTCCTTCCAGAGTTACGCCGAAACCAGCATTTTCAGTGCAAAATACGAAGAATTGTATATTACGGCGTAACTTTTAACATTAGTTACGCCGTGACCAGATCTGGCCTATAAATACCCCACGAATTCCAGCATTTCAAAGCATCACATTTCACACACAACACCAAGTAAACGTGAGTAGAAGTCGGCGGATCTAGAGGAGCATACGGAGCTATCTCCAAAGGAGAAATCACTCCCCTACGATAAGCATTAGCATTTTATTTTTTCTTTACTTTTAATTCATGTATTTCGTAATGTTAAACATTGAATTGATTGTTTTAGTTAATATGAGCAGCTAAGCACCTTTGGTGCTGGCCTAGTTATGATTCCTTAATTGTTTTGTTTATGTTTACATTGCTTCCGTATAATTATTTCTAAGTGTATGCATGCATAGTTTGTTGGTAGCTACCATTCTTTCGGTAGTTTTGAATGGCGGTAGTGGCTAGTTACTTAGGAGATATGACCAACTGACCCTAAGTAGGTAGACTGAGTGGGAAGGGTAAGATATGACCAACTGACGACCCTTTATGCTTGTGCGATTTGACTAACTGATCACCTACCGTTTGGATGAACTTAAGAAGTCGGGGATGAGTGTTTAAGATGATAGCGTCCGGGCACTCATTGTTATGAATCTAGCATGTACTGGTACTTAATGACTTGGCTTAGGGGACTAGGAACAACTGGACTTATGACGGGTCACCTGATTTCTCTAGTGGGACCCTTTGCTGATAGGTTATGACGAACTGACCAAATGTTGTCCTAGCGACTTTGACCCCACCTGAAGTAATTGGAAGTAATTAGACGTAAACATAACTAGTTAGGATAAATAATTAGGTTAGCACCCCTATCCTCTTTTGATCACAACGCCCGCCTTTATTTGCTTTAGTAGTTAATTAGTTAATTCAATATCAAAATCGTATTAAAATCTGTGACGTCTAGACTTAGTTTAAATCCGCACACATAGCTCTTGGGACAACCTCGGTTTTACCGAATACTACACTACACACGACCGGGTACACTGCCCGTTAGTGCATTAGGGTAGACCATAGGTATAACGAGCCTTATAAATATTAAAACCTGGTTAGTAAAACCTGCATCAGTCACCGCCATTGAAGAGTCAAAGGACTTGGCGACATTATCACTTGATGAACTCATAGGAAACTTGAAAGTTCATGAAATGATAATCAAGAAAGACTCGGACATAATTAAAGGCAAAGGAGAGAAAGTAAGGTCTCTAGCATTCAAAGCCAAGAAGGAGTCAAGTGACGAAGAAAGTTCGGCTTCCGCTAGTAAAGACGAAGAGTATGCATTAGCGGTTAGAGACTTCAAGAAGTTCTTTAAGAGAAGAGGTAGATTCATTAGACAACCTCGTGACAAAAAAAAGTCGTTCTCAAAGAATCGTGATGATAAGAAAGAGAAGAGTGATAGGATATGCTTTAGATGCGGAGATCCAAGCCACCTCATTGGAGAGTGTCCTAAACCACCGAGAACCAAGAACCAAAGAGCATTCATAGGAGGTTCTTGGAGTGATAGCGGTGAAGAGGAAGAGGAAAAGCCTAATGACGAAACATGTCTTATGGATCACACTTCAAATGAGGTACATTATGGTTCTTCATACTATAGTGATGATAATTCCTCAATAGATGATAACTCACTAATAGATGATTATAATAAGTTATGTAGAGTAACCTCTAAAATCATATCTAGAAACAAGATGCCAAAAATGTTAGGATTTAGAAAATCCATAAGGAAGAGTCGGTCACCCAGAGTATAGTCTAGCATAAGTTAGCTCGTAGACTTAACTATTATTATTACTATTAGATTTAGTTTAAGTAACACCATGGAGGACAGACGGGTCTTTACCCACTGTACACCCGATCCACAGCCCATAGGGGGCGGTTATTGTAAAAACTATATAAACCCCTTCCCTTCATGGGAAGGGGTGGAGCTTTCATTCTCTTAATCTAATCTTTCTAGTTTTCTCTTCACTTTTTTTCTCTAGAAAAGCTTCCCAACTCTATTTCTCTCTCTAAAATCACTATATATTCGAACTACACTTTAATCTCTATTGTTTTTATGTAACCAATCACTTACAATCAGTATTAAGAGTCATGGTTTGATAATCTAGTTTATGTGTGCTCGGATTTTAAAGATTGGTTATTGAGTTTCTTGTTTGGTTCAAATATTAAAGCTTATAATACACGAGTTCGAGCTTATTTGGTGGTTAGATTTGCTTAGTGTTTGTACTTTCATGTTTTGGATTGTTGAATTAGCTTAGTTTGGTGCTTGGATAGGTTACTTCATCTTGTTATTGGAAGATTTAAGGATTTTCGAGTGGTATTTAGCTTTGTTCTTGGTTGAGGTTTGGTAATTCACAACTGCGTTTTGAGGTTTTTAAGTTGCGATTTGAGTTTAATAAGATTAAAAGTTGTTGCCATTTGGTCAAAAGTCATAGTTGCATTTTGGAATGGGTATAAAAGACAAAAAGGACTGAAAGGGACGTTTGTACTAGCTTGAAAGTGACACTGCGGTTTGACAAGTTGCGGTTTGACAAAGTTGCGGTTTGACAAAGTTGCGGTTTGACAAGTCGCGGTTTGAAAAAGTTGTAGTTTGACAAGTTACTGCATCACAGTTATAAGTTACTGCATCACATTTACCGCATCATAGTTACTTGTTGGGTTCTGTGAATACCCAAACCCCTTGATTCTAGGATTTGAATAGAAAATACCCCTTAGTGTTTAGTCCTTTAAACACTAACAAGTCACTGAGCGCATAGTCACTCAGTGAGCTATCTTCGGGATACTCAGTAAGAGACAAAGAAGAAGTCTCTCCACTCAGTAAGGCAGAACTTAATGGGTGAAGACTGAGTCAAGAAGAAGATGGTGGATTCAGTGAGTGATGACAATAACTCACTGAATCCCGAAACTCCTCATCAACTACTACCACTGAAGACAAACTGAAGATGAAGACTGAAGGTTATGAAGACTGAAGAATGAGCGGGACAAGGCGGGATAAGTTTGAACAAATAAGACGAAGTCCTTATCAACCAAAGTCAAACTATCCCTGAATCGTTAACTATAAGGCTCAGTGTCATCACTGGCAAGAAGAAAGCAGCCTTGTCACTTACTCTAAATAGCAAATGTAAATAGAGACAAAATACATCAGTATTTTGTCTTCTGTAACCTGTCAGTTTGTCCTCAAGGATAGATTTAAAAACATACTTGTATAAATAGCATAAGAGATGGAGTGAAAGATTTAAGCTTGTGCATCAATTGTAAATTACACATACAAGAAATCTTTCACTCGTCCAAATACAACTATGTCCCTGAGATAGCTCAGTTGTTCCTGTGTAGTTGTGCTTAGACTTAGCCTAAGCTTAGTGAGGAGTCATACCAAACTTGTCATTTCAATCCCAAGTGCTATTCCGCAAGTACTTGGGTAATGTATTCTTTTTGATTCGTTTTAATCAAGAATATAAACGTTGAAAATTACTCGGTGTGTTTATCTAATTAAAACTTATCTTTACTTGCATCTTTTCAGTCATTGTTCACATTTAGTTGTTTTTATTGTTTTTAAACGATTGTGAAACGGGAACAACAAGTGGTATCAGAGCAGGCTGATTATTAAACCCTTTTAAGCCGCTCAAAAACGTTTTTAAATCAGGATCCTAATGGCTGAAAGTGATGTGCCCCAACTTGTCAATAAAAAGGGTGGAGCCTATCTTTGTTGTTGCCCCTCGACTAGAAGTTGGCAAATTTAACAAATGGAAAAAGCGAATGCTTTGCTATTTGACTGGGATGGAACCTTACTACATTAAGTGTATTAATGAAGGTCCATTTATCCCGGACACTGCTGAAGGTTTGCCTAAACCTGAAGCTCGATGAACTTCGGACTCAGGCGAGAAGAAGAGTGGTCAACCAGGACCAAAGGCTCAAAAGCATCATCATATCTTGTCTTCCTGATGATGTCATGGAGTCTGTCATTGGTTGTAGTATAGCTAAACAAACCTGGAATGACCTTGTCCACAGCTATGAAGGTCCCTCAGATACCAAGGGAAATAGGATTATGGACCTGAAACTTGAGTATAACACCTTCAGGGCTAAAGACTCATAAACTCTGTCTCAAACTTACACCCGGTATAAAACGTTGTTAAATGAACTGTCAAATGATGGTGTAAAGTTATCCAAACATGAAATCAATGTTGGTTTTGTCAATAGCCTCCCTGAGAAGTGGTTGAATTTCTCTCAGGGACTTAAGAATGCTAATCATATCCAGAATCTTGAATTTCCTAAAATTTTTGGGAAATTTGTCTATGAGGAAAACCTCATCAACAGACGATGCCCTGACTTGAAAAAGTATCAGGAAGTCAAGAAGTCCCTGACCACCACTTCAACACCAGTATCAACTGCCTTTTATTCTAACAATGTGGTTCAAGATTTTCAGGAAAATTCAGACGATGAGGCTGATGAGAGAACAAGCGAGGAGTACCTGAATGACTTAAACATTGAGTTTCAGGAAAGGGCACTCATTGCTAACTCTAAAAGGTTTATACGAAGAAAAAAATAGTTTTTCAAATGCTAAAGCTAATGAGGACAATGAATGTTTTAAGTTTCACAAAAGAGGTCATTTTGCCAAAGACTGTTTTTCGAAAACAATTTCTGAACCCTCTTACAAACCCTCAAGGTCAAATCAATCCTTAGGCTTTAGCAAATTTCAACCAAAAATCTATCAGTCTCATCAAAACTTTCAAAACAAGTCTGACCAAAACAAATCTGTCAATTTTGAAGCTAAGTATAGGAAAGCCAAGGCTAAGCTAGCACTGCTTGAGGCCACTCCCTCAGAAAAACAAACAATGTTAAATTTGTGCAGGGTAAAAACAAGGGTCTAGTTGCTGAAGTCTTTGACTGGGATGAAGAGCCAGTCTACTCAGACGATGAAATGGTGCAAGTCAGTGCACTGATGGCTCTCTCAGAAGAGGACAAGCTAGCTGTTGGCAAGAATCACGCCAGGAATGGAGAATGGGTCAATATCACAATGAAGAAGGTAAATATCTTACTTTCTATGGATGATGATTCAGATTGGCAGTCCTTTATGAACTATATCAATGTTGACCTTAAGTTTGTAGAGGAGCAACGATTAAATCTTTTTTCTAAATACAACAAGTTAAGTTTTGAATTAAACAAGTGTAGGGATGAACTGCTTCTTTTAAAATAAGCCAAGCTTGAGGCTATCACACAGCAAATTCAAAACACTGAACTAGTTAAAATAAATCAAGCTCTTCAGGAAGAACTTAAAAAGGAAAAAGATATCATTGAAAGTTGGAATGCTAAGAATCCTAGAGTCTTTGATACTGTTGGAGCCCCCAGTAGCAAAAAGAGAATCATAGGTGAAGATCGTCTCCCTGATTCTCACAATAAAGACCAAGGTCCAAAACCATTTGTGTTTGCTGGCATGCTCTCCAATAAGGAGTCAATGCCCAAGTCTAGTGATTGGGTTGAAAGGTTAAACCCTGAGAGTAAGCTTCCAAATTTCGATTCTGGAAGAATACTTGAGCCTAAAGGCCAAGCTCTTAAGAGCATGCTCGGACTTCCTGATGTGCCCGATGTATGGTACACATCTCTGAGTCTGAAGCCGAATCTCAAGCACACGCTTCACCCTGAAACCTCTTCAGGTGTCTGCACCTACTCTGAGCTTACTCCCTTGCAATTCAACCCTCACTTACCAAAAGAAAGGTATGGACTTGGTAGAACCATCCTGAAAAGACCAACAAAACCAACCCAAGAAGACTCTGCTCCCACTGAGACTTCAACATCTTCAGTTCCTACTGAAGCAGACCAAATCCAGCAACTGACTGAACTTGTGAGGAAGTTGACTGACAAAATGAACTCTATTGAGAAAACTCCTGATTCAACAATCAAGGAAACTAAGTCAGTCTCCTCCAGTTCATCAAGGTCAAAATCTAACACCAAACCCAAACAAAAGTGTGATCTGTGCCATTATACCAGCCACACCACTGATAATTGCTATAGAATCCTCTTTTGTATGATCTTTAAAAATAAAGATCATAGAACTTCTGACCACTTACAGTATGTAAGTTCATTCAGTGAAGCAGCTCACACCAATTCTGGTCATCAGTATGCTTCATCCACAAAGCAGGGTCAAAGACCTAAAGCTAAACCTCTTCCTCCTTGCCCACATTGTGGCTATAATGATCATCTTTCTGATGACTGTCTCATGAACTCTTGCTCTGATATATGTGGAAATCTAGCTCATGAGACATCTCAGCATGATATAGTCATCTAGGCAAGGAGAAGTTCAAAACAACCCCGCATCACTGAGTCTTCCTCAGTAAGCAAATGCAAAACATGTGGTAGCACACTTCACTCAACCACTGACCATGAATCAATTGCTAAGTTCAAACAGACCATGAGACCCAAGCCCGCTAGTATGTGGGTCAGTAAGAGAAACTAATTCAGTTTACTATTTGTGCAGAGACACGCCAGGGAGCCTATTTGGCATCTAGATAGTGGATGTTCAAGAAGCATGACTGGTATTAAGGAATATCTGCACAAGTATGTAAAGGAACCAGGACCGAAGGTAGTATTTGGTGATAACTCATCATGTCCCACTGAAGGTTATGGTTCAGTAAACTGCAATGGAATATTTTTCTCTAGAATAGCTTATGTCAATGGTCTGAAATACAATCTCATCAGTGTCAGTCAGTTATGTGATGCTAAGTACATAGTACAGTTCAATGATAAACAAGGTACTATTTTCAATGCCAACAAATAAGTTTTTTTGATAGCTCCTAGGAGAGATGATGTATATGTGTTAGACATGTTAACTCTCACTCAGAATGGAACTTGTCTTTTTGCCAAAGCCACTGAAACTGTCAACTGGCTATGGCACAAAAGACTCTCTCACTTAAACTTCAAAAACCTCAACAACTTGGCAAAACAAAACAAAGTCCTTGGTTTACCATCACTGGTTTTTGAAAAAGATAAACCATGCTCAGCCTGTGAAAAAGGCAAACACCACAGAGCATCATTCAAAACAAAACAAAACTTCTCTATCAAAAGCTGCCTTCACCTCCTGCACATGGATCTCTTTGGACCAGTCAGTCCAAGATCAATCCAGCATGAGAAGTATACACTTGCCATTGTTTATGAGTTCTCAAGATACACTTGGGTATACTTTCTTTCTAAAAAGAGTCAGGCAGCTAAAACCATAATGTCATTCATTAGGAAGATTGAAAATCAGAATGACATTACTATTAAACAAATCAGAACTGACAATGGTACTGAGTTCAGAAATCAAGAGCTTGAGAGGTTCTGTGGTGAAAAGGGAATTTCCCAAAACTTTTCATCCCCATACACTCCTGAACAAAATGGGGTAGCTGAAAGGAAAAATAGAACTCTCATTGAGGCTGCCTGAACTAAGTTAAATCGGTCAGCACTCTCAAAGCATTTCTGGACTGAAGCTGTCAAGACAGTCTGTTACACTCAAAACAGGTCAATCATTGTCAAAAGACATAACAAAACCCCATATGAGATATTCAAAGGAAGCTTCCTGACATCAGCTACTTTCATGTGTTTGGATGTCCTGTGTTCATTCATAATCACAAAGATCACTTAGGCAAGTTTGATACAAAAGCTGATGATGGGTATTTCCTAGGTTACTCACTGATCTCTAAAGCCTTCAGGGTGTTCAACACCAGAAGACAACAAGTTGAGGAAACCTTTCATGTCACTTTTGATGAAAGTTTAGAAAGCATCAAATTCACCAATACCTCAGTGGAGGAAATAGGAATTGATAACTCATCAAGATACCCTCTTGATGAGTTCAACACTGAAATCAATTCCTCATATCAAGTTGATGCTGATATTTCATACTATGTCTTACCACATAACCTTCCTCAACCAACAATCAGTGAATTCATTGATAACCAATCAGTCCCTACTGGGATAGGTAATACTGAACCAAATGTTCAGGAACCAGTAATTCATGAACCCCAACCTGAACAAATCATCTCAATAGATGATCTAAATGATTCTGTGGCTCCTGCACCTGAACCCATTCCTGAGTTTCCAGTGACCTCATCAAGCTCAGATCCTAGACCACAAAGTAAGTGGACTAGATCTCATGACATTGAGCTTGTAAACATCATTGGTGAACCCACTGAAGGCATGCTCACAAGAAGTATGGCTGCTAAGTTAACAACAGCTTCATCCAATGAATGTCTATATGCTGATTTTCTATCAGAAATAGAACCCAAGAGTGTCACTGAAGCTTTAAAACATCCTAGCTAGTTCAGGCTATGCAAGAAGAACTTCAACAGTTTGATAAAAACAAGGTCATGACCTTGATCAAAAGTCCTCAGGATGTCATTGTCATTGGAATAAAGTGGGTTTTCAGAAACAAAACTGATGAAAATGACACTGTCATTAAGAACAAAGCAAGACTTGTAGCCAAAGGTTACAATCAACAAGAAGGCATTGACTATGATGAGACATTTGCTCCTATTGCAAGAATGGAAGCCATCAGGATCTTCTTTGCATTTGCAACCTACATGAACTTCAAAGTTTATCAAATGAATGTAAAAAGTGCATTTCTAAATGGTGAACTCAAGGAAGATGTGTATGTTCAGCAACCTCCTGGCTTTGAGAGTAGTGAATACCCTGACTATGTCTGCAAGCTTGACAAAGCCCTATATGGACTTAAACAAGCTCCTAGAGCATGGTATGAAACTCTCTCAGCGTTCCTGATTCAAGACAAGTTTGTTAGAGGAAAGATAGACAACACACTATTTATCTATAGGACAAAACAAGATGTGATACTAGTCCAAGTGTATGTTGATGACATCATCTTTGGCTCAACAAATTATACCCTTTGCAAACAGTTTGAAAAAATGATGACAAAGAAATTTGAAATGAGCATGATGGGTGAACTCACTTACTTCCTTGGACTACAAATCAGGCAAACTGATAAAGGAATAACCATCAGTCAAGAGAAATATACCTGAAATCTCTTGAAGAAATATGAGATATCTGACTGTGCTTCAGTGAAGACTCCAATGGTCCCTCCAAATAACCTTGGACCTGATCTCACTGGCAAATCAGTCAATTAAACTCATTTCAGAGGGATTGTAGGATCACTGATGTATCTAACTGCTGCCAGACCTGACATACAATTCTCAGTATGTCTAATAGCAAGATATCAGTCCAATCCTAAAGAATCCCATCTCACTGCAGCCAAAAGAATCCTAAGATACCTGAAGGGAACTCCAAGCCTTGGAATTTACTATCCAAAATGTTTAGGGTTTGACCTCAAAGGATATTCTGACTCTGATTATGCATGCTTCAACATGGACAGAAAAAGTACCTCAGGGTCCTGTCAATTTCTTGGAGGAAAACTGGTTTGTTGGAGTGCTAAAAAGCAACAATCAGTGGCAATGTCTTTAGCTGAAGCTGAATATGTGGCTGCTGTAGGGTGTTGTGCCAATGTACTATGGATGAAAAGTCAACTCAGTGACTATGATATCCATTACAAAATGGTACCCATCTTTTGTGACAACACCAGTGCTATTGCAATCTCCAACAACTATGTCCTTCACCAAAGAATCAAACACATTGATATCAGATATCATTTCATCAGGGACCACATCATGAAAGGAGACGTTGAACTCGACTTCATCCCTACTGAGTATCAACTTGCTGATATCTTCACCGTACCCTTGGATGAACCTACCTTCAGGAGGCTGAAAGCTGAATTGGGAATTATTGACATTGAAAGTCAGCAACCTGAAAATCAATCCTAATCTCAGTAAGCTCTCTCTAAAATGGTTCCTGATCCCTGAATAAAGCCCAATTCATCTTCTCACTGAATGAGTAAGACTTTGGATATTGAGCATTGAATGAGTAACTAAATGCTCCAAGTATTTCAGTTACTTAATGTCCTAGGTTGGTAAACATACCAATTTAATATAGGAATATATGTCTCTTTATCCTTCTGTCATCCAAGTCATGGGTCCCTCACATCCTTACCTCATCCCACTTGGCATTTAATGCCTCCTCTCACAACAAATATCCTAATGATATTTCAACTCTGCAAGATGAACTTTTACTATGCACTGCAACTGTTTCCTTGAAAACCGTGAGAAAACTGCAGGTAGTGGAATGGTCGCATTAAATGAGGTAAATAAAACGTTTTCAATAAAACTTTATAAATCCTCACATGTGCAAAATCTACCCTCTCACCACTCTATAAAAACCCTTCTCAAAACACATTAAAACACACACAAACTGTTTTCTGCATCAAAACTCTGTCAAAATCTTTTCTCAACCCAGAAAACATTGTGTGTTCTTTGATATTCAACCAGCTTTTAAGCAAAATCTTCTCTGTAAACAATTTACAAAAGATTTTTCATCACAAAACTCAAGAGACTATAACCTCTTTGATTGTTCTTGTCAAGAAAATTTTATCCAAAAAACCCTAAAATCTTTCAATGGAAATGGCAAGAACACAGTCTCTTCATTTTGCACCTCAGTGGGTGGGCAGTCTGTTAGTGCAAATATTACGATATTTAATCTATACATTCTCTTTTGTTTTGTTGATGACAAACATGTAACTTATAATACATAACGTAAAATGTATAAGTTACTTGTAATTATATTTTGTCTCAACATACTCTCAACACCTCTCGACGACTCAAGTCCTTGTATGCTACAACACAGGTTCGTACATGTTTGTTATGTTGCGTTATAATCAAACCCCTAACAAACCATTAAACATGCTTAGTTAAACACTTTATAAAATACATAAACATAAGTAAATGTGTTGGGTAAAACCCATGACCCATGACCCAAGACCCATACCCAATGTCTAGATACATTGTACCTTGGTGGGCACTCAAAACCTTGACCCATAGCCCATGGTTTTAACCCATAAACTATGGGTAAAGAGGAGCGTGCACGAATCACTCAAATGTCCCACGGATCCCTTGGAATTACAAGGGCCGGATTCCTCCAGGAGGGATCCTTGGGGCAGAACATGGTTTTGGCCTTTTTGCCTATAAATAGCAAGCCACTTCTTTCCATTTCTTAACACCTTAACACATAGTTTCTCTCCACCATTTCTAGGATATTTAGATCATTAGGAAACATGTAAACCACCCTCATCTCATATGATCATAATGCTTCTAACTTTCATTTGTTGTAAGCATACTCCCGAAGTGATCCTCTAAAGCAAGCTTAGAGATCTTGCATCTTTACCTACTGAAGTGATTACCCATCACAAGCATACAAGCAAATGAAGATCTTCTATAACAAGCTTGGGAAACTTGTCATCTTCATTCGTAGAAGACTAACTACATCATGCTTTGAGTTCTTGATGTTTAGTTTAGGACTTCATATCCATTAGACACATTGTCTTGGATATTGTCTAGTATCATATTCTTGTATCTATGACTAGACTAGATGGTTTATGTGTTTGTGCCATAAAACACAAGGTTTGTTATGTTGGGCCACAAAACATAACGGGTATCATGGATGTGTCGTACATCTATGACTAGACTAGATGGTTTATGTGTTTGTGCCATAAAACATAAGGTTTGTTATGTTGGGCCACAAAACTTAACGGGTTCCTAGAAGTCAAGTCACAAGGCATTAGTGAAGGGTGCCTAGAGATCGAGTCAAAGGCATTAGTGAAAGGTTCCTAAAGTGTACATTCGATATGGTGTGATTCGATGTACAATATAGATTAGTATTGGGTCACAAGGATATTGTCATCCTTGTTGATATTGTCATAAGGAGTAGATATCCTTTGGGGTTAGTTGTTGGTGTAGTATTGGGTAGTAGTTCCTCCTTTGTAATGGAACTCGATATCTAGCCTAGTACCCGATAAAGGGTAGGTGACGTTGTGATAGGTTTGGTTCTACCTCGTGGAAGAACTCGGTGTTTAGCATAGTACCGGAAAAAGTGTAAGCGACGTTGTGAAGGCTTCTCCGCCATAAGGAGTTGCTGTCGTGTAGTGAAGCAACTCTCGAGTAGGTGACTCGGGGAGTGGAGTAGGGCAAGGAAGGTGTCCTTGTAGCCGAACCACTATAAATCCTCGTGTTGGTTTGTCTATCCTTTTACTTATCGCTTTACTTTTATTCTTGCATTACATTGTTAATTTTCTATGTGATTGATGTCTATGTTTGTGATACATAATTGGTCTTTCATATAGTCATAAACTATATTTAACACTTTATATATTATGACACGCTTGATTTAGAAAAAGCAACCGGACTAATAATGGTGAAACTTGATTTATAATGAACCATTAATCTTGCGGAATCTTATGTGTTATTAAGGGGTTGGCCTTACATGCCGTAATACGTTAAATGCATCCTCACGTCGAGATTAGCAAATGCAATGGTTTATACTATATTTGATACAAAAGTTTTAAGTTTGAAACGGAAACGTATTCACCCCCCCCCCTCTACGTTTTCACAGTTGGTATCAGAGCGGTTGGCTCTAGTTTTTAAAACAAATGGTTTTCAAAACAAGTAAGGTCCTTGTATCAAATTTTTGGTGAAGTCAAGCATAATATGAAAAGTGTTTTGTTGATTTTATTTTCTTTGAAGTTTTGTTGTTAGATATCTTGTTAATCAAGCTTGAATAAAGGTAAAAATGGATAATATAACTTCACTAAAAAGTCTACAAAGGTTAAACCTTTTCGTCGGGTCAAAACATGCATTTTTTTAATTCTGTGTCAGATCCGCAGATCCCTTAGGTTACACTGGACGGATCCCTCAAGCAAGGGATCCGTGGTACAGAAGACAATTTTTGTCTGAATTTAAAAAATTCATAACTAATTAACCGTAAGTTGTTAGAAGTCGTGCCACCTATCGTTTTAAAGGTATTTGAGTCTACTTTCATTTAAAAATAATTTCAAAAACTGATTCAAAAAAAAATATTACAGAATCATTGATTTATAATAGAAAGTCATTTTTCGGTCATAACTTTTGCACAAACTTTTGATCTAATTGGAGACGGATGTTTTCGTCTTTGAACAACAATGTGTCCTCTTTTGAAATTAAGGTTTTGATCATATTTATAAATAAAACTAATCAAGCTTGGTATACATGTTTAACACAAAGCGATGAAAAGAACTTTAATATGCTATGCTAAGTGATAAATTGTCTTCCTTGCATTACTTGATTATTTGCTTATCTCAAATAGCTTTTGTGCTTGTTTGATTGAATAACATATGTAGTTTCCCTTACCTTGCTATTCATTCTCTTGCTTTTCGAGTTAGTAATTTTCTACTAATCAATGTGTTACTTGAAGGAGTGTTTGGGATAACATCTAGTTGTGTCGAAAATGTTAGTTGAAAAATGTTTAAAACATATAACACACTAAATGGCTTTTTGATTGAGTTTGTCATGTGTGCAACATAAATTTTTTATGTGCTTATATGATTTCTTGATTTCATATTTTCTTGTATCGTTTTCTAAAAACAACAAGAATGTACATCATATCATAACCTACACTTGTGTTGATGATGTACTCTCCCGTTTTCCTTTTCATGATCGCTCTCCAAGCTTCATAGTAGGATTGACAACTTGATTATTTCATCCGATATACTCAAGTAAATTATTTTGCAACGCAAATATAATTGTTCATATCCGAAAGTCCAAACTCGAGCTTTCGAACAACATATGTTGAACTAGCTCATCCAACCATCTTTTTGTTCACCATATGGACAACTTTTAATTTTTTGACACCTTCGTCACCTTAGTTGTTTCAAGTATAATATTAATAAAAATGAAGCAAAGTATCATCATTGTTACTCTTCGATAGGACATTGTAGGAATATAAATTTTCCTAACTTGAGAATGAATACTGGAGAACTTATTGCACTAGAAACTCAATTTAACTTAACGGTTGAATTGCTTCTTTGATAGAAGTTGGGTATGTGGAATCGCCCGTAAAAATGGTCGTGTTTAGCCGTAATTGAGTACCGCTAGTAATAGTCTCATATTCATTCTCTCACTTGAGAAATTTATACTCCTATGTTTTCCTAAAGTAAGTTTACAATGGAAATACCTTGCATTGTCTTAGGATTACTAATCAAACAAGTTTTAAAATTAATTTTTCTTTTAGTTAATCACAACCACTTGCCTCATCAAGCGATTATCTTGCTTTGATCGAGAAAAGCTATATGACTTCATGGACGAAGCTCATTGTATGCTAATCACAATCCGTAATGACTAGATTGTCCTAAACTAGCACCTAATAACTCTTTTGTCTTGAACACCATCATGTGCTCTTTTCTTTCTAGACACATACCTTTCATGTCATTGTTAGTGTAAATGATTTATTAATCTACACCGTAAATCTGTTTTGGGCTTCTTGAATAGTGCTTGTTAAGTTTGCTAAACCTTTGTGTTATTTGTGAGCTCGATCTCATTTGATTGCCTTTATGTGATCTCTACATGCTCTCCTTGCTTTGCTTAACATGTATACATGTATGCTTGCTGTAGAAACAATTTGTTTCATAATTCGAAACATAGAGCAAAATTCTGCAACTATTCTGTTAAGAAAATCTGTCTCAGACGCCGGATCCCTTAGATGTAACTAGACGGATCCCTCAAGTGAAGGATCCGTGGGATCCGGGTGGACAGAAGTTCCTTTTTAGCCTTCTTGCATCAATCCAACATTCTAGACCTTATTGGACTAGTTAAACATGCTACATTAGGATCACTTAAACTTTCCTTAGGCTCAGTCAATCTCACATTCACTCATGGATGACTTAGGATCACATTCGAAGTATTTTTGATTTATCATTACTTCAAAACTCAACATCTTTCCACTCCAATGTTTACACATTGTTCCTATCATCTCAAAACACCTAGTTTGATATTTCTCTCAATTTTAGCAGATTGATTTTAGTCATCCTTACCTCAAAATAGGCCAAAAACTAGTTTTTAATTTCTTATGATTTTTAAGGAATTTTCCAAATCTATCTTAAGTCATCATCTGATCTCTAGGATCATTTAAACACCACTTAACACTCTCAAATTTCTTAGTGTTATCTTTAATCATCCACTGGTCCTCATAAAGCCTCATTTCCTTCCATAAAATGAAATCATTAGCTACCATCAATCATTTTCCCTTGATCATTTAAGTACTCTTTTATTTAAGACACTTAGGAAGACTGAAATACTCAAGGAGGTATAGGCTTTAGACCTTACAAACATCATTTTTATCCTTTCCTAACTGCTGAGAGCCGGATCCCTAGGATTAGCCTAGACGGATCCCTCATTGGAGGAAACCGTGGGATCCGGGTGACAGATTCATGTAAGACACTTAATAGAATGAGTAACTTAGGATATGTAGGTGCTAGACCTTGCAAGAACCAAATCACCTCTTTTTTACCTTATCTGTTAGCCGGATCCCTAGACTTAAGCTAGCCGGATCCCTCTAGTGAGGGAACCGGTGGAACCGTGGAACAGTAGGTACTTTATCTCTTTAGATAATCATTTCATATTTCCTTTTTCCCACACATACACTTGTTCAACACTTAGGATTATCATTTTCTTATATGTGTATAAATGAGTTGCATTTATATGATTCTTTACGTGTTCTTTGTTTTCGTTTCATGATTTTATGTGAATAATTTATCCATTTGTATAAATGTTTTCCATTTGTACAAACTCTTTTGGATTCTTGTAGGATGACAATGGTCGATTTCATCATCAAGTCAAGTTGTGCTCATTCGCACATTTTTTTATATTCCTAATCTTGCATCATCCTAACCATCTTACTTCACTTTTATCACTACTCACAAAGTCATCATGTTTACCACCTCTATTGAGTCATCAAACAAGTCAAAGACTCACCTTGATACCTTTCATCACCGTGTACAAGGTCTACTTCATGAACTACGTGATGAAGTATGTTTCATGTTCTACCACATCCTACTTGTGTCAACCACAATCTCAAACCACAAGCTACTTGTGTCAACCACATCCTACAAGTGTCTCACTACCACTACAATTCATGGTCGCTCAACCATCCTCCACAAACATCTATGTTGTCAAAAGCCAAGTGAATTTCGTAATGAAATGCGTCTCATCTCTAAGCACATTTTTTTCTTACCTTGAACAAACCTTACAACCTTTAAACCAACCATGATGATGCAAGTAGTAGGATTATTCTCTTTTTGACACTAATCCTTTCTTTGTAGGTTCATATTATATACACTTTGATGTGTATGGGATTCTCGTCTATTTATGGACGAAATTTTACACTAATTTTTTTTTGTAGGTTCTTCATGACGCCCTCGAGCTAGGGGGAGATTCCGTCGAGCATTTATAAAGTGCATCATATGTGTGACAACCCGTAATTTCAGGTCATTTTACAAACTTTAAAATTTTTACTATTCATCTCGGGAATTTACTATTCATCATTTTACTATTCATCATTTTTGAAGTCAATTTGATATTCTAATAACGTATTTCAAAATTTTACTATTCATGAAACACTATTCATTCCCGGAGAAAAATCACTATTCATGATTTACTATTCATCATTTTTCGTAAACTAGGTTTACGAGTATCAAATTCGCGTAACCGTAAGGGTTTAGCTGCGAATTCATGAAAATCATTGAGGACATTTCATATAGACTAGATTTAGTCTACATATCATTAGTAACGTCATCATCATATTAGTTCATGCATGGTTTTGCATATTTCATTAAACGTATATTTTTCCTATTAAATAAACGCTATCGCATAATCATTTATTTTGAATAATTGATCCGACACTTCCAAAAATAATCATAATATATTTTTATACTCAATTTAAGACTATAAAAATTATATTATTAGTTTAACCGACGTTTTCAATTTATTTTGTATATAAATTGTTACATATATATATTTACGACGGTTTTCGTAAATTCAACTCGATAATTATTTATTCACTCAATTCTTGTGAGAAATGTATTTTTATAATTTTTATGACTTCAATACATTTTATTTTGTCCCGTTAAAATCTATGTTTAGTTAACGCTACAATTAATACCTATTTATACCTACAAACTACACATTATACACAACAAATAATACACTTAATCATCAAAACTACCCAACTCTTGCCCAAATTAACCCATGGCCGGCCACCTTACCCCCTAGTCATCTTTTCTTACAAAAATCCTAACTAAAATGACACCTCTTCATAATTTACTAGATATTATGCCATATACAAGAGTACCAATTATTTGAAACACAGAGTTACAAATACATTCAAGGTGAAAACCACAAAAAAATTATCTCCTCTCCTTTGGGTAGAACCGGCCATCTCAAGAAACCAAGAAGAAATCAAAGATTTTTCATGATCAAGTGTTTATCAAACTCATTTAGTAATCTATTTCAAGGTTTTGAAATAAAAACCTATAGATTAATTAAGTTTCTAGCTAAAAAAACTCTTAAATCATTCAAGTTGCAGTTAGATATTGCACCTCATTTCAGTGTATCCACTTTTTTCATCATAATCGTTGCATCAGGAGAGTTTCCATAGCCCCATTTTCAATTGTTTTTATACTACTTTTGGGGGAGATACATGCTCATCAACTTTTATGACAATCATGAATATTTGCAAACTATGTGTTTATCTGAACTGAATGTTTAGTCATACGAAGTAACCGTATTGCCATACTTAGAGTCTCTATATCATAAATCATTGAGCTGACTGACTTGGTATGATCACGGTCTAATGGTCTTGGTATAATCATTGAACTAGCGGTCTTGGTATAATCATTGGACTAGCGGTCTTGGTATAATCATTGAACTAGCGGTCTTGGTATAATGTTGAACTATCGGACTTGGTACAATCATGAACTAATGGTCTTGGAACTATTTGAAACAACACTCATATGTGTTATATCAATTGAATATTGATACATTAAGTAATGTACTATTATGTGAATTCATTTGACATCATGCGCTTGAACATAAACTATACATATTTTGGCAATGGGTTGTAAACACACAAGTTGCAAGTTTTGTATGGGCGGAACTTGGAACTGAGTGGATTTGCAATGCCTTTGCTGCATGAACATTCTTTAAAGGTTTTCTTCATGACAACACAAACTCTATGAACTCACTCAACCTTTGTGTTGACACTTTTAAGCATGTTTTGTTAGGAATTAGAATATTCCATAGTGAAGAGTCGGTCACCCCTAATATTATCTAGCATAAGTTAGCTCGTAGACATATCGTTATTTACGTTATTTAGTAGCTTATTAGTTAGTTTGTAGCGTAGTTTAGTTTAGAGCAACACCGTGGAGGAAGGACGGGTCTTTACCCATTGTATCCCTGATTCACAGGCCGTTAGGAGGTCGTATTTCATGTAACTATAAATACCCCTTCCATCCATGGAAGGGGTGGTGCTTCTCATTCAATCTAATATTCCATACTTTGTGTAAACCTCTAGCAAGAACACCCTCTCTCTCTACTAACTCTCTAACTATGGTAAACATGTATTTTGATCATCCAAGACCACCCGAATCATCAACACAATATTATTTGGATCCTAACAATTGGTACCAGAGCCAAGGTTTTTGTGTTTTGATGATTTGTTTGTGGTTTTTGAATCTTGTGTTTACTGTTTTTTTTTACTTTTTGGTCGGAAAATTATCTTTTCCTTTTCGTTGTAAAGAACAGTTTATACATTTTTGTTATGAATCCTTTTCTGTGGTCACTAATGTCACATGTTCCATTCACGTTTTATACATCTGCTCATTTCTTCTTGTGATTATTTTGTTTCCAGTCAAAAGTGATTCATGTGGTCAAAACGGGTATACAAGAAAGCATTTCTATGCTGTTTTTATGGTCACATCTTTTGGTATGCTACCTTATGAAGAAAAAATGGTCATGTTTTAGTGGTCAAAACAGATACTGTTTTCTGATTTTCTGGGTCAAAACTGTTTTTCTGGGTTTACTATGAAGGTGGTCGGAACTTGATCTGAAAAGTCATCGGAAAATGGCAAATATCAAGTTAGCGACTTGTTTAACTGTTTTTGTCATGCTAGCGAGTTGGCTATTGAGTCACTTGTTGTCATAGCGACTTGTCACTATTTTGATAGCGACTTATGTCATCTAGCGATTTGTATTAGCGACTTGTACCTGGTAGTGAGTTGTTGACTATTGAGTCAACAACTAAAGCGAGTTGGCTTAGCGACTTGCTTAGCGAGTTGGCTTAGCGACTTACTTAGCGACTTGCTTAGCGAGTTGGCTTAGCGAGTTGCTTAGCGACTTGCTTAGCGACTTGGCTTAGCACTTGGCTTAGCACTTGACTCAACACTTTGAACAAGACAGAAATGAAGAATGAGATGACTTGACCTCATGACCACAAGACAATCATACCAAAACAGTTTCATGAACCTCAGTTATCACCATCATCAGTCCAAACTTTTAACAATCTCTTCATATCTACATGACCATCAAGACCTCAAACCAAAAACATCATGACTCGACCTTAGGTTACACCATCATAGGTCCAAGTCTAACCTATCAAAGCCCATATTCGAATATCAATTTCGTATCAAACCTCTACTTCAGTATGACTCAAGTTCATCTTAAACAAGTCTCTACAATTATGAAGATCTCAGTTTTATTCGTGGAATTTAAAAGTTATACCATATCAAATGGCCATCACACGAATATTATTACATCATCGATCTATGTTGAAGATAAACTTCAATTCACTTTACGAACATAAGATGAGGTGTATAACAATTATGTTATAACCTTCTCCTTGGTTCGCTTATGACCTTAACAAGAAAACAAAAGATGGATCAATTGAACCTACCTTGGTCATTCGGATTATACCATCCCTGTGGCATCTTTGTTGCGTTTAAGCCATCACTGTGGCTTTGTCGTAGCAAGGTCCAACCTTATGCCATCTCTATGGCATGGTTCATTCTCGAATCGAATTGAAACGATTATAAGGGTTGAAATGATTGTCTGCGTTGTTGTGAATGGAGGCATTTGTCATTGTGAATAGGTCTAACTTGAATAAATTTTCGAGATGGTTGATATCTGTGATGATGGGGGCGGATAAAATAAGAAAGTATTTAGGGTTATATGGAGACTAGGTTAAGTGTGAGAGGTTGAGTATTAAATACCCTAACTTTAGGGTAACTGGTTCATGAAGAGTTGAGATGGGCCATATGTTTTATTTTGAGCATAATGAATTGGGCCGTGTGGTTACTTTGACAGATTTAATATGGGCCTCGTACAGATTTAACTCAATTTGGACGAATAGTATGGTGTTATTTTTGTACTTCTTTTGGATATCATCTTATGCTTTGTCACTGCTTTGAGATCAATGGATCTAAGATGGGCTCTTGATCTTGCAAGTTGAATCTTAATATAACAGATATATTGTGGGTATGAGATTATTTTGAATGTTACAGGCACGTGATTCAGTTATTACATGAGATATATTGGGCCGAATATCATGTTGCATTTAGACTTATGATTTGGGATCGGATTTGTGAGAAGTGATTATTTGACAATAGAGAATAGTGGACTGGAAAGAGTTTGTGATTTCATCAAATGGACGTCATTTGCCCAAGATATGTTCGTTATGTTGAATCGGGTCGTTCTTATGTGGTGACATGTTGTAGCTGTGATTGAATGGATTGAACCAGGCTTAATGGACTTTATAACAGATGATTATTGGTGATATGAGAGTTAATGATGAGATTAGGTATGTTGATGAGAATTTGGTGTGTTTTGGGGTTTGATACCTTGGTTTATGCATTTTCACGGAATATATTATGTCTCGGCTTGAATTGTTTGTTAAACACGGTTGAGTACGGAGTTGTTTAGAAGGTATTTCTTATTTGAATTTGAAGTGAGGTCTTTCGGAAGTGTTTACTTATTTCGTCTTCTTTCTTTCTACCCTTTCGCGAAGATGACTTGTTTGGGCATTATAGAGTGTGATAAAGACTTGGCTAGTTAGGTACGGTTGTGATTCTTTCTCGGTTAACCCACAACGTAACTTTCACTTCGGTGTCTCACGCAGTTGAGGATACGTCAAGAGGTTTTGTACATTGAGTACACCGTTTCTTCTTCATAAGGATTAGTACAAGTTTAAGTAACAAATCTGGGAAATTTTACTTCATGATCAAGTTTGGCATATCTGGTTTACTTCACCGTGTTGTCATTGCAACAGCCGACAGAATGTGTGAATGATGTGTTTACCAAAGTGTTTATTGGATGGTTGATAATGTTGATGATGTTGGTTTTTGAACAGTTGATGAACCGCTGCATGTTCCCCTAAAACAGATATTCACCGAAACCAAAATTGTTATAATTCATTCAAGCTAACATTGTTTACGATTTTGTCTTGATTTTGTAAAATCCCGCGAAAGAACCTATTTCTCGGTTTAAATCATAGACTTGTAAAATCCCGTGACAATGGAAACATCCTGATAATAGTAAAGTGCATTTCCGGATCTATCTTACGGTTTATTCCTGGTTTTGTAAAATCCCGCGAAAGAAACTATTTCTCGGTTTAAACCATAGAATTGTAAAATCCCGTAATGATGGAACCATCCTGGAGAAAGGAAAGTGTAATTCTGGAATCGTATCTGATGCTGGTGCTACGGTTTTCTTGCTTCAAAGAAGGGAAAAGGGTGTACTTCATGAATTGGGTGTGTGTTTGGGTTGTCTTCATGGCAGTTTGGTTATTACATGGTTTTACGGGGATATGCTCACTAAACCATGGTCGGGATGAAACCATTATCATAGTTCACTTAAAACGTCAAGGAGGCTAGATTTGAGCTTTTAACCAAGAAGATGTGACAACGGCGTTAATTCGGTATTATTTATTTGAGGTTGAAGTGAAATATCACGGGCGAGTGTACTTAGTATCTGAAGGTATCGGGGATGGTTGGATGAAGATTCTTCATGATCCTTGTTCGAGCTTATTATCAAAAATGAAGACTTGGAAATCTAGTTATTGTTGGGTGTCTTTTACCTTTTCTTTTACCACTTGGGGGAATTGGGCTCATACCACTACAAAATAACTATCACTTTAAGGAGTTACGTTGTAGTGCTCAGTGTCACATTCAATTGTGGATTTTCAAGAGGTAATGTACGTCTTATACTTGATGGTTGGTTGGTTGAAGAGTATAGAGTACTTAGAGATTCAATGGAGCATGAATTCTCGGCACCGCTCTTTGTTACATATGTGCAAGTTTAAGTCACGAGTTCGGGTTAGTTTACTTGAGGGTCAAATTCATCATATTGGGTTTTCTCCATCACCTGTCACTACAAAGAGCCTCTTGAATGATAATGGTGATTGATTACATGTTTTGCCAAGAGATTGAAAGAGAGTAGCGTCACGTTTCACATCGATTCAGACCTCGTACTCAAAGAAAAGAATTATGCGTTTGGTCGCATTATCTTCAAAAGAAGAGAAATCTTCTTATGACGTATGAACACAATAGTTCATGCCGTTTCTTCAAGAAAAGAAAAGTGTAATGCGTATGCGGTCGCTTTATCTTCGAAGAAGATAAATCTTCTCATTAATGACCATTCTCATCAACATGCTTCATACTTTTTCCATGCGCTTTCGGTCATCAAGTGAAGGGCTACTATTGATTGTTTTCTTATTCCACTTGCTCAACTATTATGATGATGGCGAAATCATGTGCTAATTTTACGGGAGGGGGGGAAGTGTGAATAGAATACTTTTGGATGATTTCACTTATTTAGTCAAAAATGGCATCTCCGTATGCAATTCTTGAGGGGGAGAAGAAGTGTGAATTTTTGCATTGTTGATTGATATTTGAGAATATAAATGGTCATACGGCTCTAAACTCATGTAAGAACCAAGCTTCTTCTTATCGTGTCATCTTCACATGGAGTTTTTCTCTTCTAAACCGTTGGTTGACATCTTCACAAATGATATGAGTTTATTGACAAAGTGCTTCTGGTTAATGCTTCACGTGCACATTAACATGATGATTCCGAACAACCTTCTTTCTTGTTTGATGTGATTGTTTGCTTGGTGTTACCATTTTGTGTGTTGTGCGGGTGATTCTTGATTTCCTTGATGAACATCTTTATGTTCTTGTTTGATTGGGAGGGATCTTAATTAAGGGGATTTGCAAGATGTAAGTTAATTGGGATGCTTTTGGTGATGTTCTTGTGTTTTTGGTGAAATGAAGATGTTAACTATCTATTCCCCAGCTGGACAATCTTGAAGAAGGTCGAGTCTCAGTCGGTTCTACATTTTACGCTACATGTTAGAAGACTAAAGACGAGTTGCATTTAACGATCTAAAGACTTCTTCTAAATTCGGGCATTTATCAAGCAGTTGTCGGTTTAGGGGAGCACTAATTGGGAGAGAAGTTATAAGTGATTCAATTCCCCAATTAGACTTGCTCATATTTTTTGATGACTCCTCGAGGCGTTGATATTGACTATTGTTGGACATTTGACACAAGTTGATTACTCCGGAGTTAATCATTTATCACTTATTTGAGATTGAAGTTGACTTTCACAAAGGCGTGTTTTTATTTGATAACTTGCCGGGCTTAAATTTGAGTTGAAGACTTGGTTTATCTAGTTACCCAGTCGAGGTGGATGGTTGAAGACACGGTTAACTATCACTATTAGGAGTTACTTTTTTTTCGATTGTCACACGCATATGACGGTGTGGATAATCTCAAGAGGTGTTAATGTCTCATACTTTGTTTGGGTAGTGAGTACTTAGAGATTTGCTTGAAGCATAAATTCTCGACAACGTTCTTCCATCATTAGGTGCAAGCTTAAGATACAAATGTGGGGAAGTTGACTTGATTTCAAGTAGGTATATCGGGTTTTCTTCTTGATAGTCACTTCAAATTGTCTACATAAGGGTTGATAAAATAGTCGAGAGAGAGTCTTGACAAGTTGATTCTCACAAGACTTCAAGTGTTCTTCTCAACAAATTTCAAGTATTTGGGCATTCAAGAGTTGTGGATTACGAAGTATCAAAACGGAAAGGGGAAGGAGACAAGCATCTAAACGCGAGTAAACTTGATGAACTTAATACTTCTAAGTAATTGAAGATAACCCGGGAAGACAGATGTTATTACCGCAGAGAAACTCAAGGTTTGACTCATGGCGAGTAAACTTGATGAACTTAATTCTTCTAAGTGATTGAAGATATCCCAGGAAAACATATGTCATGACCGCAGAGAAACTCAAGGTTTTACTCATCAAGGCGTTTAGTGTTCTTATTCCAACTACGTGGGGGAAGAGATGTAAGAGTTATTTTGATGATAAAAGAGGTACACAAGTGTGTGATGATTTCGATATTTAGCAATCATCGGGGAGAGGATTGTACATTGGGGCGCTCAATTGTTTCACTTGAGTGCTTAATCGATGATTGATATATAATCACTTATTCGGAGTTGAAATCCAGAGATAGTCCTCGAGAGATAATCATGTGATTGGCTTGCTTCTTCAATGTTATCGGTTATTCTCTCTTTGGGCATTGGGTATACCGGGTTCTTGAGCTTCATACACTTTCTTCGGGGGGAGAGAAAAGTATACATGGGGGTTATTCTTTGGCTATTGGACTTAATCTGCTACTTCGATGGTATAAGTTTCTTTGTCTTCGAGTATATGTGTATTAGGTTCGTGAGCTCTAGTCTAAGAGTGGCGCATCAATTCAACTACTTGGGGAAGTGGTCTCTTGACACCTTTTGGAATGGATTGCTTCAGACTTCAGTGGAATGAAATTTGAGAAGATTTATTTATGTGTGGGATGATCGTTGTTGTTCTTATGGATGATATAACCTCGAGCGAAGAATCCGGTGATTATTCTTAAAAGGAGCGTGGGATTTATGATAATGGTGTGCTTCTCTGTACACGGCTAAGGCAAGCTTGAAATAGAGCTGAATCTTTCGGCTAAAGGATTTTCGGTTTGGGGAAGTGCCAAAGTCTCACTTTCGGATGGTTCAATTTCTTTCTTGATTCAAGAGCCTCGGAAGCTTTGGTGGTGAATGTTTAAGGGATGATGGCTTCTATCTTCTACAACGGGGCTGTTCGATATCCTTATATCGGTACTCGTATCATCATCTTCTTTAACTATATCATCTATTCTATCTTTGTACATATTTTTCAGAAAACCAAATACAAAAATATAAAACCAACAAAACAAAATAGAAAAATATAAAACCTTCAAAAACCCATAAAAAAAATTTCAAAAATACCAAAAATATGTTTTCTCAAGACATGTACGGTATCGATAACATCTACGGTCTTAGAAATGTCATTCAATAATGGCACGGGGCTTTAGATGAAGTTGGCGAGGAGGTGTAAATATTCTTTTTCTAAACATGTCAAAACGGCTTCTGATTATTTGATTGTAACCCGGGCTTCAAATGATGGCTTGGTTACTTGAGACGTAACCCGTGCTTAAAACTATGGCTTGCTATTATTTCACCCGCTCTTCAAGAAAGGAAAGTGCTGCGCTAAACCATTTTCAAAATTCGTGCACTTATCCTAAAACTAAACAAGGAAAGTATGTCGAAAAGACTTTGTTCCTACACAAATGTTTTTCCGTCTAAAATTCTTTAGAAAAATATTTGTTGTGTTTTCAAAAATGGTGGAAAATGAGTTGCTTGAAAATCAATCAGTTTTAGAGTTTTAGTAAAAATTTGGAAACTCAATCAATGACTTCGCCTTTTAAACCTTTTCATAAAATGAGTCATTGATTGAGGGGATAATGTTTTCAAATTTATATCATCTAAGGACTTTCTTAATTATCCTCGTGCTTAATTAAATATAATTGCCTATGTTGAAGGACTAGGTTTCTAGGATATGATTGTTAGGATTAGATGATTAGAGTTTGATAAACACATTATTCCCATGCCATATATGAATTGATTGATATGTTGGATTGACTTTTATTTGTCGATTACTGTTTGGGTGATGTCGACCACCATATATCTGTATGTGTGTTCACTAACATTATGCGGTATATTGGTATAAGAATGTTCCGACCGGATCCCACATAATATGATGATTGGATGCCGAAAGGAAAGGGTAACTATATCTTGGGTTGACAAATGAAGAAGCGGAGCTTAATTGGACTTCTATGGAGAGTTGGCATAAATGCAACGTAAGAGGTCTCTTGCATCAGCGGATGGTTTTCTTAAGTGATTGAAGAAACGGAGCTTAATTTGACCTCAGTTGGCATTCAAATGCAACGTAAGAAGAAGTCTCTTGCATCGCGAGACGGTTTTCTTCAAGCCCTACAGGCAACAACATAAGCTTCTCAACCACCTAGCATATCTTGTGCGAGGAAAAGTATTGATGATACCATTTTCTTAAAACAAACTTGATAAATTGTTTTGAAAATGGAAAATATTGTTTTGAAAATATATATTGGACTAATTTTTTGAAAATCACGGACTTATTTTTCAAAACCTAAGTCACTCAATTATTGACTTCTGTCATGGATTGAGGGTAGAGTGATTTAAAATAAAATATTTTCAAACGATATTTCTTCATAAAAGTTCGCTTTGTACAATATAAGTGGTGATCTAAAGATTTAATGTTATGTCATGGTATGATTTTTCTTTAGAATCAAGGTCTTTCAAAATGAAATTATTTTTTGTTCTTGTTTGATTGTGAAATTGTTTTATTTTACCTAAAAGATCTCTTAAAACAATCATACCCGACACTAACAATCTTTAATGTCTTAAAATGGTCCTTATCTGTCATTTTTCAAAATTAAATCTTGCCACGTCTTTCCCAAATTTTTCTAAATGATTTAAATCAATTGGGATCACAAATCTCAAATGGTTTGAAATTTTTGATCGGGGTAGAGATCGTGATTTAAATCTCAAATCTGTTTAAATGGAATTGGTTTTAGTCCTTTAAAGGCACTCCTGCCTCCATGTGCCAAACGATTTCAAATACACAATGCACATGTTGAGGAGGAGGATTTATCCAAAAACCAGATGAGTATTTAAACAAGGCCACATTTTCTCCCATGTTTTCTAAACCTAATTAAATCACTTGGGATCCAAAATCTCAAAGGGTTTGATATTTTTGATCGGGGGAGAATTTGTGATTTAATAATGAAATTTGATAAAAGGTGATCGTTTTGATTCAATTGTGCAGGCTGCTCTCTCATATGTGCTAAACGCTTTCGAATCTCGAAGCACATATTGAGGGGGAGCATTTTAAAGGAAAATAAACTATTGAGGTACAAAAGCTTTTATGTTTTAACATAAAGTACCTTGATTGAGTTTTCAAATGGTTTTCTTAATGGTTTTTGTGATCGTGGATGTGCTTCAAAAGAACTCTTGCCTCTATGTGATAAAATGATTTCAAATATCCTATGCACATATTGAGGGGGAGAATTTACCAAAGAAATTCAAATGGCTTTTTCTAAGGAAATTGTGATCAAGAAATTATTTCAAAGAAAGTATTTCAAAGAACTCTTGCCTCCATGTGCTAAACAATTTCAAATCATATGCACATGTTGAGGGGAGCATTTTCTAAATGATCAAAACTATTAAGGTACAAAATGCTTTGATCTCGTATCACAAGTACCTTGATTGGTTTTCCAAATGATTTTTCAATTGGTTTCAAGGAAGAATGAACTGTACCAAAAGACCGACCATTTTACTTTATGCATGGAGTTATAAGGATGGTTAGGTTAGGTATTTGTTCCCACGATCCGCCAGAGCCGGAGGGATCTACCAGGGACAATCCACTAGATAGTGTAGAGTCCTTAGGTATATTGAAAAAAAGGAGAAAAGTAAGAAATGGGAAGAGTGCGGTGAGACGAGCTAGTCTGGAATAAACCCAACAAGGTTCTAGTAATGAAGTCTCGGTAAGCGCTGAAGGGGTTGAAGAATGAAAAAGAAATGAATGTGAAAAGGGTGAAAAGTAGCCCTCCATAATTCAACCTTAGGGCGGAAAGGGTTCAATTCATATCTTGGTGGTTACTAAGGTAACAGTATTGAAGACAAGACGTCATGGACCCGTGATGCCTTTGCACTACACTTCCCAAGCTACTCAAGTTCCTCTTAAAGGGCTTGTTTCATTCTCCGCGGGAACCGACATAATCTATCGACTTTCTCTTAGAGATTGTTGATATTGAAGAAGGAGACCCTCTCCCTAGTCTCCGGCATAGGAACCAAATGTGCACTATTGAGTCTAGAGCCAAGAGATCATCCACAATATCTCGTTAAGACACTATATTAATGAAGACTTCTTTGTTTCACACAATGTGGAAAGTGAGTATATATTAAGAATCCTATGCATTATCCTTGTGGTATTGCGGAACATCAGTGATATGTAAAGTATTCACAATGAAGATGGAAAGCCTTACGGAGCCAACATCAAACAAGCTCTTGGTAGGTGGCATGTGAGATCTATTCTATAGATCAACCATGTGACAACTGGATAGAAAGGATGGGGCGATTCACTCGTGAATCAACCTTGGTAGGAAATGGATTGTGGATGCTTTTGGAAAAACCATTCGATGTGCAAATCTTTTTCTTTTCTCTTACGTCGAATGTGTACTTATGTTTTCAAATTCAAAAAAGTATCTGCGATTGAAAAATACTTTTGGAAAAACGTTCGATGTCACGAATCTCTTCTTTTCTGCTTGCGTCGAATGTGTACTCTTTTAAATACAAAAAGTATTTTGATTGAAAATTGATCTTTCTCATAAAACCTTCATTGTATTGCAAGACTCTTTCTTCTAAGCAATGTCTGTGATTGTTTTACATTCAAATCATTTTCATCAATGGGTGAATCTCAATTCATTTAGTTCACTCACTCCGTGTTGTCTTCTTTGAAGGCGTTCGGTTTGAAA
>OU343219.1:129365082-129423741 GCA_910596185.1 Chrysanthemum makinoi
CGGTTTCTTCATCTCAAAGCTTGAACTTTTGATGGACGGTGGGCGGTCACAACTTAGTTATAGGTTAAGACTATTTGTTTTGTTATTTTTATTTTACACCAATTATTTCCCATGTCTTATCCTACCTTTTAGTCATGAAGTGTGTCTAGGTGATGAAGCGAGCAATATTTGGTGTCTTGGCCATGGATTTGGTCATGTATCATTGATTTTTTCCACTTTGTCGTGACACGTTAGTAATGACATTTCACCCTTAACCTCATTTTGTGTCTACCCATATTGCCTGTGGAAAACTAGAAGGGGGGGGGGGGGGTGAATAGTTTTGCCGATTTTAAGTTAGTTTCAAAAACTTTAGATTCGATGTTATGTGAAATCGTATGGATGAAGAGAAAGTATAGATCTAAGAGTAATGCAAGTAAAGAAAGCAAGTAAAGTAAAGGATAGAAATGACACAACCAATTTATAGTGGTTCGGCTACAAGGACACCTTCCTTGCCCTACTCCACTCCCCGAGTCACCTACTCGAGAGTTCAAGCACTATGTCAACAAACTCCTTCAACTTGGTGGAGAAGCCTTCACAACGTTGCTTACACTTTTTCCGGTACAAAGCTAAATACCGAGTCCGTAACACGGAGGACCAAACCAACACTACTATAACACAACAAATATGTGAAATATGAAATACAAGATTGATCCGCGCAAAACCGTCAAGTTTTCTCACGCAAGCTGACCACTTGTGAATGGCCAACTGTAAGAAACTTAAAACAGCTTAAGCACGAATGCAATGAAGATCTGGGGAGTATAGTGTTTCCCCGGGTCGTTATGTCCAAGCGAGCTATGCAATGGATCACCCAACGAATAGTGATCGAGAGATTCGAACGGAAAAAGGGATTTGTGAATAATTATAACTACAGAAAAAGCCAACAAATTACAACGGCTTAAATGCAAATTAAAGGAAATTAAAAAGATAAAAACTATTAAATAAACGCTATCACTATATTTAAAATGATGTTTTTGGTTTTATGTTTTTATAAAAACTGAATTAAAAACTACGTAGCGTACAAAATAAAAAGTGAAACTAAAACAATATTAATCCTAAAAATATGAAAATGATATTTTTACAAACCTAATGATAAAAGAAAATTTATAGAAAAATAAGATTATTTTTACAACTATTTAATTAATTATTATTAATTAAAAACTAATTTTAACTATTTAATAATAACCTAAAATACAAGATAATATGAAATAAAGCTAGAAAAATAAAATTATGACTTACAAAAATCTAAAATATCAAAATAGAATTTTCAAAACTATTTTTGTAATTTTCTGATTATTTTTGTATTTTCTAGGAATTAAAAACTATTAAAAACTAATTAAATTATTTAAAAATACAAATTTAACTAAGAAAAATCTAGAAAAATATTTTTTTGACTTTTTGTATTTATCTTAACCTAAGAAAAATGAAAACTTATTTTTTTGAAACTTTTCTGAATTAATTGTATTAAAAGCTAATTAAAAAGGCCTAAAAATTAATTTAAATGCAGAAAAATAGCAAACCAACTTAGAAAAATCTGAAAATTTCAGGAAAACTTTAAAATTATATTTGGAATCTAGGAAAAATGGAAAAACAGGTGCTTATGTGTAGGAATTTGAAACTGCTATCACAAGTGCTTATAAATAAGCACTTGAATAAGCCAAAAGAAGATCAACAAGCACCAACTGTTTACAGAAGCTAAAATAGGCTACAAGTACTTAAATGCAACTGATCTTGACTGCTTTTAATCACTGGAATACAACTAGAACAGATTTGACTTATTTAGCCAATGAGCTTAAAAACAGTTTCAGGTATCTACTTGCAGCCACAAAATAAGCACTTAAATAAGCTAGAAACTAGAAAGCAAGTAATGAGACCTCAACTAGACCTGGTTAACTACTTATGACCTAAATACCAACCCTAGACAAGCTCTTATGAGCCTTGTGCAAGCTTGCATAAAGCGAGAAAAACTCGGTTTAAAGCTGAGAAGTGTGAGCAGGGCACTTGGGACCTAAAAGAAGCGGTTTTGAGACTTCTAAAAAAATTGCAAAAATCTAATAAAATAGTGATAAGTAAAAAACCAGTTGAAGTTTTTAAAATGCCAAGTTTCACTTTATGTGGCTCAAAAATGAGCTCATGAAAATTCCTTGCAGTTGGGCTCAAAACAGATTTTCCAAGTTTTGACTTTTGACAACAGTTGAGAAAGTTTGACTTTCATGAACTTTGATTCCAATTTTATGACTGATATTGATGTAATATGATGGAACAAGTACAATGCAAGCAATGTTTATTGAATCTTAACACAAAACAAGGTTTTGCTTATCCAAATTTTCAACAGATAAGCAGTTGAGATGGATTATATGAAATGTTGACTTGGAGCTTTTTGCAGGCACAAAATGAGACAGAGATGAGTATACTTGAGCTAAACAAACATAACACCATAAGTTCTAACCACTGCATAGGTCTCTAAGACAGTATTGACAGTCAATCCAAACACCCTTGATTTCACTGATTTGCAAATTAAAACTAAGCTAACACTGAACAAGCATAGATTATGATCAAACTAACTTTACTTAACCTAATTACTACTAATCCAACAGGTTTGAGCAGTTATAACAACAGAAACAGTATATGCAATAGGATCTTGAAAATTACTTACAAAAGGGTCCTAGCCACTATGGCTTGAAACTGAATGAAACAAGAACACAGTACCACTAGCCTATTCAAACCAACCCCAATGACTAAAGATCAACCCAAATCCATGGCTGCTTCAACCCATTTCCAACTCTGCAACATTTTTGCCCATTTTTGACTTTTATTGACCAAACTCCAAAAATGCTTGAGACTTGAATATTAGCTTGTAAAAAGCTATGATAAGCTTATAGAAGCTTGTTTGAGATTGAAACTGAGCTGTTAAAAGCTTAAACAAAGGAGTTTGAAAATCAAAATTCCAACAGTGGATATAAATTATAGACAATGAACATTAGCTTGAATTGATATTTAAACAGAGTTGCAATACATTAAAACTATTATGTTTGATACAAAATAACTTGAGATTACAGTTGAAAAGCTATTTAAGACATGAAAGGCTTAAAAATGACATACATTTAAGAAAATAAAACTAACTACTCTTGCTTCTCTGTCTTCCTCCTCATTTTATACCCAAAATGTCTTTCTCTCACCTCTCTCTTCAAATCCCACTAATAATTTCGGCCCTTGGATTGTTGAAATAGATTTTGGCCGTTTGATTGGAAATTGGCGCCAAAACTTGTTTTAACAGTGGAGATGGAGAGTTAGGTTTAGTGGGCATTAAATGCATCCTTGGAGTGTTGTGTTTGGAGGAGGGTAGGGATGATGATGGTGGAGTGTTAGCAGGTGAGTTGCAGGCAAGTGATGATGGTGAAGTGGTATCTCGTGAGGGAGAGGGAAAAGAGAAGTCAAATGTGTTTGGTGGAGATTAAATAATAGAGGGGGTCCAAATTGCATTTGACAGGGGGTCACTTGGGAAGGCAGGGGTCCAAAAGGGAAATGACAAGGGCCAAGGGTGTAGGTTTAAGGTTTTAATACAAGGACCTTTGTGCAATTTAGAAAATGTAGGGACTAGAACTGCCAATTCATCAAAGATGTTTCAGGGGCTGAAATTGACAAGTTCCAAAAGTATAAGGACCAAAGATGACATTTTCCAATTTCCAGGGACCAATTTTGCCAATTTTCAAAGTTGGAGGACCAAACTTGTAATTTTCTCAAACTTTTGATATTTTTCACCAAAGGACTAATTTTGACAATTTTTGATTTTAAAAGGACCTTTGGTGATTTTACTTTTGAAATTAAGTGCTCAGGGACTATTTCTGACAACTTTTGAAACTTGGGGGACTGAAGCGCCAATTATGCAAACTTAGCTCATTTTCATCGATTTTAAACATTTTGCATCTGAAACATATAAAATGCAATTTTGGAATATTTTCAGTATTTTGATGCATTTCTGAGCATTTTAGACGTTTTGCAGTTCAGATTGACTCAAAAATGATGAGTATTTACACACTCATCAATCCCCCACACAAAACTATTGCTAGTCCCTAGCAATCTTTTGAGAAAAACTTAATGGTTTTGAATCTCTTTACCAAAAGCCATTACTTCCGGAGTAGCCAAATGTTTCAGTTCAAGTAAGAACCATGGTACACTGATAACCATGTGATTTTGAGCAAACCACCACTTCCAACGGATTTGATTTGTCTTTACCGAGCCGTTTGCTCGGACTAGCCAACTCTTAGATAAATTATCAATATTATCTTTGGTGAGCTGATTACCAATTATGGTTTTCCACTGCCTTTACCACAAGCCATAAACTTGCGGGCTAGCCAACTCTTCACTTTTAGGATATGGTGAGCTGAATACCATACAATTTTGGGCAAATTGCAAGCCGTCAACGGATTTGAGATATCTTTACCAAGAGCCGTTTGCTCCTGGATTAGCCAATCCTTTTGTTTATTAGACAAGGCGGACTGATAACCAATTGAGTAAGTGTAGAACACTTACTCCAAAAAAAATTTTTGGCCAAAAACGGGGGAATTAGGTGGTATAATACATATGATAAAATTCGTGAGAATTCCCCCCCACACTTAGAAATGAATATTGCCCTCAATATTCAAAGTACCGGCGGTTATGCCGAAACTAAGAACGTAAAAGGGAAATACTACGGCCATTATTTAGAAAGATGATGTTTTTTTTTTTTTTTTTGAAACTTACATATATACACAACATGTGGGGCAACCCCCCCCCACACTAGGGTGGTAGAAAGATAGAAAGAAGTCAGAAATATGGGTGAAAACCCATATGGCATGCTACTGTTTTTGATTACCGAGTCGCTAGCTTGACTCGATCCCCGCATTCATTGGTTCATGGGGAAAGTTTGTAAGTCCGGGACAACCATGGATGGAATGTCCTCTCCAAAGTAATGCTTCACTCGATGACCATTCACTTTAAAATTAGGACCATCGGGTTGAGATAACTCAATGGTACCATAAGGATAAACCTTAGCGATAGTAAATGGACCAGACCAGCGGGATTTTAATTTTCCCGAGAAAATCTTCAATCTTGAGTTGAAAAGAAGGACTCGATCACCGGCGTTGAAAACGCGGTTTTTGATTTTTGAGTCATGAATCTTCTTTGTCTTTTGTTTATAGATCAAAGAGTTCTCGTAGGCTTGATCACGGAGTTCATTTAATTCATTCATTTGAACTTTCCGGTGATCACCAGCTGTCTGAATATCAAAGTTGGCATGTTTCAAGGCCCAGTATGCCTTGTGCTCGAGCTCAACCGGTAGATGACATGCCTTCCCGTATACAAGCTTGTATGGAGTGCACCCGATGGGTGTTTTATAAGCTGTACGGAAGGCCCAGAGTGCGTCATCTAACTTATCCGACCAAGAGGCACGGTTTTCACCAACCGTCCTCTCCAGAATTCTTTTTATCCCCCGGTTAGAAACTTCCACTTGCCCACTTGTTTGTGGGTGGTACGCAGTAGATAGACGGTGAGTTACACCATACTTCTGCATGACTCTATCAAATTGGTCATTGCAGAAATGCGTACCACGATCACTGATTATGGCTCGTGGAGTTCCAAACCTAGCAAATAGAGATTTCAAGAATTTCACAACAACTCGGGCATCGTTGGTGGGTAAAGCTTTTGCTTCAACCCATTTTGACAAGTAGTCAACGGCCACGAGTATGTATTTGTTACCACGGGAAGAAGGAAATGGCCCCATAAAGTCAATGCCCCATATGTCAAAAATCTCACACACTTGAATGGCGTTTTGCGGCATTTCATTCCTTTGTGAGATATTCCCGTGACGTTGACAAGCGTCACAGGTTTTGACAAATTCATGGGCATCCTTGTAGATTGTGGGCCAATAGAATCCGGAATCAAACACCTTCTTGGCGGTGTAGTTGGGGCTATGATGTCCCCCAGTAGGTCCAGAATGGCAAGCTTTGAGAATGTCAATAGCTTCCTGACCATATACACATCGCCGGATGACTTGATCCGCGCAAATTTTAAACAAGTAGGGGTCGTCCCAGAAGTAATGTTTCACATCTTTAAAGAATTTATTTTTCTGTTGGGACGACATCCCTTTCACCACAAAGTTACCCGCATGGTAATTTGCAAAGTCGGCAAACCATGGGGTAGAAGAGTCTCCACGAAAAGAAACCACATTGAGTGTTTCGAGAGGAAATGTTTCGTTTATTTCCTTTTTCTCAAACACATCTTGGTGAGGGTTCTCCAATCGGGACAGATGATCAGCAGCCAGGTTCTCAGCTCCTTTTTTATCACGAATACTGATATCAAATTCTTGTAGGAGGAGAACCCAACGGAGCAGTCTCGGCTTTGCATCTTGTTTTGCAAAGAGATATTTGAGAGCCGAGTGATCCGTATACACCACGCATTTTGTCAAGATAAGGTACGGCCGAAACTTTTCAAACGCATACACCACAACTAATAATTCTTTTTCCGTAGTGGTGTAATGGGTTTGAGCTTCAGTCATAGTTTTGCTTGCGTAGTGGATCGGCTGAAAATGCTTGGTTTTGCGTTGCCCCAAGACTGCACCGATAGCAAAATCACTTGCATCGCACATGAGCTCAAAGGGTAAATCCCAGTCGGGGGCAACTAGAATGGGTGCTTCCGTAAGCTTTTTCTTCAATGTTTCAAAAGATTTGATGCACTCAGGAGAGAAGATAAAAGGAGCATCTTTTTTGAGAAGATGGGTCATTGGCCGAGCGATTTTAGAGAAATCTTGAATGAATCTACGATAAAACCCGGCATGACCTAGAAAACTCCTAATACCTTTGACGGTAGTAGGATGAGGTAGTTTAGCAATAACATCAACTTTTGCTCTATCTACCTCAATCCCATTCTTGGAAATCTTATGGCCAAGGACTATGCCTTCTTTGACCATAAAGTGGCTCTTCTCCCAATTTAGACATAGATTGGTGTCTTCACACCGTTTTAGCATTTTGTCTAAATGGGAGAGACATGTGTGAAACTAGTCCCCAATGACCGAGAAGTCATCCATAAACACCTCCATTGTTTCCCCGATCATGTCGTGGAAAATTGCCATCATACATCGTTGGAACGTGCCAGGAGCATTACATAGGCCAAAAGGCATACGTCTGTAGGCAAACGTCCCGTATGGGCAGGTGAATGTGGTTTTCTCTTGATCCAGCGGATCAATGGGGATCTGAAAGTAACCTAAGAAACCATCAAGGAAACAATAGTATTCGTTCCCTGCTAATCTCTCAAGCATCTGGTCCATGAAGGGTAGAGGAAAATGGTCTTTACGGGTGGCTTCGTTTAACTTGCGATAGTCAATACACACACGCCATCCCGTAACCAATCGAGTTGGAATTAACTCGTTTTCTTCATTTGTGACAACAGTAATGCCACCCTTTTTTGGAACGCAATGAATTGGACTAACCCAAGGACTATCAGAGATCGGGTAAATCAAACCGGCGTCAAGAAGTTTGAGAACCTCTTGTTTGATAACCTCATGAATCTTAGGATTCACCCTTCTCTGATGTTGGACTGCTGGTTTGAAGTCATCCTCCATTAAGATTTTGTGAGTACAAAACTCAGGGTTGATACCCTTAATATCGGAGAGTTTCCAAGCAATTGCTTGCTTGTGTGACTTCAAGACCTTTATGAGAGCAGTTTTCTCCTCCTCAGTCAAGTCTTTAGCAATTATGACGGGTAATTTATCATCACCCTCCAAGAATGCATACTCGAGATGAGGAGGTAGGTCCTTAAGTTCAACCTCGGGAAATTCATCAGTAGAAGTTTGTACTGATTTGATTTCCTCAATTGTAATTTCTTTCGGAGGGAGTGAAGGTAATGGATCTTCATTAAGCAATTGCTCCAGATAAAGAATATCTCCCTCCGAATCATAAACACCATCAATTCCAGGCGGAATTGATTCATCAGTAGCAAGAAATTCATCGATCTCTTCCAGAAGGAAGTCACCTCCCTCAAACGGAGTGAGAGAGGGGGAAGAGTCGGCAATGATAGGTTGAGAAGATGTGGTGGAATTCCCACTCACAGAATTATGAAGATAACCAAGAAACTCTTGAGAGTACTCCTCTAAAGCAATATCAATTAAATCGACTCGATTAATTGATTCAGTGTCATAATTTGAGGAGTACCTCGAAGTTTGATCGAGGTTAAAGGTAACAGCTTCATTACCCACACGTAGAGTGATTTCTTGCTCGAATACGTCAATAAGGGCACGGCCCGTCCTCAAGAATCCTCTTCCAACAATGAGGGGAACTCGAGGATAGGCATCGAAATCAACAACCACAAAGTCAGCTGGAAAATGGAACTTTCCCACTTTCACGAATACATCCTCGGCAATGCCAAGAGGACGCGAGATAGAACGATCTGCAAGCTCAAGAGTCATGCATGTAGGAATAAGTTCCGGAAGAGAAAGTTTCTTCCACACTGAATACGGCATCAGATTGATGCTTGCACCAAGATCGGCGAGGGCAAAGCATTCAATCATCCCAGGAAAAACACAAGGAAGAAGAAATTTTCCGGGATCTCCCAGCTTCTCGGGAAGCTTTTTTAACAGAACTGCTGAGCAATTCTCATTCAAAGGAGTCTTAGCCATTTCAAACAGCTTTTCCTTGTTGCTCAACATGTGTTTGAGAGTAGATGCAAACTTGGGCATCAACATGATGGCATCCGCGAAGCTTATGTCAAAATGTAGCTCTTGGAAAATTTGAAAGAATTTTTCCATTTGATGACTAGCTTTCTCGCGGAGCTTTTGCTCATGTAAACGTGAGGGATAAGGAATAGAAGTTTTGGATTTAGGGTCACCAACTGGAGGTTCAAAAACAACTCCAGGTTTGGTATTGGGTTTCGGGACAACCTGAGGATGGACATTACTGGTACTTCCGTTATTAGTAGGAAGTTCCTTGTCCTTTGTCGCCTCAGGTTCACTTTCCACTACTTTGGGGAGAGAAGAAGAAGAGGTAGTAGGAATAGCGGGTCCAGCATATGAAGTACCACTTCTGGTTGTGATCGCCTTTGCATCGCCCCTCGGATTAGCGATCGTGATGCTAGGTAAAGTACCGAGCCCGAGGGCGATCATTTAAAGACTTCTTAATGTCAGCAATCTGGCTAACCAACAACCTATTCATTTCCTCTTGGGATTTCATGAATTGTTTCAACAACTCATCAGATGATGGTCCAGTTGGAACAATGGCTTGATTTTGCACAGGAAAATTCTGGCCTCTATTGTTTGGATTAGGGCCTTGATTTTGAAAATTTCCTTGATTATTGCCATGAAAGTACCCTTGGTTGAAATTTCCCTGACCTGGGTTTCTATTGAAATTTCCTTGGTGTTGGAAATTTTGATTCTGATTTTGAAAACCGTTGTTTGGACTGAAATTACCTTGGTTTTGAAAACCTTGGTTTGGTCTATTTTGATTTTGATTACGGTTTTGGTTGAAACCGGGAGGTCCAGGGTAGTGGTTAGGACGGTGGTTCGGGTCTATAGGAGCACGATATTGGTTGCCTCCTTGGTTAGAAAACCCGCCCACAGCATTAGCTTCAAAAGGGTTACCATCGGTGGCCATACAGTTGTAATAAGCATGGGGGCCACCACAAGTAACACAGACTTCCACTTTCTTAACTTCAGCAGGAGGTGAAGTTTGTGGAAAAGAGACTTTCTTCTGGTTGGAGAGAACCAAAGCTTGAATAGCTTCCGTGAGTTTGTCAATTTTAGCATCGGTGCTAGACTGACTCACGGGCGATGAAGAAGAAGAAGGACCAACACTGACTTGGGAAACAACCGGCTTGCTTCGTGCAGTTCGGACTTTAGACTTGTTTTCGATGATCGCTAAAGCTTCTTTGACAGTTTTGCTTAGGAAATTTCCTTCCGCGGAGGAATTGAGAGAATCTTGATCAGATTGACTCACTCCATTATAGAAAGTATCGAGTTGCATCAACTCGGAGAAACCGTGGTGAGGACATTTGCGAAGCAATTCCTTAAAACGATCCCACGATTCACTGAAGGATTCATCAAACTTTTGAGTGAATTTGATGATTTCATTTTTAAGACTCGTGGTTTTGGAAGGTGGGTAGAATTCATTCACAAATTTCTTCACCAGATCTTCCCATGTCTCAATTGACTGAGGGGGTTGTTTTTCAAGCCAAATCCGGGCTTGCCCCTCAAGAGAAAATAGGAACAGAAGAAGCTTAACAGCATCAGTAGGGACATTCTTATACTTGATGGTAGATGCAATCTTGTTAAACCATCGAATATGAGCATGAGGATCATCCCGCTCAAAACCGTAGAACTGATTTGAGGTTACAAGATTCAGTAACCCGGTCTTGAGTTCAAAATTTTCAGCCACAATGGCTGGTACAACAATAGCATCTCCATACCCGTCGATGGGTGCCTGGAGAAGCTCACACATAGGGCGTTCTCCCGCCATGGTAACGGAAGTAGTGTGAGCAGTCCGGATCTCAGATCCGACTGATGGAGCAGAAAGTCTACGGACACGCCTTCTTGGAATCCTGACAAGCTCACGAAATGGGCTCACAGATCTAGAAGAGCGAGTGCGCATACACTAGAGTTAACTCTAAGGAATCTCAGAGTTAAGGAGAGAAATGGGAATTATGAAGACGTTTTATAAAAATGGGGTGAGAAAAATCTTTATGGGTTTTGGTTCGACAAGTAGATATCACAACAAAATCAATTAACACAAAATCGAGGCAAAACAACAGTGAACTTAACCAATAATCACAATATGAATGGCTTCTTTGAAAAAGGTACACCAAATCACAAGGACACAAAGGCAAGTTTTAAATCTTTTGTTCGGGAACTTATTATGGTCGCACCCCAGTTAGGTAGTGCACTGCCTTGGTTTGCGGTGGTAATCTTTTAAGTTGTTATTATTAAAGAAAACGACAAATCTTTTTGTATTTTATTTTTGATACATATATAGAAACAAAAGGAAAATATTTTTGTGTTTATATCGTTTTTACTGTTTTTTTGGGTTTTGGTTTTTATAAGAAAATATGGATATATATAGATAGATATGGATGATATGAACAAAGAGTGAGTATTCAAACTACTAATCTGCTAAACGGAAGATAATCAGCCTGACTCCCGCGGCGCCAAAAATTTGATCTGCGCAAAACCGTCAAGTTTTCTCACGCAAGGTGACCACTTGTGAATGGCCAACTGTAAGAAACTTAAAACAGCTTAAGCACGAATGCAATGAAGATCTGGGGAGTATAGTGTTTCCCCGGGTCGTTATGTCCCAGCGAGCTATGCAATGGATCACCCAACGAATAGTGATCGAGAGATTCGAACGGAAAAAGGGATTTGTGAATAATTATAACTACAGAAAAAGCCAACAAATTACAACGGCTTAAATGCAAATTAAAGGAAATTAAAAAGATAAAAACTATTAAATAAACGCTATCACTATATTTAAAATGATGTTTTTGGTTTTATGTTTTTATAAAAACTGAATTAAAAACTACGTAGCGTACAAAATAAAAAGTGAAACTAAAACAATATTAATCCTAAAAATATGAAAATGATATTTTTACAAACCTAATGATAAAAGAAAATTTATAGAAAAAGAATATTATTTTTACAACTATTTAATTAATTATTATTAATTAAAAACTAATTTTAACTATTTAATAATAACCTAAAATACAAGATAATATGAAATAAAGCTAGAAAAATAAAATTATGACTTATAAAATCTAAAATATCAAAATAGAATTTTCAAAACTATTTTTGTAATTTTCTGATTATTTTTGTATTTTCTAGGAATTAAAAACTATTAAAACTAATTAAATTATTTAAAAATACAAATTTAACTAAGAAAAATCTAGAAAAATATTTTTTGACTTTTTATATTTATCTTAACCTAGGAAAAATGAAAACTTATTTTTTGAAACTTTTCTGAATTAATTGTATTAAAAGCTAATTAAAAAGGCCTAAAAATTAATTTAAATGCAGAAAAATAGCAAACCAACTTAGAAAAATCTGAAAATTTCAGGAAAACTTTAAAATTATATTTGGAATCTAGGAAAAATGGAAAAACAAGTGCTTATGTGTAGGAATTTGAAACTGCTACCACTAGTGCTTATAAATAAGCACTTGAATAAGCCAAATGATCAAAACAAGCACCAACTGTTTACAGAAGCTAAAATAGGCTACAAGTACTTAAATGCAACTGATCTTGACTGCTTTTAATCACTGGAATACAACTAGAACAGATTTGACTTATTTAGCCAATGAGCTTAAAAACAGTTTCAGGTATCTACTTGCAGCCACAAAATAAGCACTTAAATAAGCTAGAAACTAGAAAGCAAGTAATGAGACCTCAACTAGACCTGGTTAACTACTTATGACCTAAATACCAACCCTAGACAAGCTCTTATGAGCCCTGTGCAAGCTTGCATAAAACTGAGAAAAACTCAGTTTAAACTGAGAAGTGTGAACAGGGCACTTGGGACCTAAAAGAGAAGCAGTTTTGAGGCTTCTAAAAAAATTGCAAAAATCTAATAAAATGGTGATAAGAAAAAAGACCAGTTGAAGTTTTTAAAATGCCAAGTTTCACTTTATGTGGCTCAAAAATGAGCTCATGAAAATTCCTTGCAGTTGGGCTCAAAACAGATTTTCCAAGTTGTGACTTTTGACAACAGTTGAGAAAGTTTGACTTTCATGAACTTTGATTCCAATTTTATGACTGATATTGATGTAATATGATGGAACAAGTACAATGCAAGCAATGTTTATTGAATCTTAACACAAAACAAGGTTTTGCTTATCCAAATTTTCAACAGATAAGCAGTTGAGATGGATTATATGAAATGTTGACTTGGAGCTTTTTGCAGGCACAAAATGAGACAGAGATGAGTATACTTGAGCTAAAAAAACATAACACCATAAGTTCTAACCACTGCATAGGTCTCTAAGACAGTATTGACAGTCAATCCAAACACCCTTGATTTCACTGATTTGTAAATTAAAACTAAGCTAACACGGAACAAGCATAGATTATGATCAAACTAACTTTACTTAACCTAATTACTACTAATCCAACAGGTTTGAACAGATTATAACAACGAAACATATATGCAATAGGATCTTGAAAATTACTTACAAAAGGGTCCTAGCCACTATGGCTTGAAACTGAATGAAACAAGAACACAGTACCACTAGCCTATTCAAACCAACCCCAATGACTAAAGATCAACCCAAATCCATGGCTGCTTCAACCCATTTCCAACTCTGCAACATTTTTGCCCATTTTTGACTTTTATTGACCAAACTCCAAAAATGCTTGAGACTTGAATATTAGCTTGTAAAAAGCTATGATAAGCTTATAGAAGCTAGTTTGAGATTGAAACGAGCTGTACATTAAAAGCTTAAACAAAGGAGTTTGAAAATCAAAATTCCAACAGTGGATATAAATTATAGACAATGAACATTAGCTTGAATTGATATTTAAACAGAGTTGCAATACATTAAAACTATTATGTTTGATACAAAATAACTTGAGATTACAGTTGAAAAGCTATTTAAGACATGAAAGGCTTAAAAATGACATACATTTAAGAAAATAAAACTAACTACTCTTGCTTCTCTGTCTTCCTCCTCATTTTATACCCAAAATGTCTTTCTCTCACCTCTCTCTTCAAATCCCACTAATAATTTCGGCCCTTGGATTGCTGAAATAGATTTTGGCCGTTGATTGGAAATTGGCGTAAAACTTGTTTTAACATTTGGAGATGGCAGAGTTAGGTTTAGTGGGCATTAAATGCATCCTTGGAGTGTTGTGTTTGGAGGAGGGTAGGGATGATGATGGTGGAGTGTTAGCAGGTGAGTTCAGGAAGTGATGATGGTGAAGTGGTATCTCGTGAGGGAGAGGAAAAGAGAAGTCAAATGTGTTTGACGGAGATTAAATAATAGGGGGTCCAAATTGCATTTGACAGGGGGTCACTTGGGAAGGCAGGGGTCCAAAAGGGAAATGACAAAGGCCAAGGGTGTAGGTTTAAGGTTTTAATACAAGGACCTTTGTGCAATTTAGAAAATGTAGGGACTAGAACTGCCAATTCATCAAAGATGTTTCAGGGGCTGAAATTTACAAGTTCCAAAAGTATAAGGACCAAAGCTGACATTTTCCAATTTCCAGGGACCAATTTTGCCAATTTTCAAAGTTGGAGGACCAAACTTGTAATTTTCTCAAACTTTTGATATTTTTCACCAAAGGACTAATTTTGACAAATTTTGATTTTAAAAGGACCTTTGGTGATTTTTCTTTTGAAATTAAGTGCTCGGGACTATTTGACAACTTTTGAAACTTGGGGCTGAAACGCCAATTATGCAAACTTAGCTCATTTTTCATCCGATTTTAAACATTTTGCATCTGAAACATATAAAATGCAATTTTGGAATATTTTCAGTATTTTGATGCATTTCTGAGCATTTTTAGACGTTTTGCAGTTCAGATTGACTCAAAAATGATGAGTATTTACACACTCATCAAAGATCTTTCCTACAGAAATCTTGTGGTGGAACAAATCAATCAAGGACCCCTTGCTTGGATGACTTGTAGAATGCTCGTGATCTCGCCTTAGAGAATGACCTATATGAGAATCACAATAAAAGAAATAATAACTACTCTCTAGATCAAGTGATCTTTTGTTAGAAGAGTGTAAAAATATATGAAAGAGTTTGTAAGAAGAGGGGTAAGTAAAAATGAAGAAATGGCTCTCTATTTATAGGCAAATTCTTGCCACTGTTGAACGGATCCCACGGATCCCTTGCGAGGATCCGTCTAGTGTAACAAGGGATCCGTGAGCCATCTGCTCATGGGTTTTTGGGTTAAGGGTCATGGGTCATGGGTCTTAGATTATAGACCATGGGTATCTAAATAGATACAATGTATCTAATAGATGCAATGCATCTAGACAATGGGTGTGGGTTAACTTCATGGGTTATGGATATGCTCCATGGGTATGGGTCATGGGTTGTGGTTTTTACCCATCCTAATAAACTATTACAACAATTTGTATTAAATGACTATATGTAGATGCTTTACAAAAATAACATGCATCCTTATAATTTTTGTTAAGAATTAGAAATTCCAGGTATTAAAGAGAGTGGTCACCTCAAGTATATGTAATCGTTAGAAAGCTCGTAGTCACAGTGCTTTTATGTTAAGTAGTATTTAGTTTAGTAACACCGTGGAGGACGGACGGGTCATTACCCACTGTATGCACGATCCACGACCCGTTGTGTGGCGTTTTATTGTAAAACTATAAATACTCTCTACCTTCCAAGGTAGAGAGTTGGAGCTCATAATAAGAATTTTCTTTCTCTCTCTAAAGTTCCCTAAACCTCTAACTTTCTCTCTCTAGAATTCCACTTATACGACTACTTTGTGTTATGGTTTGATGTGTATGTGAAATCCAATATCCTACAATTGGTGTCAAGAGCCATGGTTAGATCATATCTTACATATCTTTGGATTTCTAGTGGTTTTAGGTGGTTTTTGAGCTTGAAAAAGTTTAGTGGTTTTTGCATCATTTGGTTGATTTCTAATGTTAAAGTGTGGATTTTGGTAGTACTTTTGTGTTTAGAATCATCACAAGTGTTTAGGTTTTGATTTAGAAGGTTTGAATCATAGTGGTTGGGTTGTTTTGGATTGAAAAGTGGTGTTTATGTGTTTTTCATGCTAGCTGACTTGAGCAGGAAAAGTTTCTTGGTAGCGACTTGCTTTACAATTTGGTAGCGGGTTGTAGTTGAAAGTCTTAGCGAGTTGGGTTAGCGACTTGTCTAGTGAGACAAGCCGAAAAAAGTACAAGTAGTGGATTCTCCACTACACGTAGCGACTTGGTGTAAGTTAGCGACTTGTACTTTATTTTGACAGCGACTTGGTGATAAGCGAATTGCTGTCAAAATTTTGCTAGCGACTTGGATTGTAGCGAGTTGTTATATAGCGACTTGGGACTATAGCGACTTGGCACTTAGCAACTTGGTTCAAATTTTTTAGCGACTTGGTGATTTCCTTTAAATACGGTTTTCTCTTGATTCATAAATCCGTGAAAGAATCTATTTCTCGGTTTAATCATAGAGTTATAAAATCCCGTTTAACTTGTCATCATGTCTACCAACGTTCCTACAATCATCTGCTTGTTGCGAGGATGTTCAAGCGGCTGGTTGGACACTCGTCCACCCATGCTTGATGAAGCTGACTATGACTCTTGGGCTCAACGAATCAGATTGTACTGTCTTGGTAAAGAAAATGGGGTTAACATTCTCAAATCCATTGATGAAGGACCTTACTGAGTTGAAACTACTAGAGATATACTTGATACTGCTGAAGATGGAACTTTGATTCGGAATGGACAGGACCAAAGATGTATGATGAGCTTGACGATAAGGAGAAAACGAGATTCGATGCAGATATCCGAGCTTCCAACATTATCTTGCAAGGTCTACCAAAGGACATATACAAGCTTATCAATCACAACAGGGCAAAAGCGTATGGGATAATGTCAAGATACTTCTTTCTACGGTTCACGAGCTAAGCATTGAAGACCGAGAATCACAATTTGTATGATGAATTTGAGCACTTCAAGATGAAACAAGATGAAAGTGTCTATGAGTACTATGTGAGATTTCATAAGCTGGTGAATGACATGAGGAACATCGTAATGACTATGCCTAACATTCATTTGAACTCAAAATTTGTAAACAACATGAATCGAATGGCACAAATTTGTTATACGTGAAGCTCACTAAAGGATTGAAGAATACTAACTATGAGCAACTCTATGCCTTCCTTCTTGGAATGAGAGACATGCCATGTTTGAAAGAGGATTCTTGAACAATTCAAAACAAATCCAGGAGAGACAAGCTCATCAAATGATTCAACCGCCTTCTACTCAAACATTGGGATTACCACTAAAGCTTCACAAGTTATACCCATGGGTGATGGAACTCACAAACTCATTCCAGATCCAAAGTTCAAACAAAGCGATCTTTGATGCACTGCGTGGGTAACGTCATTAATCAATTGGCTCTCCGATTAGTCAAAACATGAATTCTCCCCCCAAACCAACAACAACCTCGAACACTTCTAACCCACACAATCAAGCTCTTGTCAAAGATGGGAAAATTGTTGTGCAACCGTTCAGGAAAAGACAGTATGATCAAGGAAGAGGAGGAGGTGGTAGAGGTTATGTTGTATCGAATCGAGGAAGAAATCAAATCAAGGTCAAACTAAGCCAATCAAATGCTATAAGCTGTGGTGGTGAGGGAACATTGCAAGGAACGCACATCTCCAAAGCGTCCAGAATCGACTACCAGAGATAAGATCTTTGCTTGTACAAGCTCGGGATAATGGTGCTGCGTTGGATGAAGAGGAGTTATTGTTTCTTCTTTGAGGGCAATGCCAAGACCTATGATGCGAGATGTGGATGGCAGACCAATCAGGAGATAGGTCACAATCATCGAACGCCTTTCAAGTCGTGATTGTGATGCATACGGACTTCGATGTGGATGATGGACCTCACGCACACACAATTTTATGGCTAGCATTTCTCCAATGGTTTCTCCCAAGGTCTCTTCTTCACCACAAGCTGGCCCATCCAAAGACAAACTCATCTCGGAGGTATTAAAACTATACGATGATGTTGATGTACAAAAGATGCATGACAAAGTACAATCAACTGAAACTATTGAATCAAATATTGAAAACATGGGTAATATCAATGTTGTCCCATATGATCAATATGTGAAACAAAGTGAAAGTGAAATTGTATCAAGTGATGCATCTTCTGCGGTCAACAATGACTATGTTTTTGATGAATACATGCATGTGCCCCGATGATCTTTGTTATCTCGTCTGAATGCCTATAAAGAACGTGTTGCTATTTATGAACAACGTGCTAAATTTGAGTTGACCACCGTGGCGAGGAAATGGATGACCAAATGCGTACAACTATTAGAAAAAGTAGGTTTAGAGAAGAAGTATTAAAACAAGAGTTAAACTCCTTACAAGAAAAACTTTCAAAAGCTGCTAAGCAAAAACAAGAACTTCAAGAAAATGTTAAAATGCTTAAGCAAGAATTCATGCTAAGGAATCAAAACTTTTGAATGATTTTTCTAATCTAAAAACCTTGAAAAACAAGCTTGAAAATAAGTTGTACGTACAAGGAAACACCATTCAGATTGCTCACATGATCACTAAGCATAGAGTCCTAAGCGATAAGCATAGCATTCCATTTGTTGAGGAACCAAATCCAGAGGTCATTAAAAGGCTAGAAATGCTCATAAGGTTCTTTATGATGGCAAGGAAATCCTTAAACCTAGACAGAAACCTAGTTGCGTTGAGTGCACAAAGGAAGATAAGAAATCAGATGAAATCACTAGGGAAAAGTTAAACAAGAAACTAGATGATCCAAAATGTAAAGAAAAGAAAGTAATCATCACACCCCATGATTACAAAAAGGAGAATAGGATTGCCTTAAACAAGTTTAAGCCTCAGACATTGTTAACTCCGAACAAGTGTTCGGAAAATGGATTTAGATAAGCGAAAGGCTGAAAATATTGTTGAAACCAACCCCCCTTTGGAAAATGCCTGAGAGCGTGTATCCTCCAAATACACCAATGCATCTAGTTCCTAGAACAATTGCCACTAAAAGCAAGACCTTAATCAATCAATATGTTATCTTTCAACTATTTGTTGATTTTGAGAAAACTTGCAAGAAAAGGATCACACCACTGGTATAACTGAAGGAGAAAGAGGTTTTGAGCAAACTAAAGAATGTTATTTAATTGAAGTCATGCCTTTCTTTAAACAACTAAAAGATCACTTTGAGAGTCTTAAAAGGGAATGAATTCAGACATTAAAGAAATGGAAAAAGAATTTGATGCTATGATAGTTGAGGTTAGTGACTATGAGCGAGCATTAAAATATAATGAGATTGAAAGGAAGAACTTGCATACAATGAATGAGAATATGATTTCTGAATGTATTGCTCAATATGTGTTTTCTTTGCTACAACTTGTTCTATTAATGCTTCTCAATTTCATGAATTATCTGTTGCCCTGAAAGTCTCCCATGATCGTGTCATTGAGCTTGAAAAACTAATTCTAAATTAACTGAGAAAATTGAACTGGATGATCATGACAATTTGGTTAAACATTTTTCTAAACTGAAAGTTGAGCATTTTAATTTACAACTAAAATATCAACATCTTAAAGAAAATGTCAAAACTTCAAATATCAAGACATCCTCGGATGCTCGAGTTTGATGCAGTTTTTCAAATTAACAAACGTGATGAACAGATTCAAGCTCATTGCAACACGATCAGAAAGTTGAAAGCCCAAATCTCTCAATTAAAGGGTCAAAAGAACAATAAGACAGGCTCCCAAATGCCTCCTCCTTTAGATTCTCAGAATTCTCAAACTTTTCATCTTCAAAACTTAGTTAATGCCTTACAAAAGGAAAACGAGAGTTTTCTAGAAGAAAATGAAAAAGTTAAACGAAATTTTAAAGAGTTATATGATTCAATAAAAGTCACCCGTGACCAAAACAACGAAAAAATAACGTCTTTACAAAAGGAAATTGAGAATCTGAGAAGTCAGGAAAATGGGAAACTACCACTTGTTTTCAATAAAAATGTTGTCTCAAAGTCACCCTTAGATTGCAAATACACTTGTGACGATTAAATATATTCCTCCTCATCTTAGGAATAATGAACATGCTTTTCATGACTACTGTGCTCACCTTAAGGATAATCTAGAATGTCTCCGTGAGATTGTCGAAGAGGATTTCATTAACAAACCTCTTGATAGTGAAATTAGGTTTGCTTGCCTCCAGGTCAAACGATCTCAAGAGCTGCTAGAATGTGTAATTGCAACATGTCCCAAATCCTTAACCTTAGGTGCAAAAGGCAAAGCTGTGATGCTTTGTTCTATGCCTAGTCTTGAGAGCCTTCAAACCATTCTAGGCCAGTTTTAAGAAAGTATACATCAATGTGTCGTCTAGTATCTGATCCTTGCCGCGTCTAGTTAGGGAATGCAAAAGTAGATCAATGATGAGTGTCTAAATACTCATCATTTTGTACCCAAAGCTACAAAAGCATCACTGAAAACACTCGAAATGCATCAAAAGATAAAAATATCACAAATAAGTGTTTTATGTGTTTCAAATGCAAAAATACCAAAATCGGGTGAAAAGCGATATCAAGTTTGCATAATTGGCGAGTTTTAGTTCCCCAGTTTCAAAGTTGTCAAATCTAGTCCCTGGTCATTCCAAAACTTATAAAAAGTCATAAAAGGTCCTTGGGAGTCACAAGTTGTGAGAAATTGTCCTTCAAAGTTTAAAATTGTAAAATGACAACTTTGGTCCCTAAACTTTGAAAAATGTCAAAAATAGTCCTTGGATTTATAAAATTGGAATTTTATGCAAAATTGGTCCTTGTACTAACCATTAATTGCAGGTTTAGTCCTTGTGTGATGTTTGGGGAAAGTTCAAATCAGGCCCTTCATTTTCAGAAAATACAAAAATGGTCCTTGTGATATTATAAGCTACAAACCAAACCGGGCCCCTTTATATTATTTACTGACCCAACACCAACCCGATGACCCAACCCACGTTTTAAAATATAAAAACCGCCATCACTGTTCATCCTCCTCACCCTTTCCTGCAACTCCAAAACCAGGTGGTTTCACCACCACCTCACCACCTTTCCACCTCACTACCTACTCTCCCCTCTCATCCCTTCCACCTGTATACCAGTGATGAGTGTGTAAATACTCATCATTTTTGTACAAAATAAACTGCAAAATCATCTGAAAACACTCAGAAACACATCAAAATGATCAAAATATCACAAATCAGTGTTTTATGTGTTTTAAATGCAAAAATATCAAAATCGGATGAAAAACATATCAAATTTGCAAAATTATTGTTTTAGTCCCCAAGTTTCAAAAATTGTCAAAAGCAGTCCACTGAGCATAATTTCAAAAGTAAAGTCACCAAAGGTCCTTTTAAATCATAAGTTGTCAAATTTAGTCCTTTGGTGAAAAATATTAAAAGTTTGAGAAAATTGCAAAAATGGTCCCTCAAGTTTAAAAGTTGGCAAATTGGTCCACTGGAAAATGTGAAAATGGCAACATTGGTCCTTGTACTTGTGAGATTGTCACTTTTGGTCCCTTGAAACAAGTTTGATGAATTGGCGACTTAGGCCCCTCAAGTTTGAGAATTTACACCAGGCCCTTGGTTATTAAACCCTTTCAAACCAATTTGGACCTTTGATACTATTCGGACCCACTGTCAAACTGAATTGTGAACCCCCCTATTATTAACACCACTTGGGTCAAATCTGGTAAAACACCTCAACCCGCCAAAAAAGTCCACCATCTACCTGCTTTCTCTGCAACTCAGAACACCCATCCCCCCTCCTCAATCCCACTCTCCCATGTTCCCTCATCCAACTAGCACCAAGCTTCATTAATTGCTCCCCAACCCCTCACTCAACCCCCATGGGAGAAAAGAAAATGGCCAAAATCATTTGAATGGTTGGGATTATTTTCAAGCCATCCAATGGCTAGATTGATGGGAAAGATTGAAGGAGAGAGGCAAAGAGTTTGGGTTATAAAAAGAAGGCAAAAGGAAGCAAAAAAAGGAGTCTTCTAGTTTTATTTTTTACTTATGTCGTTTTATGTTAAATCATCAATTCATGTTAGACTTGTATTATTTTGTTAAAGTGTATCAAACTAAAGTATTCTAATGTATTGCAATTAATTTCAAGCATTAAATCCAGTCTATGTTTACAATTCAAGTTTTATGGTAACTGTTTCAATTTGCCATTTCAAATACTCATATACAAGTGTTTAGAAGTTTATTTGAAAGCTCATATAAGCTTGTATAAGCTTATCACAGACTTTTGACAAGCTTCACATTCAAGTTTCCTATCATTTTGATCCTTGGTCAACAAAAGTCAAAAGCGAGTCAAAAATAGCGATGGAAATGAACATGGGTTGATCTGAGGTGGATTGGGTTGGATTTGAGTTAGTTGGGTTGAAATTTAGGTTAGTGTTCACTGGTTGTTGTTGCAAGCCATTGTGGCTTAGGACTACTTGTAAGTTATTTCCAATTTTATAGCATAATCTTCTCTTGTGGTTTAAAATAAGTTTTATCTGTTCAATAAGTAATAATTAGGTCAGTTAATCTTGGTTTGATCAATATCCTTATTTGATTTAATCTATAGTCTTGTTTTACTTTACTTGTCTGTTGATATAGGAGTGTTTGGTTTTGTAGCTTTATCTGCCTTAAAGACTTTTGCAGTAATTGAAAAGCATTGGGTCATGCTTTGTTACCCCAATTGAACTTAACTCTGTCTTAAAATTGCATGTTCAAACAACCAAAGTAAAAATTGCACTAAATCTGTCTTAACGCTTCTTACTTGCACATGGATTTTGGATTTGAAATCTCTGAATTAGTGTTTAAAAGTGTTAAACATAGGTTGCATTGTGCTTATTCTCCCTATATCAACTTAGTCAATAATTTGGATTCAAAGTTCACTTTAGTCAAAGTTTCATTATTTCTTCAAAAGTCAAAAGTACTTAAATCTGTTTTTGGGGCAAATACAAGGAATTTTCATGGCTTCATTTTTGAGCCATTTTAGTGGAACTTGTCATTCTAAAGCGTTTAGTTGGTCTTGTTACTTATTAGCATTTTTGTGAATTTTACAAATATTGGTACAAGCTCCAAATAAGCTCCTTTACTTGGGCTGTCTCCCTTGCTCCACTTGTCTCGGTTGGTCTTGAGATTTTCTCAGTTTGTGCAACTTGTGCACAGAGCTCAAAAGAGCTTTCCATGGCCTGATTTTTGGTACAATTAATCTCAACCAGGTCTGGAACAAGTTCCAATTCATAGTTTTCATTTTGAGCTTATTTTCAAGCTTGTGCTTGTGCTTAAAGTTGGTACCAGTGTTTCTTAACTTTTAGCTCAAACATCAAATCGATCAAACACAATGAATCAGTGGTATTACCTTGTTGAAACTTGTTCCATTTTAGTTATTTTAGCTTATCACGAGCTTGTGTTTCGAGTTTGGTAGCTTTTGGTGAGCTTTTGGCTTATTAAGTGATTATTTCAATAAGCATTTCCACATCAGTTGCATATTTCTCCACATAAGGGCCTGTTTTTCCATTTTTCTCACATTCCTAATATTATTTTAAGCATTTCCTGAATTTTTCAGATTTTTCCTAGCTTGTTTGGTATTTTTTTGCATTTTATCTAGTTTTTAAACATTTTTAAATAGTATTTAATACAAAAAATTAAGAAAAGTATCAAAAAATAATTTTCATTTTTATTAAGTTAAGATAAATATAAAAAGCCAAAAAAGTATTTTTCCCAAATTTTCTTAGTTAAATTTGTATTTTTAAATAATTTAATTAGTTTTTAATAGTTTAAAATTCATAAAAAATAGAAAAATAATCAGAAAAATACAAAAATAGTTTTGAAAATTCTAGTTTGATATTTTAGACTTTTCCATTTCTTAATTTTATTTTTCTAGCTTTAATTCCTAATTTCTTGTATTTTAGGTAATTATTTAATAGTTAAAAATAGTTTTTAATTAATAATAATTAGATAATTAGTCATAAAAATAATTTTCCTTTTCTATAAAGTTTCTTATATCATTAGGTTTGTAAAAATGTATTTTTCATATTTTTAGGACTTTTAGATTTCACTTTTTATTTTTATGCGTTTACATTATTTTTTTTAAGCGTAAGTTTTAGTTTTAATTTTTAAACGTTCATCATTTTAAATATAGTGATAGCGTTTATTTAATATATTTTATCTTTTTAATTTCCTTTAATTTGCATTTAAGCCGTTTTTGTTTGTTGGCTTTTCTGTAGTTATAATATTATCACAAATCCCTTATTCAAACTCCTCGATCACTAAAGCGTTTGATAATCCATTGCACAACTTCATTTGGGACATAACGACCGGGAGACCCTATACTCTCGGATCTTCATTGATTTCGGTGCTTAGCGGTTTTAAGCAGTTCGGTCCGTCATTCACAAGTGGCGGGCTTGTGTGATTTAGCTTATTGTTTTGCGGCATCAAATTTTGGCGCCATTGCCGGTGAGTTAGTGCCTAATTGTCTTCGTCTAGCAGATTAGTTGTTTGAATACTCACTCATTTGTTCATATCATCCATCTATCTATCTATATATATATCCATATTTTTATTTAAAAATCCAAAACCCAAAAAGCAAAGCGTATAAAACACAAAAATATTTTTTCTTTTGTTTCTATATATGTATCAAATATAAAAAAAAAATACAAAAGATTAGATGTTTTTCTTTAATAATAACAACTTAAAAGATTACCACCAAAACCAAGGCGATTACTACCTAGCGGGAATGCGACCGTAATAAGTTCGAACTAAGATTTAAAACTTGCCTTTGTGTCCTTGTGATTGGTGTACCTTTTTCAAAGAAGCCATTCATCTTGTTATTATTGGTTAAGTTCCTTTGTTGTTTTGCCTCGATTTTGTGTTAATTGATTTTGTTGTGATATGGCGTTTGAGAACCGGAAAACCCATAAAGATTCTTCTCACCCATTTTTATAAGCGTCTTCATAATTCTCATTCTCATCTGAAATATCTTCATAATTCCATTCCTCTCCTTAGCTACGAGATTCCTTAGAGTTAACTCAGTGCATCTTTTCGTTCTTAGATCATTGAGTCCTTTCGTGATTTAGCAGAAATTCGAAGAGCGTTCTCGTGGCGTCTTTGCCCAAATAGTCGAACCGAGATTATTACTATTTCAAAACAACACCATGGCAGAACGAGCGTACTATGGCGGAAATGCTCAGGCACCATAGGGTTATGGAGATGCCATCGTTTTACAGTTATCGGTTGATCACTTGAATTGAAGACACATTTGATCCGACTTGTGTCTACAAAATCAATTCGCGAGATACGTCGAGAAGACCGGTATGCACACATCCGTTGGTTTAACAAGTTGACTTCAACTATCAATTTCAAGGATGTGCCACAAAAAGTGATCAAGCTGATGCTATTTCCATTCTGCTTGAGGCGATTTGGTGGAAAAAGAACCCCCTCGATCCATCGAAACTTGGGAGGATCTTGTTCAAAAGTTTGTCAACTATTTCTTTCCTCCATCAAAGAGCACTATCTTAAAAATGAAATTTCTGTTTAGTCAAAATTCGATGAAAACTTTGGAGGCATGGGAGAGATTCAAAGATCTCCTGGGAAATGCCCCATCATGAATTCACGAATTCAACAAGTCAATATCTTTTATAATGGGTTGAGCTTGTAGCGATCAAGATTCTTTGAGCAGCATCTGCGGGTGGCAATATCTTGAATCGTAGACCTAAAGATGTGCTTGAAATTTGCGAGAATAAATCAAAAGTTCCTATTTCTCGAAACAAAGTCAATGTTCGAACACTCACTGCTACATCCAGTAACTCTTACGAGTTAGCGACTCCGATAGCGGCTCTAGCGGACATGATCCATTGTATGATAAAAGAGGTAAAGGAAATCAAAAGCGAAATTCATAAGTCGGAACCAATCAAAGCCATAAACAAGGTGTGTGAAATTTGTGAGTGGTCCTACGCGTATTATGATTGTCAAGCAACCGATGCTTCTTTTTACCAAGCTCCGTAGGCTGCTGTAAACCACAATCAATACCGACCACAAGGTGATCCTCACTACCGGCACTACTGGCGGTATGACACCACTGGTTTCCTCTGGCCGCAAAACCATGGCAATCAAACCATGGCAATCAAAATCGCTTTGTTCGAGATCAAGGACACAACTTCCATAACTCTCAAAATTTCAATCAAAACCGGAACAATTTCAACCAACCATATCAAGCTCTTAATCATCAAAGTTATCAACAACCTCCTCAAGCTCCCATACCAAATGACTTCATGAAAATGGTAGTCAAACATCGTTCAATGCAAACTCGGATCAACAACATGAGAGGTGAGCTAAAAGGGAAATTGATACCACATTATCTCGGCGGAAATGAGTTAAAGAATATGATGGCGGTTTCATGAACATGAATATGAACAAAGCCTCATCATCTTACGGAAGGACTCCCAAGCAATACTATTCCCAATCAAATGCTTGAGTTGAAAGAGTCACCACTAGTGGTAAGGCGCACAATGGACCTCACGACTCCTATGCCCCCCTCTCGCGTGGCATTAAGTCAAGTTACCAAGGAGACAACGGACAAGGTGCATTATTCACCGAAATACCGCACCGTCCTGCACCGGTAGTCCAAACTTTAAGTCCGGAACCGAGTTCCAAAGAAAAATCTGAGCGAGAAAACTTCCATTCAGGCTCAAAAGTCTAGTCGACTTCCTACCCATCAGAATGAATGATGAGAAGCTCAAAGACAAAAACAAAGAGCAAATGGAAAATTTTTCCAAATCTTCAATGAGCTTCACTTTGATATAAGCTTCGTTGATGCTCTCGTTCTAATGACTAAATTTGCATCCAGCAAGGCTTACTCACCAACAAAGACAAGCTATGAGAGATGGCTAAAACTCCTCTCGATGAGCAATGCTCGTGACCATTCTTAATAAGCTTCGAAAAGCGAAGATCTGGCCGGTTTCTAATCGTGTGATTTCAGGGATGTTTCAATGCTTTCCTTGGCGATCTTGGCGTAGCATTAACCTCATGCCACTCTCGGTATGGAAAGCTGTCTCTTCGAACTTTCATCCACTCGTATGACACTTTCGAGCTAGCGGGCCGTCACCGTAACTTCGTCCACTTGGATAGCCAGGGATGTCGTGATGAAAGTGGGGAAAGTTTCACTTTCATCGCGACTTTGTTGTAGTAGACTTGATGCAGATCCTAGAGTTCCCCTTATCTTAGGAGAGCTTTCTTAGAGCAGTGCGTGCTCGATTGATGTGTTTCTTGAAGAGTTGACCATACGGGTTGACAACGAAGAGCTCGCATGAATATCAGCGAGAACTCCAACCTCTATAAGCGAGTGTTGCCACAATTGATCAAAAATCAGAAAAGAATGCAACACTCTCAAATTTCCTGATTAAGAGTGTTCACCAAAAAGCGTCTTTGAGCTCAAAGCTTTGAAAATTACCTTGGTTCAAACAAATGGTTTGAAAGCGTACGAGGGAAGTCGAGTGTTCTTGATGATGATGCGATGATCTAGAATCGGAGACTTCATGAGTGAATGAAGCTGCTAGCTCTAAGAGCACACCACTTGTCCCACCTCGGGAATCGGTTTGTGCATCGAGTTTGTTAACTCGTGGATGAAACCAAACTCTCTTGATTTCATCCGGATTGGATGATGATGATTGTGATCCATGGAGACATTCTTCCCATTGAAGAATTTCTCGTAAATGATCCATCATCTCCTAGTCTTATTAATTCTAACTCTTCCACCCCTTCTCTTACTCTGTTTTGAGAAAGTGACTTCATCTTGGAAGAGATTGGAAGCATCTTGTCTAGTGATTCGGTTCCATGGGAATTGATCACGCTCAATTGACATCGAGGGAGATATTCTTCTCATTGAAAGTTGCTTAATAATCATTATCACTCCCTCATCGAGCTTCATAACAAGGAGATCAAGTCGGTTAAGAAAAGCGAAGAATTTCTGAGGTTGAACTTAGGACTTACCCCTCATCACCGGTATGCATTTTCTTGAGGGTGATGATAAATTACCAGTCATATTGCTCGAGATTTGAGTAAGGATGAAAATTTATCCATAAAGGTCTTGAAGTCACAAGCAAGCAATTGCTTGGAAACTCTCGACATTAAATTATCAACCATGAGTTTGTACTCACAAAATCTTAATGGAGGATGACTTTAAACCAGTGATTCAACATCGGAAGTGAATCAAAAATCGTGATGTTATCAAACAAGAGGTTCTCAAACTACGATGCGGGATTGATTTACCTATCTCGGATAGTCCTTGGGTGAGCCGGTTCATTGTGTACCAAGGGTGGTATACCGATTGTTGAAAATGATGAAAGCGAGTTGATTCCTACTCGATTGGTTCACGGGATGGCGTGTTGCATTGACTATCGAAAGTTGAATGAAGCCACCCGTAAAGACCACTTTCCTTTACCCTTCATGGACGGATGCTTGAGAGATTAGCGGGAAGCGAATCTTGGCTTTCTACGATGGTTTCTCGGGTTACTTCAAATTCCATTGATCCTTGAATCAGAAAAGACCACATTCACGTGTCCTTATGGAACATTTGCTTCACCAAGCGCATGCCTTTTGGCTTATCACTTGATGCTCATTACATTCCAAAGGTGTATGATGGCCATTTTTCCATGACATGATGAAAAGACTATGGAAGTCTTTATGGATGATTTTTCGGTCTTTGGGGATTCTTTCCAAACATGTCTCTCCCATTTGGACAAGATGCTTGAACGTTGTGAAAACACGAACCTTTGTCTAAATTGGGAGAAATGTCACTTTATGGTTAAAGAAGGAATTGTCCTTGGCCATAAAATTTCTAAGAAAGGGATTGAGGTGGACAAAGCCAAAGTTGATGTTATTTCAAAGCTACCTCCCTCATTTCTTTGTCAAAGGAGTTAAGTTTCCTTGGTCATGCGGTTTCTCGTCGTTTCATTCAAGATTTCTAGAAATATCGGCCTATGACGACTTCTTGAAAAAAGACACTCCTTTCGTCTTCTGTTGAGTGCATTAAGCGTTCCAAACTCTTAAAAAACTCCTTTGAATCACCAATTCTTGTTGCCCACGATTGGAACCTACCATTTGAGCTTGTAATGCGTGCAAGTGATTTAAGCCATATAGTGCAGTTTAGGCAGCAATCAACATTTCCGCCTATACACTATGCTAGCAAAACTTTTGGCAGAAGCTCAAGCACATTACACCACTACGGAGAAAAGAATTACTAGCGTGGTGTATGCTTCGAAGTTTGGCCATACTTGATCTTGTCCAAAGCATAGGTATTGCTCTGGATCACTTTCGGCCCTCGAAATATCTTTTGCTAAGCAAGATGCAAAGCGAGAGATTGATCAGATGGGTTCTCCTCTACAAAATTTGATATCACCATCCGTGATAAAAAGGAAGCGAGAGAACTGGCTGATCATCTTTCCGTCTTGAAAATCCTCATCAAGGTGTGCTTTCGATAAAAGGAGATAAGCGAAAGCGTTTCCTCACCGAGACACAATGTGATGTATCTCATCGTGGAATTCTAGTACCCCATGGTTTCTTGACTTTGCAAACTATCATGCGGGTAACTTTGTTGTGAAAGGGATGTCGTCCCAATAGAAAAACAAATTCTTTAAAGATGTTAAGCATTATTATACGGGGCGACCCTACTTGTTTAATGTTTGTCTTGGATCAAGTCATCCGAGGCGGTGTGTTCTGACGGCCAGGTAAGAAATTCTCAAGGCTTGTCATCATGGACCCGGGGGACATAATGGCCCGAACTACTTGCCAGACATTTGATTGGTTTCTATTGGCCCACAATTTACAAAGATGCCCATGACCTCGTCAAATCTTGCGACTCTTGCCAGCGTCATGAAACATCTCAAGAGATGAAATGCCTCAAAATGCCATTCAGTATGCGAGATATTTGGCGTATGGGGCATTGACTTTATGGGGCGTTCCGTCTTTCGGGAACAAGTATATACTACGTGGCGTCGATTACTTGTCTAAATGGGTGGGTAGCGCTACCTGCTGACGCCCGATAGTTGTGAAGTTTTAAAGTCTCTCTTTGCGTTTTGGAACTCTGCGTTATATCATTGTTAGTGATCGCGGCACACACTTTTGCAATGACCAATTCGCAAAAGTGATGCTTAAAAGTCACGGTGTCACCCCAGATCTGCAGCGTATCACCCGCAAACTAGTGGGCAAGTGGAAGTTTGAACCGTGGTTTGAAAAGAATCTTGGAAGGGCCGTAGGCGAAATGGAGTACTCTTGGTGGGACAAATTAGAAGATGCACTTTGGGCCTTCCAAGGTAAACACAAAACACCCATCGGTGTACTCACTTACAAACTTCGTGTATGGAAAAGCGTGTCATCTCGCGTCGAGCTTGAGCACAAAGCCTATTGGGCCTTGAAGCATACAAAATTCGACCTCAGTCTTGGTGATCACCGGAAAGTTCAACTCAGCGATTAAATGAACTTTCCGTGATCAGGAAACTACTGAGAACTCTTTGATCTACAAAGAAAAGACAAAGAAGATCCATGACTCAAAGATTAAGAACCGGCGTTTTCAGCGTTGGTAGTAGGAGTCCTTCTTTTAATTCTAGATTAAGATCTTCTCGGGGAAACTTAAGACAGTTGGGTGGTCCATTCACCATTACCAAAGTGTTTCCATATGCTTGCCGTCGAATTATCTCAAATAGACGGGCCAAACTTCAAAGTGAATGGACATAGATTAAAGCACTATTTTGGAGGACATTCCCCAGTGGTTTGTCGGTTACAAACTTTCCCATGAACCAATGAATGCGGGGATGAGAATCAAGCTAGCGACTCGGTAATCAAAAACAATAGCACACTATATGGGTTTTCACCCGTATTTCTGACTTCTTTCTATTTTCTACATCCCTAGTGTGGGGGGTTGCTACATGTTTCTAAAAAAAATCTTCTTTCTAAATAATGGCCATAATATTTCCCTTTTTAGTTCTTTGTTTGGCATTATCAGCGGTACTTTGAATATTGAGGGCAATATTCATTTCTAAGTGTGGGGGGGAATTCTCACGAATTTTTTCATATATTATCCGCTGATTCCCAGTTTTTGGCCATTTTTGGGAGTAAGTGTTTTCACTTACTTTCAATGGTTATCGATCCGCCTTGTCTAATAGACAAAAAGTTGGCTAATCGAGACAAGCGGCTCTTGGTAAAGATTTCTCAAAACCGTTTATATGGCTTGCAATTTGCCCAAAATTGTATGGTTCTCAAACTCACCATATCTAAAAAGTTGAAGAGTTGGCTAGCCTTAAGATTAAAGCTTGTGGTAAAAGGCATTGGAAAAATCCATAATTGGTATTCGGCTCACCAAAGATAATTACGATAATATCTAAGAGTTGGCTAGTCGAGGAAAGTGCGGCTTACGGTAAAGACACATCAAATGGATTATATGGTTTATGATTTGCCAATAAATCGGATGGTTATCGATTGTACCATGGTTCTTACTTGAACTGAAACATTTGGCTACTCAGTGGCTTTTGGTAAAGAGATTCAAATCCATTAAGTTTTTCTCAAAATATTGCTAGGGACTAGCAATATATCTAGATAATGGGGATTGATGAGTGTGTAAATCTTTATCATTTTGTACAAAATAAAGCTGCAAAATCATCGAAAACACTTTCGAAACACATCAAAATGATCAAATATCACAAATCAGTGTTTTTATGTGTTTAAAATGCAAAAATATCAAAATCAGGATGAAAACATATCAAATTTGCAAAATTGGCGGTTTTAGTCCCAAGTTTCAAAAATTGTCAAAAAGCAGTCCTGGCGCATAATTTCAAAAGTAAAGTCACCAAAGGTCCTTTTTAAATCATAAGTTGTCAAATTTTGTCCTTTGGTGAAAATATTAAAAAGTTTGAGAAAATTGCAAAAATGGTCCCTGAGTTTAAAAGTTGGCGAATGGTCCACTGGAAAATGTGAAAATGCAACATTGGTCTTGTACTTGTGAGATTGTCACTTTTGGTCCCTTGAAACAAGTTTGATGAATTAGCGGCTTAGGCCCCTCAAGTTTGAGTACACAAGGCCGTTATTAAACCACTGAAACCAATTTGGACCTTTGATATACGGACCCTCAATGGCCCGAATTATGAACCCCCCATTATTAACACCACTTGGGTCCGTCACGGTAAAACACCTCGACCCGTACGAAAAAGTCCACTTGCATCCCCACGCTTTCTATGACTCGAACACCACGTCCCACTCCTGATCGACTCTCCCGTGTTCCCTCGCTCCAGTGACTGGCTTCCAACTTCATTAATTGCTCCCTGACCCTCACTCAACTATGGAAGAAAATGGGCCAAAATGGATTTGAATGGTTGGGATTATTTTCAAGCCATCCATGGCTAGGATTGATGGGAAAGTGGAAGGGAGAGAAGCGAAGAGTTTGGGTTATAAAGGCAAAAGGAAGCAAAAGGGGTCTTCTAGTTTTTATTTTTTACTTGTATGGTTTTATGTTAAATCTGTCAATTCGGTGTTAGACTTGTGTATTATTTTGTTAAAGTGTATCAAACTAAAAGTATTACAATGTATTGCAATTAATTTCAAGCATTAAATCCGTCTATGTTTACAATTCAGTTTTATGGTCCTTTATTTCAATTTGCCATTTCAAATACTAAATATACAAGTGTTTTAGAAGTTTATTTGAAAGCTCATATAAGCTTGTATAAGCTTATCACGGCTTTTGACAAGCTTAAATTAAGTTTCCTATCATTTTGATCCTTGGTCAACAAAAGTCAAGCGAGGGTCAAAAATAGCTTGATGGAAATGAGCATGGGTTGATACGGTGGATTGGGTTGGATTTGAGTTAGTTGGGTTGGGAATTTAGGTTAGTGTTCCTTTGGTTGTTGTTGCAAGCCATTGTGGCTTAGGGTACTTGTGAAGTTATTTCAATTTTATAGCATAATCTTCTCTTGTGGTTTAAAATAAGTTTTATCATTCAATAAGTAATAATTAGGTGGATTAATCTTGGTTTGATCAATATCCTTATTTGATTTAATCTATAGTGCGGTTTTACTTTGATCTCTGTTGATATAGGGTGTTTGGTTTAGCTTCATGCGCCTTAAAGACTTTTGCGATGGATGGGTCATGCTGTTACCCCGTTGAACTTAACTCGTCCAAATTGCATGTTGAAACAACAAAGTAAAAATTACTAAATCTTGTGTCTTAGCGCTACATTTGTGGATTTTGGATTTGAAATCTTGAATTAGTGTTTAAAAGTGTTAAACATAGGTTGCATGTGCTTATTCTCCCGCATAACATCAACTTGATTGATAATTTGGATTCAAAGTTCACTTTAGTCAAAGTTTCATTATTTCTTCAAAAAGTCAAAGAAATCTTAAATCTGTTTTTGGGGCAAATACAAGAATTTTCATGGCTTCATTTTTGAGCCATTTTTAGGTGGAACTTGTCATTCTAAAACGTTTAGGCGGTCTTGTTACTTATTAGCATTTTTTGTGAATTTTTACAAATATTGTCTGACTCGAATAAGCTCCTTTACTTGGGCACATGTCTCACTTGCTCACTGTCTCGGTTAGTGCGAGATTTTCTCGGTTGTGCAACTTGTGCCTGAGCTCAAGGAAGCTTTCCATGGCACGATTTTTTGGTACAATTAATCTCAACAGGTCTGGAAAAGTTCCAGTCATAGTTTCATTTGAGCTATTTTCAAGCTTGTCTTTGTCTTTAAAGTTAGTACCCAATTTGTTTCTTAACTTTTAGCTCTCAACATCAAATCTGATCAAACACAATGAATGGAATTAATTACCTTGTTGAAACTTGTTCCATTTTAGTTATTTTTGGCTTATCACGACTTGTGTTTGAGTTTGGTAGCTTTTGGTGAGCTTTTGGCTTATAAGTGATTATTTCATAAGCATTTCCACATCAGTTGCATATTTCTCCACATAAGGGCCTGTTTTTCCATTTTTCTCACATTCCTAATATTATTTTAAGCATTTCCTGAATTTTTCAGATTTTTCCTAGCTTGTTTGGTATTTTTAAGCATTTTATCTAGTTTTTAAACATTTTAAATAGTATTTAATACAAAAATTAAGAAAAGTATCAAAAAAATAATTTTCATTTTATTAAGTTAAGATAAATATAAAAGCCAAAAACATATTTTTCCATATTTTCTTAGTTAAATTAGTATTTTTTAAATATTTTTAATTAGTTTTAATAGTTTAAAATTCATAAAAAATAGAATAATGAGAAAAATACAAAAATAGTTTTGAAAATTCTAGTTTGTTATTTTAGACTGTTCCATTTCATAATTTTTATTTTCTAGCTTTATTTCCTAATTTCTTGTATTTTAGATAATTATTTAATAGTTAAAATAGTTTTTAATTAATAATAATTAGATAATTAGTCATAAAAATAATTTTCCTTTTTTATAAAAGTTTCTTATATCATTAGTTTTGTAAAATGTATTTTTCATATTTTTTAGGACTTTTAGATTTCACTTTTTATTTTTATGCGTTTACGTTATTTTATTTTAAGCGTAAGTTTTAGTTTTAATTTTTAAAAATTTCATTTTAAAATATGGTGATAATTTATTTAATATATTTTATCTTTTAATTTCCTTTAATGGCATTTAGCGTTTTTGTTTTGTTGGCTTTTACGTAGTTATAATATTATCCGTCCGCTTACTGTTCGGCTCTCGTCGCTAAGCGTTTGATAATCCATTGCACAACTGTTTGGGACATAACGACCGGGGAGACCCTATATCTCAGTCTTCATTGATTTAGTGCTTAAGCAGTTTAAATTTGGTTCTGTCCGTCATTCACAAATTACTGAGAACTTGTGTGATTAGCTTGTTGTTTCGCGGCGCATCGACCAACCCAGCCTAGCATTTTGCTTCCCCTATGCTTTGGTTCTTTGTTACACTCCCAAAACTCTGGTTTTCTTTACACCTCAACCCCCTTATACCCTACTTATCTAAATTGTCCCTTACACCTCCACGCTTCCACATTCTTTAATTGCCTCGAAAATCCACTAGTCTTGCTGGAACTTTTTTGGCCAAAAGCATTTTAAAGGCTAGGATGATGAGAGAAATCAATGGCCAAGATTGCAGTGGGAAATGATGAAGCATGTGGGAGTCTCTAAAATATATAAAGAAAGAAGGAGAAGGAGATGAGTAACTATCTAGAATAATTTTAGTTAATATATGTCGTTTTTAGTTAATTTTCAAATTCGATGTAATATCAAGCTTTCAAGTCTTGTTTTATCAATCTTAGTGTATTGTGAACCTTTTTCAATAAGCAATTTTCAAGTTTCAAGTTTCATTTAGGTTTATGCAATTTTCATTTCAAAAATCTCAATATGTGTTAATGTTGTTGTTAGTTGTTTCTTTGGACTCATAAGCTCACTTAAGCTCCTTATAAAGCTTTTCTAGCTTTTAGAAACCTTAAAACTTTGGTATCAAAAAAAAATACCAAAAATACCAAAAAATTAGTTAAAAATCAAAATTCAATGGAGAAGATGATGAAATTTGGAGCAAGGTTGATGTGGATTGCGGGTTTGTGCTTCTTGGGAAGCTTTATAGGTTGTGTTCTCGGGCCTTGGTTCTAAGTTTTCACTTGGTTTTACATCTTGTAAGCCTTTTGCTCAATTTTAGCATTTTGTTAAAGTCATTAATTAACTTTAAACTTTGTGTTTTATGTTTCTTAGTGGTAGTTAAGTAGAATTAACCATTAAAACGGTTGCTTGTTCATTAGAATTTGTAATTGTTAAAAAAATTGTAATTTGGCAGTTAATATAGCATAATTGTCATTTCTAGTTTTATCTTGTTATTGTTGTTGTTTATGCTTCTTGGTCTCATTAAGTGATAATATAAAGTCTTTAATCAATTGCATGGTCTTAATCTATGTAAACTTTTGAAAATCACAAAATCGGTTAGTTTAAGGTTGTTTGGATTTGTAGGTAAACCTGTGTTAGAGGTTGTTTGTGTTGTTGTTTGTTGTTGTTACTTGTCACATTAGGTCAAAATAACTCATTCAACCATAAAATCTAGTGCTCATTTGTGAAAAGTCAAAATAGCCTTTGATCTCCTTGTTCATCAAGCTGTGTAGATTTCATGTTTCATAATCATGGTTTTGTATTCATAAGTTGTTATTGTTGATCAAATCAGTCTTAATCCACTTTAATACAACATAATCGGTGATTAGAATTGTTCCAAAGTTCATTTTAGTCAACTTTTTAGTTTAACTTAAAAAGTCAAAATTTTCAATTTAGCAGTTTTTGAATAAAATAGATAATTTTATATAGGACTTAATTTTAGCTTTCAAGATTTAAGCTTTTGGGATATTAAAATATAGTTGCTCATCTTCCTAATAGTATTTTTTATAATTTCTGTTTAGCTTATTTAGTTGCTTATTTCTTAGCTTATTTTGAACCACTTGCGAAAAAGTGCCACGTCTGTGATTGGTAACCATTTTCATAAGCTCACGAGCTTATTAGTTAACCTAAGCTTTGTATTTTGGTTCTTTGGAAGCTAACCTAGTGTCTTGAAGATCAACTTATATTTCCACTTTATAGCTTATTTGATAGGGAACAACCAGACTTTAAGTTGTCCCATTCCATCGGTGTATCTGAATGTTCATTATCTGAGTGTTTACAAGCTTTTCTCAAGCTCACACAGGCTTATTAGTGGACCCCATAGTGAGGCTTTGGCTTTTTGGAAAGCCCACCAGCCAATCTTGAGCCCTCAGTCCTTGTTTTTAGCTTTTGAGCATATTTGATAAGCTAAAACTGCTTTAAATGGTATGGGACTGTTTGGTTAGTAGGTTTATAAGTGCTTATTTGATCATTATAGCTTATCGGTGTTGATATTTGTTCTTTTAGCTTCATTTAAGTAGCAAGCTTGTTTGAATTTTATTTCATCTTTTGTTCCATTTGTGAAGCTTGTTTGAGCTTAAAACATCAAATAAGCTCATAAGTCCCTTTGTTGAAATTGCTAAAAGCTCTCAAATAGCTTATTTTTAAGTTGTAAAATTTTTGTTTTCATTAAAGTTACTTATTTTCAGTAGTTAAATAGTTTTCAAAAAGAAAATCACAAAAACATCATTTTAAAAATAGTGATAGCGTTTATTTAATAGAATTTAGCTTTTTAAATTTTCTTTTCAGCTTATTATTAAGCATTTTTGTTTTTATAATTTTCTTAGTTTTCTATCATCATAGGATAATTTTATAAAAAATTTTCATAATTTCTTAGCTTATTTAGTATTTATTAAAATTAAAAATAGTTAAAAGTATTAAATAATTAATAATAAATAAATAAAAAGCATAAAAAAATATATTTTCAGTTTTAAAATTAGTTTTATAATATTTTAGATTTTTCTAAGTTAAAATTTCATTTTTCTAGGTTAATTTTTTATTTTCTTGTATTTAAATTTTTTAAATAATTAATAAATAGTAATTAATTAATAATAAATAGATAAAAGTGTAATAAATATATTTTCAGTTTTAAAATAAGTTTTATAATATTTTAGATTTTCTAATTCATAATTTCATTTTCTAGATTTATTTCATATTTTCTTATATTTTAGAGTATTATTAAATAGTTTAAAATAGTTTTAATTAATAATAATTAAATAAATAGTTATAAAAATAATTTTAATTTTCAAATTTTTTATATTAGGTTTATAAAAATATCATTTTCATATTTGTAGGTCTTTTATTTCTTAAAATTTACGTTTTATTTTATGCGTTCACGTATTTAATAAGCGTCTTTGTGTTTACGTTTGTTTAATCTGATTGTTGTGCTTTATAATTTGTATCAAATACCATTCCAATCAATGTTAGTGTAATTATCCAATCAAAATCCTTACAGATCATTATCCTTAGTGATCATTTGACATCTGAACGTTTAAACACCATTCGATCTCAGGTGGGACAACGACGAGGAATCCACTATATTCAAGGAAATTGCATTGGTTTTAGAATGTTTGAATTTTATTACGGTTGACCATTCACAAGTGGTTGATTTGTGTGATAAACTTGGCGGTTCGGACGATCAAATTTTGGCGCCCATTCGGGAGGCTTTAAGCGTGTTTAAACATTTCGGACACGTACTTGCACATATACCACCTTTTGTAAACAGTTTTTTTGTAAAGTTATCAATATCAAAAAGTTCATTAACACTTTTCCTAAAGTGTTAACAAAAAAAAATATAAAACAACAAAACAATCGTAACGTTTTCTATTTTGTATTTTCTTTAAGGTGATTCTTAAAAGATACGATTTGGTTAAGCGAGGCGATACCAAAAATATTGTCAAAAGTTTTTAAACCCTTAGCACAAATCCATACCTACGTCTTTTTAGTGGTACTTAATAAATACATAACAATCAACCACCGCAAAATCAAGGCGGTACACCTACCTGGGGGTGTGAACATTAATAAGTTCCCAATCTTAAAGATCAAAACTTGCCTTTGTGTCCTTGTGATTTGGTATACCTTTTTCAAAGAAGCCATTTCATTTGTGATTATTGGTTTAAGTTCACTTGTCGTTTTGCCTCGCATTTGTTTTGAAAAATGATTTTTAAACTTAGTGCATGCGCTCGTTCTTCGACTCTACAAGTCCACTTTGAGCTTGCAAAGATTCCCGCGTAGGCGTAGAGGGGCGTTACGCTCCTTGTGTGGCTGAGAGCGTCTAGTACCACCACCCCATGTAATGGCGAAGACAAACCGATGAATGAGCTTCTCCAAGCACCCATCGAGGATTACGGAGATGCCATTATTGTCCCGACCATTGTGGCTGATACCTTGAGCTCAAAACGGGTTGCTTAATCTTGTAACCCAAGCCAATTTTATGGTTTTGGCGGGATGATCCTGCACACATACGATGGTTCAACAAGATTGCATCTACCATCAAATACAAGAATGTCCCACATGAAGCAATTAAAAACCTTGTTCCCATTCTCTCTAGAGGACAAGCCGAATTGGCGAGAAACAACCTCGTTCCATTGAGACATGGGAGGATTTAGTCACTAAGTTTGTTAGCAATTCTATCCTCCATCCCGAACTACAAGTCTTAAGAATGAGATAATGAAATTCTCTCAAAGATTTGATGAATCATTCGATGAGGCATGGGATCGTTACAAGATTGCTCATAAGTGTCCCATCATGGTTTTACCGAGTTAATGCAAATGGATACTTTCTACAATGGTGAGACAGTGACCAAGACTCTTTAAATGCCTCACGGGAGGTAATTTCTGAGCAAGACCACAAAAGAAGCCTTGCAAATCATTGAAAACAAGTCCCCGGTCCGCCCTTTCGAACAAAGACATATCGGTCTGGTCAATCTTGGACCTTCTACTTCATCTCATGTGAGTACATCTAGCACCGATGCTAAGATTGACAAACTCACGGATATTGTTCAGGCTTTGGTTCTTGCTAACCCAAAGAAAGTCACTTTCACACAGACACCATCACATGGTGAAGTGAAGAAAGTTGAAGTCTGTGTTACTTGTGGTGGCCCTCATGCATACTACAACTGTACTGCCACCGATGGTAGTCGTTTGAAGCCAATGCTATAGCCGGTACTTCACATCAAGGAGGTAATCAATACCGTCCTCAAAATGAACCAAACTACCGTGCTAATACTTATCATGGACCACCCGGTTTTAACGAGATCTAACATGCAAAGCGGGTCGAACCAACCTAGAATGAACCAAGGTTATCAAAACCAAGGTAATTTCTATCGCGGACCAAATCAAGGTTTCCAACATCAAGAAACTTTCAAAACAATTTCAATCAGAATCAAATTTGGGAATATGAATCTAATCAAGGAAATTTTCAAAATCAAGGCCCTAATCTGAACAATAGAGGCCAGAATTTTCCTAATCAAAATCAAGCCATTGTTCCCGGACCATCATCGATGAGTTATTGAAACAATTCATGAAATCCCAAGATGAAATGAGCGAGGTTGTTGGTCGGTCAGATATTGATCTAAAGAAGTCTTTAAATGATCAACCCTGGGCTCAGGAAAACTTAGAGAACACACGATCGCTAACCGAGGCGATGCAAAGGCGATCACAACCCGAAGTGGTGTTTCATACAATGGACCCGCTATTCCTACTACCTCTTCTTCTTCTCTCCCGAAGGTAGTGGAAAGTGAACTTGAGGCGACAAAGGACAAGGAACTTCCTACTAATAACGGAGGTACCAACGATGTCCAACCTCAAGTTGTCCGAAACCCAAATCCAATCCAGAGTTGTTTTTGAACCTCCATAGCTCGGTTGAAAACCGAATCCAATCTTCTATTCCTTACCCATCACGTTTGAATGAGCAAAAGCTCCGCGAAAAGCCAGTCATCAAATGGACAAATTTTTTCAAATTTCCAAGAACTACATTTTGACATAAGCTGCGGATGCTATCATCGATGCCCAAGTTTGCATCAACTCTCAAACACATGTTAAGACAAGGAAAAAGCTGTTTGAAATGGCTAAAACTCCTCTGAGCGAGCTGCTTTCTGGGTATCTTGAAAAACTTCAGGAAGCTTGGAGATCTGGAAAATTTCTCTTACCTTGTGTATTTCGAATGGTTGAATGCTTTGCCTTAGCGATCTTGGTGCAAGCATTAACCGATGCCTCATTCGATTATGGAAGAAACTTTCTCTTCCGGACCTTACTCCTACATGCATGACTCTCGAGCTTGCGGATCGTACAATATCCCGTCCTCTTGGCATTGCCGAGGATGTATTTGTGAAAGTAGGAAAGTTCCATTTTCAGTGACTTTGTGTTGTTGACTTCGATGCGATCATCGGGTTCCTCTCATTGTGGGCGAGGATTCACGAGCGGGCCGTGCTCTCATTGATGTATTTGAGCAAGAAATCACATTACGTGTGGGTAATGAAGCTGTCACCTTTAACCTTGATCAAACTTCGAGGTACTCCGCAAACTATGATTCGAATCGGTTAACGAATAGATATCATTGATGTTGCCACTGAAGAGTACTCTCAAGAAGTTCTTGGTTATGATCATAATTCTTCTAGTGATAATCTCACTCATTCATCTCAACCCATCATTGCCAATTCTACTCCTTCTCACTCCAGTTTGAGGAAAGTGACTTCATCTTGGAAGAGATTGAAGCATACTTGTCTAGTGATTCGGTTTCATGGGAAATTGATCACGCTCCAATTGACATCGAGGGAGATATTCTTCTCATTGAGAAGTTGCTCAATGATGATCCATCATCACTCCCTCCCGTCGAGCTTCATAATAAGGAAGTCAAGTCGGTTGAAAGCGAAGAATTTCTGAAGTCGAACTTAAGGACTTACCACCTCATCTCCAGTATGCATTTCTTGAGGGTGATGATAAATTACCCGTCATTATTGCTCGAGATTTGAGTAAAGATGAAAAAGTTGCTCTCATAAAGGTCTTAAAGTCACACAAGCAAGCAATTGCTTGGAAACTCTCCGACATTAAGGGTATCAACCCCGAGTTTTGTACTCACAAAATCTTAATGGAGGATGACTTCAAACCGGCGGTTCAACATCGAGAGAAGAGTAAATCCAAAAATCCATGATGTTATTAAACAAGAGGTTCTTAAACTTCTTGATGTAGGATTAATTTACCCGATCTCTGATAGTCCTTGGGTTAGCCAATTCATTGTGTTCCTAAAAGGGGTGGCATAGCTGTTGTCACAAATGAAGAAAGCGAGTTAATTCCAACTTTCGGTTGGTAACGGGATGGCGTGTTTGCATTGACTATCGTAAGTTGAATGGCGCCACGAAAAGACCATTTTCCTCTACCCTTCATGGACCAAATGCTTGAGAGATTAGCGGGGAACGAATACTATTGTTTCCTTGATGGTTTCTCGGGTTATTTTCAGATCCCATTGATCCAGGATCAAGAAAGACCACATTCACCTGCCCATACGGAACTTTTGCCTACAGACGTATGCCTTTTTGCCTATGTAATGCTCTGCGCGTTCCAGCGATGTATGATGGCCATTTTCCACGACATGATTGGGGAAACAATGGAGGTGTTTATGGATGACTTCTCGGTCATTGGGGACTCGTTTCAAACATGTCTCTCCAATTTAGAAAAAATGCTAAAGCGCGTGTGAAGACACCAATCTTTGTCTAAATTGGGAGAAGAGCCACTTTATGGTCAAAGAAGGCATAGTCCTTGGCCATAAGATTTCAAAAATGGGATTGAGGTAGATAGAGCAAAAGTCGATGTTATTGCTAAATTGCCTCATCCTACTACAGTCAAAGGTATTAGGAGTTTTTAGGTCATGCTTGGGTTTTATACTGATTCATACAAGATTTTTCTAAAATCGCCCGACCTATGACCCATCTTCTTGAAAAAGATGCTCCTTTTATCTTCTCACACGAGTGCATCAAAGCTTTTGAAACATTAAAGAAAAACTACTGAAGCATTCTCGTTGCTCGGTGGGACTTTACCCTTTGAGCTCATATGCGATGCAAGTGATTTTGCTATGGTGCGGTCTAGAGCAATAGATCCAAGCATTTTCAGCCTATCACTACGCAAAGTAGAACTATGGCTGAAGCTCAAACCCATTACACCACCACAGAAAAAGAGCTACTAGCCGTGGTGTATGCATTTGAGAAGTTTCGGCCTTACTTAATCTTGACCAAATCGTGGGTGTATCGGATCATTCGCTCTCAAATATCTCTTTGCAAAACAAGATGCAAAGTTGCTTTCCGTTGGGTTCTCCTCACCGCAAGAATTTGATATCATTATACGTGATAAAAAGTTGAGAACACGAGCTGCGATCATCTGTCCGTCTAGAAAACCCTCACCAAGATGTTTTCGAGAAAAAGGAAATAAATGAAACATTTCCTCTCGAGACACTCAATGCGGTTTCTTTTAGTGGAGACTCTACTACCCCATGGTTTCGACCGCCAAATTACCATGCGGGTAACTTCATAGTGAAAGGAATGTCGACCCAACAGAAGAACAAATTCTTTAAGGATGTTAAACATTCTTACGGACGACCCTACTTATTCAAAATGCATGCGGATCAAGTCATCCGGCGGTGTGTTTATGGACAGGAAGCTATGGACATTCTCAAAGCTTGCCATGCTGGACCCACCGGGGGCCATCATAGTCAAACTTACACCGCCAAGAAGGTGTTTGATTCCGGGTTTTATTGGCCCTATTTACAAGGATGCCCGATTTTGTCAAAACTTTGGCGCTTGTCAGCGTCACGGAAATATCTCGCAAAGAAATGAAATGCCGCAGCGCCATTCAAGTGTGAGATTTTTGACATCACAGGGCATTGACTTTATGGGGCCATTTCCATCATCGAGGAAACAAATACATACTTGTGGCATTGACTATTTGTCAAAATGGGTTGAAGCGGCTTTACCTATGATGCAGAGTTGTTGTGAAATTCTTAAAATCTCTTTTGCTAGGTTTGGAACTCCACGAGCTATAATGAGTGTCGTGGTACACATTTACGCAATGACCAATTTGATAGAGTCATGCAAAAGTATGGTGTAACCACGTCTCTCTACTGCATACCACCCCGAACAAATGGGCAAGTGGAAGTTTCCAACCGTGGTATAAAAAGAATTCTTGAAAGGACGATGGCGAAAACCGTGCATCACGGTCGGATAAACTAGATGGCGCACTCTCACGGGCCTTCGTACAGCTTATAAAACCCATCAGTTGTACTCCATACAAGCTAGTTATGCGAGGCGTGTCATCTGCCGATTGAGCTTGAGCACAAAGCATCTTGGGCCTTGAAACATGCCAACCGATATTGAGGCGGTTGGTGATCACAGGAAAGTTCAAATGAATGAATTAAATGAACTCGTGATCAAGCATACGAGAACTCTTTGATCTACAAACAAAAGACAAAGAAGATTCATGACTCCAAAATCAAGAACCGCGTTTTCAGCGTCGGTGATCGAGTCCTTCTTTTCAATTCAAGATTGAAGATTTTCTCGGGAAAGCTAAAAGTCCGTTAGTGCGGTCCATTTACTATTGCTAAGGTTTATCCTTATGGAACTATTGAGTTATCTCAACCCGATGGTCCAAATTTTAAAATGAATGGTCATCGATTGAAGCATTATTTTGGAGAGGACATTCCACGTGGTTGTCGGATCTACAAACTTTCCCCATGAACCAATGAATGCGGGGGATCGAGTCACTAGTGACTTCGGGAATCAAAAATTATACACACCATATGGGTTTTCACCCATATTTCTGACTTCTTTCTACTTTCTACCACCCTAGTGTGGGGAGTTGCCCATTTGTTGTATATAAGTTTCATATAAAAAAAAATTGTATATATCAAAAAATAAAATAATGGCAGTAGTATTTCCTTTTTGTTCTATGTTTTGGCATAACGATCGGTACTTTGAATATTGAGGGCAATATTCATTTCTAGTGTGGGGGAATTCTCACGAATTTTATCATGTAATTATACCACCAAATTCCCCATTTTTGGCCAAATTTTTTGGAGTAAGTGTTTTTCACACTTTCGACAAATGTATCGGTCCGCCATGTCTAACACACATAAGGATTGGCTAATCCAGGAGCAAGCGGCTCTTGGTAAAGATATCTCAAATCCGTTTATGGCTTGCAATTTGCCCAAAATTGTATGGTGTTCGACTCACCATATCTTTAATTAGTGAAGAGTTGGCTAGCCCGCAAGTTTATGGCTTGTGGTAAGGCAGTTGGAAAACCATAATTGGTAATCGACTCACCAAAGATAATATTGATAATTAATCTAAGAGTTGGCTAGTCGAAGCAAGCGGCTTACGGTAAAGACAAATCAAAGCCGTTGAAAATTTGGTGATTTGCTCAAAATCATTTGGTTATCATTGTACCAGGTTCTTACTTGAACTAAAACAATTGGCTACTCCAGCAGTAATGGCTTTTGGTAAAGAGATGAAATCCATTAATTTTTCTCAAAACATTGATAGGGACTAGCAATATATTGTAGTAATGATTGATGAGTGTAAATACTCATCATTTTTGTACCATTTAGAATGCAAAACATCTGAAAACACTTTCAATGCATCAAAATGATAAAAATATCACAAATAAGTGTTTTATGTGTTTCATATGCAAAAATACCAAATCAATGAAAGCGTATCAAGTTTGCATAATTGGCGTTTTAGTCCCCAAGTTTCAAAAGTTGTCAAATCTAGTCCACGGTAAATCAAAATAATAAAAGTCATAATTAAGGTCCTTGGGATTCACAAGTTTGTCAAAATGGTCCTTGAAGTTTAAAAATTGCAAAATGACAACTTTGGTCCCTAAACTTTAAAAATGTCAAAATAGTCCTTGGATTTTAAAATGGAAAATTATCAAAATTGGTCCTTGTACTAACATTATTGGCAGGTTTTAGTCCTTGTGTGACTTTGGAAAAGTTCAAATTGGTCCACTCATTTTGAGAAAATACAAAAATGGTCCTTGTTATAGCTACAAACCAAGCGGACCCCTTTATATTATTTACCAACCCGACACCAAACCCATTGACCCAGGTTTTAAAATATAAAACCCATCAACTTGTTCACTCCTGCTTGACTTTCACGCAACTCAAGAAACGGTGGTTTCTACCACCGTCCTCACTACTACCTCCCTGTCCACTTCCACACAATATACGACCACCAGCATTTAATGCTTCCCCACCATCTTGATTTCTTCACACTTTCAAAAACCACTGGTTTCTTTTCCACCTCAAACTCCCACCGCATACCTACTATCTAATTGTCCCCCCACCTCCCACAAGCTTCCATTCTTTAGTTCTTCAAATCCACAAAATCGCTTTAAGATTTTTTGTGCCAAAAGCATTTTAAGGCTAGGATGAGTCGAGAGAAATCAATGGCCAAGATTGCAGTGATGATGAAGCATGTGGGAGTCTCAAGAATCTATAAAGAGAAAGGAGAATGTGGAAGTATCTAGAGTAATTTTAGTTAATTATGTCGTTTTAGTTAATTTTTCAAATTCGATTAATAATATCAAGCTTTCAAGTTTGTTTTTTATCAATCTTAGTGTATTGTAAACCTTTTTGGTAACAATTCAGTTTCAAGTTTCATTTAGGTTTATGCAATTTTCATTTCAAAATCTCAATATGTGTTGTTGTATTTAGTTGTTGCTTTGGACTCATAAAGCTCACCAAGCTCCTTATAAAAACTTTCTAAGCTTTTAGAAACCTTAAAACTTTGTTTAGTATCAAAAAGAAAAAATACCAAAAATACCAAAAAAAATTAGTTAAAATCAAAATTCAATGGAGAAGATGATCAAGATTTGGAGCGAGGTTGATATGGATTGCCTTGGGTTTAGTGCTTCTTGGGAAGCTATAGGTTGTGTTCTCGAGCCTTGGTTCTAAGTTTTCACTTGGTTTCATCTTGTAAGCTTTTTGTAATTTTTAGCATTTCTTGTTAAAGTCATTAATTAACTTTAAGCTTTGTGTTTTTATGTTTCTTAGTGGTAGTTAAGTAGAATTAACCATTAAAACCAGTTGCTTGTTCATTAGAATTTGTAATTGTTAAAAATTGTAATTTGACAGTTAATATAGCATGATTGTCATTTCCTAGTTTATGTTTATTGTTTGTTGTTTTATGCTATAGTCTCATTAATGATAATATAAAGTCTTTAATCAATTATGGTCTTAATCAGAAAACTTTGAAAATCACAAAAAGTTAGTTTAAAAGGTTGTTTGGATTTGTGAGTAAACGTGTTAGAGGTTGTTTGTGTTGTTGTTGTTTGTTGTTGTTACATGTCACATTAGGTCAAAATAACTCAGTTCAACCATAAAATCTGGTATCATTTGTGAAAAGTCAAAATACCTTTGATCTCCTTGTTCATCAGCGTGTAGATTTCATGTTTCATAATCATGGTTTTGTATTCATAAGTTGTTATTGTTGATCAAATCAGTCTTAATCCACTTTAATACAACATAATCGATTGATTAGGATTGTTCCAAAGTTCATTTTAGTCAACTTTTTAGTTTAACTTAAAAAGTCAAATTTTCAGTTTAGCAGTTTTTGAATAAAATAGATTATTTTATATAGGGTTTAATATTAGTTTCAAGATTTAAGCTTTTGGGATATTAAAATATAGTTGCTCATCTTCCTAATAGTATTTTTATAATTTCTGTTTAGCTTATTTAGTTGCTTATTTCTTAGCTTATTTTGAACCGCTTGCGAAAAAGTGCCACATTGCGCAGTTGACCAACCATTTTCATAAGCTCATGCAGCTTATTAGTTAACCCTAAGCTTGTATATTTTGGTTCTTTGGAAAGCTAACCTAGCGTCTTGAAGATCAAGCTTATTTTTCCACTTTTAAGCATTTGATAGAGCAACCAGCTTTTAAGTTGTCACATTCCGTGTTAATACTGAATGTTAGGTATACTTGAGGTGTTTCAAGCTTTTCACAAGCTCGCATTAGTGGACCCCATAGTAGGGCTTGGCTTTTGGAAGCCCACGTCATCTTGACACCTCATCTTTGTTTTGAGCCTTTAAGAGCTTATTTAATAAGCTTAAATTGCTTTTAGAATGGAACTGGCTGGTTTGGTTAGTAGGTTTGCATAAGTGCTTATTTGATCATTATAGCTTGCTCGGTGTTGATATTTGTTCTTTTTAGCTTCATTTAAGTAGCTTAAGCTTGTTTGAATTTTTATTTCATTTTTGTTTCGCTGAAGCTTGTTTTAGCTTAATAACATCAAAATAAGCTCATGTAAGTCCTTTGTTGAGATAATAAGCTCTCAAATGCTTATTTTTAAGTTGTAAAATTTTGTTTTCATTAAAAGTTGCTTATTTTACATTAGTTAAATAGTTTTCAAAGAAAAATCAAAAAAACATCATTTTAAAATAGTGATAGCGTTTATTTAATAAATTTAGCTTTTAATTTTTCTTTTCAGCTTATTATTAAGCATTTTCGGTTTATAATTTTCTTAGTTTTTCTGTCATCATAGGATAATTTTATAAAAATTTCATTTAATTTTCTTAGCTTGTTTGAAGTATTTATTAAAAGGTAAAAATAGTTAAAAATATTAAATAATTAATAATAAATAAATAAAAAGCATAAAAAATATCTTTTCAGTTTTAAAATTAGTTTTATAATATTTTAGATTTTCCTAATTCATAATTTCATTTTCCAACTTTTATTTCACATTTTCTTATATTTTAGATTATTATTAAATAGTTTAAAATAGTTTTTTATTAATAATAATTAAATAAATAGTTATAAAAAATAATTTTAATTTTCCAATAATTTTCTTTTATTATTAGGTTTATAAAAATATCATTTTCATATCCATAGGTGTTTTACTCTTTTAAATTTACGTTTTATTTTATCGTTTCGTTAAAATTTAATAAGCGTACGATGTTTATTTGTTTAATCGATTGTTGTGCTTTATAATTACGTATCCAAATACCATTCAATCAATGGTAGTGTAATTATCAATCAAAATCCTTCTGATCATTATCCTTAGTGATCATTCGATTTCAACGTTTATAACCACCATTCATCCTCCGTGGGACTTAACGACCCGGGAATCCACTATATTCCAAGGGAAATTGCATTGGTTTTAGACTTTTTGAATTTTATTACGGTTGACCATTCACAAGTGGTTGACTTGTGTAATAAACTTGACTGTTTGAAGCGAATCAAGAGCTTACTTTTGAAGATGTTGGAATTACATCGGTTTCGGTTGTTTAAAACTCACGAGAATGGGGTAGTTGAAAGAAGAAATAGAACTCTTGTGGAAGGCTGCTTTCGCACAATGCTAATCTATTCTAGTGCACCGTTATTTCTATGAGTGATCTTTGTTACCCTTTGCTTGTTTCTTTTCGAGCAGATCCCTCATCCATCCAAGATTCAATAAAACCCCATATGAGCTTGTGAACAATAGAAAACCGGATATCTCTTATTTTCCGTGTTTGAAGCTTTGTCTATCCTGTGAATAATGAGAGAAGATCTTGGAAAACGAAAGCAAAAGGTGATATTGGAATCTTCATTGGATATTGGTCTTCGAGGGCATTAGGGGTGTATAACAGGAGAACTAGGAGGATCATGGAGGCGATGAATGTGAAATTTGCGAACTTTCTATGGCTTACGAGAACTCGCTCTAGAACCGCATAAACCGTGACTTCGGACACATCAGTTGAGGACTTCGTACCTCAAAAACTCAATCAACCGTTTGACAATCCTAAAACAAGAATGGGAGAATTTCTTTGAGTTAACGTTGATGAATACTATGGTGGAACCGACAAATGCATCAAACCATCATTCAGCGCACCCGCAAAAATCATCCTCCACCACCAGCAGAAGATGCATCTACAGCGGTTGCGAAACCAATGCACCAACTCCATCAACATCATCTACATCTACTCTGACTATTACACCCGTTCTACGGTATTGATGAGCAAAACCAAAACATATGATGCAGCGTTAGATGAAGACTTATTTGAAAAATCCGTTTGCTCTGAGTCAATTTGAATCATCTTCATGCTTACGAGAACCATCTAACTCGCATACGTTTAACCAACGGTACCCTTCTACTCTGAAGTGGACAAAAGACCACCAATTGAACAAGTTATTGGTGAACCTTCAAGGCCAATTCAGGCGAGGCGTAAATTGCCACGATTGCGACTTATGCATTTACCTTTGCTCAATTAGCAATATAGAGCCAAAAAACATTCGCGAGGCAATGGCAGGATCCGCATGGATAGAAGCAATCACGGGAGGAACTTCTCCAATACCGTCTACATGAATCTTGGGAAATGGTTCCAAGACCCATTGACGTTCGCGTCATTGATCTTAAATGGTTATGGAAGAATAAACGGGATGAAGAAATGACTGTCATTACGCAACAAAGCTTCGTCTTGTGGCCAAAGGATACAAGCAAGAGGAAGGGATAGATTTCAAGGAGTCATTAGCGCCGGTAGCTAGACTAGAAGCGGTCGGGATTTTCTTAGCCTATGAGCTCACAAAAACATCACGGTTTTATCGAGATGGACATTAAGACCGCGTTCTTGAATGGAACTCGAAGGGTATGCGTGAGTCATTTGAGAAAGCTTCATAGACATGAATCATCAAACTCGTCTACAAGCTCAAAATGCAATCTATGGATTGAAACAAGCTCAAGGCGTGGTATGACAGCTGTCCTCTTTCCTTATCCTAAACAATTTCACCAAAGGAACGGTTGATCCTACCTTGTTTACAAAAAATGCAAAGCGACATTTTGATTGTTGTTGAGATCTACGTGGGCGATATCATTTTTGGGTCCACTAATTCGAATCTTTCAAAACATTTTGAAAATCTCATGAAAAGCAAATTTGAAATGTCCATGATGGGAGAACTAAAATTCTTTTCTTGGTTTTACAAATACATCAATCCCACCGTGGAATTTTTATAAATCAAGCTAAATATACAAGGAGATTTTGAAAATCATGGTATGGATAATTGTGATTGATTGGAACACCAATGGTAACTTCACCAAAATTGGAGCCGATTTGTTTGGGAAACCTATTGATCGAGAAGAATATCGAGAGCATGATTGGTTCTCTCATGTACCTCACGCTAGCGACCAGGATATTCATTTTCTTTGTTTGCTTATTAGCACGTTTTAGAACAAAGCCTACGAAGGCACCTCAAAGAGGTTAAAGCGGATCTTCGATTGCACGAAGACATCCATTCACATGGGACTTTGGTATCGAAGGAATCCGATTTGATCTAATTGCTTTTGAATGCGGACCACGCAGGTGATCAAGTTACAGCAAAAGTACATCCGGAGGAGCACAATTTTTGGGTGAAAAGTTAGTAAGCTGGTCTTCAAAGAAACAAGATTGCCTTTGCACTTTCAACGTTGAAGGCTGAGTATGTGTCTCTATCTGCGTGTTGTGCTCAAGTTCTATGGATGAGAACACAACTCACAGATTATGGCTTTACTTTCGATAAAAATACCTATGTATTGTGACTCGAAAAGTGCCATAGCCATATCGTGCAATCCGTTCATCACTCAAAAGACTAATATCCGTGTCCGCTACCACTTCATCAAAAGATTCGTCGAAAATGAATGCTGTTTGAATTATTCTTCGTGAAGACAGTTACAACTTCGCCGATCTATTAACTAAAGCCCTTCCAAAGGGTTTGACTATTTAGTTTGACGAATTGGAATCAAGCCTAACCCTGTGAGGAGTTAGAGCGTCTTCTCGAATCTTCTTGTGATTTTTCAAAAGCCCATTTGTAAATATTTTTGAAAACAAAATACAAAATAGAAACTTTCAAAAATAAAAACATTATAAAATTTTTTCAAAATCAAAATATTCTTCTCCGACATGTCTCTCGTATAATCGATATTACATGCGTTTCTAGAAATGTCATTCAACAATGATCTTGGTATGTCTGCGGATGCTTGGCGAGAGTTCTTTATTGTTTTCTAAAACATGTAGTTTCTCAAAATTTCTTCATAATAATGGCTTTCGTATATTGATGCGAAACCGGACGAAAAGTGACTTTGATTATTTTTCAAATCAAACTCGTGCTTTTAAAGACAAAATCTAATTATGCGCTTGATTGCACTACATTTTAAAGCGATGAGAAATCATCATCATCTTGAGCACCTAATTGTTCAAAAAGATTTTCAAAATATTTTGTGCTCCAGATAACTCCCTCTAAAACCCTTTAATTGATTATGCTTTATTAAAGGGGGAGTATAAAACTAAAATTTTCCAAATTCATGCTTAAATCAAATCCGTTTGTCTCCCCAAAAGATTCTAAAAATGTTGTTTAATCAGTTGATATAAAAAATATCACGAATATGCTTTATTTTAGGGGAGGAGAGCGTGATTAAAATGTGATCAAAAATGTTTTAATGATCGGTGTTTGAATCTCATAATGAGCTTCATTCAGGACGGAACCAATGAATTGGCTGAGGGAATCAATGTTAGTAAATGTACCATCTCGAGAAACTTGTGATAGATATGCACTTTCATGGGTCTAACCTCCTTTTCAAGGAGTGTTTACAATTTCAAGTTAGTTTTTAGAGCTAGTTGTCTCTAAACCGACAATGGAACTCTTTAACTAGGCAAAATACTTGTGTCTCGTGGGGGAATTGTCTATCATGAGCGATCAATTCAAAAGTCACGAACTCTACCCTCTATGAAGATTTACTGTCAAAATATATAAGCACATGTGAAGGGGAGTGTTTACGAAAATATAAAACTCAGGATGTTCCAAACATGTTTTCTATCATAAACACTTTCTGTAGAGATTTTAAGAAAAATGGTTTTATGGCAACATGGGACATCATGGAGTTATAAGGTGTGATAGGGATGGAAATTAGATCCCTGATCCTTGAGGCGGGAGGGATCTGGACAATACCAATAGTTAGTATTAGAAGTCCTTAGGTATGATTGAAAAAAAAGGAGTAATGTGAAAGGAGAAGAAGAGGGTTGAAGAATTAAAAAGAAATGTAAAAGAAAGGGTGAAAAATATCCCCTCCATATTCAACATTAGAAGTGAAACCGGGTTCAATTCATACATACTTGGTTGTCACTAGTTGACAGTATTGAAGACAAAGGCGTCATGGACCCAGTGGCCTTAGCACTAAACCTTCTAGCCACTCAATTCCTCTCAAAAGGATTTGTTTCATTCTCCTTTGGGAACCTACATAATCTATCGACTTTCTCTTAGATTTTGTTGATATTGAAGAAGGAGACCCTCTCACTGGTCTCCTTCGGAAAACCAAAATGCACTATTAAGTCTAGAGCCACGAGATTCATCAAAAGATCTCATAGGAACACATGACATTTCATAAGCTTGTTGTTCAACAATAAGGGCACAAGTGATATACATTCTAGAGTCCTACAGGATCTTAGCAATGCAGAATTTATGAGAGTTTCACATCTGTGATCTTCATGATTGAATGGAAACTCACGCCGAGGGTCAACATCAACTGACCCTAACAGTGAGTCACTTGGTAACTCAGTGGATTAAGCTTAGTGTGTCTCAAGCGGTCTCTGATGGGTGGGGTGATGCTTGATGTACCTCAGTGACTCATCTGAACTGTAGATGTACTTCGGTATATCACGTTATCTCACTTGTAGGACTCGATTCAGGAGCCTTGTGAGAATTAGAGGCGTGTTTTCACACTATCTCTTGTTAACACCCTCGAAATTCAAACTTATAAGTGCGGAATTCATTTATTACTAACCAATTTTATGTTTTCTTCTTATGGAAGCTCCGGAGCGGATTGATCGTTCAGATTCTCCACATGCTCATACCAACAACACATGAAAGTTCTCATCAAAATCAAAGGCTACTCAAAGTTAAAGATGATTCTTCTTCAATGTCAAAGAATCTACAAAGTTTAAAGATTCGAGAACTACATCATTGGTAACCAAAAGACAAATAGAAGTGTGAGCATGGTGGATAAAGACATGGAGACACAAACCATGAAAGTTGACAACGGCAGAAAAACCACATAATTGATCACAAAGCATGAAGGAAAAAAGAATCAAGACTATTCTATATCTACGCACAAAGTTCAAGCTCGAGAAAAGTAAAGACTTAATCAAGTAGAGCATCATTTGAATGACCACCCCTTAGGGGAGATTGTTAGCCTTAATAGTTTATATTAGAAGTGATGGTCATTCACGTTTAGGAACTTTGTAGCGTGTGTTAGATATCGTGATAGAATAGTCACGGACAAATGGTTGGGCTAAGCTAAATGGCTAATGGTTAAGTTAGCTAGCTTTCATTATGTTATCCAAATCAAGTCCACGAGGCCCAAGCAAGCCCATTAGGGTTTATGTAATGTACTATAAACCCCTCAAAGTCTCATTTGAGGGGTGTGCTTAAATATTGTGTTATTGTGTGTTTTCCTTTGAAATAAACATCTCTCTTGTTTCATCTATACTTACGCATACGGTTTTATATATCAAGTCACCAACATCTTAATCTTTCCTTCATCTTGTACGCTTTATGTTTGTATTTGGGTTGAACGTGTTCTACAGCGTGGCGTGGTTTTCACGATGGTGATACTGTGGTTGTTAAGTGGGTTTGTGAAGGTTGATAGATTTAAGGTCCTCAGTCCATTTGTTCCACGGCTTAAAACATCCATACCAACAGCAACAACAAAGCTACTCCGTCGAAGCAACCAATCTATGTATGGGTCACCCGAATGCGTATACAGATCCAACAATGGATTCATCAACGTCTTCATATTCAAATTATCAAGAATATTCTCCGGTTATGAGTATCCAATCTTGAGGGTTTTGATTCGATGACCAACTATACAACAATCTAATTTTATCTTTGGAACGGATGAGTTACTGGCTCCAAGAGTATCACGGTTGGTACGGTTGGCTCATGGATCATTATCCGCGATTCGGTTAACCTGATGGCGATAGAAGAAAGAAGAATAATAGAAAGAGACGTCACGGTCAAACCAAAGAAACGAGCTACAAAGGCAAAGAAGAAATTTTGTCAAGAAAGAAGCCAGAATGATTAAATTAGAAACTTTGGTCCAAAGAAGAGAAGATGCCGTAGCAGTACAGCAGCAGTGTGATGTATCAGAATAATTAAACTTGAACAACCAAAAGCTGCTAGAGGATTTTGTGAAAGTTATTGATTACTTTGAAGGAGGTTGGTCAGAAAAAGAACCTACAACTCTATCATTACAAAGTGGAAAAATAGGATTCGTCCTAGAGTTGGTCAATTTTGCGCCATTTACAACAATCTTTGTCGAGATTACGAGTGGTGAGAATGACCTCACTTTGTTTGCTCAGGCGTGTGATGAATACCACTTAGTGTGTGGTCATCCGTTTGTTTTGGGCATTGTTGGCAGATTTTGAGGACCATTCTTCTTGGAAGGATAATAAGGATGCCGGCTTTTAAGCCAAGATGATGGTGTAAAAAGCAAGGACTGTGACTTCCGGATGTGCACTCGGATGCGCCGTGCTTGCCTGATAGACCAATTGGTCGTGATACCGCAAGAAGAATAAAATCTTTGGAGTTTTGAAAATTGTGATTATAAGGTGTTCCGAGAAATGGGGCAAGATCAAGTCCAAGGCATTGAGGCAGGAAGAAGGAGCTGAGACTGCACTATGGTTTTGAAGAAGAAAAGAGCTGAACAACGGCAAATCGAGTTGGAGATTGAGAAAAAGAGTAAGAAAGGGAAGACAAAAATTGGCACTAGAAGAACGAAAACTTGAATTAGATCGACAAAAGAAATATGATGCATATCTCATGTTCTATTCCGTAATGGACGAATATCTTTTGCCCTTGATACAACAACAAACAATGCAGAAACTCAAAGAAGCGTCAAGGCCGCCACAACCTAGATTTTAATAAGTGTTGTAATGTTTCAATAAGTTCGTAATGTTTTAATTTTACTTGAATTATTATGTAACGTTTTAATTATTAATGAAATTTTATTTTTGTGTTAAAAAGTTTTTTTTTTTTTTTTTTAAATGAAGTTGGTGCGCCCTTCTGGGGCACCTAATCGAATGCGAAGATTACATTTGGATAGAGAAGTGGCGTGGCGAGGGAAAATGAGGATTGAATCACCCTAAGAGCAGATCTAAACACATGTGGCGCTTGCACTACACACATACATACACAAAAATCATAAAAATAAGCACATACACACAAAATGAAAAACCTCGTCCAATAAATATAATACTACCTCCGTCCCGTATTAACTGTCTTTGTTTGACTTTTTCAAGTCTTTCTTTCTCAACTTTGACCTTAAATATCTTTGTTTGTGTTTTATAATATTTGATGAAGTATATCATGTGAAAATAAATTTGTACCCAATCCATTCATATGTTTTGCATCAAGTATTATATAACACAAACAAAAATATTTAAAGTCAAGAGATTAACAAAATCAACAGACACTTTTACTTAATAGGGCCGGGAGTGAGGGTTGGTTCGCAGAATGTTTTTAAGGAATTGTAATCTTTAGAAGGAATGTTATTTGATGTAATTGTAATTTAAAGAATTGGAATGTGTTGTAATTGTAATGTGTTGTAATGAGAATTGATGAAATCTGTCAATGTGTTTGGGTTACTTCATGGCGTAATGTAATTGATTTTTTACAAAACTTAAAAGTTAATATAATAATAATAATAATAATAATAGTAATCAAACCAATAATAATAATAATATAATTATAATAATATTAAAAATAAATAATAATAAAATAATAATAATAAAAAATAATATTAATAATAAAATATAATAATAAAATAATGATAATAATATATATGTAATAATAATAATAATAATAAAATAATAAAAATATAATATTAATAATAATAATAATATAATAATAATAATTATTATTATTATAATAAAATAATAATAATTAACATAATAATAATAATAATAAATAATAATAATAAATTAATAAATAATAATTGATAATAATAATAATATTAAAAATAAATAATAAAAATAATAATATAAATAATAATAATAATAATACATTATTATTATTATTATAGTAATTGTTATTAATATTATTAAATAATAAATAATAATAATGATAATAGTAATAATATTATTATTATTTAATAATAATAAATAATAATAATAAATTAATAAATAATAATTGATAATAATAATAATAATAATAGTAATAATAATAATAATAATAATAATAATAATAATAAAAATAATAATAATAATTATTATTATTATTAGTTTAATAATAATAATGATAATATATAATATTATTATTGAGTATTATTATATTAATTATATTGTTATTATTATTAAATAATAATAATAATGATAAAAATAATAATAATATTATTTACTATTATGTATTATTTTATATTATTATTTTATTATTTATTTTAATATTATTATTTTATTATTATTATTAATATTATATTTTATTATTTTTATTAATAATAATAATAGCGACAGCAATAATAATAATAATAATATTTTATTGTGTATTAATAATATATTAATATTATTATTATTAGTATTATATTTTTATTATTTTATTATTAATATCAATATTATTATAGTATTTTAATATTATTAGTATTATTATTTTATTATTATTATTATTATTATTATTATTATTATTTTATTATTATTATTATTATTATTATTATTATTTATTAGTTTTATTATTATTATTATTATTAAAATATGAAATTCTGAATTACGTAATTGAAAACTTTCCATCCAACTTATGTATCTAGATTTCCTCACTTGATATGGTATGAAGATTGTAATTACGATCACCAACAAACTTCATGTTGTAATGTATGTCTGGTGTAATTTCTTTCACTGCTTGCCAACCAAACATGATTGGAATGTAATTCAATTGATTACAATTACCTTCAATTACAACAATTCTGATGAACAACGCCCTAAGTTTTAGAATGGACACAATCTGAATATCAATGGTGCAATCGGGGGATGTAACAGGGGGTGTTACAGGTCATCATGATTTATTTCCGATGTTAATTTTGTTAGAAACACCTTGGATTTTTCTGAATGGCATAAATTACAAAATTGTGTTTATATACACTTGTAGATTCCCAAATAGTAGGAGAAAAGTATGTTATTTTTTGCTCAACTCAATTGCTACTTACTTTTTATTCAAAATTTTCTTGTATATTTAAAAATAATTGTGTAACCAGTCACATTTAATTTAGTTCCACCCCTGCTTAATACCTTGACGACTTAAGAGTTCATTGTAATTTGCGTATTTGTTCAATAACGTTATTATGCTAAAAAAAAGATCCAAGTTTATAAGTGACCTATACACATATAGGGAGCTGGAAGATTTAGGTTAGAAAGATCGAAAATCGTTATAGCAAAAGGTAGATGATCTACAGGTTGCCAAATAAAGGTTATGTTTGGTGCAAGGATTATAGGGGCGCAGTTTGAGCTTATAAAAAAAGTTAGTTTATAAAATAGCGTTGCTTGTCACATAGATTTATGAGAAAGCTTTTGTAAGCCATAGCTTCAATAAATTCAAAGCTTGATTAAAACAGAACTTCACGAGGAACCATAGCTAGTCAAATTATAAAAATGTCCTACAAAATATAATTAATTAACACACAAAATTTGAAAATATATTTGAGTTTAGTTTGATATTTTCATATGATTTTATATTAATAATTTCAACTTTAATTAATTAGTCAAGCGATTTTATAAAACTTAAACTTTAATTTTTTCTTATAATATAAGCTTCAACTACATTTTAGGTCTCAAGCTGACTCAAGCTCCATACCTTCACGCTAAATATATACTGCTTTCGTCCCAAAATAATTGTCACACGAGCAAAAAACACATAGTTTAAGAAAAGTGCATTTATTACAGAACTTTACTAACTTTGCTACTTTTTTGTTGAGAATGACAGTTTTACCCTTAAGTAATTAATTAAGATATTCTTTAAAGTTTATAATAATAATTTTCAAACGAGGGCAATATAGTAAGCTTGATCAAACATTCCTTTCTATATTTGCATGGACAATTATTTTAGGACATACAAAAAAGGAAGGTGGACAATAAAATTGGGATGGAGGGGGTACAAATATCATGCAATTATTGTTTTTTTATGACGGGTGAAAGCAGCTTTTGAATCTCAATCTATATGTTGCCCTTTTGTCATTTATTGTCAAATGTAAACTATTGAGTGCTTAGTTTATTACTAGGGTGTGTTTGGTATCTTTGCCATAAATAAAAATAAGTATAAATTTGATAGTAGTGGTGAGTCCTTTACATATGAAAGATTCATACCTAGCTCACTTGATATATATATGGGTATGGTTTATATCAGTACATTCATTACCATAGTTGTGAGGACCTTTATGAGGGGGTCCGGCCACACGAAATTCGACACTTAATGTAAATATTGTTAGTTTTAGGGGTATTTAGTTGAGGTTATAGAATAAA
>OU343219.1:129423841-129516943 GCA_910596185.1 Chrysanthemum makinoi
TTTTAAACATTCAGAACCGTACTTGCATATACCACCTTTGTAAAAGCAGTTTTTTTTTTTTGTAAAGTTATCAAAATCAAAAGTTCATTAACACTTTTCTAAAGTGTTTTAACAACGCAAAAATATAAAACAACCACAAAACAATGCGTAACATTTTTCTACAAATCTTGTATTTTTCTTTTAAAAGGTGATTCTTAAAAGAGAGTCACGATTGGTTAAGCGAGGCGATACCAAAATATTGTCCAAAAAGTTTTTAAACCCTTAGCACAAATCCATACCTAGACGCTTTTTAGTGGTACTTAATACATAAAATCAACCACCGCATAAATCAAAGTACACCTACCAACTAGGGGTGTGAACATTAATAAGTTCCCAATCTTAAAGATCAAAACTTAGCTTTGTGTCCTTGTGATTTGGTGTACCTTTTTCAAAGAAGCCATTTCATTTGTGATTATTGGTTTAAGTTCACTTGTCGTTTTGCCTCCGCATTTGTTTTTGAAAGCTGATTTTTATACTTAGTGCATGCGCTTTTCGTTCTTCCGACTCTACAAGTCTACTTCGAGAACTTTTACAGAGTATTACGCGTAGCGTAGAGGGGCGTTCCACGCTTTCCTTGGCCGTGGCGTGAGGCGTCTAGTACCACCACCAGCCGTAATGGCGAGAAGATAAACCGATGAATGAGCTTCTCCAAGCACCCATGCGAGGGTTGCGGAGGAGATGCCATTGTCCCGACCATAGAGTGATACCTTGAGCTCAAAACCGGGTTGCTTAATCTTGTAACCCAAAGCCAATTTTGGTTTTGGCGGGCGATCCTAAATGCACATATTCGATGATTCAACAAGATTGCATCTACCATCAAATACAAAAATGTCCCACATGAAGCAATTAAGCTTCTTATGTTCCCATTCTCTCTAGAGGGACAAGCCCGGAATTGGCTTGAGAAACAACCCCTCGTTCCATTGAGACATGGGAGGATTTAGTCACTAAGTTTGTTAGCAATTCTATCCACCATCCCGAACTACAAGTCTTAAGAATGAGATAATGAAATTCACTCAAAGATTTGATGAATCATTCGGTGAGGCATGGGATCGTTACAAAGAGTTGCTCGAAGTGTCCGCACATCATGGTTTTACGAGTTAATGCAAATGGATACTTTCTACAATGGTACGAGTCAAACTGACCAAGACTCTTTAAATGCCTCAGCGGAAGGTAATTTCTGAGCAAGACCACAAAAGAAGCCTTGCAAATCATAGAAAATAAGTCCCGAGTTCATACATGCGAACAAAGACATATCGGTCTCGGTCTAATGCGGACCTTACTACTTCTACATCTCCGTGAGTACATCTAGCACCGATGCTAAGATTGAAAAACTCACGGATATTATCGTGCTTTGGTTCTTGCTAACCAAAGAAAGTCACTTTCACGCAGAGACACCATCACATGGTGAAGTGAGAAAGTCGAGGTGTTACTTGTGGTGGCCCTCATGCATACTACAATCATGCGCCACCGATGGTAGTCCGTTTGAAGCCAATGCTATATCGGTACTTCACATCGGGGAGGTAATCAATATCGATCCTCAAAATGAAGCAAACTACCGAGCTAATACTTATCATTGACCACCCGGTTTTACCAAAATCTAACATACAAAGCGAATGGGAACCAACCTAGAATTAACCAAGGTTATCAAAACCAAGGTAATTTCTATCCCGGACCAAATCAAGGTTTCCAACATCAAGGAAACTTTAATCAAAACAATTTCAATCGAGGGAATCAATTTCATGGGAATATGAATCCTAACCAAGGAAATTTTCAAAATCAAGGCCACTAATCAAACATAGAGGCGAAATTTTCCTAATCAAACTCAAGCCATTGTTCCAAGCGGACCATCATCATCGATGAGCTATTGAAGCAATTCATGAAATCCCAAGATGAAATGAGCAGGTTGTTGGTTAGCGGTTGACATTAAGAAGTCTTTAAATGATCAACCCTCGGGCTCGAGGAAAACTTCGAAAGCAACGCGATCGCTAACCGAGGCGTGCAAAGGCGATCACAACCGAAGTGGTGTTTCATAAAATGGACCGCTATTCCTACTACCTCTTCTTCTTCTCTCGAAGGTAGTGGAAAGTGAACTGAGCGACAAAGGACAAGGAACTTCCTACTAATACTTGAGGTACCAGCGATGTCCATCCTCAAGTTGTCGAAACCCCAATCCAATCCGGAGTTGTTTTGAACCTCGGTAGCTCCCGATTGAAAACCCCAAATCCAAATCTTCTATTCCTTACCCATCACGTTTGAATGAGCAAAAGCTGCATGAAAAAGCCGGTCATCAAATGGATAAATTTTTTCAAATTTTCCAAGAACTACACTTTGACATAAGCTTTGGGATGCTATCATCTTGATGCCCAAGTTTGCATCAACTCTCAAACACATGTTAAGCAACAAGGAAAACTGTTTGAAATGGCTAAAACTCCTCTGAGCGAGGCTGCCCGGTTATCTTAAAAAGCTTCCGAAAAGCTTGGAGATCACGGAAAATTTCTCTTACCTTGTGTATTTCGGGGAATGGTTGAATGCTTTGCCTTAGCGATCTTGGTGCAAGCATTAACGATGCCTCATTGGTATGGAAGAAACTTTCTCTTCGGACCTTACTCCTACATGCATGACTCGAGCTTGCGGATCGTTACAATATCCCGTCCACTTGGCATTGCCGAGGGCGTATTCGTGAAAGTAGGAAAGTTCCATTTTCCAGGTGACTTTGTGGTTGTTGACTTCGATGCCGATCATCGGGTTCCTCTCATTGTTGGGCGAGGATTCACGAGAACGGGCGTGCTCTCATTGATGTATTTGAGCAATCACATTACGTGTGGGTAATGAAGGCATCACCTTTAACCTTGATCAAACTTGAGGTACTCCAAAACTATGATTACGAGTGGGTTAACCGAATAGATATCATTGATGTTATACGAAGAGTACTCTCAAGAAATTCTTGGTTATGATCATAATTCTTTGAGTGATAATCTCACTCATTCATCTCAACCCATCATTGCCAATTCTACTCCTTCTCTCACTCCGTTTGAGGAAAGTGACTTCATCTTGGAAGAGATTGAAGCATACTTGTCTAGTGATTGGTTTCATGGGAAATTGATCACGCTCAATGACTTGTCGAGGGAGATATTCTTCTCATTGAGATGCTCAATGATGATCCATCATCACTCCCCTCCGTGAGCTTCATAATAAGGAAGTCAAGTCGGTTGAGAATTTCGAGGTTTCAGGACTTACTTACCACCTCATCTCGAGTATGCATTTCTTGAGGGTGATGATAAATTACCAGTCATTATTACTCGAGATTTGAGTAAAGATGAAAAAGATCTTTGATAAAGGTCTTGAGGTCACACAAGCAAGCGATTGCTTGGAAACTCTCCGACATTAAGGGTATCAACCACGAAGTTTTGTACTCACAAAATCTTGATGGAGGATGACTTCAAACCGCGATTCCTCAACATCAAGAAGGTGAAAATCCATGATGTTATTAAACAAGAGGTTCTCAAACTTCTTGATGCGAGATTAATTTACGATTTCGGATAGTCCTTGGGTTAGCCCAATTCAACGTGTTCCTAAAAGGGTGGCATAAGCTGTTGTCACAAATGAAATAGCGAGAGTTAATTCCAACTGGTAGTATAGGATGGCGTGTTTGCATTGACTATGGTAAGTTGAATGACGCCACCCGAAAAGACCATTTTCCTCTACCCTTCATGGACCAAATGCTTGAGATTAGCGGGGAAGCGAATACTATTGTTTCCTAGATGGTTTCTCGGGTTATTTTCAGATCCCCATTGATCCACGGGATCAAGAAAGACCATTCACCACGCCCATACGGAACTTTTGCCTACAGACGTATGCCTTTTGGCCTATGTAATGCTCCGCACGCGTTCCAACGATGTATGATGGCCATTTTCCACGACATGATCGGGGAAACAATGGAGATGTTTATGGATGACTTCTCGGTCATTGGGGACTCATTTCAAACATGTCTCTCCCATTTAGAAAAATGCTAAAACGGTGTGAAGACACCAATCTTTGTCTAAATTGGGAGAAGAGCCATTTTATGGTCAAAGAAGGCATAGTCCTTGGCCATAAGATTTCAAAAAATGGGATTGAGGTTGATAGAGCAAAAGTCGATGTTATTGCTAAATTGCTCATCCTACTACGTCAAAGGTATTAGGAGTTTTAGGTCATGCCGTTTTTATCGCGATTCATACAAGATTTTTCTAAAATCGACCGGCCTATGACCCATCTTCTTGAAAAAGATGCTCCTTTTATCTTCTCACTGAGTGCATCGGCTTTTGAAACATTAAAGAAAAACTTCTTGAGGCACCCATTCTCGTTATTCCCGACCGGACTTGCCTTTTTGAGCTCATGTGCGATGCAAGTGATTTTGCTATCGGTGCGATCCTAGGGCAACGTAGAAACAAGCATTTTCAGCCTATCCACTACGCGAGTAAGACTATGACTGAAGCTCAAACCCATTACACCACCACAGAAAAAGAGCTACTAGCCGTGGTGTATGCGTTTGAAAAGTTTCGGCCATACTTAATCTTGACCAAATGCGTGGTGTATACGGATCACTCGGCTCTCAAATATCTCTTTGCAAAACAAGATGCAAAGCCGAGATTGCTCCGTTGGGTTCTCCTCCTCCAAGAATTTGATATCATTATCATTGATAAAAAGGGAGCACGAGAACAGCGTCATCATCACGTCCTAGAAAACCCTCACTAAGATGTTTTCGAGAAAAAGGAAATAAATGAAACATTTCCTCTCGAGACACTCAATGCGGTTTCTTTTAGTGGAAACTCTTCTACCCCATGGTTTGCTGACTTTGCAAATTACCATGCGGGTAACTTCATAGTGAAAGGAATGTCGACCAACAGAAGAACAAATTCTTCAAAGATGTTAAACATTACTTACGGGGCGACCTACTTATTCAAAATCAATGCGGATCAAGATCTCAACGGTGTGTTTATGGACGAGAAGCTATGGACATTCTCAAAGCTTGCCATCTTTGGTCGGGGCCATCATAGTCCAAATTACACCGCCAAAAGGTGTTTGATTCCGGTTTTATTGGCCACTATTTATAAAGAGATGCCAATTTGTCAAAGCATGTGGCGCTTGTCAAGCGTCGGGAAATATCTCTCAAAGAAATGAAATGCCGCCAAAGCGCCATTCAAGTGTGAGAGATCTTTGACATCTGGGGCATTGACTTTATGGGGCCATTTCCATCATCTCGAGGAAACAAATACATACTTGTGGTTGACTATTTGTCAAAATGGGTTGAAGCTAAAGCTTTACCTACCAATGATGCCCGAGTTGTTGTGAAATTCTTAAAATCTCTTTTTGCTAGGTTTGGAACTCCGCGAGCTATAATTAGTGATCGTGGTACACATTTCTGCGCAATGACCGTTTGATCGAGTCATGCAAAAGTATGGTGTAACTCACCGTCTCTCTGCATACCACCCCAACAAGTGGGCAAGTGGAAGTTTCCAACCGTGGTATTAAAAGAATTCTTGAAAGGACGGTGGAAACCGGTGCATCACGGTGGGATAAAGCTGGATGACGCACTCGGGCCTTCCGTACAGCTTATAAAACACCCCGGGTGTACTCCATATAAGCTTGTATGCGGAAGGCGTGTCATCTGGATTGAATTGAGCACAAAGCATCTTGGGCCTTGAAACATGCCAACTTCGATATTCGGACGGTGATCACGAGAAAATTTCAAATGAATTAATTAAATGAACTCCGTGATCAAGCATACAAAAACTCTTTAATCTACAAACAAAAGACAAAGAAGATTCATGACTCCAAAATCAAGAACCGCTTTCAACGCTCGGTGATCGAGTCCTTCTTTTCAATTCAAGATTAAATATTTTCTCCGAAAACTAAAATCCCGCCGTGGTCCGGACCATTCACCATCACTAAAGTATTTCCTTATGGAACTATTGAGTTATCTCAATCCGATGGTCCAAATTTTAAAGTGAATGGTCATCGATTAAAACACTATTTTGGAGAGGACATTCCACCAATGGTTGTCCCGGATCTACAAACATTCCCCATGAACCATTGAGTGCGGGATCGAGTCAAGCTTAGCGACTCGGTAATCAAAAACAAGATAGCACACCATATGGGTTTTCACCCATATTTCGACTTTCTACTTTCTACCACCCTAGTGTGGGGAGTTGCCCATTTGTTTTATATTAAGTTTCATTTCAAAAAAAAATGTGTATATATCAAAAATAAAATAATGGCCGTAGTATTTCCCTTTTACGTTCTATGTTTCGCATAACATGCGTACTTTGAATATTGAAGGCAATATTCATTTCTAGTGTGGGGGGGAATTCTCACGAATTTTATCATGTAATTATACCACCCAATTCCCCATTTTGGCCAAAATTTTTTTGAGTAAGTGTTTTACACTTACCAAAGGCAAATGGTAATCAGTACGCTATGTCTAACCCACATAAGGATTGGCTAATCCAGGAGCAAACGGCTCTTGGTAAAGATATCTCAAATCCATTGACGGCTTGCAATTTGCCCAAAATTGTATGGTGTTCAACTCACCATATCTTTAATTAGTGAAGAGTTGGCTAGCCCGCAAGTTTATGGCTTGTGGTAAAGGCGGTTGGAAAACCATAATTGGTAATCGACTCACCGAAGATAATTTATCTAAGAGTTGGCTAGTCCAGAAGCAAACGGCTTCCGGTAAAGACAAATCAAAACCGTTGAAAGTTGGTGATTTGCTCAAAATCATTTGGTTATCATTGTACCAAGGTTCTTACTTGGACTGAAACAATTGGCTACCTCAGTAATGGCTTTTGGTAAAGAGATTGAAATCCATTATTTTTTCTCAAAAGATTGCTAGGGACTAGCAATAGTTTAGTGTGGGGATTGATGAGTGCTGCAAATACTCATCATTTTTATACCTTTAGACTGCAAAAACATCGAAAACACTCGAAATGCATCAAAATGAAAAAAATATCACAAATAAGTGTTTTATGTGTTTCAAATGCAAAAATACCAAAATCGTGAAAACGTATCAAGTTTGCATAATTGGCGCTTTTAGTCCCCCAAGTTTTAAAAGTTGTCAAAACTGGTCCCTGGTAAATCAAAATAAAGAAAAAAAGTCATAAAAGGTCCTTGGGATTCACAAGTTGTAAGAAATTGTCCTTTGAAGTTTAAAAATCACAATTTACAACTTTGGTCCCTCAACTTTACAAAAGTGTCAAAATCAGTCCTTGGGTGTTTAAAAATGGAATTAATTCAAACTACACCCTTGTACTATTCAAATATGGCATATTTGGTCCTTATATGATAAATTTTGAGAAAATTACAAGTTTGGTCCCTGGAGTTACAAAGTTGGCAGTTTTGGTCCTTGGATTTATAAAAATGGAATTTTATGCAATATTGGTCCTTGTACTAACCATTAATTGCAGGTTTAGTCCTTGTGTTAACTTTGGAAAAGTTTCAACTTCAGTCCCTCATTTTCAGAATATTACAAGATTAGTCCTTGTGTTAATAAGCTTAAACCAACCGGACCCTATATTAATACCAAATCAAACCCAATACCCGTGGCCCAATCCAAGCCCAAACCCACGTTTTAAAATATTATACCGCCATCACTGTACATCTCTCTCACAAACGAGCCAAAACCAGAAACCAAGGTGGTTTCCACCACCTGTTACTACCACCTCACCACCACCTTTCCACCTCACTCCCCAGCTGTTTAACCACTCCCCCCTCCTCCTATACTAGCCCACAAGCATTTAATGCTTCCCCACCATCAAACACTCCATCTTCACCTCAAAACCTGTTTTTGTTGCCAACTCACCCCTAGCTCCATATCTACTTCCCAAATTGTCCCCTTACACCTCCACAACATACCAAAGTGCATTAATTGCAGTGAGAATGCCTCATCCACTAGTATCACTTTTGGCCAAAAGTAATTCTAAAGGTGTGATAATCTCAGCCATCCAATGGCCAAGATTGCAAGTGGGAAATGATCGGGAAGCATGTGAGGAGTCTCTAAAGTCTATAAAGAAAGAAGGAGAAGCAATGTGAAGAACTATCTAGTTTTAATTTAGTTAATGTATGTCGTTTTAATTAATTTTCAAATTCAGGTGTATTTCTTAGCTTTCAAGCATTTTTAAGTAATCTCGATTGTATTGTGAATCTTTTTCAGTCATAAATTCCAGTGTTAAGTTTCATTTCAAGTTTATGCAAATTTCCTTGTTCAAATTCTCAAAATGATCGAATATTGTTGTTAGTTGTTGTTAAGGACTCATAAGCTCATATAAGCTCCTTATATAGCTTATGTAAGCTATTAGAAACCATAAAAGTCTGTTTAGTATCAAAAGAAAAAAACCAAAAATACAAAAAATGTTGGAAAATCAAAATCAATGGAAATGGAGATCACAAATGAGGCAGTGGTGAATATTGGATTGCCCTTGGTTTAGAGCTTCTTGGGAAGCTATAGGTTGTGTTCTCAGTCCTTGGTTCTCAGTTTTCACTTGGAAACCATTTTGTAAGCTTTTTACTCCATTTTAGCATTTCATTTGTTTAAGTCATTGATTAGCTTAAATCTTTGTAATTTTATGTTTCTTAGTTGTAGTTAAGTAAAATTAAACAATAAAACAGTTTGCTTCTTCTCTTTAATTTGTACTTACTAAAAACCTTAGTTTAACAGTTAAATTAGCATAATTGTCATTTCTTAGTTTAATGATGTTATTGTTGTTGTTTAGTGCTTATTTAGTCTCATTAAATGATAATTTAAGGTCTTGAATCAATGGCATGGTCTTAATCTGTAAAACCTTTTGAAAATCACAAGTTCAGTTGATAAAAGGGGTGTTTGGATTTGCTGTGTCATTTGTATTTGAGGTTGTTTGTGTTGTTGTTTGTGGTTGTTACTTGTCACATTAGGTCAATATAACTTATAGAAACCATAAAATACTGTCCTTGTTTGATCAAAAGTCAAAATCTTCTTTAATTTCACCTAGGTTGTTAACTGTTAGGATTTAGGATATAAAACTCATCACAATGGCTTATAACTTGGTCACCTAGCTTAATTTCATCTTATCTTAGGTTATTACAACCAAATCAGTAAGTAGAATCAATTCAAAGTTCATATAAGTCAACTATTTAGTTTTGTATAAAAAGTCAAATTTTCAGTTTAATCGTTTTTGAATAAAATAGATAATTTTCTATAGGACTTAATATTAAGTTTCAAGATTTGAGCTTTTGGGATATTAATATTCAACTGCTCATCTTAATCATAGTAATTTTTATAATTTCTAATTAGCTTATTAAACAGCTTATTTCTTAGCTTCTTTTAACCACTTGTTTGAAAAAGTGCCTTGTGCACAGTTGAGCCAAGCTTTTTCACAAGCTCACAAAGAGCTCATTAGTTAGCTTTAGCTTGTGTACCTTAGCTTATTGGAAAGCTAACCTAGCATCTCTCTATTCCGATTTTATTTTCTACTTTGTAGCTTATTTGATAGGGTACCTTAAATAGCTTATTGTTTGTCCCATTTATTGTAAACTTAGTACTCAGTGTTTATAAGCCATTTTCACAAGCTCACACAGAGCTTAATAGTAGGTCAAACCTTGTATATTTTGGTTTTCTGAGAAGCTCACCTAACAAGCTTGTTGCCCTCGGTGCTTATTTTTGGCTTTGGAGCTTTTACCCTAGTTTAATCTAGCCTACAAAATGATTGCTTGACCTGTTTGGTTGCTTGGTTTAGTATAAGTGCTTATTTGCTTATTTTAAGCTTATCAGTATGGTTCTTTGTGTCTTTTAGCTTCATATAAGTACTTTTAGCTTATTTACATCTTATTTTAACTTTGGTTCCAGTTTGTAAGTTTATTTGAGCTTAAAAAATCAAAATAAGCCATAAGCTCAACTGTTTAGCTCATAAGCTCATCAAACTGCTTATTTTTAAGTTGTAAAATTTTTGTCTTTATTAAAGTTGCTTATTTTTAGTAGTTAAATAGGTCTATAAAAGAAAAATCACAAAAACATCATTTTAAAAATAGTGATAGCGTTTATTTAATAGAAATTAGCTTTTTAATTTTCTTTTTCAACTTATTATTAAGCACTTTCTGTTTTTATAATTTTCTTAGTTTTCTGTTATCATAGGATAATTTTATAAAAAAGTTCAGAATTTTCTTAGCCTGTTTAGTATTTATTAGAATTTAAAATAGTTAAAAAGTATTAAATAATTAATAATAAATAAATAAAAAGCAAAAAAAATATATATATATTTTCAGTTTTAAAATAAGTTTTATAATATTTTAGATTTTTCTAAGTCATAATTTCATTTTTCTAGCTTTATTTCACATTTTCTTATATTTTAGATTATTATTAAATAGTTTAAAATAGTTTTTAATTAATAATAATTAAATAAATAGTTATAAAAATAATTTTAATTTTCCAATAATTTTCTTTTATTATTAGGTTTATAAAAATATCATTTTCATATCCATAGGTGTTTTACTCTTTTAAATTTACGTTTTATTTTATACGTTTACGTAAAATTTAATAAACGTACGTGTTTACATTTGTTTAATCTGATTGTTGTGCTTTACAATTCTGTATCCAAATACCATTCCAATCAATCAGTAGTGTAGTTATCAATCAAAATCCTTACTGATCATTATCCTTAGTGATCATTCTATTTCTGAAACGTTTATACACCATTCATCCTCCGTGGGACTTAACGACCCAGGAATCCACTATATTCCAAGGGAAATTGCATTGGTTTTAGACTGTTTGAATTTTATTACGGTTGACCATTCACAAGTGGTTGACTTGTGTAATAAACTTCACAGTTTTGAAGCGAATCAAGAGCTTACTTTGAAGATGTTGGAATTACACATCAGACATCAGTTGTTAAAACTCCACAGCAGAATGGGGTAGTTGAAAGAAGAAATAGAACTCTTGTGGAAGCCGCTCGCACAATGCTAATCTATTCTAGTGCACCGTTATTTCTATGGGTCGATGTCTGTTTGCCACTGCTTGTTGCACTCAGAACCGATCCCTCATCCATCCAAGATTCAATAAAACCCCATATGAGCTTGTGAACAATAGAAAACCGGATATCTCTTATTTTCACGGTGTTTGGCTTTGTGCTATCCTACGAATGACAGAGAAGATCTTGGAAAACCGAAAGCAAAAGGTGATATTGGAATCTTCATTGGATATTCAGATAACTCGAGGGCATTCGTGGTGTATAACAGAGAACTAGGAGGATCATGGAGCGATGAATGTGAAATTTGACGAACTTTCACATATGGCTTCAGAGACTCGCTCTAGAACCCGCTAAACCAAGCAGACTTACTGACACATCAGATCGCCGTCCGGACTCATACCTCAAAGAGCTCAATCAACTTCGTTTGACAATCCTAAAGAGCAAGAATGGGAGAATTTCTTTGAGTTAACGTTCGATGAATACTATGGTGGAACTTCGACAAATGCATCAAACCATCATTCCGCTGCAACCGCTCAAAATCATCCTCCACCACCAACAGAAGATGCATCTACAACGGTCGAAACCAATGCACCAACTCCATCAACATCATCTACATCTACTACAGCTATTACACCCGTTCTACCAGTAGTTGATGAGCAAAACCAAAACCATAACGATGCAACGTTAGATGAAGACTTATTTGAAAATCCGTTTGCTACGGAATCAGCTGAATCATCTTCATGCTTACGAGAACCATCTAACTCGCATACGTTTAACCAACGGTATCCTTCTACTCTGAAGTGGACAAAAGACCACCCAATTGAACAAGTTATTGGTGAACCTTCAAGGCCAATTCAGGAGACGCCAGGCGTAAATTGCCACCGATTGCGTCTTATGCATTTACCTTTGCTCAATTAGCAATATAGAGCCAAAGAACATTCGCGAGGCAATGGCAGATCCCGCATGGATAGAAGCAATGCAGGAGGAACTTCTCCAATACCGTCTACATGAATCTTGGGAAATGGTTCCAAGACCCATTGACGTTCGCGTCATTGATCTTAAATGGTTATGGAAGAATAAACGGGATGAAGAAATGACTGTCATTCGCAACAAAGCTCGTCTTGTGGCCAAAGGATACAAACAAGAGGAAGGGATAGATTTCAAGGAGTCATTCGCGCCGGTAGCTAGACTAGAAGCAGTCAGGATTTTCTTAGCCTATGCAGCTCACAAAAACATCACGGTTTATCGGATGGACATTAAGACCGCGTTCTTGAATGGAACTCTGAAAGAAGAAGTGTACGTGGGTCAGCCAGAAGGCTTCATAGACATGAATCATCCAAACTACGTCTACAAGCTCAAAAATGCAATCTATGGATTGAAACAAGCTCCGAGAGCGTGGTATGACGAACTGTCCTCTTTCCTTATCCAAAACTATTTCACCAAAGGAACAGTTGATCCTACCTTGTTTACACAAAAATGCAAAACGACATTTTGATTGTTCGATCTACGTGGACGATATCATTTTGGGTCCACTAATTCGAATCTTTCAAAACATTTTGAAAATCTCATGAAAAGCAAATTTGAAATGTCCATGATGGGGAACTAAAATTCTTTCTTGGTTTACAAATACATCAATCCCCTCGTGGAATTTTTATAAATCAAGCTAAATATACAACTGAGATTTTGAAAAATCATGGTATGGATAATTGTGATTCGGTCGGAACACCAATGGTAACTTCACCAAAATTTGGAGCCGATTTGTTTGGGAAACCTATTGATCCGAAGAAATATCGGAGCATGATTGGTTCTCTCATGTACCTCACTTTGCTAGTCGACCGGACATTCATTTTGCTGTTTGCTTATTAGCACGGTTTCAGGCAAAGCCTACCGAACTGCACCTCAAAGAGGTTAAACGGATCTTTCGTTACCTGAAGACATCCATTCACATGGGACTTTGGTATCCGAAGGAATCCGGATTTGATCTAATTGCTTTTAGGATCGATGACCACGCAGGTGATCAAGTTACAGCAAAAGTACATCTGGAGGAGCACAATTTTTGGGTGAAAAGTTAGTAAGCTGGTCTTCAAAGAAACAAGATTGCACTGCACTTTCAACCGCTTAAGCTGAGTATGTGTCTCTATCTGCGTGTTGTGCTCAAGTTCTATGGATGAGAACACAACTCACAGATTATGGCTTTACTTTCGATAAAATACCTATGTATTGTGACTCGAAAAGTGCCATAGCCATATCGTGCAATCCTGTTCATCACTCAAAGACTAAGCATATCCGTGTCCGCTACCACTTCATCAAAGATTACGTCGAAAATGGTACTGTTGAATTATTCTTCGTGAAGACAGATTACCAACTCGCCGATCTATTAACTAAAGCCCTTCCAAAAGAAAGGTTTGACTATTTAGTTTGACGAATTGGAATGCGAAGCCTAACCCCTGAGGAGTTAGAACGTCTTCTCGAATCTTCTTGAAAATGATTTTTCCAAAAAGCTTCGCTGTAAATATTTTTGAAAAACAAAATACAAAAATAGAAAACTTTCAAAAATACAAAAACATTATAAAATTTTTCAAAATCCAAAAATATTCTTCTCACGACATGTCTCTCGTATAATCGATATTCTGTACGTTTCTAGAAATGTCATTCAACAATGATACGGGTATGTACAGATGCTTGAGCGAGAGTTCTTTATTGTTTTCTAAAACATGTCGTTTCTCAAAATTTCTTCATAAAATGGCTTTCGTATACATCAGTACGAAACCCGGACCGAAATGATGACTTTTGATTATTTTTCAAATCAAAACTCGTGCTTTTAAAGACAAAATCTAGTGTACGCTTCAGTGCACTACATTTAAAACTGATGAGAAATCATCATCATCTTGAGCACCTTTTCAAGATTGTTCAAAAAGATTTTCAAAATATTTTGTGCTCAAGATAACTCCCTCTAAAAACCCTTTAATTGATTATGCTTTATTAAAGGGGGAGTATAAAACTAAAATGTTCCAAATTCATGCTTAAATCAAATCCGTTTGTCTCCCCAAAAGATTCTAAAATGTTGTTTAATCCGATGATATCAAAAATATCACGAATATGCTATTTTTTAGGGGGAGGAGACGTGATTAAAATGTGATCAAAAAATGTTTAATGATCGGTGTTTGAATCTCATAATGAGCTCGACTCAGACGGAACCAATGAATTGACGGGAATCAATGTTAGTAAATGTACCATCTCGAGAAACTTGTGATAGATATGCACTTTCATGGGTCTAACCTCCTTTTCAAGGAGTGTTTACAACTTCAAGTTAGTTATTAGAGCTAGTTGTCTCCTAAAAACTGACAATGGAACTCTTTAACTAGGCAAAGTAACCGTGTCTCGTGGGGAATTGTCTATCATGAGCTGATCAATTCAAAAGTGCGAACTCTACCCTCTATGTGCAGATTTCTGTCAAAATATATAAGCACATGTGAAGGGGGAGTGTTTCTGAAAATATAAAACTCTCGGAGTGTTCCAAACATGTTTTCTATCATAAACACTCTGTGAGATTTTCAAGAAAAATGGTTTTATGGCAACATGGGACAGTCATGGAGTTATAAGGTGACTAAGGATAGGAAATTCGTCCTATGATCCGCCAGAGCCGGAGGGATCTACCCAAGGACAATACCAATAGTTAGTATTAGAAGTCCTTAGGTATGATTGAAAAAAGGAGTAATGTGAGAAAGGAGAAAGAAGGGGTTGAAGAATTAAAAAGAAATGTAAAAGAAAGGGTGAAAAGAAATATCCCTCCATATTCAACATTAGGGCAGAAACCAGGTTCAATTCATCTGTTACTGGTTGTCACTAGTTGACACTGGTATTGAAGACAAAGACGTCATGGACCCAGTGACGCACTGCACTAAACCTTCTAGCCACTCAATTCCTCTCAAAAGGGATTTGTTTCATTCTCACTGGGAACCCTACATAATCTATCGACTTTCTCTTAGATATTGTTGGTATTGAAGAAGGAGACCCTCTCCCTGGTCTCCGCTCAGGAAAACCAAAATGCACTATTAAGTCTAGAGCCACGAGATTCATCAAAAGATCTCATAGGAACACATGACATTTCATCGCTTGTTGTTCAACAATAAGGGCACAAGTGATACATTCTAGAGTCCTACACAGATCTTAGCAATCTGCCAGAACATTTATGAGAAGTTTCACATCTGTGATCTTCAGTGATTGAATGGAAACTCCTGCCAGGGTCAACATCAAGCAGCCCTAACAGCAGGTCACTTCGGTAACTCCCCGTGGATTACGCTTAGTGTGTCTCAAACGGTCTACAGTCGTGGGGTGATGCTTCGGTGTACCTCAGCGACTCATCTGAACTGTAGGTGTACTTCTGTATATCGTGTTATCTCACTTGTAGGACTCCAGTTCAGGAACGGCCCTTGTGAGAATTAGAGACGTGTTTTCACACTATGCTGTTAACACCCTCGAAATTCAAACTTATAAGTGCCGGAATCCGCTTATTACTAACCTGTTTTATGTTTTCTTCTTATGGAAGCTCCGGAGCGGATTGATCGTGCAGATTCTCCACATGCTCATACCAACAACACATGAAAGTTCTCATCAAAATCAAAGGCTACTCAAAGTTAAAGATGATTCTTCTTCAATGTCAAAGAATCTACAAAGTTTAAAGACTCGAGAACTACATCATTGGTAACCAAAAGACAAATAGAAGTGTGAGCATGGTGGAGAAAGACATGGAGACACCAAACCAACGAAGTTGACAACGGCAGAAAACCACATTAATTGATCACAAAGCATGAAGGAACAAAGAATCAAGACTATTCTATATCTACGCACAAAGTTCAAGCTCGAGAAAAGTAAAGACTTAATCAAGTAGAGCATCATTTGAATGACCACCCCTTAGGGGGAGATTGTTAGCCTTAATAGTTTATATTAGAAGTGATGGTCATTCACGTTTAGGAACTTTGTAACGTGTGTTAGATATCGTGATAGAATAGTCAACGGGCTCGTGGATTGGGCTAAGCTAAATGGCTAATAGTTAAGTTATGCTAGCCTTTCATCATGTGTTATCCAATCCAAGTCCACGAGGCCCAAGCCAAAGCCCATTAGGGCGTTTATGTAATGTACTATATAAACCCCTCAAAGTCTCATTTGAGGGGTGTGCTTGAATGTGTGTGTGTGTTTTTTTCCTTTGAAATAAAACATCTCTCTTGTTTTCATCTTATCTTCACATACACGGTTTTATATATCAAGTCACCAACATCTTAATCTTTCCTTCATCTTGTACGCTTTATGTTTGTATTTGGGTTGAACGTGTTCTACACGTAGCGTGGTTTCACGTGGTGATACTTGTGGTTGTTAAGTGGGTTTGTGATAAGGTTGATAGATTTAAGGTCCTACAGTCCATTTGTTCCACCGCAACAAAACATCCATTACCAACAACAACAACAAAGCTACTCCCGTCGAAGCAACCAATCTATGTATGGGTCACCCGAATCTGTGTACCGTCCAACAATGGATTCATCAACGTCTTCATATTCAAATTATCAAGAATATTCTCCGGTTAACCGTATCAATCTTGAGGGTTTTGATTTCGATGACCAACTATACAACAATCCTAATTTTTATGCTGGAACCGGATCGGGTTATCTGGCTCAAGAGTATCACGGTTCGGGTACCGGTTCGGCTCATGGATCGTATCACGATTCGGTTAACCTTGATGACGTAGAAGAAGAAGAATGTCGAGAAGAGACGTCACCGGTCAAACCAAAGAAACGAGCTACAAAGGCAAAGAAGAAGGCTGTCGAGAAAGAAGCCAAGAATGATTCGTCGCTTTGGTCCAAAGAAGAAGAGATCGCCTTGTGCAACGCTTGGTGTGATGTATCCGAGAATAGTGTAACCGGAAACAACCAAACTGCTAGAGGATTTTGGCAGAAAGTTATTGATTACTTTCAGAAGGAGGTTGGTGCAGAAAGAACCTACAACTCTATCATTACAAAGTGGAAAAATAGGATTCGTCCTAGAGTTGGTCAATTTTGTGCCATTTACAACAATGCTCTCAGGAATTACGGAAGTGGTGAGAATGACCTCACTGTTTATACACGAGCGTGTGATGAATACCAACTAGTGTGTGGTCATCCGTTTGTTTTGGAGCATTGTTGGCAGATTTTGAGGGACCATTCTGCTTGGAAGGATAATGAGATGCCGGCTTTTTTAAGCCAAGATGATGGTCGCAAAAAAGCAAGGACTTCAACCGACTCGGATGTGCACTCGGATGCGCCTTCGTCTGTGCCTGATAGACCAATTGGTCGTGATACCGCAAAGAAGAATAAAAAGAAATCTTCGGAGTTTTCGAAAGCTGTGATTATGGAAGGTGTTGCCGAGAAATGGGGCAAGATCAAGTCCAAGGCATTCGGGCAGAAGAAGGAGCTGGCAGACCTGCACTATGGTTTGAAGAAGAAAGAGCTAGAACAACGGCAAATCGAGTTGGAGATTGAGAAAAAGAGAGAAGAAAGGGAAGACAAAAAATTGGCACTAGAAGAACGAAAACTTGAATTAGATCGACAAAAGAAATATGATGCAGATCTCATGTTCTATTGCACGCCAATCGACGAATCTTTGCCCGCAGTACAACAACAAACAATGCAGAAACTCAAAGAGGCGATCAAGGCACGCCACAACCTAGATTTTTAATAAGTGTTGTAATGTTTCAATAAGTTTCGTAATGTTTTAATTTTATTTGAATTATTATGTAACGTTTTAATTATTAATGAAATTTTATTTTGTGTTAAAAATGTTTTTTTTTTTTTTTTTTTAAATGAACTTGGTCGCCCTTACTGGGGCACCTAATCGTCTGAAGGTCGCTGGATAGAGAAAGCTGACGTGGCAGGGAAAATGAGGGGGATTGAATCCCCCTACTGGGGGCAGTCTAAACACATGCGCGCACACACTACACACATACATACACAAAAATCATAAAATAAGCACATACACACAAAAATCGAAAAACCTCGTCCAATAAATATAATACTACCTCCGTCCCATATTAACTGTCTTGTTTGACTTTTTCAAGTATTTCTTTCTCAACTTTGACCTTAAATATTTTTGTTTGTGTTTTATAATATTTGATGAAAATTATATCAATGAAAATAAATTTAAAACCCAATCCATTCATATGTTTTGCATCAAGTATTATATAACACAAACAAAAATATTTAAAGTCAAAGTTGAGAAAGAAAGACTTGACAAAATCAAACAAGACAGTCAATATGGGACGGAGGGAGTATGGGGGGGGGTTTGGTTCACAGAATATTTTTGAAGGAATTGTAATCTTTAGAAGGAATATTATTTGATGTAATTGTAATTTAAAGAATTGGAATGTGTTGTAATTGTAATGTGTTGTAATGAGAATTGATGAAATCTGTCAATGTGTTTGGTTGACTCACAACGTAATGTAATTCAATTTTTTTTACAAAACTTAAAAAGTTAATATAATAATAATAATAATAATAATAGTAATCAAATAATAATAATAATAATATAATTATAATAATATTAAAAATAAATAATAATAAAATAATAATAATAAAAAATAATATTAATAATAAAATATAATAATAAAATAATGATAATAATAATAATAATAATAATAATAATAATAATAATAAAATAATAAAAAAATAATATTAATAATAATAATAATATAATAATAATAATTATTATTATTATAATAAAATAATAATAATTAACATAATAATAATAATAATAAATAATAATAATAAATTAATAAATAATAATTGATAATAATAATAATATTAAAAATAAATAATAAAATAATAATAATAAATAATAATAATAATAATACATTATTATTATTATTATATTAATTATTATTGTTATTATTATTATTAAATAATAAATAATAATAATGATAATAGTAATAATATTATTATTATTTAATAATAATAAATAATAATAATAAATTAATAAATAATAATTGATAATAATAATAATATTAAAAATAAATAATAAAATAATAATAATAAATAATAATAATAATAATACATTATTATTATTATTATATTAATTATTATTGTTATTATTATTATTAAATAATAAATAATAATAATGATAATAATAATAATATTATTATTATTATTATTATTATATTAATTATTATTGTTATTATTATTATTAAATAATAAATAATAATAATGATAAAAATAATAATAATATTATTACTATTATTATTATTATTATTTATTATTATTTTATTATTTATTTTTAATATTATTATTTTATTATTATTATTAATATTATATTTTTATTATTTTATTAATAATAATAATAGCAGCAACAATAATAATAATAATAATATTTTATTATTATTATTAATATTATATTATTATTATTATTATTAGTATTATATTTTTATTATTTTATTATTATTATTTATTATAATTATTTTAATATTATTAATTATTTTAATATTATTATTTTATTATTATTATTATTATTATTATTATTATTATTATTTATTAGTTTTATTGTTATTATTAAAGTAAACAAATTCTGAATTACGACATAATTCAAAACTTTCCATCCAACTTCCTATGTAATCTAGATTTCCTCACTTGATGTAATTGTAATGACTGAATTACAATTACGATGCAAACCAAACAGTCACTGTAATGTAATCTGAATTACAATTTCTTTCACCTTGCCAACCAAACATGATTGGAATGTAATTCAGATTACAATTACAACGAATTACAACGAATTACAGTGAACAAAACGCCCCCTAAGTTTTAGAATGGACACAATCTGAATATCAATGGTGCAATCAGGGGATGTAACAGAGTGTTACAGGTCATCGCTGATTTTATTTCGATGTTAATTTTGTTAGAAACACTTTGGATTTTTCTGAATGCTTCGAGTACAAAAAATTGTGTTTATAACACTTGCGTAGATTCCCAAATAGTAGGAGAAAAGTATGTTATTTTTTGCTCAACTCAATTGTACTTTTTCTATTCAAAATTTTCTTGTATATTTAAAAATAATTGTGTAACCAGTCACATTTAATTTAGTTCCACCCCTGCTTAATACCTTAACGACTTAAGAGTTCATTGTAATTTGCGTATTTGTTCAATAACGTTATCATGCTAAAAAAAAGATCCAAGTTTATAAGTGACCTATACACATATAGGGAGCTGGAAGATTTAGGTTAGAAAGATCGAAAATCGTTATAGCAAAAGGAGATGATCTCTACAGGTTGCCAAATAAAGGTTATGTTTGGTGCAAGGATTATAGGGGCACGGATTTGAGCTTATAAAATAAGTTAGTTTATAAAATAAGCGTTGCTTGTCACATAGATTTATGAAAGCTTTTGTAAGCCATAAGCTTCAATAAATTCAAAACAGTTAAAACAGGGTTACGAGAGCTTATAGCTAGTCAAATTATAAAAATGTCCTACAAAATATAATTAATTAACACACAAAAGCTGAAAATATATTTGAGTTTAGTTTGATATATTTTCATATGATTTTATATTAATAAATTTCAGCTTTAACTAATTCGTCAAACGATTTTATAAAAACTTAAACTTTAATTTTTTTTCTTATAATATAAGCTTCAACTACATTTTCAGTCTCAACTGCAGCTCAAGCTCCATACCTTCCGCTAAATATATACTCGCTCCGTCCCAAAATAATTGTCCCCCGACAAAAAACACATAGTTTAAGAAAAGTGCATTTATTACAGCTTTCTCTTTCTTACTTTTTGACAGAATGACAGTTTTACCCTTAAGTAATTAATTAAGATATTCTTTAAAGTTTATAATAATAATTTCAAACAAGGGCAATATAGTAAACTTGATCAAACATTCCTTTCTATATTTAGCATGGACAATTATTTTAGGACATACAAAAAAGGAAAGGTGGACAATAAAATTGGGATGGAGGGAGTACAAAATATCATGCAATTATTGTTTTTTTATGACGGGTGAAAGCAGCTTTTGAATCTCAATCTATATGTTGCCCTTTTGTCATTTATTTGTCAAATGAAACTATTGAGTGCTTAGTTTATTACTCGGGTGTGTTTGGTATGCTGCCATAAATAAAAATAAGTATAAATTTGATAGTAGTGGTGAGTCCTTTACATATGAAAGATTCATACCTAGCTCACTTGATATATATGGAGTATGGTTTATATCAATCATTCATTACCATAGTTGTGAGCAGGGGCGGACCTTTATGAGGGCAGGGGAGGGTCCCGGCCCCCCCAAAATTTACGACACTTAATGTAAATATTGTAGGTTTTAGGGGTAATTTAGTTGAGGTTATAAATAAATCTTCGATTCGGCCCCCCCAAAATAAATTCGGCCCTCCCAAAATAAATGGCCAAGTTCCGCCACTGGTTGTGAGCCCCTCATTTTAAACAAAAATCTTTAATCATTTTCATAGTTATAGTCTCATTCTCATAGTGAGATACGAAACGCACCCTAAGAGCACTCCCATTAATCAACGCCGGAACCGGCGTTATTGGGCGTTAAAACCCGTTAACCGGCGTTGGCCGTTGCAAACGAGGCGTTAAACTTGCGTTATTTGGGGCACGTTGGGCATACAACGGGGTGTTAACCTTTAATTAAAAAAAAATATTTCACCCCCCTAAACCATGTCAAATAAATTTTCACTTACACCCCCTCAACCTATTCAAATTCAAATTTAAATTATACTGGTTAATTTTGGGCGGAATAAATTCAAATTCAAATTTGAAATTTAAAAATCAAATATGAGCGGGATTTATTCAAATTCAAAATCAAAATCAACTCTGCCTATATATACAACTCTACCAGAGTTGTTTAGAACACACAACACACACAAGTTACACACACAACTCACATACACAAAAATGTCTCGCAAAGATTTTTCTCAGCAATTTCCAAGTCCACAACAGTTGCCGGAAACCAGCTTTCCAACTCCAACTCAGTTGACGGAAACCAGCTTTCCAACTCTAGAAGAATTTGAAGTTTACTCAACACCACCTGAATCTGTCTTTCCGGTTTTCCAACCGGAAAATGTATTTTTAAACTCTCCACCTGTGAAAATCCAATTGTTAACACTCCAGCTGTTAACAATCAAGCTGCTAACAGTCCACAGGTGGATTTTGAAAACAACCCATTCGGGTTAAGTGAGGCTTCCCTTCGTCAACTTGAGCAGGACGAAGAAAACTATAGAGAGATTATGGAAGAGCAGGAACGTGAGGAAGCTGCTCGTCGTGAACAAGAAGCAAGAGAATCTCAATATCTTCGAGATAACTACTTTGACATAATGGAGACTCGGCTCGTTAATGGCGAGTTTTATTCCTCTTCAAGTGACGAGGGTTGTGACTCTAGTGACTCGTTTTATTAAGTTTTAGTAGTTTTATTTTTACTCAATCTCGTTGTAGTTTTAATGTTTAATGTAATTCGTGTTTAATGTTTAATGTACTTTGTGTTTTAATGTTAAATGTGATATGTTTTTTAATAAATGAAGTGTTTCTTTTAGTTTAGGGGTTGAAATTGAAAATATCAAATGTTAAAGTTTAATTTGGGATGTTATGATTGTGGGCGTTTTTTGGGTGAGTTAAAGTGAAATGTTAAAGCTGATATGGCGCTGACGTGACACGGTGTTAAAGTTTAACTCATGTTATCATTGGAAGTGCTCTAATGAAACTCTTGATATGATAGTGTGTGAACTCACAACCCTTATTCTATTCTATTAAAAATCCTATCGGGAGAATGACAAATAGCCATATATGCTTGTGTTGCTAGTTAAAAAAGTAAAGTAAAGTAACACCCAATGCCGTCTTCCACGGGTTATGGGTACCCAATACAGTTTTCGGTGTTTGGGGGAGGTTAAGATGTAGACAGCCTTACCCCCACCTAAGGTAGAGAGGCTGCTTCCAGTTCTACCAAAGGTAGAAAGGACCTCCGGCCTTTTGTAGGGAGTGAGGATCGAACCCCTAACCTCTTGTGTTGCTAGTTGCCATCATTAATTCATTGCTAGCTGTTTTTCTTTCATAAGTGGTTCTTGTTCAAATGAGGCGATATTGTTTTGTGTTTGTATTTTCAAGGTAAAGAAGAAAGTACCACAACAATCTGGAATTTAAATTAATTATTTTTTATTTTTTATTTTTTATTTTTTTTTTATTTATTTTTTTTCCGGAAAGGCTGAAATATGTTAACAACGGCTCCAAGGTGGAGACCAACAAACTTACAAGAAGAATAAGGAAAAAAGAGCAAAAACATAGACCAAAACAACAAAACTAAACTTCAACAAACACAAGCATGTCATAAGGTCTTGAATCCATCTCTTCCAAGTAGTATACATAAATCCAAGTCATAGGGAGGCATTCGATCGAAAGGAATATATTCTCATCCCTTATAGTTGTTCTTGAATCCAGGGAAGTATTAACCAATTTATTACACCATTTATAAATAGCTCATAAAGTGCACTTGAAAACCTCATGGATGATTTTATTGAGACGGGCACATCCAATGTTATAAACATTTTTCATGGCAATGTTACGAATGGAAAAAGGGCGTGAAAACAATGTATGCACCCCAATTCCACCATCTCCAAACCTTACTCCAAATACGAATAACCATTTGATGGATGATCAAACAATGGGCAACGTCCTCAATAGAAACTAAAATTAAGGACAAGCAAAAAGAAGGATAATAATGCCACGAGAGAAGAGATTGAGGTGAGTGAGCAATCTGTTTAAAGAGGCCCTCAAAATGTTGATATTAACTTTCCTAAGAATCCACAAATTCTATAGATGGTGCTTCCCAAGACTACAATCCGCTAAAAATAAATTCTGGATAGATTTAGAAAGACTCTTGACCTTGAAAAAACCTTAAGCTTCATAACATCAAGACCATTTGTCTATGTCATCCAAGAAAAAAAGAGATTATTGGTCATATCGATAAGAGAAGAGAGGTCTCTAATGGCTCAACCACAATTGAGAGTGTCACAACCATTTACACACCAATTACCATTCTCATAATATCACCGATGAGTAACCATATAATCATGAAACGTATCAAGTGTAAAAACCTTTGGGAAAGTATCCATTAAACGTGTACCGCCAATACACCAAGGGTATTTTGAAAAAAAAAAGACATTAGAACCACTGGAGACTTTAAGGGTGAAAGAGTTCTTGAAAGAATCGTCAATACTTTCAATATCCGAAGTAGCTTTAAGAATGTCGCACCAAACACCCGTACAAGAGGGAGTATTCGAACTAGGCTCAAGACGCCATCATCATCATCATAAAAATATGTTATATCCAACCTCCAAATCGCCTCCTTCCCCCATGAGAAAAAGTCACTTCCATTTACTCAAGAGGCATAAGTTCTTGGCAAGGAGAATACCGACACCCAAACCACCTTTATCACTTTTTTTATTTTAACCCAACTAATACCACGATGAGTTCCTTGAAACCCCTAAATTTTAACACATTATCAATGCTTTAGAAATTAGCTTTTTAATTGATACGCTTGAGTTTCTGATTCAAAACGGTTTTCCAAATTCAAAAGTTCTCAATTAAATTGATTAACCAATTGAGTCAACACAAGTGTTAATACATTACATGTTAGCCTGGATTTTGGTTTTCATTTTTCAGTCATGTTGAAAACAAATTTGTAAGTTATAATTAGGGTGCGTTTGCTTTGAGGGTTTTGAAGGAGGATTAGGATTTGAGTTCACAAATCAATGTTTGGTTGATGGTATTTAAGGCCCGTTTGGTTTGTAGACGAGTTTAAGATTAAGATATGGATTTTAGATTTAGTTTTGACGTATGAGAAACAAAATATATTAATTAATTAAATTTATAATAGTTTAACAAGTATAAATATGAATCTAATAAATAAAAATAAAAGTTTAAAGTTTTTTTATCCGCAGGAAGTTCAATTCAGGTTGCTGTTCAAATGAGTAAAGTTATTGAATTCTAATTAGGCCTAAGGGGGGAGGGAGTGGGTTCGGGTAGCCTGATCGGTTTGTGTTACCCGATCGGCAACATCGTCCCCTCCTCATCAGGTAGCACGATCGGGTATGTTGTTCGGTTTGTGAGCCCGAGTGGCTTTGGTGAGAAAATTTGAAAAAAGTGACCGTTTGGGGGAGATCTCAACGGCTAGTTTGCCAAAAATAAAAAAATAAAAAAATTTCCCTTTAAAACCAAATCTTTTCAACTCATTTTTTCAAAATAAAAACACACAAAACACAAATAAAAACTGTTAGCCTTAATAGTTTTTATTAGAAGTGATGGTCATTCACATTTAGGAACTTTGTAACGTGTGTTAGATATCGTACTAGAATAGTCAAAGGGCTCATGGATTGGGCTAAGCTAAATGGTTAGACGTTTAGTTAAGTTAGCCTTGTATAAGTTCATGTAACCCAATCCATGTCCAAGCCCATACAAGGCCCATGGCCAAGCCTTAGGGCATCTTCTACTTGTACTATAAATACCCCTCAAGTATGTCATTTGAGGGGTGTGCTTGAAAGTGTGTGTGTGTGTGTGTATTTTCTCTCTCAAGGAATATACAACTTATTGTTTGCATATCTTATCATCACATACACGGATTTTATATCTTCAAGTCACCATCTTCCTTTCTTTATTTCATCTTCTTATACATATAAGTGTTTGGTTTAATGTGTTATAAGCATAACGTGGGTGTTGGGTTTGCTTGGTAAAGTGATAAGGTTGATATATCTTAGGTCTTACAATTGGTATCAATCGCCTAACAATGGTTTAGGAGTGTTTATGTTTGTTTTGAAGGGTTACGCGTATAAGCTCACGTTTTACATATTTGAAACGCTTAAAGCTTTCATTTTTTCACCAAAAAATTCAAGATTCTTGTGGTTTAAGGTTTATTTGGTGCTAAAGTTTCAGTTCTTTGCAAAAAGTTCGTAGCTTTACGTGTTTTTCTTCATTTTTAAGCTCGTATTTGGTTATTGGTCATTTCTACTCATAACTTTTATAAGCACTTTGGGTGAAAAAGGTCAACATTTTTGGGTTATTCGAGTGTTTTTAAGGATATCTGTGCAAGAGACATCGTTTGAATCATTGGAAATTTCTTACGAGTAGAAGTCAAAAAGTCAAAACCCTAGTTTTCTACTCGTAACTTTTCTAAGCACTTTGGGTGAAAAAGGTTAACATTTTTGTGTTATTCGAGTGTTTTTAAGGATATCTGTGCAAGCGAATTTGTTTGAATCGTTGGAAATTTTTTACGAGTAAGTCAAAACCCTAGTTCTACTCGTAAGAAAGTCAACTACTCATAAGTTTTCTACTCGTAACTTTTTGGTGAAGAATCTTCGAGCTATAACTGTTACTCAGTGCTTCCCTCACTTGGATAAGTGTGTGGAACACTTCGACTTGTGGATATCTCTTACGCTGTGACAGTGTAAAGGATTTTTGGTTCTTAACCATAGTTTACGCATAAGCTAAAAGCTTACGAGTAACTCTACGCATAACTTCACAATTACGCGTAAGGTTTACGAGTAACTTTTTGTCTACGCATAAGCTTAAGGTTACGCGTAAGATACTTTCTACGCATAAGATCCTACGCCTAAGGAATCCTACGCCTAAGCTTCCTACGCATAAGATCCTACGCCTAAGCCATTCTACTCGTAACCACATCCTACTCGTAACCACATCCTACTCGTAACTACATCCTACTCGTAACCATATCCTACTCGTAACTTCTGTTTCTACGCCTAAGCTCTTTCTACGCATAAAGGTTTTTTTTATAAAGTTTAATTTTTTGGCGGGAAAACTTGAGTAAAATTTAAATTTTTGAGGAGACTAAACGTTCAATTTTTACGCGAGATTCAAATTTTGGTTTAACTGTGAAAATTTTGGTCAAAAATTCAAATTTTTGGGCCTAAATTCAAATTTTTCGGGTCAAATTTGGCGTCAAAATTGTCATAACTCAAATTTTTCATACGACCTTAGAATTGATTTTTATAGTGAAATTCAAATTTTGGGCGAAAAGTTTTTGAACCAAGGTTACGAGTACGACTTTCAGAAAAACCTCAACCGAGCTTAATCTTCATCAACCACAACTCCTTTATCGTTGAATCGATCCTACATCAACTTTATCATACATACCTTCATCAATGGCAACCCAGGAAGATCGTCTCATAACTGCTTTCTTAAAAGGATTCTTCAATGAAGTAAACATTAGTCCCACTACACCAAATAACAACAACCAATGGATTTCATCGTATAATCCGCAGTTTGCTCAACCAAGTATGCATATGGGTCAAGAAGGACAAATGGTTGATGTTATTGGGAATCAGAATGGATTTGCTACGGGTATACAAATGGGGAATCAGATGCAATATGCAGAGCAGTTTGTTGGACATCAAGGGGGTCAGATTATGAATCAGAATATGGGATATCAACATGGGAATAACTGTTATATGACTTCGGTTCAGAATGCTACCTCCGAACCTCTAAGCCAAAATTCAGGTTATTTTAGTTCAGAATCTAGTGTCAAACGACTGACGAAGCTTGAAAGGCTCCAGTACATGTTGATGTTAGCACAGAAAGAAGAGTCGGGAATTGAATTGACTGATGCAGAATACGCATTCATGAATCCAAAACGGGCAGATAAAGCAAAAATATCGCAACCTCCAGTCATACAATCAATCCGCAGGACACAACATCAAGTGGTACTTTTGATACACCTCCAGTCTATGACACAGATCCACTCAATGAGGTACCAAATTATAGTAATGTTTCTAGTCAGTTTACTCATGATGAACAGCATTCTGTGACATCAGCACCTACTTATGATACATACCTGGACAATCCGAGTTGTAGCAATACGAACTCTGAAACTCCAGATGTGGATCCTAATGGAGGTTGTGTGGCACAAAATACTGAGACTGATGAGGAAACCCGTGCTTATTTTGAAAAATTAATTAATAATTGTGGTATTAAAATCGAGAAAGTTAGTAAGGTCAATCGCGAAGTTAAGGCCGCGAATGTTAAATTGACCGCTGAGCTTGAGAGTTACAAGGAGAATGCAAAAGCTTTTGAATTTCAGAAAAACAAAGAATCAGAATTAGAAATTGGTTATCGAAATTTGGTTTCTAAAGAAAAAGAATTGCAAATCAAGTATAACACACTTGATGTGAATTCGAACTTGAAAATTAAATCTCTAAACAAGGAAATTTCTGATTTAAATAACCAACTTTCAAAACAAAAAGAAATGTTTTCTAATCTTGAAAAGAAAAGAAGCATTGATTCTGATTTTCAAAACGAGAAGATTCTCTTCTTGATGAAATTCTTGATAAAAATGAAAAAATCCAAACTTTGGAAAATTTGCTTCTTAAAACGGGTCATTCTGCTCAAACAATCAAGATGCTTTCTAATCAAGTAAATCCGCGTTTTCATACTAACAATAGAATGGCTCTTGGTAACAACCCTTCTTCGTTCCTCAAAAAAGCTCAGAAATCTCAGAATGTGTTAAACGATGGACAACCTTTGCATGAACCCATAATTGTTCGTGATTCTCTTGAAACGTTGGAACTATCTGAGGAGAGTAGATCAAAAATGAAACAAAAGAATCCAGATCTTAAACCGATTGATTATAACAAATTGAACAAAATTAATGGAATTACTTTTGTCAATCAAAAAGAACAATCAACGTTTTCCACCACACCAAGTGTTTCAAACAAAGTGTCAACACCAGTTTCAAAACCAGTTGCAACTCCTGTAGTTGTCTCAAAATCCTTTTCGAAAATCGAACAAATGTCTTCAAACAATCCTTTTAACACAAGTGATGCAAGAAGCATTTTAGATGACGTTAAAACTAGAATTGGGTATCTTCAAGAGACTGTCAAATCTAAAACCAATATTACTACTAACATCTGGTTTACTCGTCATGATGACGAAACGAAAAAGTTTTTTGAAACTCAAATTGAACCTCAGTTAACTGGCATCAGTGCGAGGGTAATTCATTTCGAACAAGCGTTTTTGAAAGAAACAACTGACTTTGTCAAGGACCATAAATCCCTGGTAAAGCAAGCTAATGAAAGTGTTGAACACATCAAAGTTTTGGAAAATTTGAATGATTCTCTCTTCGAAGATGTTCTGACTACCGATATCATGTCCATTATTTTACAAACATATTCTGTTGAAGATCATGAAAGACTCCAGTCTGAGACCTCCGCAATTGTTTCAAAATATGAAAAAGCTCTTGAAAAACTTGAAAAAGAAAACGTGTCCTATTTTAAACAACTTGATCGAAAAACCGAGGAATGCAAGTATGACAAATTGTCGTATGAGCGTGCCTACAAGGACATGAAAGAGCAAAATGATCTTTTGAGAGCTCAGCTGGAAAGTCTAAAAGGAAAGGTTGTGGATACTAAGATTGCAAAACCATTGACTGAGGAGAAGGCAAATGTTCCCAAACCGGTTTTCAAACCAAAAATGTCTATTTCTCAACCTCCTCCAAAAGTCAATGAGAAAAATGATTTGTCAAAACCAGTCACTCCACAGTCCCTGCCTATTAAAAAGAGAATTGTCAAAAGTTTTGAAAAAGAAAAAGCAGTTGCTGAAAAACCTAAAGTGATTACACCTGGCATCTCTAGGAATAGTACACGGAATGTGACCAGAAATCCAGTTAAAGAATCTGTCGGTTCTAACAACATGGTCAACAATCACTATCTACAAGAAGCTAGGAAAAAGGCACAGACTCGAAAAGACAGAATTTTAGGTGCAACATCTAGGGTGATGAATTCTATAAGATTTCAAGGCACTGCTAGTAGTAGTAAACCATTACCTAGGAACACTCTACAAAAGACTAGGGATTGGCTTGCATCTAAGAGTAGTTGCGCAAAAGAAAATGCTATGCCCTTAGATAACAACACTAGGAATTCTAAGTCTTTTTCGAACCAGAATCAATTTCCAAAAAACTGTAGTGACAAAGTTAAAGCTGCTGTTTTAAACAAGAATATTGAATTTGTCTGTACTACATGTAAAAATGTGTCTTTTCAGCTAATCATGATGCATGTGCCTTACAATATCTCAAGAAAGATAATTCTCGTGCCGAGGCACAATCCACTAAGACACCAAATAGAAACAAACCCGGTGACAAGATCAACATCAAAAGGAAACCTAATAGGTGGATCTCTTCAGGACGCAGTTTTTCAAAAAATGAGTCTTCCGCTGCATCTGATAAGAAAACAACTCCTAGATCTTACCTTAGGTGGAAACCCACGGGAAAATTTTTCAGCACAATAGGTCTTAGATGGATTCCCACAGGAAAGATTTTTGATACTTGCACCAACACAGATAATAGTGACAATCATCAGGATAAGGAAGTAGAAACCATTACAACCGTTGATAGTGATCAACCTCACCGTGAGGAATCTTGTACTTCTAACACTGTTATTTGTGAAAACTCTTCTTCTTTGGTTGCAGGTGAGTCAAATATCTCAGATCCCAGCTCATCAGAGGGTTCCAATTCTGTAAAATCTTCTTCTTCATTCTCTCTATCTTCTATCTTTGATTTTCCGTTTCTTTTATAAAACCAACAAAAGCAAAATACAAAAATAGAAAATTTTCAAAAAATACAAAAGCAATATAAAATCAAAAAATTCAAAAATATTCTTCTACGACATGTCTCTCGTATAATCGATATTCTGTACGTTTCTAGAAATGTCATTCAACAATGATACGGGTATGTACAGATGCTTGAGCGAGAGTTCTTTAAATGTTTTCTAAAACATGTCGTTTCTCAAAATTTCTTCAAATAATGGCTTTCGTATACTTCAGTACGAAACCCGGACTAAAATGATGACTTTTGATTATTTCAGATCAAAACTTGTGTTTTCAAAGAAAAATGTAGTGTACTGAAAAAGATTGTACATTTAAAAATGGTGAGAAATCATCATCATCTTGAGCACCTTTTCAAGATTGTTCAAAAAGATTTTCAAAATCTTTCAAAATACTTTGTGCTCAAGATAACTCCCTCTAAAACCCTTTAATTGATTATGCTTTATTAAAGGGGGAGTATAAAACAAAAATGTTCCAAATTCATGCTTAAATCAAATCCATTTGTCTCCCCAAAAGATTCTAAAATGTTGTTTAATCAGTTGATATAAAAAATATCCCGAATATGCTATTTTTGAGGGGGAGGAGACGTGATTAAAATGTGATTAAAAAAAAAAAAAAAAAAAAGTTTAATGATCGTGGTTTGAATCTCAAAATGAGCTCGACTTAGATGGAACCAATGAATTGACGGGAATTAAAGTCAGGAAATGTACCATCTCGAGAAACTTTCTATGGACTTGACCAGGACGGGTAATAATTTCAAGCTAGTTCTCTAGTGATGTAAACGTGTCTCGAATCGGTCTTGTTCATATAAAGTCGATCAATTCAAAACGTGCGAACTCTACCCTCTATGTGCAGATTTCTGTCAAAACATATAAGCACATGTGAAGGGGGAGTGTTTCTAAAAATATAAAACTCACGGAGTGTTGCAAACATATTTTCTATCATAAACACTCTGAGAGATTTTCAAGAAAAATGGTTTTATGGCAACAATAGGACAGTCATGGAGATATAAGGTGACTAAGAATAGGAAATCCGTCCTATGATCCGCCAGAGCCGGAGGGATCTACCCAAGGACATCACCAATTGTGTAGTATTAGAAGTCCTTAGGTATGATTGAAAAAAAGGAGTAATGTGAGAAAGGAGAAAGAAGGGGTTGAAGAATTAAAAAGAAAATTAAAAGAAAGGGTGAAAAGAAACAGCCCTCCATATTCAACCTTAGGGCAGAAACCGGGTTCAATACATATGCTACTAGTTGTCACTAGATGACACTGGTATTGAAGACAAAGACGTCATGGACCCAGTGACGCACTGCACTAAACCTTCTAGCCACTCAATTCCTCTTAAAAGGATTTGTTTCATTCTCACTGGGAACCCTACATAATCTATCGACTTTCTCTTAGAGATCGTTGGTATTGAAGAAGGAGATTGAATGGAACCTCCCTAGTCTCCGCTTACGAAAACCATAATGCACTTATTGAGTCTAGAGCCACGAGATTCATCAAAAGATCTCATAGGAACACATGACATGACATCGCTTGTTGTTCATCATTAAGGACACAAGTGATATATTATAGAGTCCTACGCAGATCTTAGCAATTTGCGGAACATTTATGAGAAGTTTCACTTCGTGATCTTCAGTGATTGAATGGAAACTCGTGCCAGGGTCAACATCAAACAGCCCTGACAGCAGGTCACTTCGGTAATTCTCCGTGGATTACGCTTAGTGTGTCTCAAACGGTCTACAGTCGTGGGGTGATGCTTCGGTGTACCTCAGCGACTCATCTGAACTGTAGATGTACTTCGGTATATCGCGTTATCTCACTTGTGGGACTCCAGTTCAGGAACGGCCCTTGTGAGAATTAGAGACGTGTTTTCACACTATGCTGTTAACACCCTCGAAATTCAAACTTGTAAGTGCCGGAATCCGCTTATTACTAACTTGTTTTATGTTTCTTCTTATGGAAGCTCCAGAGCGGATGGATCGTGCAGACTCGCCACATGCTCATACCAACAACACATGAAAGTTCTCATCACAATCAAAGGCTACTCAAAGTTAAAGATGATTCTTTGTCAATGTCAAAGAATCTACAAAGTGTAAAGACTCGAGAACTTCATAATTGGTAATTCAAAGTCAAATAGAAATGTGAGCATGGTGGAGAATGACGTGGAGACACCTAACCAACGAAGTTGACAATGGCAGACAACACATTAACTGATCACAAAGCATGAAGGAACAAAGAATCAAGACTATTCTATATCTACTCACAAAGTTCAAGCTCAAAAAGATTAAAGACCTATTCAAGTGGAGCATCTTTTGAATGACCACCCCTTAGGGGGAGATTGTTAGCCTTAATAGTTTTTATTAGAAGTGATGGTCATTCACATTTAGGAACTTTGTAACGTGTGTTAGATATCGTACTAGAATAGTCAAAGGGCTCATGGATTGGGCTAAGCTAAATGGTTAGACGTTTAGTTACGTTAGCCTTGTATAAGTTCATGTAACCCAATCCATGTCCAAGCCCATACAAGGCCCATGGCCAAGCCTTAGGGCATCTTCTACTTGTACTATAAATACCCCTCAAGTATGTCATTTGAGGGGTGTGCTTGAGTGTGTGTGTGTGTGTGTTTTCCCTTGAAGCAATATAACATATTATTGTTTTCATCTTTCTTCTCTCTACCTCTCTAAACATATACACGAATTATACATCAAGTCACCATATCTTATCTTAATCTTTCTCTTTCTTACGCATAACTGTTACGTGTTTGTGTTGGGTTTGCTTGTTAAAGTGATAAGGTATACGTGATAAAGGGGCTTAACAAAAACACACACTAATCTTTCAAAAACACACACTAATCTTTCAAAAACACAAAACCATGGATCCAAGAAGAGGTAAAAAAACTTCCACCTCGCGTCAAGGTCGGTCTCAACCCGTTCAACCGCAACCACAACAAACTCCGTTTCCAAACCAATTTTATTCTCAAGCATCCCCGAATCAATTTTACGTTCCACAACCCCCATCTCCACATCAATTTTACCAATATAATATGGGTCCTCCTCAAATGAATCCACAACGCTACAACATCACTACTACAAGCGAGTTCTCCCCGTTCGAAAACAATGACGATGACGTAGAGTACGTACCCGAAACACAACAACTACCAAACGAAGAAGACGAAGATGAGGACGTTCAAGAAGTCGATCCGAGAGGGAAGAAAAAAGCCTTCGGCGGGAGGAGGCCCCGTGAAGTTTGGTCGCTGGCACAAGAGGAGGCTTTGGCGAAAGCATGGATTCAAATCTCCGAATGTGGTGTTGTCGGTAATGAACAAAAGTCCGACGATTTTTGGAAACGGATTCTCAAGCATTACGAGGCAACTATGGGTTCGAGTTCACGAACTTTTCATGCGTTGAATACCAAGTGGAAAACAATGAACACGGCCATGGGTATTTTCAACGGCTACTACCTCCAAGCGGTACAAGCTATACTTTTTATTTTACATAATCTATACTTTATTATTTACAATTACATTATTTTGTTTAAGCTATACTTTTTATTATTTTGTATATAATGTAGAAACGTGCTAAGGCTAGTGGGTGCAACGACTTGGACGTGGTGAGGCAAGCTGAGTCGGATTACTATACAACAAAAAAAAAAAGACAATTTACTCATACCTTGGCGTGGGAGGTTGTCAGAGGTCATGACAAATGGACGGAGCAAGAATGTTTTCAAGATATTGGCGGTGCGACAAGCAATTCTTCAAAAAGGAAGTCGGGGGAGTATGAATCGGCAAGCAACACCATTCCCGACATGAATGAAGACCCCACCCCTCCACTTGAATCAAGAAAGATGAAAAAGAAGCAACGCCCGTCCTCCTCGTCGGTCTCAAGTATTGCGGATGAAATCAACTCCTACACACAAAAGAAGACGCAATATTTGGAAGAAAAACGCGAGAAGGATGCGTTGGCGAAACAATTGTTGGCTACACAACTCGAGGGGGCGAAGTTCAAGAATACACAACGGGAGATGAAGTTTTTTTTGGAGCCGCATGATCACATTCGCGATCCCGCTATGTTGGAATTCGTTCTTACCCAAAAACGCGAACTTGCGGCCAAACACGGATGGGCTTGCAATTTTTAAGTTGTAGTTTCAATTTTTTTTAATTTCAACTTATGTAATTTTTTTTTTTAAGTTGTAGTTTCAATTTTTAAGTTGTAGTTTTTTAAGTATTATGTAATGTTTTTATTTATAATGAAATGGTATGTTTTTATTTTAAATATTGTATGTGATTTTATGTTAAAAAAAAAAAAAAATGGGTACTAGGGTACCACTTCCTCCAAATCGGGTAGTGTTAGGGTAGAATTGAGTAGTTTTGAGTTGGAGGGTTTTTATTGGATAGAGGTGATGTGACACCTAGAGTATTAGGGTACCACTCCCTCCCCCCTAATAAGAACTTAAAAACTTAAAACCAACCTGTATTATCTCTTTGAGAAAACTGGTTGTCAGACGGCATGATGCCCAAATTTCGAAACAAAAAATGTAACCAAATATTTTATTATGAGAATTGATATTTACACCACATTTTTTGATGCATGCATCATAATTTGTGAATTACAGTTTATACCGTATAATATTGTAATGCACAAATTGTAGTGCATGCATCAAAAGATGTGGTGTGAGTATCACCCCTTTTTTATTATACGTTTCATGTCATGCCAACAGTGCAAACCTCACGTAACAAACACCCTATTAATGTTTTAAAACTCACTGACAAGGGATTATACAAATCCTTACTAGAGTTGAGATCAATATGGATCTCATATATACCATATATCTAATAAATTAATTTTAGTTATCAATTTTTTTTTATCAAAACTAATAAAAAACTATTTTTCATTTTTTTAAAAAATAACATATCTTGCAAATGGTAATCTTCAAATTATAAAAAATACACTATCGCGACGAGAATTAATTTATCTTTCTATAGATATGCACTTCTTTATATTTTCAACAAACTTTTTTTTTCAAAAATTCCAGCCAGAAAAATCACATATGATTTGTAAAATCATACATGATTTTCAAAAACCACACATGACTCGATTTTTACAAATCACATATGATTTTTTCAAATCATATACGATTTTTACAAATCACATAAACGATTTTTACAAATCACATATGATTTGCAAAAATCACATGTGATTTATATAATCGAATTGCATATGATTTTTCTAGGCCAAAATTTTGAAAAAAAAATTTGTTAAAAATATATAGAAGTGCATATTTATAAAAAGATAATTTAATTCTCGTCGCGATGGTATGATTTTTTTCTCGTAACGATTAACGGTTTGGGAGATATTTAATTTAAAAAAAATTGGTAAAAGTTTATTTTTTGTGTTTTGATTAGAAAAATGAATGAATATGATTGGTTCATTAGATGTATGATAAATTTAAGATTTATATTGAACTTTTGACATCCTTACTAAGGACAAAGATCCTCTCAAGTTGTAAGCACAACTTGACTCAAGTTGATGCGTTATGAGCCATTGGATTTGATCCAATGGCTCAAATCAAAATAAGTTCTCTTGATTTGAACCATTTGATTAAATCCAATGGCTCATATTTTCCCAATTTGAGTCAAGTAACTTGAGAGGATCCCCACCCCCTTACTAAATGGTAAGGTTTTGCCTAAAAGTTGTGGGACTACTTGTTCATCATCTCACATTTTTTCTTTATTTTAATTTTTAAATATTTTTCTTTTATTTTTAATTTATATTAAATACATTTAATCAATATAATTTCTCTTTTCAAATCCAAATCTTAAATAAAATCTAAATCATAATCCAAACTCATATATAAACCAAACATGCCTTAATATCAGTGTTCTAAAACTTGGTTCGACCCGACCGGTTCAACCGGCCGAAAAAATAAATCGGGTTTTTAAAAACAGATTAACCGATTACACCCACCGGGTTTTAAGTGACCCGGGCCTACCGATTCTCGAAACCCGATTGGATCTGATTTTTTTTTTCATTTTTTCTAATAGAAAACCGGGTTAACCCGGTGAACCGGTTAAAAAACATAGTTTTTTTTTTATTAAAAACCTAAGTTAACACGGTGATCGAGTTAATAACCCGATAACTTGACCGGATCGATTAAAAACCATATTTTTAAAACATTGCTTAATACTCGTAGAAAACAACCTTCAATGAGTGAAAAAGAATAAAAAAAATAAAAGTCATGATATAAAAAGTCAAATTATTTGACTTCCACAAAGACCCCGCATTATATATAACGGATTACCCTCCCTCATTCCTTTCTTCATTCTTGATCATCACCAGATTATTCCTCAAACACCATGTCAGCATAAAGTCAACACACAGTTAACATAAAGTCTTTAATTTCAGCATATTGTCTACCGCTATAACAATGCAGTGGTTATATAACGCGTCATCGTCTTCATCTTCATCTACAGCTGATGATAATTATATAAACAGTCATGATCAACGTCGTCGTGTTCAAGCGACTTATCGGTCAACGTCAACGCCACACACGTTGCCGTTACCAGAGTTATCTGCTCTGTTTAAACATGATTCACGCCGTGAATCTGCCACGTCCAAGTACATTTTACCCTCGCCACCGGAAGATGCGAATAAGAATAAGAAATCTGATCAGAAAAGAGGAGTCTCCCGCGGTGACTCGAAACGACCGACGAGGTAATTACTTATTTAACCAATCATTTTGTGCTTTATTGAAATTGTTTAGTAACACCCTCCGTGACAATTAAATGTCTATATTTTTATGGATTTTTGCGTTAAAATAAGTATTCACTTTTATATTTTAAAATGTTAAAAATGACATTTCATTGGTACAGTGTATAATAGTTTCACTTTCAATTAATAATCCGTGCATAACAACGAGATTTATAATGACAGATGATTATATTGATATTTTGGTTAAGTATTTTGTGTAATTATAGCTGTTTGCGCTAGAAATCCCGTTACTATGCATGAGTACTTGTCTAATATATATAATTGACGAACCAAAGCATCAAATATGTTTTTATATAGATGACAAACCAATTGACAAACCAAATATTCAAACGTGTATGTGTTAAGTTTACATTTAAACTTTCATTTTGAGCTTTTTAGTTTTCAAATAAATAGAGTTGACAAACGTGTATGTGTTAAGCTCCATTTAAGTTTTCATTTTAAAGTATGCATGTAAACAATCCCTTTGAAAGTATTAAACCAGTTGTAACCACCGTGCATATGCTAAACTATTTTTAACTTTTTACAAAGGTAGAATAGATATAGCACAAACAAAAGATTAAGAGATTATAAGTTTTTTATTCATGTTTTATAAGTAGTTAAAATAAGTGTTTATTTTTATATTTCAACTAATCAAAATGTTCTCAAAGGTTAAAAATGACATTTCATCGGTGCACAATATAATAGTTCCACTTTTAACTACTACATTATTTTTCATTTTTATATTTCAACTTATCAAAATGTTTTTCAAAGGTTAAAAATGACATTTAATGCATAGCATAATAGTTTCACTTTTCTTAACGTGCATTTAATTTGGGACCGAAAGAATACTTTATATGCTTGCTGCATCATGAGTATTTGGATAGAAGCAAAATGATTATGATTATGTACTTATTCGAAAAAATGATGGTGATTCAGGTTGATTATTATTTTTATTTTTATAAAATTCTGATTATGCATATAATCACTTATAAAAGTAATTTTGTAGGACCAAAAAGTAATACGAGTAACTTTTAATTGGAAATTTTGACTGAAATAGTACATTTAGAATGGGAAACTGATTATTTAAATGGAAAACGACCCGCTGGCAGGTTCACACCGGCCGGTCCCGACCAATACATGAGGCGTAAACCTCTTAACACCATGATTAAAGGGACATGATTGATCCCTTAAAAAAAGAGAGAAAAAAAAAAACACAGATAAGCAAATGTAGTTTAGTTGATTCAAAGTTTCAAACTGCTTAAAATATATATATGTGTCTATGAAGTGATTTACAGTTTTGGTGGAAATGGTTGTTTGATTGTAAGACTATGAAAATTTATAGTTTGGGCACGGAAATTACATTGTGAAATGCGAGACTTATAAATAATTTGAATTGAGCAACCAATTTTAAGCAGGTCAAAAACAATGATCCCTAACGCTGAATGTGGCTTCATAGTTCATACGTCGTACTTGTAATGTTGACGCATTTTACAAACTTTAAGAATTTATTTAGTAGCTCCGACCGAATGAAAGGGGGCCGGAAGCACATTATTTTGTGCTACCTCCAGTCAAAATTCATGGATACACCACTAAGTAGAAGCCTAAACAGAAAAATGGGCAGTGCCAAACACCCTCTTATAAATTCTGCTTATTTTACCTGATAAATCCTTGAATAAGCAGAATTGTTAAACACGTAAACAAGTGCTTATCTTATTATTGTGTTTTGTTACATCATAAGGAAATACAAGCACTAACTACTGGGTTGAGTTTTGTTACAACTGATTATCTGTTTCCGCTTAGTTCAAAAAAGCATAAGCAGTTATAATAAGCAATCCCAAACACAACCATACAATGTGTATTGGTCAACCGGTATGTGCCTTGATTTCACTTTTATTATGATCTGATTTCAGCATAGCTAGCATATTTCGGTTAAGGGATATCGAACGCAAGGAATTACGGCCGAAAAGATTCACATTCACAGCACGCTCAAGAGATGAACCCAAGCATGGTGAAACCGTTAGTGCTCCAGCAACCCCAATATCAAGTTTAACAGAGTATCCAACAACGAGCAAAATCGATATAACAAGAAATCTTGATCATTATCAGGCGATGCTTGGGAGGTGTATACATGGTTGTGATGGTTCACCTGTTCATAGCCCTCAAAAAAGAGTCAAAAGTCCTAGGTCATCAAGCTCTCCATTGCACAAGAGTTCACCCATTTTAAGTCCAATGAGTCTACACGACAGCAATGCACATGCCACAATGGCTAAGGTCCACCCTTTGCCTCTCCCTCCACAAGCACAAACTAGCAATAAAGCTGACTCGGTGACACCAAGACAAAGTCGATGGAAAAAGGGAAAGCTTATAGGTCGTGGGACATTTGGAAGTGTTTATGTTGGATCTAATAGGTATATATCTGTAAACGTCAACGTCATTTACTTGGCATTTGTTCTCATATGGTTCACATACACTAATAGTATTTCATCCTTTGACAGAGAGACCGGAGCTTTATGTGCAATGAAAGAAGTTGAAATATTACCAGATGACTTGAAATCTGCAGAGTCTATAAAGCAATTAGAGCAGGTTGGTAGTTTTTTTTATTCATTCTCCACTCTAGCCGGAATGATTTTTGTGTTTATACTTTCCGTTTTCCTTTTTCAGGAGATTGTTGTCTTAAGCCAGCTTAAACATCCAAACATTGTCCAGTACTATGGTAGCGAAATAGTAAGTTATATTTCATGATTCAAATTTTAATAACTAGTTATCTATATTGAAGCAATTGTAGATAATTAACAGTAACCTCGTGCAGGTTGAGGATCGGTTTTACATATACCTGGAGTATGTTCATCCTGGTTCAATCAATAAGTATGTTCGCGAGCATTGTGGAGGAATGACAGAGTCTATTGTAAGAAACTTCACACGTCATATTGTGTCTGGTCTTGCCTACTTGCATAGCACAAAGACTATACACAGGTAACAGATACACACTCACATGGTTTATTACATTTTGAAAATTTGGGCAAAATTTTGTTATGCAATTTTTATATACGACTTATTTATATGTTTTAAGCATCTTCTTTCACTAGAATTTTGAACACAATCTTATCATGCAGGGATATTAAAGGGGCTAATTTGTTAGTTGATGCAAATGGGGTTGTGAAGCTTGCTGACTTTGGGATGGCTAAACATGTAAGATCGTACCCACATTATATCATCGTGTTCGTCTGCTTTCTGTATTAAATGTTGTGATAGAGGTGGAAAAATCAACCCATATATTAATAAGTGAATTCATTTGGGATGTTAAAGGAGCGGGTCAAATTATCAAATGGGTCAAACGGGTTGAAAATCATCTTAATTCTATATTCAATGCATACAACCCCCGTCGTCATTTTATTTAAAGATCTGGAAAATAAGAATATACTCTTCTTACAAAAAATGTTAACGGGTCAACCCGGCCCTGGCTTGTTCCAGCCCATGCTAAAACTGACCCGTTTTAACCTCAGCTTGGTTTGACCCTTTAACCAACACCAACCTGCCGACCCAACAACCTTGCTACCTCTGTGTTGTAGTAATAGCTGTTGACTGTGTTACTTGGACAAAGTACTTGCTGAAACTGTAATCTTGTTGCACAGCTTGATGGACAAGTTAATCTTTCTTTGAAAGGAAGTCCCTACTGGATGGCTCCCGAGGTACTGTTCTACTCCAACACTGGAACTTCTACAAGTTTAAACCAACCTTTTTCGTTTCCTTATTGCGATCATTGTCTTTCCTGCAGCTCTTACAGAGCGAGTCACAAAAGGATTCTAATCCTGATCTTGCTCTCGCTGTTGACATCTGGAGTTTGGGTTGTACAATTATTGAGATGATGAATGGGAAACCTCCATGGAGTGAGTTTGAAGCGGTAAGAGACAGTTAATCGTCTCGTTTTCAATTATTCAAGCTTTCAATCTTTACATACAATTCATCATCACCTTTTGACATATCTGCTATGCAGCCTGCAGCAATGTTCAAGGTCATGAAGGAGACTCCACCGATACCTGAAACAATGTCACCAGATGGCAAAGATTTTCTGCGTCGTTGCTTTGTTAGAAATCCTGCAGAAAGGCCAACGGCTAGCATGTTACTTACACATAGGTTTCTGAGCAACTTAACCCACCAAGATGTTTCAGCTTCTACCAATTTAATCAATAGGATGACATTGCTGGTAATTTTTCTACCTATATTTAGTGTTTCTGTTAATATATCATCACGTCATTATAGATTAAATTTTCATCTATTTAGGTGCAAAACAGAAGAGAACATTCGAGATAACACAGTAACCAAAATTGCCAATTTCCATTCCTTACAAGGGTCTCCCTCTTAGTCCCTTACAAGAGTATACTGTAGGAGAAAAGATACATACACGGCTTGCAGCCATTCTTGACACACAAGTTCCATGAGATTGAGATACTCGGGGACGTCCATCCTAATGTCGAAGCCAAAAGGTTATGTGGCTTTGCTCCCATGCTTTGATTTATACCATATGTAGTAAAAGTTGTATATTTCTGTGAACTTGCCCCTTCTTATGGGATTAGTTGCAGGCATAGGATTTCCTTAACCTTTTTTTCGGGTGTTTAGATTCTGTTTCTTTTTCTTTTTTGTATTTTTTTAGTTGGTGCCTTTTTTTGTGGGTAACTGTTTGATAAATCTATGTACCCCCATTACATTGTATGTATAATGGAATCAGATCATCCAACTTGAAATGATATCTAACTGAATCAAACTAGATAGTTTGGTTCTTTTTTTGAATAAAATGGTTTTGTTTCTTTAAGAGTTTAAGTTCATCTTAATAATCCGTCATAGATTTATTAGTGTTGTGTTGGAATAATTAATGAGCCAAAAGCCAAAAACAATATAAGTTAATTTTATATTAACTTATTAAGAGATGGTACTGAAACCATCAATCAGAACTGATCGAACCTAATGAAAACTGGTTGGAATGGTTTTAAAGTCTTTCCAGTTTAGTTGAATTTAGCTGAAACTAAATACGGGTACGGTTTGGTTTAGTTTAGTTCATGACTCTAAACAAAACCAAATCTCATATGTTCGTAGTAACCAAATTTGGTTTTCCATAGAAGATAGAGTTATTAGTTATATAAAGATGTATGACTTATCATGTCATAAAGAGTCTTTACCCTATTACTACCAGAATTTAATACTTAAATCAGATATTTTAAAAAAATGCCACAAGTTAGTCACATGTGCACACACTTTGGCTTTTCAATACTGTAAGTCACATCATGTTATGGCTATTTACTTAATATATAAATTGTTATATTGATTTTTAATTACATAAATGGCCTAGATCCCAAGATACATCAGTTATGTACTTATGTGTTGGGGGGGTCTTGTATTATTAATCTTCTTGAATATTATCTGGAACATTTTAGGATCAGTGCATAGTAAAATTGGTCTTCTATCTATATGATACATGTAAGACTGCATGACTGAAATCCTTTGTTTCTGCTTGTTGCTCATAAGGTTACATGAATATAAGACCAGCTGTCTATGCTTCTAGAATATGTGTATGTATATTTAGTAGTGGCACACCCACTGGACTAAAAACTTCTATCATCTTGATAGAAATTCAACTCTTCAGCCGCCGGTTCTTTTTACTGGACACTTTATCTCTATCATCTTGATCCAAATACCATTTTATAACACCTAAATTCAATGAATTAATCATGCTTATGCCATAAACACATATAAATAACACATTTCTTTCGAGTGTAATCCTAGTGTCTTGAACTGTGGACTTCTTTTTGCATACTAAATGGGCACCAACTCCACTTGGAAACTTCAACCCAGTTTCAAACGCCAAAAGTGCGATCATGTCACCTTGATGTTGACTAGTTCCAAACTCTGTAGTAGTGGCTCACCCACTGGACTGAAAACATCTATTTAAAATCATATAGTTTGATATTATCTAACAAGTTCTTAAGCCATTACAGATATGCAACGACTTACTAGTGTGGTGTTTTGCTTCTTGGTTTTTGGACCCTTGGTGTATGGTCAACTTGATTACAAGTTCTATGATTCCACTTGTCCTAACTTGACAAAGATCGTTCGGTTTGGTATCTGGTCTGCTATGGCTAATGATACCAGGATTGCTGCATCTCTTCTTCGCTTGCATTTTCATGACTGTATCTCTAATGTAATCATGTTTTTGTGTTGTTTTTAGTAAGTGTTTTTTTCTTAGGTTCCAATTAGACTGAATAACGTTTTTGGTGTTTAGGGGTGTGAAGGGTCGGTGTTACTTGATGAGACCAGTGATTTCAGTAGCGAGAAGGATGCGAATCCTAATCGAAATTCAGCAAGAGGGTTTGAGCTTATTGACACTATAAAGGCGAACGTGGAGAAAGCTTGTCCTAAAACAGTTTCGTGCACTGATATATTGACACTTGCTGCTAGAGAGGCTGTGTTCCTCGTAAGTTGGTTATTCCACTTTCACATATTTCCAAATACAGTATAAATCTTTTAGTACTATCACTGATTACCATTTCCAGTTATTAACACACCATAGTACGTGTCTCTAAAAGTTGACATCGTTACGTCACAAAACACGTCATTGAGATGTCTTTTTATACAGTTCACAAACTCGAATTTCTGTGCCTGTAGAACTCATAACTGAGAGGTCTACTGATAATTATCTACTCTGCTTTATATTTTTCTAGACGGGAGGACCTTTTTGGTCTCTAGCAATGGGACGTCGAGATGGCTTAACAGCAAACATAAGTGCAGCAAACACAGATACTCCATCACCTTTTGAGCCTCTAGAAAACATCACAGCAAAATTTACTTCCAAAGGCCTCAATCTAAAAGACGTCGTTGCACTCTCAGGTAAAGAACAAATCGGGGAAGTTTAAACTTTGGTTTTCTTTAATATGAAAAATAAGTTACTAATGCACTTCCTGAGTTTATGCAAAGGTGCTCACACAATTGGATTCGCGCAATGCTTCACGTTCAAGTCAAGACTATTTAACTTTGATGGTTCAGGTGCTCCTGATCCACAACTTGACTCATCACTTGCAAGCAGTTTACAAACTGTGTGTCCGAATCAAGACAATTCCGACACCAATTTGGTCCCTTTGGATTCGGTTACAACCGCAAAGTTTGATAACATTTATTACAAGAACATCCTGAACAATTCAGGGATTTTGGGTTCTGATCAAGCTCTTATGAGTGATAATATAACTGCTAGTATGGTTATAAACTATAGCAAGTATCCTTACTTATTTGCGAAAGATTTTGGTGCATCGATGGTGAAGCTAAGCACAGTCGGCATAATTACTGGGCAAAATGGTCAAGTTAGAAATAGATGTAACATTGTAAACCAAAACTAAGGTAACAATTAAGGGTTGTGGTAGATCATGTATGAAACTTGTTTATGCATGAGTGAATAATGTTTAGCACAGACATTTGGAAGAATCAAATGATTCTAATGGAAATTTGACAAAAATCTATGTATGAAACTTATTGCTTATTGATGCATAATATAATGTTCATCCAAACAAGTACTTAATCTTTCGAGTAAAGAATGATCTTATTTCGATAAAAAGCGATCGTTTCTTTTTACCAACTTGCCTATCGCCTTTTGTCCCATCATTGGCCATTAGATTTGCCCGTCCTTTAGGGAATGGAGTCCGAGCTCGTAACTTGAAGCTCTTGACTCCATTCTCTAATATCTCTCCTTCCTTATTGATTTCCATTGACCCACCTTCTACGGTTGGGTCACTTAATCTTTTTAAAGCTAAATCGCGACTTTCCTCAGCTACAAGTCTTTGTTCGGTAGCTACAACCACACGCCAATCTGCTAGTGAAGTCTCTTCTTTTGCTCTTCGTGTCAATGCAAAGTAGTCTTCTTCTGTTAGTTCAATTGTGGCACCGTAGTCTGATACCCGAGCATGGTTAATTTGCTCTAACGCTGATTCAGCCGATGCGCCATAAGCTTCTGACTCTAACTGAACCGCTCTCAAAGTGAGTTTAAGTGTCCTTAATGTCTGTCGCCTCATCTTGATCACCATTTTCTTCTTCGATCTAGCTCGTTTTCCTTCACTTATTTCCAGTTTTAATCTTTCCATTTCTTCCCTTAGGCTTTCAGATACTCGAGTCATTTCATTGATATCATTTGCTGCTTTGAGTTCTTCCTCTTTCTTCACTCTAATGCTCATGTTAATAGCCATAAGCTCTGATTCTAGCTTTGTGACAATATTATTATCGGATTGCTTCTTAGCATTTGCTAGCTCTGATTGCAGCTTCTCAAGCTCATCGATTAAAGGCCTTGAATCTAACCATGATTGCATAGCTTCATCCTTAGCTTGCTTAAGTTCTTCCTTGGTTCTATGAAGCTCTTCGATCTTATCTGAAAGCACGTAAAGTTCTCTTGCTTTGTATGTTCTTTTGCTATCTTCATAAGAACCCATTTCTGGGGTCATATTTTCTGTGTTTTCCATGAATTTTTTGGTCTTTTTATGAAGAAAAGTGGCGTGTTTTTGAAGGCTTTAGTATGGCGTTTGGGATAATATTATGGGACTTTGCATAGGTTTCATCGGTTATTGTTTTTAAAGGCGTCTTTATGTGATGGGCTTTTAGTGTAGGTTTTGGCAGATCCTGAGTCTGATTAATCAATATAGTGTCTAAGAAAATGATGTTTTGTAATAAATATATCGAGGTGACAAATTTAATAACTAAAAGTTATTCGCTCGCCTCAGAACAGACGGGTTGGGTATAATATAAAGTAAGATTAATATTCGACAAAAATTTGCAAGAGTAGCGATATTTAACAATAGATCTACATCATTTATTTTTGGACAAATGTTATACATTTTTTTTCTTTCATCATTTCCTATCAATCAATTTTTCAAATTCACCGATCACATTGTTAAGTCTAATTTTAAGTGTAGTTTTTAGGCATCCAAATCAGTTTTCAATTTGTAATATCGCAAGTTCAGAACTAGTTTTTCAAACATATTTATACTACATATAATAGAGGGATGACTCTCTCTTCAAATTTTAAGACTTGCACGAAAAGAAGCATAGTGTACAACACTTTAATGCACATAATTTTCAGTCGTACAAGACAAGAAGCATAACATACATCACTTTAATGCACATATTAAAAAAACAAAACACTACATTAATGTTATTTAATATAGTCAATTAATACAGTTATTAAAACACCTTTTACATAAGAAATGCAAATTATCAAGCATATTGTACGAAAAAATAAAACACAATTCCTGCATTAAATGTCACTAATACAAATAATAAAGCAAATTATATAAATATTCAAGCCCGAACGAACAACGGGCCAAATGGGCTTGAGCCCGAACGGGCGCAAGCCAAACGGGCTCGAGCCCGAACGGGCAAGAGCTAAACGAAATTATTGAAATCCGTAAATTTATTAACAAAAATAACATATTAAACTAAATTATATGATTCACCGGAAAATTTTATTTCAGGGTACCGGCCGCCGCAATGTGCGGGAACCCTGCATTAAATGTCACTAATACAAACAATAAAGCACATTATACAAATATTCATGCCCGGACGGTCAACGGGCAAAATGGGCTTAAGATCGAACTGGCGCGGGCCAAACGGTCTCGAGCCCGAACCGGCACGGGCTAAACGAAATTCTTAATATCCATAAATTTTATTGTCAAAAAGAACATAATAAACTAAAATACATGATTCATCAGAAAATTTTATTTCAGGGTACCCACCGCCGCAACGCACGGGTACTCTAGTAGTGTATAAATAATAGATGTTTTGGAAAACTAGAAGGGGGTTGAATAGTTTTGCCGATTTTAATTTAGTTTCAAAAACTTTAGATTGAATGTTATGTGAAATCTTATGGATGGATAGAAAATATAGATCTATAAGTAATGCAAGTAAAGTAAGGGATAGAAATGACACAACCGATTTATAGTGGTTCGGCTACAAGGACACCTTCCTTGCCCTACTCCACTCCCCGAGTCATATACTCGAGAGTTCAAGCACTATGTCAACAAACTCCTTCAACTTGGCGGAGAAGCCTTCACAACGTCGCTTACACTTTTTCCGGTACAAAGCTAAATACCGAGTCCTTAACACGGAGGACCAAACCAACACAACTATAACACAACAACTATGTGAAATATGAAATACAAGATCTTTGCTACCAAAATCTTGTGGAGGAACAAATCAATCAAGGACCCCTTGTTTGGATGACTTGTAGTATCTCGTGATCTCGCCTTAGAGAAGGACCTATATGAGAATCACAACAAAAGAAAGAAGAACTACTATATAGATAAAGAGATATGAGATTAGAAGAATGAAAGAATATATGAGAGAGTTTGTAAGAAGAGGGGTGAGTTACAATGAAGAAATGACTCACTATTTATAGGCAAAAAATCACTACTATTGCACGGATCCCACAGATCCCTTACATGAGGGATCCGTCCAGTGTAAACTGGAGGATCCGTAGGACGCTCACCCTAAATGGGTTATGGGTCATGGGTCATGGGCCATATATAGACTTTGGACCATAGGTATCCAAATAGATACAATGTATCTAGAAGATGCAATGCATCTAGTCAATGGGTCATGGGTTAGCTCTATGGGTTATGGATATGCTCCATGGGTATGGGTCATTGGTTATGGTTTTTAGTCTTTTACCCATCCTAATAAATTATTACAATAAATGAATTACAACAACTAATGTTAAATGATTATATCAATAAATGCTTTACAAAAATAACATGTATCCTTATAGTTTTACTTATGATTACTTCATATTTGTTATCAACAAAACACAAAGAGATCGCTAAATATGAATAAACGGTTTTACGATTTATTTGTATTAACAATCTCCCCCTTTTTGTTGATGACAAAACATAATGTTATGATGAGTAAAACTTAAGATTAGATGTATGTTTTGAAAGCATCAGTTTTACTTCTTCTCCCCTTTTTTGTAGAAACAAAAAGTGATCCTAACGAAGAAATAAAGTGTGGAAAAGGAATATAATCCACAAATCACTAACTCCCCCTTGACGGTAGCTCCCCCTAGAAAAGGGCGTCAAGTGAGAAAATATAATACCTACAAAGAAAAAGTTAGTAGAAACATGCAATATAATCTTGTGATTGACGAGAAACAAGATGGAGAGCCAATGTATGTAAACAAAGCCTTGTAATAAAAAGACAAAGTGTAGTGGTATATAGGCCACATACAAATATGTAAAAATAAGAACAAGGTTTGTTCTTGATAACGCTACACGCGTCGTTCGGGGTCAAAGGAACTTCCTTTTCGTCGAGCAAGTTTTTCAACACCCTAGGCAGTGAACCTAATCGTTGTAGTGTAGTATTAGGGTAAGCCACGGGAATTGATATCGTTCTCTAGGGGAATAGGAATGCTAGTGAGAAGTTACTACGCTAAGTTTAGGGTTGAGGAAGATTATTTTTTATCTTTTTATGTTTTTTAGGAAATGGAAAGGTACGAATCTCGGGGTTTGGATTTGGGGGTTGGTATTTCTACCGATTACTCTACTTATCTAATTATCTAATCTAGTGGTGTATGTAGTCTATGTCTAATTATTGTGTGCTCGTATGATGATTTAAAGATGTGTTTACTTAGGTTTTATTACTCCTTAATTATCTTCTATTGATGGTTGAATTGTCACGTCTTTATTCTTAATCGCGTTGTATGTCTAAGGTCGTAGGGTACGCGTTTATCCCTAACTCTTTGAAACTATCAAAGGTTATCGCCTACAAAATCTCTAGGATTTATAAACTTAACTCTAAGGTACTCTTCGGATGGTTTAGCCTACAATGACTCTAGGTACTATAAGCTAAGGTTCAACAAAGATTAATCAAGCATTAATTACACAAGGAATGACCTATCGCAATACTAGACCATTATCAATTAAGATAAGAGACAACCAATCAATATTCAATAATTAAGTTTCATATTCCCTAAGCAAACACACAAGTAAATTAGCCGGACTTGGGAAACATGCAAGCATACACACAAGTAATTGAAGACATAATTGAATTAATGAAGTAAAATATTTATCTTGATGTAAGATAGGGTATGGAACCCTAAAATACTGTGCAAGACAGCCTTGGTTCGGTTTAGGTTTTTACTCCAAAAGACTACACACTGAAAACTAAAAAATTCGGATTCTATATATAAGATTACATATGCGACGGCGTCACCCTTTGATTTGTGTCGCCGTCGGGTCGCCGTCATTAGGGTTTCGTCTTTGCCATGTTAGTCTTGCGACGACGTCACCTTATGCTTGTGACGCCGTCCCCTTCAGTCTCGGACGTCGTCTGGATCAAATCTAGGCCGTCCCGAGTTGCGACGACCGCTCTTTTAAAACCTGAAGCCGTCACTTGTAAATAAGAAATTTGGCTACTGAGCCGTCAAAAAAGTGGTCCGACGGCGTCGCAGATAACACCTGATGCCGTCCCCTTCAGTTCCAGCAGCCTGAGCGTCTCGATTCTTGACTTTGGCCATTTTCTTCGTATATTCGCGCCTTTTCGTCCGAATAAGTGTCATTCTAGCATTTTGTCTTCAAGATACCTAAAAAGTGAAAAGGAATGATATTAAGTAATAATGGATATAAAAGTGATCAAATAAGGGCTTAAACGACCCCTCAAAAAGGTACATTTTAAAGGTGGTGAAGTTGCAAGATCTTTGTAAAGTGTGTTTGGAGATGTTGGTGGTGTTAAAAAGACTAGTTCTTTTGGGTTGGAAGTTTGTGGACTAGACACGGGTAGTGAGGTTGTTTTCCGGGTTGGATCTTAGGTGGAGATTTGATAGGTGATGGTGGTGATGTACTTTTTGGAGATGATGGAAGTGCTACTATGGAATCATGTGGTGGTGAATGAGTAGTTGGTGATGAACTTCTTGACAATGGTTTGGCTAAACAACAAGGCCGGATGCTAATCCGTGCGGTTTTTCTAGATTTGGGTGGTGGTACTACGGAAGGTGGTAGGAGAAAATTTTGGATTTTTTGAAGAGGATTGTTTGCACTAAGTGATTCATCAATGTTGGAAGATCTTTTGGATAACATGATGATGATTGTTTGTGAGGTTGAGAGTGATGGATATGCAAGCATTTTGGGAACCTTATTTATAGAGAAAATAGTGCATTGTAATGAATGCTTGACCCAAAATGTGGACTAAAATCTAATGATTAGATATGAATTTAAGGCATATGATCATGCGAACACAAACATTAAGTAACATACTCATTAGTGAACAAGATAAAATGATGAAAATATCAAGGTTATTAGTCAAAGTGAGAAAAATAGATGAGAAATTCAGCTTCTGTCCCAAGGTTCCCACAAATCCTTCCCTTGAGGGAACCGTCCAGCGTTAATGCTGGGATCCGTGGTGCTGGTGACTCAGGCAGCTCAAATTTTTCCTTTTGGGAAAATGATACGAGAAGTAGTAACTTTTAGAAAGCATTTCGAAAAATTTTCTTGTTTGAAAAAAAGTTTATCTTTTAGTTAAGAAAAATAGATATGAAATTACATGTTGTAAAATAAAATTTACCTTGGGTTTTGAAAATTCCCGTATTGTTTGTGAGTTGTGTGTGAAATAGAGATCCTAGACTCAAAAAAGAAGGTAAGGCTAACGTTTACATACCTTGTAGAATTGAGAAACAAATTACGACGATTGTTCCATGAGACCAAGACCAAGACGTAACAAGTTGAATTGTTCCCGCTTCAACAGTTTGGTGAGGACGTCGGCTATGTTGTCTTCCGATGCTACCTTCTCAATAGAGATGTTCCCCTTTTGAACATTGTATCTTAAGAAGCGATGACGGATCTATATATGCTTGGTGTGAGAGTGTAACACCGGATTCTTGCTTAAGTCAATAGCACCTTTGTTGTCGCATAAGATGGCTATGTCGGTTAGATGAATGTCGTAGTCTACTAACGCTTGTTTCATCCATAGTGCTTGTTGGCATGCTTTGCCAGCGGAGACATATTCGGCTTCGTTGATCTGGCCAATGCCGTTTGCTTCTTCGAGAACCAGGATGTTAGGCAACATCCCATAAAAGTACATACACCACTTGTACTTTTTCGGTCAACATAATCATCTGCATGGTCAGAATCCGCATGTACAATAGTTTCTACCCCCGTTCCCTTAGGATACCATAATCCCAATTGAGTCGTACCCTTAATGTATCTAAATATTCTTTTGACTGCTTATAGATGTAATGTTTTAGGGTCTTCTTGAAACCTAGCACATAGACAAACACTAAACATGATATCCGGCCGACTAGCCGTAAGATAGAGAAGACTACCAATCATGCCACGGTATTTTGTGTTATCAACGGATTCACCGTCTTCATCTTTTGTTAGTTTAGTATCGGATGACATTGGTGTTCTTATGGGTTTTGACTCTTCTAAACTGTTGGAATCACTCCTAACTTGTATTTCAAGTGTTAGTCATTAATATGTAATAGGTTGCTTAATTAGGCTTTTACGTTAGTGATTATGGCAAGGCTCATGTAGAAAGCCCATGAGCCTATGCAAAATCCCAATAAGAAAGGAAGGGACTAGATGTGTTGCCCTAGCTCCCTTCCCCTATAAATAGTCTTGTAAACCCTCATTTGAGGGTTGGTTGTTCACACTTAATACATTCCTACGCATAACTCTTCTTCATTATCATACGTATGTGTTTGTGTGTGTTCATCCGATATATCTCTACCTTATTTCTTACATATTGATCCTTATCTTATATTATGGTGACCTAACAGTGGTATCAATCGCCATCTAGTTGGGTGAAACACTTTTGTTTTTAAAGTTCATATTGGTACGCATAAGGTTTAACGGGTTACACTTTTGATACGCATAAAAGCTTTAATTTTTACACTTGTAAACTCAAGATTCTTATGGTTTAAGGTTTATTTGGTGTTAAAGTTTCAGTTTTTTGCAAAAAGTTTCAAACTTTACTTGTTTAGATTAGTTTTTAAACTTGGTTTTTGATACGTGTAATTGTTTACGCGTAAGGTTGAAAACTGACTTTGGATCATTAAGTTTCAAACTTTATTGTTGTTTTGGTGATTTTGAAGCTGTTTCATCATTAACATCAGGTTTACAAAAGGTTTTAGTGCATAAAAATCAAGCTTGGTAAAAACTGTCCTTTCTACGCCTAACAAAACCCTAGTTTTATGCCTAAGCTCTACGCCTAAGTCATTGTTACGCCTAACCGTTTCTTACGCGTAATGATTTTCTTCATTGATCTTCGAAGCTGTTGGTTTACTCAGTGTTTTCTTACTTGGATAAGCCTGAAAACATTTAGACTTGTGGATATCTTTTACACTTGGATAAGTGTAAAGGATTTTTGGGTAAAACCCTAAACTTATGCATAAGCTTAAACACTTACGAGTAAAATTTTACGCCTAAGTTATTCTTACGCATAAGTTAATCCTACGCCTAATGTAATCTTACACGTAAGGTTCTTACTTCTAATCATTTAGTTTACGCCTAAGCTTACGTTTAACCTAAAGCTTACATGTAAGAAGTATTTACGCCTAAGCACTAGTTTACGTGTAAAAGGAAGTTACGCGTAAGAGTCACAGTTTACGCCTAAGTTTGGTTTACGCCTAAGTATACTTCATCAACAAACTTCAAGTTTCATTCGACTACAAAGATCCATCATCAACACAAGTTTCAAGATGTCTCAACTACCATACTCTAACTATTTTCCTCATGAGTATCCTCAACAACAACAACAGCAACAACAATTTCAACAATATCCTCAACAACAATTTCAACAACCATCTCAAGTGTACTTTCCTCAAGGAGCACAAACTCTTCCACCACAAATCCCTCAACCAAACCCTCGTCAACAATATCAACATTGTAACTACTTCCAATATCAGTTTCCAGCTAAGTATGCTATGAATGTCACAACGCAGAAGGAACCGTCTTGGTTTGCAAAGATGTGTGAAGCTTTAAGCAGCCAACAATCCATTCATGAAGCTGGATCCCTTGATAGACCTCCAATGCTCACTCCCGAAAACTACGATCAATGGGTGATAAGGTTTTTTAGGTTTTGTGATCTCAAGAAACCACATGGTAAGTTTTTGAAGAAGGTCATTCTTGAAGGTCCTTTTCAGATGCCTACTATCACTATACCCGGAGATCCAACTGCTACTCCACCAAGAGATGAAGTTACTTACATTCTCAGAGTAGATCAACTCACTGCTGAAAAACTTCTTCACTTAGAAGCTGATGAAATTGCAATGCAATATATCCTTTTGGGACTACCCAATCCGATACTTCGCAGTGTTGATGCTCCGAAGACTACCAAAGCAATGTGGGAGCACATTCATCTTCTAATAGAAGGCACTGAACTCAATCAAGAAGACATGGAATCCAAAATTTACTTGTCATATGAGAATTTCAAGATTAAACCAGGGGAATCATTAGAGTCATACTATCATCGGTCCTCAGACATCATCAATGACTTGGACAAATATAACATCATTATGCCAAGGATTGCAATCAATACAAAGTTCCTCAGCTGTCTTGGTCCTGATTGGGAGAAGTATGTTACATTCATCCTTCAAGCTAAGAATCTTCATCAAGCAACGTATGGATTGTTGTATGACTATTTGAAGCACCATCAAAAGGAAGTAGACAAAGACAGAATCATCCGTGGAGTCCCTGCTTCTCCAACACTCCCGGATAATCAAACTCTTGCTTTGTACACTCAAGCTTGTTATCCTCAATTTCCAAACTTGCCAACTGTCTTCACAAATCCACCACAACAAACTGCTCAGATTACACCATATGATCCATCACAACAAGCACAAAAAACTCGGCTAGTTCCTTACAACAACAACAATACTGATTCAACACTATACAGTGAAACTCCAGATGAGGATGCTGAGGCTTTCGATGCATTGAATCAAGGATTTGTAATGATTGCTAGAGCCTTCGGGAGATTTTCTAACAAATCCAACAATCGCATTCGTACCTCATCAAACATAAGAAATCGAGCTGTTGTTAACAATGGAAGAGTTGAGGTTCAGAACTGTGGAAATGGTCGTCAGATGGGTAGTGGTCAAGGGTTTAATGTTAATGGAAGGAATAACATGGGTGCTCCACAACAACGGGTTCAAATGGTTGATCAGGGACATGCTCAGACTGGGGTTAATGGTCTTCAATGCTACAACTGCAACGAGAAGGGTCATCTGGCTAATGCTTGCCCAAAGCTAAGAACAAGAGGTAGCGCTTATCACAAGGAGGCTTTACTCTTGGCTCTCAAGGATGAAGCTGGTGGAAAACTTACCAACAAGGAACAAAGCTTCATGGATAATGCAGATTCTGATGATGACATGGAGGACTTGCAAGCTAATGCAGCTGTGATGTTAATGGCAAACATGCAAGAGATCCACATGAGTGACACAAGCCCAGTGTATGACATTGATGGCTTGTCTCAGGTAGCGGATCCTAACATACTTATACATGATCTGATATCTCCGCCTGCATCTGCATCCGACGAGGTATAGAGTGTTCAACGTGAGCCTTCTACATTTCATTACAACGATAATCAAATGGATCCCGTAGTTACATTTGACGATCAAGATGACCTAATGGTTAATATTGATGATCAAGTTGACTACGTGCTTATATTTGAGGATCTATGTAATGAATATGTGGAGCCTCAAGTTGAACAAAATGAACCTTTATCTAATCCAGATTCAGAACTCATGACCTTATGTCAGACCACCCTATCTAAATTGGATAAATGCAATGAGATTAATAAGAAACTGCAAGATAAAATTGCACTATTGACTAAGGATAATGAATGTTATAAGTTTCAACTCAACATTTTTGAAACTAAAGAGAAACGTGAACAGAGTTTTGAAGTCGCTTTTGCAAAATCATACCAAAATGAAAAATCTTTGGAAATAGAGATACGTGATCTAGTCGAATCCAAGAATGTATTGCTTTCTCAAATAGAACAACAAAAATTTGATCATCAACAACAAGTTAACACTCTCACTTCGGAAACTCAAAAATCCAAGTCTGAGTTGTTAACATGTCAAAAACAGTTTTCTGAATACAAAAAACATTCGAGGAGACAAATAGATCAGTATCTTGATGAAATTGTCGATTTACAAAACAAAATCAAAGAGTTTCGAAATGTTGTGTATAAACATGGTGAGTCAATCACGACAATTCAAAAGTTTTCTTTTAAGCCAAATCCAGATGGATATGGACCAATTCTTGCTGATTACAAACCAAGTTTTTCACATAGAGCATTCAAACCAAATCCTCAAGTTTACAGTGCCGAACATAGAATTGATGATTCAATTATGAGTGTTGTTGAATATAATCATGATGAGGAATCAGATGCTGATGCTGAGAGTCGATTAAAAATGGAAAATATTGAATTTAACAAACCATTCAATTACTCAAAAATCATACCTTTTGTTAAACAACAGGATAATACTAACACACCTTGGGTTATCACACCAATTCCTGAGTCCTCTTCTGACGATGGTCCCCGAAACAATGTTGCACAAATTAATGGTCCTTTACCTTCCTTCAGTGAAGTAAAATCATTACCTGAACGATGTCAAGTTCTTAAATATTTTGATACATTCATGTCTGACATCAAACTTTTGGAACATGAAATTGAAGTTAATTCTGAAATAAAAGCTAAACATTTTCAATCGCCACATGCGCGAAATCAAATAGATATTTTTCAGAAAAGGCTTTTACCCCATGTCTGAAATTTAAAAATGTGTGCAATATATTGGGAACGGGATCTTCAGAAGGAGATTGGACTTATGAAAACAGTTTTCGAGAAAACAGAAACATCGATTTCAAATACAAAACGGAAAAAGAAAATATTATGAAATCATGTTGATCAACTCTTGGAAGATGTTATCTGTGCTGATACCATAAATGTTGTGTTGTTACATACTGTTGGATATGCATTTGATTATATATCTGTTGATTCTATTGATAATGTTGAGAATATCGATAATGTGCCTCAAATCGAGTCTTTGAAAATTGAAAATGAGCGTTTGTTAAATGAACTTTCGAATGCAAAACGTCGTCTTCAATGGTGTCAAAAAGATTGTCAAAATCGAGAACTTGCTTTGCAAAACAAAATCAACCAGTTGCGTGCAAAATCTTTTGATCCAAAACTTGAACAACTGGATGATGAAAACGTGTCTTTAAAATGTCAAATTTCAAAATATGAACAAGAAATTGCCAAAGTCAAAACTGAATATGGTGTCATATTTGATTTGTTAAAAAATACTCGTGCTAAAGAATCACAACAACTTGATAATCATCTTGCATACACTAAAGAGGTCTTAAATGTTAGTGGAAACATTCGCTCTGAAAATCAAGATTTGTTGCACACTATAGTTGAGTTGAAAGAGAAGTTAGGGAAATATGCACAAGATAAGTCTAGTAACACAAATGTCCTTGCACCTGGAATGTTTCAAATTGACACTAGAACACCTAATGAAAAACCACAAGATACTAATGTGCTTCCTTCCACTTCTACAGGAGTCGTTGCCTCTAATCCTAATGTTAGCACTTCACAGCTTAAGAGCAAAAACAGGAAGAATAGGAAGTTGCAACGTAAGAGAAGAACAATAAAAACCTCTGAAGTAGAAGAACACCTTAGGACTTTGAATAAAACTCATGTTGCACCCACTTTAGACATTGCGTTAGACAAATGTAATAGAAAAAGTGATGTAACGAATGCTGAATCTTTAAGTACTTTGAATGTTTTGTTTGAAGCATCTTGTATTGGTTGTCGTAAAAGCATGTTATCTGGTTGTCATAATAAATGTGTTGCTAAATCTATCTTATCTCGTAAGAAGAAACATAGAAATCGAACTACCTCTAGGCCCACTAATGCTTCTAAGTCTGTTCTAGGTAAACCGCCTTCAAGTGTTTATGCAAATATCATTGATGTACCAATAGAACCCACTTCACCTCCTAGGAAGAGAATATTACCTAGTGCATTCACTACGACCAAAGCACAAACTAGTTGGACTTGGCAGAGATGGTTACAAAATACACCCAGATTTAAATGGATTCCTAAAATCATTAACATGTGTGTTTCAACCGTAACTGTAACGGAACCCTCTAACTCTTCGGGTTCCACCTCTACTTCTATTCCATATGTGTCGTCTGTGTGTAATGCAGGTGATAAAGATCATCCTTTGGATTGTTGATAGTGGATCTTCCCGACACATGACAGGTAATCTCAAACTGTTATAAAACTTTGTCTCAAAGTTCATCGGCACTGTCAGGTTCGGGAATGATCAGTTCGCAGCTATCATGGGCTACGGAGATTACATCAATGGGAACATCGAAATCAGCAAGGTTTATTATGTGGAAGGTCTCGGTCACAATCTCTTTTCAGTCGATCAATTTTGTGATGGTGATTTGGAGGTTGCTTTTAGGGAGAAAACTTGTTTCATTCGTGATCTACAAGGAAACGATCTTATGTCTGAAAACCGCACATCAAGCCTTTACACAATCTCAATGGAAGACATGATTGCTTCATCTCCCATCTGTCTACTTTCTAAGGCATCATATACAAAATCTTGGCTATGGCATCAACGTCTTTCACACTTGAACTTTCAAACCATAACCAATCTTGCACGACACAAACTATTTGAAGGTCTTCCAAGGTTTTGGTATTCAAAATATCACTTATGCTCAGCCTGTGAACAAGGGAAAAGCACTCGTGCTCACTTTCCGTCAAAGAAAGACCACAACTCTCAGCATGTCCTTCATCTTCTTCACATGGATTTGTGTTGCCCGATGCGCGTGTAGACGATTAATGGAAAATGCTACATTCTAGTAATTGTTGATGACTACTCAAGATGGACTTGGGTTTATTTTCTTCGAAGTAAAGATCAAGCTCCACAAATGATCATCACCTTTCTCACGAAAATTCAAGTTCAGCTCCGGAATACAGTAAGACAAATCAGAACAGACAAAGGAACTGAATTTGTGAATCAAACTCTTCGAGAATACTATGAGAAAGTGGGAATTGAGCATCAGACATCTATTGCATGGAAACCAGCACAAAATGGAGTTGTCGAAAGACGAAACCGTATGTCAGTGGAAGCTGCAAGAATGATGTTGATCAATGCAAAACTTCCAGATTACTTATGGGCTGAAGCCGTGTCAACTGCATGCTACACTCAGAACCGTTCTATGATAACCAAACGCCATAACAAAACACCTTATGAGCTTATTCATAACAGAAAACCGAATCTCAAACACTTTCATGTATTTGGTGCTCTTTGTTACCCGAATAATGATCGTGATGACTTTGGAAAGCTCAAGGCTAAAGCTGACATTGGAGTCTTCGGTGGATACTGTGAAAACTCAAAGGGACACCGAATTTGGAATCGTCATACAAGAGAGATTATGGAAATGATTCATGCTAATTTTGATGAGCTTACATAAATGGCTTATGAGCAAAATAGCTTGGAACCCGGACATAACTGTCTCAACTTCCCCCAAACCCCATCATCAGCTGAACCAAGCTTACAACTTACTCGTCGTCAAATGGAAACGTTATTTTCTCCTCTGTTTAGTGATGATATTGATCAACGTGCTCTAGATGTATCAAATGTTTCCGCTGCTCAATCTGAAAATATTCCAATCCTTGATACACCTGAAACAACAACAACTGTTGCTGAAGCACCTCCAATTGATTCTACAACAAAAGCCGAACAAACCGCTTCTAATGACGCTGATCAGGCTGATGATCTTCTTAATCAAGAAGTACCTGCTCCAACGGATTATGATGGAAATGCGTTCTTTAACCCTTTCGCTACTAAAAATGCAAAATCAGATGTTGCAGAATCTTCCACCGGCCATCTGAATCCACCTAATCTACATAATGTATATCAACATCAACCCTCCACACGTCGTTGTACTAAAGACCATCCTCTTGTTAAAATTATGGGCAACCCAGACCAACCAGTCGTAACTAGACAACACCTTCAGACTGACGGTGAACACTGGATTTATGCCCTCACCGTTTGTCAAACTGAACCCAAAAACATAAAAGATGCAATGACCAAAGACAACTGGATTGAATCCATGCAAGAAGAGCTGAATTATTTCAAACGTTTAGAAGTATGGGAATTGGTTGAAAGACCAACAGGAGTCTATGTCATTGGTCTCAAATGGATTTGGAAAAACAAGTTAGATGCTGAAGGTTCGGTTATCAGAAATAAGTCACGTCTGGTGGCTAAGGGTTATAGACAGGAAGATGGGACTGACTTCGAAGAATCATTCGCATCAATAGCTAGACTTGAGGCTGTACGGATTTTTCTGGCATTCGCGGCTCACATGAACATCACGGTCTATCAGATGGATATCAAAACTGCTTTTCTGAATGGTAAACTGAAGGAAACAATCTATGTTAGTTAGCCAAAAGGATTTGTTGATCCAGAGTTCCCTAATCACGTCTACAAACTGAATAAGGCTCTTTACGGTCTCAAACAAGCCCCTCGGGCGTGGTATGATGAGTTGTCCTCCTTTCTCCTTTCTCATAATTTTGTCAAAGGATCGGTCGACCCAACACTGTTCATTCAATATCATGGGGCACACATTTTAATTGTTCAGATTTATGTGGATGACATCATTTTTCGGTCTACCCACAAAAAGTACTCAAATGCTTTTTCAAAACTAATGAAAACAAACTTTGAAATGTCAATGATGGGTGAACTTACGTTCTTCTTAGGACTACAAGTTCATCAATCACCCCGTGGTATTTTCCTAAGTCAGTCCAAATATGCTCTTGAAATTTCGAATAAACATGGAATGCAAAGTTGTGACACCTATGCAACACCAATGGCACATACCAACAAACTGGACACTGATTTACATGGGAAATTGGTTGACCCTACCAAATACCGAAGTATTATTGGGTCTCTCATGTATCTAACAGCCAGTAGACCCGACATTGTATTTTCTGTATATCTTTGCTCCCGTTATCAGTCAAGACCAACTGAAAGACACCTCACTGAGGCTAAAAGGATCCTCTGATACGTAAAGGGAACCATTAACTTAGGGATCTGGTATCCGAAGGATTCTGGTTTTGAACTAATAGCATTTTCAGACGCTGACCACACAGGATGCTTAGATTCACGGAAAAGTACTTCCGGAGGTTTACAATTCCTTGGTGATAAATTGGTGTCATGGCAATCGAAGAAACAAGACTGTACATCGCTGTCCTCAACTGAAGCAGAATATGTAGCCATGTCTGCGTGTTGTGCTCAAGTCATTTGGATGAGAACACAACTCAAGGACTATGGTTATGTATTTGATAGAATCCCGGTGTACTGTGACAATTGAAGTGCTATTGCGATCTCGTGCAACACTGTTCAACACTCGAAGTCAAAGCACATCGATCTTAGATATCATTTCATCAAAGAGCATGTGGAAAAGGGTACCGTTGAATTATATTTTGTAGGTACTGAACACCAACGGGCGAATCTTCTCACTAAGGCCTTGGCTCCAGCAAGGTTTACTGATTTGATTCACCGGATTGGTATGAGGTGTTTGACTCCAGAAGAACTGGACGAACTTTTAACACATTCTTGAAAACAGTCAAACACCAAAATCTCTTTTGTAAATAAATTTTTCAAAAACAAAATATAAAAATATAAAATCTGATAAAATCCAAAAATATTCTTCTATCTAAATTTTGTTTCAAACATTGCAAGTACAAATCTTCCGTCAACACTTTGTTCCATCAAACCTTTCACCAATTTTCCCGAACAAGTGTTGAGGGGGATAATGTAAATATTTTTCAGTTTCATAAAACCTTGTACTTGCATGTTACCTAAAATACGTTGTTTCTTCATAAATGGTGGATACGTTTCTTGTTTTATACTCTCCTCAGACTCAAATGTTTTAAAATTTTATCATTGCAAAAGTCGAGGGGGAGTATAGTTAAAGTTTCTTTCCAAAATGTGTTTTGTCTAACCAAAGTGAAAGTTATTGGGTCTTGGTTGAAAATGCTTAAGGTTAAGGGACCAATGTTGTCAAGTTGAAAAACATTTTTTTAACAAAAACACTTAACCTAATACATTTATTACTTCACCTACTAACATTAAATTCAAAACCTCCAAGATCCACGCCTAAGATTCAATACATAAATTCGTGTTACAACTTCGAAAACTGTAAGTTGTAAAAGCTTTCACATAATTTCAAACATTGGTTTTGTTAGCCTTAATTGTTTTTATTAGAAGTGATGGTCATTCACATTTAGGAACTTTGTAACGTGTGTTAGATATCGTGATAGAATAGTCAACGGGCTCGTGGACTGGACTAAGCTAAATGGGTACTAGTTATGTAAGGCTTGCCTTTTATCCAATCCAACCCATGTCCAAGTCCACGAAAAGCCCAAGCAAAGCCTTTAGGGTTTTAAGTTGCTTGTACTATAAATACCCCTCAAATGGTCATTTGAGGGGTGTGCTTGAGTGTGTGTGTGTGTGTTTTTCCTTGAAGCAATATACAACTTATTGTTTTCATCTTTCTTCTCTCTATCTCTCTAAACATACATACGAATTCTATCATTCAAGTCACCAAGTTCTTCTCTTAATCTTTCTTTCTTATGCATAACAGTTTGTGTTTAGTATCATACGCATAACTGTTTTACGTGTTCTTCTTGTGATAAGCTTGGTATTCGTGTGATAAGGTTGATATATCTTAGGTCTTACAATTGGTATCAATCGCCTAACAATGGTTTAGGAGTGTTTGTGTTTGTTTTGAAGGGTTACGCGTATAAGCTCACGTTAGTCAATATTGTGACGCTTAAAGCTTTAATTTTTGCACTCAAAAATTCAAGATTCTTGTGGTTTAAGGTTTATTTGGTGCTAAAGTTTCAGTTCTTGCAAAAGTTCAGAGTTTACGTGTTTTTCTTCATTTTAAGCTCAGATTTGGTTATTGGTCATGTCTACTCATAACTTTTCTAAGCACTTTGGGTGAAAAAGGTCAACATTTTTGTGTTATTGAAGTGTTTTTAAGGATATCTGTGTTTAAATCATTTGAATCGTTGGAAATTTCTTACGCGTAGAAGTCAAAAAGTCAAAACCCTAGTTTTCTACTCGTAACTTTTCTAAGCACTTTGGGTGAAAAAGGTTAACATTTTTGTGTTATTCGAGTGTTTTTAAGGATATCTGTGCAAGCAAATTTGTTTGAATCGTTGGAAATTTTTTACGAGTAAGTCAAAACCCTAGTTCTACTCGTAAGAAAGTCAACTACTCATAAGGTTCTACTCATAACTTTTTGGTGAAGTTTCTTCGAGCTATAACGGTGACTCGGTGCTTCCTCACTTGGATAAGTGTGTGGAACACTTTGACTTGTGGATATCCCTTACTGTGACGGTGTAAAGGATTTTTGGTTCTTAACCATAGTTTACGCATAAGCTAAAAGCTTACGAGTAACTCTACGCATAACTTCACAATTACGCGTAAGGTTTACGAGTAACTTTTTGTCTACGCATAAGCTTAAGGTTACGCCTAAGATACTTTCTACGCATAAGATCCTACGCCTAAGGAATCCTACGCCTAAGCTTCCTACGCATAAGATCCTACGCCTAAGCCATCCAACTCGTAACCACATCCTACTCGTAACCACATCCTACTCGTAACTACATCCTACTCGTAACCATATCCTACTCGTAACTTCTTTGGTCTACGCCTAAGCTCTTTCTACGCCTAACTTCTTTGGTCTACGCCTAAGCTCTTTGGCGGGAAATCTTGAGTAAAATTTAATTTTTCGAGGAGACTAAACGTTCAATTTTTACGCGAAATTCAAATTTTGGTTTAACTGTGAAAATTTTGGTCAAAAATTCAAATTTTTGGGCCTAAATTCAAATTTTTCGGGTCAAATTTGGCGTCAAAATTGTCATAACTCAAATTTTTCATACGACCTTAGAATTGATTTTCAAAATTTGGGCGAAAATTTTTTAAGAACCGAGTTTACGAGTACGACTTTCAGAAACACCTCAACTGAGCTTAATCTTCATCAACCACAACTCCTTTATCGTTGAATCGATCCTACATCAACTTTATCATATCATACCTTCATCAATGGCAACTCAACAAGACATTCATGCAGCCGGTGCTGAAAACCGACCTCCTATGTTGGCAAAAGGTGGTTATCTTCAATGGACAAGTCGAATGCTCCGCTACATCAAGACCAAACCTAATGGCAAACTCATGATTAAATCCATTCAGATGGACCCTTCCACCTCGACAAGTTCATGTACTCGAAATGCAGATGCAACACCTCCCATCCCACCATCCTCTCATCTTCAAACCGAATCAATACATGAAGAGGATCGAAACAAGTCGATGCAGATGACATGGCAATTCATATTATCCAACTGGGTTTACCAATAGACATCTTTGCTGCGGTAGACGCTTGTGAAATCGCTTTCGATATGTGGAAACGTGTTAGACGGCTATGTTATGGAACAGAAATTGGTAAACAAGACATGGAGAACAAGTCTGCTAACCCAATGGGAGAAGTTTACATCTTCACCAGGAGAATCCATTGAATCCTACTATGGAAGGTTTTGTACTTTGATGAATGAACTTATCAGAAACAAGTTGGCACCCAGAACAATCGTTCAAAACATCAAGTTCCTGAATAATCTTCCGGAAGAATGGGGACGATATGTCACTATTGTCAACCAAACATAAGACTTACATCAGGTGAACTTTGATCAACTGAATGATTTTCTGAAACAAAACCAAGCTGAGCGAATGAAGTCAGGAAAGAAAGATTGGCAAAGAATCATGATCCATTGGCACTTATTGCTAAGACTCAAACTTCAGTAAATACACAACAACAAGCTTCATCATCTTCCAACAACAACAACTTGAAAGAATACATTCCACAACCACAACAACAATTCTATCTAGATCAACAATACCAGGAACAAGGAATCACTGATCCTGAAATTGACCCAGAAGCGACCTTGCAACATATATTTTCTTTATTGGATAAAGCATTTAACAGTCGCATCGGTAATCATGCGGTTCCGTGATCGGGTAATCAGGTCGGTCAGCATGTTGGAAATCAGATGGGACAGAATGTTGGGAATAGAGCAAAGGGTAATCGAATGGAAATGTTGCGGCTCCCAGTCGTTGGGAATTATGGAAATGTGAATCAGTGGAATCAGATGCAATATGCAGAGCAGTTTGATGGACATCAAGGGGTCGATTGTGAATCGAATATGGGATATCAAAATGGGAATAACTGTTTTATGACTTCGCTCGAATGCTACCTCCGAACATCAAAGACAAGATTCAGGATCTAGTGTCAACCGACTTACGAAGCTTGAAAAGATCCAATACATGTTGATGTTAGCGAAAAAAGAAGAGTTGGGAATTGAGTTGATTGCTGAGGAAATCAAATTCAGGTACCCAAAATGGGAAGATAAAGCAAACGATAATGCAACCTCCATTCATACAATCAATCAACAGGACACAACATCAAGCGGTACTTATGACACAACTCCTGTCTACGACACATATTCACTCAATGAGGTACCAAATTAGTTTACTCATGAGAAGCCACATTCTCGTGTCTCCTAACCTTATTATGACACATATGTGGGAGAGCAAGTTAATAGCAATGTTAACTCGGAAACTCCATATATGGATCCTAATGGAGGTCAAGTGATACAGAATGGTGATAATGATGAGGAAACACGTGCTTATTTTGAATCATTAATCAATCAATGTGGCATTGAAGTTGAGAAAGTTAAAACGGTCAATCGCGAAGTTAAGGCCGCGAATGCTAAATTGACCGCTGAGCTTGAGAGTTACAAGGAGCACGCCAAAGCCTATGAATTTCATACAAACAAACTTTCAGAATTAGAAATTGGTTATCGAGATTCTGTTTTAAGAGAAAAACAATTGCAACTCAAGTATGACACACTTGATGTGAATTTGAACTTGAAAATAAAATCTTTAAACAAGAAAATTTCTGAACTAAATGACCAACTTTCTAAACAAAAAGCACAGTTTTCTGATCTTGAAAAAGAGAAGAAACAGTTGATTGCTGATTTTGCAAAACGAGAAGATTCTCTTCTTGATGAGATTCTGGATAAAAATGAGAAAATTAAAGCTTTGGACAATTTGCTTCTCACAACGGGTCATTCAGATAAAACAAACAAGATGCTTTCAAACCAAGTAAATCAGCGTCTTCATACTTCACATAAAATGGCACTTGGTAACGACCCTTCTTCGTTCCTCAAGAAAGCTCAGAAATCTCAGAATGTGTTGAACAATGGAACACCTTTGCATGAACCCATAATTGTTCGTGATTCTCTTGAAACGTTGGAACTATCTCAGGAGAGTAGATCAAAAATGAAACAAAAGAATCCAGATCTCAAACCGATTGATTATAACAAATGGAACAAAATTAATGGAATTACTTTTGTTAATCAAAAGGAACAATCAACGTTTTCCACCACACCAAGTGTTTCAAACAAAGTGTCAACACCGTTTCAAAACCAGCCAAAACCAGTTGTAGTTTCCAAATCTCTTCCGAAAATCGAACAAATGTCTTCAAACAATCCTTTTAACACAAGTGATACTAGAAGCATTTTAGATGACGTTAAAACTAGAATTGGGTATCTTCAAGAGACTGCCAAGTCTAAAACCAATATTACAACTAACATCTGGTTTACTCGTCATGATGACAAACAAAAAGAGTTTTTAAAACCCAAATTGCCCCTCCGTTAACGCCATCGCTAAGCGAGGGTAATTCATGCTGAACAAGCACTTTTGAAAGAAACGAGTGACTTTGTCAAGGACCATAAATCCCTGGTAAAGCAAGCTAATGAAAGTATTGAACACATAAAAGTTTTGGAAAAACTCAATGATTCTCTCTTCGAAGATGTTATGACTACCGATATCATGTCCATTATCTTACAAACATATTCTGTTGAAGATCATGAAAGACTCCACTGAGACCTCCAAATTGTTTCAAAATATGAAAATGCTCTTGCAAAACTTGAAAAAGAAAACGTGTCCTATTTTAAACAACTTGATCGAAAATCTGAGGAATGCAAGTATGACAAACCGTCGTATGAGCGTGCCTACAAGGACATGAAAGAGCAAAATGATCTTTTGAGTGCTCAACCGAAGTCTAAAAGGAAAGGTTGTGGATACTAAGATTGCAAAACCATCGACTGAGGAGAAGGCAAATGTTCCCAAACCGGTTTTTAAACCAAAAATGTCTATTTCTCAGCTTCCTCCAAAAGTCAATGAGAAAATGATTTGTCAAAACAGTCACCCACACCCTGCCTATTAAAAAGAGAATTGTCAAAAGTTTTGAAAAGGAAAAGCAGCTTTGAAACACCAAAAGTGTTTACACTGCATCTCTAGGAATAGGACACGGAATGTGACCAAACATCCAGTTAAAGAATCTGTCGGTTCTAACGACATGGTCAACAATCACTATCTAGAAGAAGCTAGGAAAAGGCACAGACTCGAAAAGACGGAATTTTAGGTGCAACATCTAGGGTGATGAATTCTACAAGATTTCAAGGCACCGCTAGTAGTAGTAAACCATTACCTAGGAACACTCTACAAAAGACTAGGGATTGGCTTACATCTAAGAGTAGTTACGCAAAAGAAAATGCTATGCCCTTAGAAAACATCACTAGGAATTCTAAATCTTTTTCGAACAAGAATCAATTTCCAAAAGACAGTAGTGACAAAGTTAAAGCTGCTGTTTTAAACAAGAATATTGAATTTGTCTGTACTACATGTAAAAAATGTGTCTTTTCAGCTAATCATGATGCATGTGCCTTACAATATCTCAAGAAAGATAATTCGCGTGCCGAGGCACAATCCACTAAGACACCAAATAGAAACAAACCCGGTGACAAGATGAACATCAAAAGGAAACCTAATAGGTGGATCTCTTCAGGACGTAGTTTTTCTAAAAAGAGTCTTCCATCTGATAAGAAAACAAATCCTAGATCTTACCTTAGGTGGATACCCACGGGCAAAGTTTTCAACAAAATAGGTCTTAGATGGATTCCCACAGAAAGATTTTGATACTTGCTCCAACACAGATAATAGTGAAACTCATCAAGATAAGGAAGTCAAAACCACTACAACCGTTGATAGTGATCACCCTCACCGTGAGGAATCTTGTACTTCTAACACTGTTATTTGTGAAAACTCTTCTTCTTGGTTGCGTGAATCAAATATCTCGAACCCACTCATCAGAGGGTTCAAATTCTGTAAACTCTTCATTCTCTCTATCTTCTATCTTTGATTTTCCATTTCTTTTATAAAACCAACAAAAACAAAATACAAAAATATAAAATTTTTTCAAAAAATTCAAAAACAATATAAAACCATAAATCCAAAAATATTCTTCTCACGACATGTCTCTTGTATAATCAATATTCTGTACGTTTCTAGAAATGTCATTCAACAATGATACGGGTATGTACAGATGCTTGAGCGAGAGTTCTTTAAATGTTTTCTAAAACATGTCGTTTCTCAAAATTTCTTCAAAATAATGGCTTTCGTATACTTCAAGATTTAAACCCGGACTTCAAAATAATGGCTTTCGATACTTCACAAACCGGACTTCAAAATAATGGCTTCTGAACACATCAGTTCAAGACCCGCGCTTCAAGGAAAGGAAAGTGCTTATGAAAATCAAAGGTTTTAAATATTCTTCAAGCACTATTCCTAAAATCATAATGGCTTGTAAGTATTTCAAATTGCAACCCGATCTTTAAAGAAAGGAAAGTGCTACGCAAAATCGATTTTCATAAATATCGAGCACTTATCCTAAAACAAATGAAGACAATGTTTTCTCTAATATCTTCAAAAGATTTTCGAAATCTTCTCCACATCTTGAGTACCATTGATTCGAAATTTTTTCAAAAAGATTTTTCAAAATCTCTAAAATTTGGTACCAAGATAACTCCCTCTAAACCCTTAATTGAGTCTAAATTTTCTGAATAAAAAATATGCTTTCGTTAAAGGGGAGTATTAAACCAAAGTTGTTCCAAAATTCATGCTAAATCAGTTTCTCTCCAAATGCTTTTCGAAAAACATATCTTTTAATCATTTTGTTTCAAAAACATCATGGATATGCTATTTTGAGGGGGAGAAACGTGATTAAAATGTGATCAAAAAGTTTAATGATCGTTGTTTGAATCTCAAAAGAGCTCGACTCAGACGGAACCAATGAATTGACGGGAATCTAAGTCAGTATATGTACCATCTCGAGAAACTTGTGATAGAGCTAGTTGTCACCTAAAAATTGACAATAGAACTCTTTAACTAGCCAACGTAACCGTGTCTCGTGGGGAATTGTCTATCATGAGCCGATCAATTCAAAATGTGCAAACTCTACCCTCTATGTGCATATTTATGTTAAAACTCATAAGCACATGTGAAGGGGGAGTGTTTCTGAAAATATAAAACTCGCGGAGTGTCTCAAACATGTTTTCTATCATAAACACTCTGTGAGATTTTCAAGAAAAGGTTTTATGGCAACATGGGACAGTCATGGAGTTATAAGGTGACTAAGGATAGGAAATCCGTCCTATGATCCGCCAGAGCCGGAGGGATCTACCCAAGGACAATACCCATAGTTAGTATTAGAAGTCCTTAGGTATGATTGAAAAAAGGAGTAATGTGAGAAAGGAGAAAGAAGGGGTTGAAGAATTAAAAAGAAATGTAATGAAAAAGGGTGAAAAGAAATAGCCCTCCATATTCAACCTTAGGGCAGAAACCGGGTTCAATACATATGCTACTGGTTGTCACTAGATGACACGGGTATTGAAGACAAAGACGTCATGGACCCAGTGACGACCGCACTAAACCTTCTAGCTACTCAATTCCTTTTAAAAGGATTTGTTTCATTCTCACTGGGAACCCTACATAATCTATCGACTTTCTCTTACAGATTGTTGATATTGAAGAAGGAGACCTCTCCCTAGTCTCCGCTTAGGAAACCAAAATGCACTATTGAGTCTAGAGCCACGAGATTCATCAAAAGATCTCATAGGAACACATGACATGACATCGCTAGTTGTTCATCAATAAGGGCACAAGTGATAAATTATAGAGTCCTACGCAGATCTTAGCAATCTGCCAGAACATTTATGAGAAGTTTCACTTCTGTGATCTTCAGTGATTGAATGGAAACTCCTGCCAGGGTCAACATCAAGCAGCCCGACAGCAGTCACTTCGGTAATTCCGTGGATTACGCTTAGTGTGTCTCAAACGGTCTACAGTCGTGAGGTGATGCTTCGGTGTACCTCAACGACTCATCTGAACTGTAGATGTACTTCGGTATATCACGTTATCTCACTTGTGGGACTCCAGTTCAGGAACGGCCTTTGTAAGAATTAGAGTTGTGTTTTCACACTATGCTGTTAACACCCTCGAAATTCAAACTTGTAAGTGCCGGAATCCGCTTATTACTAACCTGTTTTATGTTTTATTCTTATGGAAGCTCCGGAGCGGATGGATCGTGCAGACTCGCCACATGCTCATACCAAAACCACATGAAAGTTCTCATCATAATCAAAGGCAACTCAAAGTTAAAGATGATTCTTCGTCAATGTCAAAGAATCTACAAAGTGTAAAGACTCGAGAACTTCATCATTGGAAACTCAAAGTCAAATAGAAGTGTGAGCATGGTGGAGAAAGACGGGGAGACACCTAACCAACGAAGTTGACAACGGCAGACAACCACATTATCTGATCACAAAGCATGAAGGAACAAAGAATCAAGACTATTCAATATCTACGCACAAAGTTCGAGCTCAAGAAAAGTAAAGACCAAATCAAGTGGAGCATCTTTTGAATGACCACCCCTTAGGGGGAGATTGTTAGCCTTAATTGTTTTTATTAGAAGTGATGGTCATTCACATTTAGGAACTTTGTAACGTGTGTTAGATATCGTGATAGAATAGTCAACGGGCTCGTGGATTGGACTAAGCTAAATGGGTACTAGTTATGTAAGGCTTGCCTTTTATCCAATCCAACCCATGTCCAAGTCCACGAAAAGCCCAAGCAAAGCCTTTAGGGTTTTAAGTTGCTTGTACTATAAATACCCCTCAAATGGTCATTTGAGGGGTGTGCTTGAGTGTGTGTGTGTGTGTTTTTCCTTGAAGCAATATACAACTTATTGTTTTCATCTTTCTTCTCTCTATCTCTCTAAATATACATACGAATTCTATCATTCAAGTCACCAAGTTCTTCTCTTAATCTTTCTTTCTTGTGCATAACAGTTTGTGTTTAGTATCATACGCATAACTGTTTTACGTGTTCTTCTTGTGATAAGCTTGGTATTCGTGTGATAAGGTTGATATATCTTAGGTCTTACAGGTTTTAAATTTTATTCAAATCCAACAATTAAATCGTTCTATATGGTTGAATTTGTGGTTTACGCGTATGCGTAAGATTATGAATCTTCAAAAGTGTGTCTTTGATGAAATGGGTAATGTTAAAACGTTTAAAATTCAGTATGATACCTATTTCCATCAATAAATTAAACCCAGAAACTCGTTGTAATGATTTTTGAATTTTAGGGTTTATGTTCAAATTTGGACGTTTCTTTGTTTGAATGATTTGACTTGATTAGATGCTTAGGATAGGTTTATAACATGGTTAATTACTCAAAAACACTCTTGAATCCTACCCAGAAACAACAAAAATGAATAATTTGATTTTTTAGGGTTCTTGAGTCGTAGAACATGAAATCTTTGATTTATTGGATATTTGATGTTAAAACCTATTGTAACTGGTTCCTTTATCATATAAGATAGTGCAGAAACATTCTTGGTGAATTTCCATGGCTAGATTAGTTATGCGTAAGGTTAGGGTTTAGGGTTTAAGTACAATTTTACGCCTAAGCATTTCTTCGCATAACTGATTTGATCTTTGACATGCTTTGTGGTCTTGAAAGTGTTAGGATGAAATTATAATTAGTTTGTTATGTTTAAATTGTTACAGGTTTCTAAGCGTAAAGATCATAATAAGGTGTTCTTGGATTACGCTTATGGAATACCTTATGTGTAAAAGTTACGCATAAGAGCAATCTTACGCGTAACACTTATGCATAAGGGTCTACAGTGGGACTACACGTATCCTGGAAGGATATGCGTAAACTTGGATGTTTACGCCTAAGGGTTACTCTTACGAGTAAACCTTACGCGTAACTCCTTTGCCTAAGCTTACGCGTAAGCACATAAGCTACGGGTATACTTCTACGCGTAAGACATTCTTACGCCTAAGGGTTGCCCTTACGCTTAAGCTTACGCCTACGCCTAAGGTCCTCATGTTTACGCATAAGCTCACTTGCTTACGCCTAAGCCAACTTGTAACTTTATTTTGAAATGTTACACGTACAAAACTTGTAATAAGTTACTCATATGTCACAAAACCAAAATGTCACTTATAAGCTACAAAAAGTTAAAATGTTGTGTGATTAAGTGAAATTTCGACATTAAAATTCAAAATTAACATACTCACGTAACTTATCACTTCAACTTCGGACTATTGGACTAAATGTGACTTTGGACTCGTGACATTTTAAACATGACAACTTCAATTAATAATGGGACAATAAAATCAATCTTAGACTAACATAATGTCTTTCGATATGTTGGTTCTTGTGTCTCAATACCTTTCAGATTGCAAAATGGACGTCAACATGGAAAACCTCAATGCCTCCAATGAACTCACAATGGAAGATATCTTCCCAACGGATTATCACAAAACAATTGGAAAGAACAACCTCAGAGTTGACTTTGAAAACTTCACCTGCTCAGAATCGTCGTGCAAAGTAGCTGTGGACATTCTCAAGGAACATCCCTACCGTCTTATGTTGTCAAACTCAGCTACAGTACCAAAGATCTACATCCATCAGTTCTGGCACACTATGGAGAAGATTGATGGTCAAGATGCAGTCAAAGTGACCCTTAACACCAAGGAAGTCACAGTTACGGTAGCGGATCTTCGCAATATTCTTCTTCTACCAGCCATTAAGTCTGCCGATTACGTTACAACTCCTAGAGAAGAGGAAATAATGCAATTCATGGTCAATATTGGGTATGACGAAGCTGCAGGCATCATCACCAAACACTCCACTGTTGATCTCAAAAACATCCCTCAGCCTTAGAGGACTCTCTACATCATGATCGCCAAGTCTGTATCTGGAAGAGACATCGGTCATGAACATCCTAAACTGATGCACCTTCAAACATTTTGGGGAATGGTCAACAAACAACACATTGACTACGCAAGTCTGATATGGGAAGACATGATGCAGCATCTCAAGAAGCCTGGGTCAAAGATTCCCTTTATCAGATATACTAAGTTGTTGATCCAAAACATCCTCGAGAAGAATCCGGACATCCCAATGAGAATTGACCCCAAGACTCACTCAGTGTTATATGAGCCAACTTTGAACACTGTCAGATTTAAAGATACGTCAACACGGAAACAAGGTGCAGAGTTACTTGACTGCCTGATCACTGATGCAATCAAGGGTCTTCCCTCGTACATTCGTTACAAGGAAGCTGTGAGGGCAGGAAAAGTACGGTTCATGGATGAAAAGACTTATGTAGTGGCTACTACAAGGGCTAGGAGAGCAGGAAGCACTGGAAGCACTGGGAGCACCAACAAGCATAAGAAGAGGCATCCACCCAGCAAGAAAAGAGTCCCAACTCAGATCGTTCATCCACAAGTTAAACCGGAACCTATTCCACAGGACGACGACTCTGAAACTGAGTCTGAAGAGGTGATTTACTACTCTGAAACATCTTCACCAATGTCAGAAGACAAACCTCCAAGTCCCTTGATGAACACAAAGACCTTGATAGATCTTTAAGCACTCGGAGATCGTTAGTGTTGCCTATGTAATCACAAGCAAACTAATAGAAGATCTCTACAACTCGTATTTTGTAGCGGAAATTAAATACAAGTTATAATAACTAAGAATGCTTTTGATCCTCTATGGATCTTTGATTATTGAAACTCTATGTTTCAGATATTTTACAAGACTTGAAAGATTTTCGAAAAGCTTATCTATTACAAACTATAATGGTTCCTTATATAGGCAAGAAACCCTAAAATGAGCGTTTACAATGTACGCTCCTAATACTAACATAGACCAAGCATGCATCTAGACAAGCATGCAACTAATCATATTGTTTTGTTCATCATATTGTTTATTCTGATTAAGCTCTACATAATACGGCGCCAACCTATCTTTAATACGGCGCTGACTTTTACTCTATTCTGAGCTTATCTCTCCTACGTGGTTCGCACTTTCACAAAGCAACACAATATCTGCTTTAGCACTTCTGCTGAAGTATAACTTCAGCAGAATCCATTCTTCTTCGGCAGAATCTCTAGAATCAGTAGTTTACCTTAATTCATCTAGACAAGCATGCAACTAATCATATTGTTTTGTTCATCATATTGTTTATTCTGATTAAGCTCTACATAATACGGCGCCAACCTATCTTTAATACGGCGCTGACTTTTACTCTATTATGAGCTTATCTCTCCTACGTGGTTCGCACTTTCAGCAGCAACACAATATCTGCTTTAGCACTTCTGCTGAAGTATAACTTCAGCAGAATCCATTCTTCTTCGGCAGAATCTTCTGGCAGAGAATCAGTAGTTTACCTTAATTCCCAACAATCCTTCCCTAAACTGGAATTTGACAAGGTTAAGTTCCAGTTTCCTGGATAGATCTGTAAAATTGTTGAGGATTGTGTTCGAATATCAGCAACAAAGATTAACAAGAGGAACATCTCTATGATGACTGAACTGTGATACGCCAGATCTTTGCAGCAACATATGACATCATGTACATCAAAACATATAAGTTTCAGACTATTCTCATCACTTCCAGGTGTGTTAACTCCTGTGAGAGGTGAATCATTGAAATTAATGGGTTTGATGTCTCTTTACCAATAGCCATTACTACTGGAGTAGTCACATGTTTGAGTTCGAAAACTATGGTACATTGATAACCATCTGATTTATTGGCAAACCAGCAACCATATCAACGGGTTTGACTTGTCTTTACCTGTAGCCGTTTGCTCAGGACTAGTCAATTCTTAGTATTGGTGAATTGAGCACCAAATATGGAGTCATTTGCCTTTACCACATGCCATATACATGTGGGCTAGCCAATTCTTGGATTCCAAAAGGAATAGACCATGGTGAATTGATGACCATACAACTCTCAGCAGTGAAGCATGGGTGGTTGCATACCCTATGATTTTGAGCAAATCATTACAGCTATCAACAGATTTGTTGTGTCTTTACCAAAGCTGTACCCTTTGGACTAGTCAACTCTTTGACATACACAAGGTACATCCGGTGAGTTAAAAACCATCAGTAATTGTACAACAACCAAACCTGCAAAAAAGTTAGTTTTTAAACTAATAATAATTTATAAAACTGAAAAAGATTAATAATAAGTTGAAAAGGAAAATTAAAACTTAATTTTTATTAAATAAACGCTATCACTATTTTTAAAATGATGTTTTTGTGAGTTTTCTTTTTATGAAAGTCTTTTACTTAAAAAAAACTTAATTCCCAACAATCCTCCCCTGAGGCATATGCCTCCCCTGAGGCCTATGCCTCCCCTCAAACAATGCAGTCAAGGGTTTAACATTCCAATATTGACCACGAGGTGTTGAAACCTTGGTCCATCAAACGCTTTTGTTAACAAGTCTGCCACATTATCATCAGTATGGATTTTAGCCACTTTTATCAAATGTTTTTCATAAGCATCTCTTATAAAGTGGTGCCTGATTTCAATGTGTTTTGTCCGACCGTGAAAACTGGATTTTGACTATGCAGATGGTACTTTGATTATCTATATGAATTGTAGTGTTCATGAAGTTGTACCCATAGTCCAGCAATTGGTTTTGAATCCAAAGGACCTGTCACACAAGCAATTTGCAGCAGCCACATACTCTGCTTTAGTAGTTGAGGCAGCCACAATGGTTTGTTTCTTGCATTGCCAAGAAATCAACCTCTTGCCAAGAAATTGGCAGCCCCCAGTGGTGGATCTTCTATCCAGATTTGCACCAGCATAATCACTGTCACTATATGCTTCCAACTTGAAAGGAGATTCTTTTGGGTACCAAAGGCCTAAAAGAGGTTGGCCTTTGAGGTACTTAAAGATCTTCTTGACAGAATTGAGATGGGAAGCAAGTGGAGTGACTTGATGTCGAGAACAAACACTCACAGCAAATGTAATATCGTGTCTTGAAGTCAAATACATCAATGAATCAATCATGGACCTGTACAGATGAACATTCACAGGTAGATCTGGTTCATTATTTGCTTTAGTCTTTTGAGCTTCATAAGGTGTTGTGGCAGTCCTAACACCTTCCATACCAAACTTCTTCAAAATGTCCCTCACATATTTATCTTGACTGATAAAGATGCCATCCTGTTTCTGGCGAACTTGGAGACCCAAAAATAAAGTAAGCTCTCCCATAGCACTCATTTGAAATTCACCCTTCATAAGTTCCTCGAATTCCTTGCACCAAGCTTCGTTTGTGGAACCAAAAATAATGTCGTCCACATACACTTGCACTTAATGATGTCTGAGTAATTCTTCTTGAGGAACAGAGTTTTATCAATAACACCTCTTCTATAGCCATGCTTCGCAGAACGATGAAAGCCGGGCATACCAAGCTCTAGGTGCCTGATGTAAGCCATAAAGAGCTTTAACCACCTTGTAGACATGATTTGGGTGATCAGGGTCTTCAAATCCCTTGGGTTGAGAGACATAAACCTCCTCTTCAATCTCACCATACAAAAAAGCACCCTTGACATCCATTTGATACACCATGAAACCCATGTATGAAGCATATGCCAAGAAAATGCGAATTGCTTCAACTCGGGCAACAGGTGCAAACACTTCATCATAATCAATCCCTTCCTCTTGTCTGAAGCCTTGAGCTACCAACCTTGCTTTGTTTTTGATCACAACACCCCTAGCATCTCTCTTATTCTTCAAAACCCATTTTGTCCCAATGGCATATTTGCCATCAGGGAGTGGAACCAAAATCCAAACCTGCTGATTGTGAAATTGTTGCATTTCTTCTTGCATTGCTTCTACTAGTTGGTTCCACTTGAGAGAGAAAACAAGCAAACAGACAATGCTTGAGGTCTGTGTGATTGTCTCTTTGCTGGTTGGAGACATAAGAGAGAAAAGCAATCTGTCCAAACTGAGGACTGGTGATAGCCCTTCTAGTTCTAACCGGTGCCAGAAGATCACCTATGATGTTGGATTGAGGATGAGCAATGTTGATCCGCTGAGTAGTGGTGGGGTTGACTTCAATGGATGAGTCAAGATTAGTGATGGTTGGCTCAAATTCAGCATCATACGAGGGTGAGGTGAAGATGCCAGCTTTGGGTTGATGATTTCCAAGATCTGAAGGTTTTGGAAAGCGTGTATAGGGTTCACCAAAGTCTGAAGATACTTGAGAAGGAACAGCATAGCCTTCAGCAGATTTGGGGAAGGTAGGTGTGACAGAATCAACTTCCGCAGAAACATGGTTTCTACTGACTCCTTCATTAGCAACCTCTCCATTCAGTTTCTCTGCTTCAAGCTTAGCTGCAAATTCTTGAGTCTGAGCCGAGCAAGGTCCTCAAAGATAATGAGAGTCATCTTTATCACTCGAATCAGCAGTATCCTTGGAGGTGGTACCTGCAATATTGTTAGGGGAGAAAGAAGGTACAAGTATGGGTTGCTCATCATCTTCAAACTCATTTTCAGAGCCATCATCTAGGGGACTTGCATTGTTAGTTGGAGACACTTGAGGACCTGCATTTTGGTTAGCCAGATGTCTGTGGTAACCCAGATAATCGGTTAAGTAGTCAAGATCAAAGGACCATGAATGACCTTGTCCTTGAACATTAGGCTTATCTTCCAAAAATCTCAGGTTCAACGTCTCCTCTATTTTCTTGGCTTGCAAGTTGTACACCCTGTATGCCTTACTATGAGTTGAATAGCCCACAATATAACCATCATCAGCCTTCTCATCAAACTTTCCCAATGGATCACTTGTGTTCAGAATGGTCACTTGACAACCAAAAGGTTTTAGGTAGTGAATGACAGGAACCTTCTCAAAGAGAAGTTCATATGGGGTTTTGAGTTGTGGTCTAGTAATGGACACCTTGTTTAGCACATAGCAAGCAGTGCCAACAGCTTCAGTCCGAACATAGTGAGTTTAGAGTCTGCAAGCATAGATCTAGCAGCCTCTATTAAGGTCCTATTCTTTCTTTCAGCCACCCCATTTTGTTGTGGGGTTCTTGGATTACTATAGTCCCTTTTTATGCCTTTTGACCCACAGAGTTCTATAAGAACATCATTTTAAACTCGTCCCATTATCACACCGAATACCTTTGACCTTTTTGTTCAACTGATTTTCAACAAGAGTGATGAATTCAGTCAGACTTGAGATGTATCATCTTTGGTTCGAGAAAAGAAAACCCAACAAAATCTGCTATAGCCATCAGTGATCACCAAACAGAAGTACTTATGATCAATGCTTCTGACTTGAGTTGGACCAAACAGATCCATGTGAAGCAACTGAAGAGGTTCAGTAATGATGCTCATAGCATTGATAGCTTTGTAAGAGGCTCTGTGTTGTTTTCCTTTATTGCAAGCGACACAATTATGATCATTGGTAAAAACTTTGGTGGGAAGACCTTCAACAAGACTCATTTTAGAGAGTTTGTTAATGGTCTTGAAATTCACATGCGCCATCCTCCTATGCCATTTTGTGGATTCATCAAGTGATGCTTTAGCCACCAAACATGTGAGGTCACCATCAGGTTGAACTTCATTAAGGTTGAATGTGTATAAGTTGTGAGTGCGAGGAACTTTCAGTAGAATTGAAGTTTCTTCGGGAAGTTTGAAGTCTTTAGACAGCACAAGACATTCATTCTCTGTGAAGAGGACTTTGTTCTTAGTGTCACAGATTTGTGAAACAGAGAACAAGTTGAAATGTTGAAGTTCCTTAACATAGTACACATTATCAAAATCTAGATGAGGTGTCTTTATGGTGCCTTTCCCTGTGATATTACCATCACTTCCTCCAAAAGTCACATTGCCTCCTCCTTCTATAGGGACAAAATTGTGCATCATATCCTGTTCCCGACATGCTTCTGGAACAACCACTATCAACAATACCAATATTCTTATGCTTAAGGGGATGATCCTACAAACAACAATAAAATATATACATACAGTTAGTATACAATGGAGGTTCAAGTCATTACTGACTTGAACCTGCCTTGTGGATCACAGGTTTAGGACAAGAGTATTTAGAGGATCCACCATTGTTCTTGGTCCTCCATTGATAATTGGGTCCCTTGTTAGTCCAAGAACAACCTGCTGAGGGCTTCACAGCAGTGCTCCCATATCCCATCGCCGCATACATAGAGTCAACATATGTAGGCCAATAACCATGTTTAAAGAATGGGCTAGTTGGTTGCACATAAGGTCTGGTGACTGTACCTCTCCAATGAGAGTCAGTATTAGCTGCTTGTGGGACATAAGGTGGAATATTAGCAACATTGGTCCATTTAGATTTGTGTTTTTGGTGAGTAGCACATGCACCCAATCTTTGCTCATAAAAATCACAATCCTTAATCAAATGAAATTTACTTCCACATACAAAACATGTCTTCTTCTTGGAAGATTTATTCAAATAGGAGATGTTTGATTACATAAAGAAGTACTTAAATTAGAAACATTCAAGGAATTGTTTTTAACAGACTGATTATTCAAAGATTTAAAAGACAAGTCTTCAGAAGAAACTATCTTGGAAGTTGATTCCTCAGCAGCTTCCTTAGAAGGCTTGTAAGTAGACTGGGGTGCAGGGTGTAGGCTCAGGATTGGAAAGGTCAGACTTCTCATTTGAATCACAGCTTTCATAGGAAGTAGACCCTTGATCCGATGAATTGTCACCGTCAGAGCAAGAGACAAAGTCATTAGATGAGGTATCGGGGTCTGGCAAGTCTTTTGACTTTTTGCCATATAGATGATGTGATCCATCAAAGTCAACAAGTGATGGACAGTCTGTGGGCATAAATTCACCTCTAATAGGTCCAGGGACGATGCATATCACCCTCTTTAACAAAGTTTGCTAACCCTGCTGGTGTGGATTTACGACCATCATACCTAGCTTCTACTCCTACATACTTTTGAAATCCTAATCCTAAGCCAGAGGTTACAGATTGACTATTATAGAGTTCTCTAGCCAGATTATCACCTGAAATTAACCATTGTTTATTCCTAGCTATTTCCTCAGCTACTTTTTCTTTAAGCTCTAGGTTCTCAGACACAGCTTCATTCTTAGCTTTTTCAGACAGTTTTAAATAATTATTAGCAACTTCAAGATCAAATTGTAACACCTTTATCTTTTCTTCATAAGCTATTTGATTCTTTTGAAACCATACCTTTTGTCTTTCTACTGTTTTTAATGCTAGTTTATGAGCTTCATTTTCAACATAGCATTCATCAAACTTAGGTTTCATAGCATCATACTCTTCTTTAAGTTCATTGTATCTTAGACTACAACCAAATATACATTGGTGTACCTGAGATAGTCCCATCAAGGCAAACTGATCATGCCTTTCATCCGAAGTACACCTTGCCAGAAATCCAAGCTTATCAGAATCATGAGCTTCCTCATTCACAGGTTCATGTGCAGTCCAGTTGACCTGTTCATCCATGGTGAGGAGAGCCTGCGAAGCTCCAACTTCCTGCTATTTCTGCTGATAGGAAAGGTAGTTTGCTCCATCTCCACTTTTCCTGTCTTTGCATTCCCTTGAGAAATGCCCCATCTGGTGGCAAGTGAAACACTTGACTTTTCTCCTATCAAAGCGAGCTGGTTCCTTTCCCTTGAAAGCAAACTTCCTTCCAGACTTCTCTTCAAACCTTTTGATGTCCACTGACAGTAATGCCACCGCATTTTCAGTTTCATCTCCTCCATTTCAAGTGGGTCTAACTGATCAAAGTCTTCATATGCAAGATACTGCTGAGTATCATAGTCAGCAACAAATGAATGAAGAACATCCTCCATCACACTACTAGTCTTAGATTGAGAAGATGGTGGCGTGGAACGAGTGTTATGTGGTGGAGTGGGAGAGGAGGATGATGGAAAGTAGTTGGAACTAGGAGATGATGGAAAATAGTTGGAACTAGGAGCTTGTACCATCATGTTGGAGTGAGATGTCCCAACAAAAGCTGCATGGCCGAAGAAGATGTACGGTAGGGAGTTCTTACATCAGGTTCAAGAGTTCTGAGTGCTAGTTCATCAAAGGTGAGCATGTCCAACCCACCTTTAGCCTTGAGGGCTATACTTACATGCAACCATGATGGAGGCAAGGATCGAAGGAACTTTGAGTTGCAGTCATCATTATCAGTTTGCATTCACCGTTTAGTCGACTCAAAATCCGATGGAACCTGTCGTATCCCTTGTGAATACCTTCTTCTTCAGAGATATTAAAGTCCTGAAATTGTTGTCTCAACATGGACTTCCTCATTCTCTTTGATTCTTCATTTCCACCGAACCTTGCTTTGAGAGCCATCCATATGTCCTTTGCATCATCCATATGATGAAAATCACATAGATGATCTTCGTGTATGGCTTGAAGCGAATAGTTTTACTTTATGCTCTCTCAAGCATAGCCAGCACCTCTTCAGCAGGTTTTGGTGGAGCCATGATAAACTTCCCATCCCTGTCAGGAATCATTTTCTTTAGACTATTTCCTTTCTTCACAACCTCCCACAGATTCCAATCAATATTGGAAATCCAGTTTTCCATCTTCATAGTCCAAAGTTCATACTCTTCCCTTTTCAAATAAGGAAATTTACCATTACTGTTTGAGAGACTGAGCTGTTGCATGGAAGTGGTGTTGGTGTTGTTTGTGTTGGTGACTTCAGTTTCATTATCGGATCCAGGCATGGTGACGGTATGTATGGTTGTATGAGGGTATGAATGGTTCTTAGTATGATAGAGACTTCCCGAGGCTCTGATACCACTTGATGAACACAAAGACCTTGATAGATCTTTAAGCACTCGGAGATCGTTAGTGTTGCCTATGTAATCACAAGAAAACTAATAGAAGATCTCTACAACTCGTATTTTGTAGCGGAAATTAAATACAAGTTATAATAACTAAGAACGCTTTTGATCCTCTATGGATCTTTGATTATTGAAACTCTATGTTTCAGATATTTTACAAGACTTGAAAGATTTTCGAAAAGCTTATCTATTACAAACTATAATGGTTCCTTATATAGGCAAGAAACCCTAAAATGAGCGTTTACAATGTACGCTCCTAATACTAACATAGACCAAGCATGCATCTAGACAAGCATGCAACTAATCATATTGTTTTGTTCATCATATTGTTTATTCTGATTAAGCTCTACATAATACGGCGCCAACCTATCTTTAATACGGCGCTGACTTTTACTCTATTCTGAGCTTATCTCTCCTACGTGGTTCGCACTTTCAGCAGCAACACAATATCTGCTTTAGCACTTCTGCTGAAGTATAACTTCAGCAGAATCCATTCTTCTTCGGCAGAATCTTCGGCAGAATCAGTAGTTTACCTTAATTCATCTAGACAAGCATGCAACTAATCATATTGTTTTGTTCATCATATTGTTTATTCTGATTAAGCTCTACATAATACGGCGCCAACCTATCTTTAATACGGCGCGACTTTTACTCTATTCTGAGCTTATCTCTCCTACGTGGTTCGCACTTTCAGCAGCAACACAATATCTGCTTTAGCACTTCTGCTGAAGTATAACTTCAACAGAATCCATTCTTCTTCGGCAGAATCTTCGGCAGAATCTTCGGCAGAATCAGTAGTTTACCTTAATTCCCAACATCCCTCATCAGACAAAGGGAAGAAGCCAGTGCCAGAAGAAGAGGAAGAAGATTCTGATGAAGAAAATGATCCTAAGGATGAAGACAGAGATTACCAGAAAACTCTGAAACGACTAAGGATAGAGCAAGATACCAAAGATTTTGAAGCTCAACAGATGATAGGCCCTGGAGGTTCCAGCGGTGATGTTCCATTTACACCAGTTCTTGATGCAGTTAATCAACCCGATAAGGGAACTGGTGCCACCACCAAGGAATCTACAGAGCAAGAGCAGCAGGATTATGAAGGAAAGTTTGACTTTGAAGAAGATGAGCAAGAAACTGATGAGCGGGTAACTGATAAAGATGTGGAAGAAGCTGTAAGGGAAAAGGCTAGAGAAGAACTTGCTAAGAAGGAAGAAGAAGAAAGGATCAGAATTGAAACATATAGCTACCTCCAAGATAATCCTAAACACAATCCTGAACAATCTTTGGAGCCACCCCATGACCCCTCCACAACTGAATCCTCATCCCACTCTTCACACCACCATCAAAAGATACAACAACCAAATCATCATCCAAGTAAATCAAGAAAACGGCTGACACATGGGCATCTCGTACCAAGGCTAAGATCCAAAAGGCCGTGAAACAAGCAAGAAAACGTGGCCTTGTAGACAGAAAATTGAACTTGCTGGCTGACAGGGTCAATTTACTTAGTCAAGAGATGAACACGTTCATTGAGGATAGAGATCAGATTAAGCTATTCCTCAACAGAGACGTTCAAGGAGAAATGGACTAGAAGATTAAAGAATACACTCATCAGTTCCTTCTCCAATATGTCCCTGGAATAACTAAAGACATGTTCTCCAAACAATTTTATCCAACATTGAGAACACTGATCAGATAGAAAATTACTAAAACATCGGTGACAATGCAGACTCGACCGGTCCTGCATCCTCATGTAATAGAAACTGACCTTATATCATAGCTGATAACTCAGATAACTGCTTGATCTTGACACTGCATCGGCGGCGAATTGAGTTTCTCGAGGTACTCCTTCCTCACCAACCGAAGACAACATGCAAGGAAGCAAGATGGTCTAGAGAAAAGTTCTGAGAGATGACGATGACACGGACAAAGACCCGAATGCAAAACGTCAAAAGAAAACTGGCGAGTCTTCATCATCCATGCCACCACCACAGACAAAGACCACCACCACATCTATAACTCAAGATACTCAGCAACCTCCTGCATCTGAAAAACCTCGGGATACTGAGTCTCCACCACCACTGGAGAAAACCAGTGATCACTTTCAATATATCGGTGGTGAAGACAAAGAAACTCTTGAGCCCCAACAACAGCCGTCATCCCCACCACCAACTAAGAAAAAACCGGAATCATCCTCAAAACCAAAGAAGAAGAAATCGGTCGTCCTCTTGGTTAGACGAAGACGACACAGAGGAGTATGACTAGTTTAGCAAGCTAGTTGATGCCACACCTCGATTCTGGGAGGTCAAGAACCGTAAGATGGTCATGTACTACTGGAGCAAGTCAAGATTATCCAGGATGAGTTTAAAGTCAAGAAGATGACGAAGAGGGAATTACGCCGGATCAAGAACGACGCTTTCCAATTGCTGAAAGATAGATCTGGCAGTGCTATTGAAGTCGAATACCATCTCGACAACATTGCATGAGCCATGTCTAACAACATTGACGGGCTAAATCCCGAATCAAACATCAATGTGTCAAGACGGGATAATACTCCATATTACACCGATTAGACTAAACCACTACAAACCATTGGCAGACCAGAGCAACCCAAGATTCCCTACCGCTTCTTCTTTAACAATGACCTCGAGGTTTCACAACAACACGTAGTGACATCGCAAAAAGTCGCTACATCACTAACCTTCAACATTCCAGACTGCATCTTCTCTACCAATGTAGCCATTGAGGAAGAGGCCACCAAACTGTTCGTTGACAAAGTGGTGGACTATGATATTGATGCTAAGTATGGAATTCACCATTGGCCATCAAGTTTGTATTAGCATTTTGCCAAGTTCAATTCAACCGAACAAGGAGGTTTATAGTGATAAGAAGATCGTTGCTATTATGAATGTCACTTTGGCTACTTAAATGGGATTGTTCATTCTTGAAGGAAATCAAGGTCAAACGCCAAGATGAACAAGAATATGATTTCACGGGGTCGATTTTTTCGAGATTGTCGCTCAAGCGACATTGAAGATATGTATCTTGCTAAGGTAAAAGGGCCGAATGAGACAATTCTCCACAAATATTCAACCCCGATTACATCACGGCCCTATTGATATTCATTTCGAAGCAAGGTGATCCAAGAACGTGTTGAAGATATCCGCAGGGGTCGAATCATACCGTATGAAATCAACCACACCATCGTTGCTACACTTTCCCAACATCAACCAACTATCTCAGTACACCATAATGAAGAAACCAAAATTTGGGGTCGTTTATCATAATGAACTTCACCACAATTGCTTCATGGCGTACGACGAGATTCACAAGTTCTGCGATCACACATTGAAGATGGTTAGAGATTCATGAAGGTATTGGGTCAAAGAAGAGGTGGAACTCAAAGAAACAGAAGGAAGCTCGCAGGATAATCACAAGGCTGGATGAAAGGATGTTTCATCAGGACCAGATGCGGAGATTGGAAAGCTTTGTAGGTGGAAGACAGAGCTTCTCGATTTCAACATATTAACGTGAAGAGAAAACTCCGGGTCTTATTGTCTAACTATTTGGTACTCCTCAAAACTCTTGATTGTTATTTGGATTGATTGATTTATTATTCATAAGAGCTTGTGCACACATAATAGTGTACAACCCGTACTTGTAATGAAAGGACCCTGTGGTACGCTTCAATGCCACAATCCTTATAAAAGGAGCGAAAGCTTCTTAGTTTTGAGTAAAACTTATCAAAACTTTCATCATTTTCAAAGTTTTTCTCAAAAGAACAAGTACTTCCCCTTATGTTTTCAAAATCTCAAAAGTTAGAATTACTTGTTGAGGGGGAGTATTTTCAAAATATCTTTGTTCACAAATGTTCTTCGTGGAAATTTTCCCTCAAAACTCGAAATGGACATATTCGATATCAAATTTCATCAAAAATAACATTTATATGCCATTTTTTAGGGGGACAAAAATTGGGTGATACAAATATGTTTGATTGTGATTGAATCTTTGTTGGAATCACTCCTAAACTATATTTCAAGTGTTTGTAATCAATATGTAATAGGTTGCTTAATTAGGCTTTTATGTTTGTATTTATGGCAAGGTTTATGTAGAAAGCCCATAAGCCTTGACCCAAGCCCAATAAGGAAAGGAAGGGAACTTGTGTGTTACCATAGTTCCTTTCCCTATAAATAGTCTTGTAAACCTTCCTTAGAAGGTTGGTTGTTCACTTTTCATATCACACCTATGCCTAACGTTTCTTTCTATATCGTGTGCGTGCTTTGTGTTCATCCGATCATCTTATCTTATTTCTAACATATTGATGCTTGTGTTACAGTATGGTGACCTAACAATGGTATCATTCGCCATCTAGTTGGGTGAAACATATTTGTTTTTTTGAAGATTGTTTCATGCTGGGTTTCTAGTTTATAAACTTTCATACGCAAAAAGCTTTTATTTTTTCACTTTAAAACTCAAGATTTTTGTGGTTTAAGGTTCATTTAGTGTTAAAGTTTAAGTTTTTAGCATCAAGTTTGAAACTTTACGTGTGTAGAATCATTTTTGAGCTTGGTTTTGAACATATACTTCTATCTACGCGTAAGGTGAAAAAGTGTGTTAGATCATCAAGTTTCCAACTTTTGTGTTATTTTGGTGATATTGAAGCTTTTTCATCATAAAAATCAGGTTTCTAAACACTTTTGGGCATAAAATCAGTTTTCGCTTGATGAAATGCTATTGCGATCTCGTGCAACCCCGTCCAACATTCGAAGTCTAAGCACATCGATCTTCGATATCATTTCATCAAGGAGCATGTGGAAAAGGGTACTGTTGAATTATATTTTGTGGGTACTGAATATCAACTGGCAGGTCTTCTCACCAAAGCCTTAGCCCCTGCTAGGTTTACTGAGTTGGTCCACCGAATTGGTATGAGGTGTTTGACTCGAGGAGACCGGACGAACTTTTGACTCATTCTTAAAACCAGTCAAACACCAAAACCTCTTTTGTAAATATTTTATTAAAAAAAAATACAAAAATATAAAAATTTCAAAATACAAAAAAAATATTCTTCTATCTAAATTTCTTTCAACATGGCAAGTACAAATCTTCCGTCAACACTTTACTCTTTCAAACATTTCAATATTTTTACGGTCAAGTGTTGAGGGAGAAAAAGTAAATATTTTGTGTTTCATAAAACCTTGTACTTGCATGTTACCCAGTTTTGGCTGTATCTTTGATAATGGTGGATATGTTTCTTGTCTCTAAACACTCCCCGGACTCAAATTTGTAAAATTTCTCTATTTCTAAAGTCGAGGGGGAGTGTCGTCAAGTTTCTTTCCAAACTTACACTTTGTGCTTAACCAAAAAGGAAGTTATGGGCTTTGGATGAAAATGGTTGAGGTGGAGGGACCATAATAGTCAAATGTTTAAACTTAAAATTACAAAACCTTCCACCTAAATTTTACCTAACATTTATTACACTCATTTATTTCTACACCAACCACATCCACGCCTATAATCAAATCCTCAAATCCGTGTTATAAACTTCGAATTTGTAAGTGTTTTAAGCTTCTTTGAGTGATCTTAAACATTGGTTTTTAATGGTATACAATTCCAACGGTTTGATTTTCCTATAAGTGTGATTTAAGTTTCTACGCATATGCGTATGAACTCATGATCACTTGAGGTTGATTTTGATGAAATGGGTTGTGTTTTCAAAGTATATATCATGTTTTAAAACCTTTTTCATCAAGAAATCTTACCCAGAAATGTTTTAAATCACTTTTCTTTTGGGAGTGTTTATGTCTGATTAGTAGCTTGTATGATGATTGTTACATGTTTAATCAACCAAAACCAACATTGAATCATACCCAGAAACTCTAATTTTGCTTAATTAAAATTTAGGGTTTAACTATTCGTTGAATTGGGTACTTTTGATTCTTGAGGTGTTTGATGTTAAAACTAGTTGAAAGCAACTCATTAGACTTCTAAGACATACCAGAAATCATTTGGTACAACTCCCTTGGCTAGATTTCTTATTTGTAAAATTTGAAACTTTAGGGTTTTAGTTTACGCATAAACTTAGTCTACGCGTATCAGAAAATGACTTGTGTTGCCATGTGTGATTGAGAGAGGCTGAATATTGTATTAATTTGAATGTTATGATTGATTTATTTCAGGCTTCTACGTTCCAATTGAGAAACAAGGGTATAATGGACTTCGCGGCTTAAGGATCACCTTATGCGTAGCGTTATGCATAAGAGAAATCTTACGGCGTAACCTTTACGCAAAGGTTCTACAAAGGGACTACGGCGTATCACGTGAAGGATATGCGTAAACTTGGAGTCTTACATATAAGGTTCACTCTTATGAGTAAACCTTACGCATAAGCTCCCAACATACGGCTTCGCCAAGCGTAGTAAAGATTTCTTACGCGTAAAGAGGACTCCTACGCATAAGCTTAGGTCTAAGCGTATGGTTACACTTTGTTTACGCGCAAAGCTTGCATTCTACGCTTAAGCCTAAATTTTAACTACCAATGAAATGTTACGCAGTACAACTTGTAAATAAGTTACTCATAACGTCACAAGACCAAAATGTCACTAATAAGCTATAATTATTAAAATGTTGTGTGAATAAGTGAAAATTTGGACTTTAAAATTCAAAATTAATATACTCACGAAACTTATCACGACTACTTTGGACTGTTGGACAACAAGTGACATTGGACTCGTAACATTCATTAACATAACATATTCAATAATTGGACAATAAAATCAACTTTTGACTAACAATGTCTTTCGATATGTTGGTTCTTTTGGATTAATATCTTTCAGATCACGATATGGACATCACAATGGAAAACGTTAACGCACCAAATGAGCTCTCAATAGAAGACATTTTCCCTACTGGTTATAGTATGAAGATTGGAAAGAACAACCTTAAGGTTGACTTTGAGAACTTTTCATGCTCTGAATCCTCTTGCCGAATTCCAGTGGATATTCTGAAGACTCATCCTTACACCAACATGCTCACCAACACAACAACTGTACCAGAGATTTATATTCATCAGTTCTGGCATACATTGAAGAAAATTTATGGTCAAGATGCTGTTACGGTGACACTCAACGATAAACAAGTCACCGTCACTGTTGCTAATTTACGAGCAATTCTTCTGCTCCCTGCTGTCCAGCCTGCTGAGTATGTTCCTAGTCCATCTGAAGAGGCTACACTTCAATTCATGGTCGATATTGGCTACTATGAAGCTGCGGGAATTATTACCAAATACTCTTCAGTCGATTTAAAGAACATCCCTCAGCCATGGAGAACTTTATACATCATGATCGCAAAGTCTGTTTCGGTAGAGAGCAGGCGGTTATGAGCATCCTAAGCTAATAGAACTACAAATCTTCAGGGCATGGTCAACAAATGCACATTGACTACCTTGAGTCATATAGGAAGACAAGATGTCTTACCTCAAGAAGCTTGGCACAAAGGTCCCTTACATCAGATACACAAAGTTGCTGATCCAGAGGATACTTTGGAATAATCTAGACATTCCCTTGAGACTTGATGACCCCAACCATCATTCTGTGTTGTTTGAGCCTACATTAAATGTTGTCAGATTCAAAGACTCATCAACAAAGAAACAAGGTGCAGTATTGACTGACTGCCTACTCACTGATGATATTAAAAGCCTTCAATCGTATTCACGATATCAAGAAGCAGTAACTTTAGGCAAAGTCGGCTTCATGGATGAAAAGTCTTCAGCCATACCAGTTAAAAAGACCAGGAGGGGTAGTACTAGAAGTATAGAAAGCACTGGAAGTGCCCGTAAGTATACTAAGAGAAATCCTTCATGAAAAAGAAAGGTTCCATCTGAGGGTGCCATTCCTACTCCTAAATTAGAGGATCAGACTCGAGGATCTGAGGAGGCCGATGAAGAGGTTCACTATTCGAGTCTGATGCAGATGATATACAACAATAGTTGAAAAACCAATTAGTCCCAAAACAGAAAAGGGTAAAACTCCAGTTGCAGTGCAGGAAGAAGAAGAGAGTTCAGATGAAGAACCAAAGGATGAAGAAAAAGACTACCACAAGACATCGAAGCACCCGAGGATTCAACATGCCGAGGAATTTAATCTTCAACAAACTCGTGGCCCTGGAGGTTCAAGTAGTGGTGCACTAACCACACCAGTTCTCGATGCGGTTAATCAACCCGATAAGGAACCGTACCACCACTCACGAATCAACGAAGACAAAGGCATCAAGAAGATGAAATCATCTTTGATTTTTGAAGTAGAGAAAAGGAGAAGGATGGAAAGATAACGGTGAAGACATTGAGGAAGCTAGGGGAAGAGTGAAGAGGAAGCTCAAGCTAAAGCAAAAAGAGGCTAGGGTAAGGTGAAGAGGCTAAAGCTCGCAAAGAAGCTGATGATTATATTGTAGATAATCCTGAACACAACCCGGAAGGAACTTCTGAGCCACCAAAAGACCCAGAGCCTTCTCCTAACTCATCATCTCATTCATCTCCACCACCATCCAAAGATGCTACCACAAGATCAACATCCAAATCATCCAAGAAACCAACCAACACTTGGACATCACGCGCAAAGACCAAAATTGTCAAAGTTGTCAGGGAAGTAAGGAAACGAAACGTGGTCAACAAGAAATTCAATAAACTGGCTGACAGACTAAATTTACTCCAAGATGTGATGAACGAGTTTTTAGAGGAAAGAGAGCAGATTCAGTAGTTTCTCAATAGAGATATCCAAGGGGAAATGGACAAGACAATAAGGGACTACACTCACAAGTTCTTTCTCGAAACTGTCCCTGGAGTCACCAGAGAAATGTTCACCAGACAACTATATCCATATCTCATGTCACTGGTCAAACAAACAATGGCAACTACCCCTGTTGCTATGCAAATCAATCCAGTCCCGTCTCCGGTTGTCTCTGATGCAAAATTGATCTCCAAGCTTGTTACACAAATGTCTCAACGATCCCAACATTTACTTCTCGAAGCTAAACTTTTTTAGGCATTATTGGAATATCAACTCAAAACTTCGTGTAAAGAGTCAGCTGAAAGGGCTAAGCAACCAAGAGACGACGATGATGTGACAGGATTGAGGCGAAACGCAAAAGCGTGAATCATCATCTATGCCTCCACCAACCCAAAGGACTACCACCACTAGAAGATCTTCAAAACGTTCTCACCTAGAGACAAACCTCGGGACTCGAGTCTCCCACCACCAGAGAAACGGGTGATCATTTTGAATACAGGTGGTGACGGCGAGGAGATTCGACCCCAACAACAACCTCCTCACTAGTACGCATCAGCTAAACCAAAGATCATCCTCGAAGCCAAAGAAGAAAAAGTCAACCTCAGTTGTATCATGGCTAGATGAAAATGAAACCAGAAGAATATGAATGGTTTTCAAAGCTTGTTGATGCAACCCCTCAATTACCGAAAGGCCAAGAACCGGTAGATGGTCGAACTCTGGAGCATGTCAAGATAATTCAAGAAAAGTTTAAGGTGAAGAAGATGTAGCAAGAGTTAAGACGAATCAAGAACGATACCTTTCAACTGCTAAAAGACAGCTCCGACAGTGCAATTGAAGTCGAATATCATCTCGAAAACATTGCACGAGCCATGTCTAACAATATTGATTGGCTCAACCCTGAATCAAACATCGACTTCACGGACGACATGGCTCCTTACTACACCGTGGACCAAGCCACTACCCACTATTGGTCGACTGATCAACAACGGATTCCCTACCGTATTTCTTCAACAATGATCCGGAATTTCTTCAACACGATAGCGATGTTAGCAAAAAATACGCTACCTCACTCACCTTCCCCATCCTGGCGGCAATCTTCTCCAACAATGTGGCCATCGAGGAAGAAGCCACACATATGTTCGTTGATAATGTGGTTAATTATGACCTCGATGCACTGTATGGAATTCATCAGCGGCTGAACGAAGAAGAATCTTCTGAAGCGCCAAGTACTCAAATCTAAGAAAGAGGTGTACAGTGACCATCGGATCGTTGCTATAATGCATGTCAGCCTGTCTACTAAGTGGGACTACTCATTCTGAAGAAGAATCGTAGTCAAACGCCAAGACGAATAGGAATATGACTTTTCTGAAGTGGATTTTCCGAGATTGTCACTAAATGACATTGAAGACATGTATCTTGCTATGGTACAAGGTCGAATGAGACATTTCTCCACCAACATCCAGCTCCAGTACATCAAGTCATTCGATATTCATCATAAGCATCGTCATCCAGGAACGTGTTGAAGACCTTCAACTTGCCGTGGAATCGTACCAAAAACGTGTTAACCTCACAAAACCAATGCTATACATTCCCGATATCAATCACCTGGCTCAGTACACCATTCTCAACAAACCAAAGTTTGGCATAGTCTACAGATGAACTTACCATAAGCATTTTCATGGCATGTAATGAGCTTCACAAGTTTTGTGATCACACTTTGAAAAAGGTTCGAGACGGGTTAACATATCGGTTAAAGGAGATTCATGAAGGCATCGGGTCAAAGAAGTGTGGAATTCGAGGAAAAGAGGGATGCGAAGAAAATTGTCACAAGGATTGATGAAAGGTTGTTTCATCACGATCATATAAGGACTTTGAGAGCTTCATGGGTGGGCTAATCGAATATCTCTATAATAGGCTATCAACGCGTCAAGGAACTCCGGCATTATTGAGGTTGCACGGTACTCCTTGATCATTTTCTTGATTAATATTTGGATGTATTGATCTTTATTATTAACTATGGCTTGTGCACAAATGACGATTGTACAACCCGTGACTTGTAATGAAAGGACCTTGTGGTACATGATTGCCACAATCCTATAAAAGGAGCGAAAAGCTTCTTACTTTTGAGTAAAACTTATCAAAACTTTCATTTTTCAAAGTTTTGCTCAAAAGAACAAGTACTTCCCCTTATGTTTTTCAAAACCTCAAAAGTTAGTATTACTTGTTGAGGGGTAGTACTTGCTTAAAATCTTTGTTCACAATTGATTCTTCATGGAAATCTTCCCACAAAACTCGAAATGGACATATTCGATATCAAAATTTCGTCAAAAATAACATTTATATGCCATTTTTGAAGGGGAGAAAAATTGTGTGATACTAATATGTTGTGATAATTGTGATTGAATCCTCGTGCTAAAGACTTAACCCATGAATTGACGAGTTCTGAACTGTCATACATCGAAAAGATTTGTCCTCAAAGACTTATCCAAGTAGATTGTACCTATTCGAGAAGCTCTTGATAGACATGAACTTTGACGGTTTTGACAACCTTTCGAGGTTTGTCCACACCTTCAAGGTAGTTATTAGAGCTAAGTGTCACCTAAAAGCTGAAAATGTAACTCTTTAACTATACAGCGTAACATGTCTCGCGTAGAATTGTCTATCTTGAGTCGATCAAATCAAAAGTGCCTCTCTTCTCACCATGCAGATTTCTATCAAAACACTTAAGTGTGTTGTTGAGGGGAGT
>OU343219.1:129517043-129699891 GCA_910596185.1 Chrysanthemum makinoi
TTTATGCACTTTCAAACTATCGTTTGATTGTAACAAACTCATTTTGGTATATTGGAAATATTTTGGGACTTATGATTTGTAAACTCTGATTATTTTACTTAATCAAACGATATTTTCAAAATGACACTTTAGGTCGTTCGATATAACTGTAACTTTGATGCTATGACAGTCATCCCCCGAATTCCATTCACGCAAAAACAAAGTTATTTGGGGGGTGTGACAGTTTGGTTCACAGCATTGTTGTAATTGTAATCAATTACATTCCAACTCGTTTGGTTGGCAAGGTGAAAGAAATTGTAATTCATTACATTACAAATGATTGCTTTGCCAGATCGTAATTGTAATTCAATCATTACAATTACATCAAGTGAGGAAATCTATATTACATAGGAAGTTGGATAGAAAGTTTTGAATTACGCCGAATTCCTAATTTGTTTACATTAATAGAAACTAATAAATATAACACATAATAATAATAATAATAATAAATAATAATAATATAATAATAATAATAAAAAAATAATAATAATTAATAATATTAAAATAATTATAATAAAATAATAATAATAATAAAATAATAAAAATATAATACTAATAATAATAATAAAAATATAATATTAATAATAATAATAAAATATTATTATTATTAATACACACACAAGTTATTATTATTAATAAAATAATAAAAATATAATATTAATAATAATAATAAAATAATAATATTAAAAATAAATAATAAAATAATAATAATAGTAGTAATAATAGTAATAATATTATTATTATTTTTATCATTATTATTATTTATTATTTAATAATAATAATAACAATAATAATTAATATAATAATAATAATAATAATAATATTATTATTATCATTATTATTATTTATTATTTAATAATAATAATAACAATAATAATTAATATAATAATAATAATGTATTATTATTATTATTTATTATTATTATTTTATTATTTATTTTTAATATTATTATTATTATTAATTATTATTTATTAATTTATTATTATTATTATTATTATTTTTTATTATTATTATTATTATTATTATTTTGTTTATTATTATTTTATTATTATAAAAATAATTATTATTATATTATTATTATTATTAATATTATACTTTTATTATTTTATTATTATTATTATTATTATCATTATTATCATTATTATTATTATTATTATTATTATTATTATTATTATTATTCTTTTTATTATTATTTTATTATTATTATTTATTTTTAATATTATTATAATTATATTATTATTATTATTATTTGATTACTATTATTATTATTATTATTATTATATTAACTTTTTAAGTTTTGTAAAAAAAATTGAATTAAATTACATTGTGAGTCAACCAAACACATTGACAGATTTCATCAATTCTCATTACAACACATTACAATTACAACACATTCCAATTCTTTAAATTACAATTACATCAAATAATATTCCTTCTAAAGATTACAATTCCTTCAAAATATTCTGAACCAAACCCTACTTCTCCGTCTCATATTGAGTGTCTTGTTTGATTTTGTTTGTTAACTTTGACTTTAAATATTTATGTTTGTGTTATATAATACTTTATGCAAAACATATGAATGAATTGGGTATTAAATTTATTTTCATTGATATAATTTTCATCAAATATTATAAAACACAAACAAAAATATTTAAGGTCAAAGTTTGAAAGAAAGACTTGAAAAAGTCAAACATGACAGTTAATATGGGACGGAGGTAGTATTATATTTATTGGATGAGGTTTTTCGATTTTTGTGTGTATGTGCTTATTTTATGATTTTTGTGTATGTATGTGTGTGTAGTGTGCGCCAAGATGTTTAGATCGGCCCCCGTTAGGATTCAATCCTCTATTTTCCCCTGCCATCGTCAAGCTTTCTCTATCCAAAGAACCTTCGTGCTTATTGCGTCCAAAGAAGGGCGTAATTAACCTTATTTAAAAAAAAAAAAAAAAGCATTTTTACACAAAATAAAATTTCATTAATAATTTAAACGTTACATAATAATTCAAATAAAATTAAAACATTACTTAAACTTATTGAAACATTACAACACTTATTAAAAATCTAGGTTGTATGCGTGCCTTGATCGCCTCTTTGAGTTTCTCTGATTGTTTGTTGTTGTACTGCGGGCAAAGATTTGCCGGACGTGAAATGAACATGAGATCTCGTCATCATCTTTTGTCGATCTAATTCAAGTTTTCGTTCTTCTAGTGCCAATTTTTGTCTTCCTTTCTTCTCTTTTTCTCAATCTCCAACTCGATTTGCCGTTGTTCTAACTCTTCTTCTTCAAACCATAGTGAGTCCGCCAATCCTTCTTCTCTACCGAATGCCTTGGACTTGATCTTGCCCCATTTCGCAACACCTTCCATAATCACGACTTTCAAAACTCAAGATTTCTTTTTATTCTTCTTTCGGTATCACTTCCACCAATTGTCTACCAGCATGCAGGCGAAGATCCGAAAGTGCATCCAAAGTCTGGTTGAAGTCCTTGCTTTTGCGACCATCATCTTGGCTTAAAAAGCATCTCATTATCCTTCCCGCGGAATGGTCCTCAAAATCGCCAACAATGCTCCAAAACAAACGATGACCACACTAGTTGTTATTCATCACACTGTATAAACAAAGGAGGTCGTCTCACCACTTCCGAATTCCCGACAAAGCATTGTTGTAAATGGCACAAAATTGACCAACTCTAGGATCTAATCCTATTTTTCCACTTTGTAATGATAGAGTTGCGGGTTCTTCGGTGACTAACCTCCTTCCGAAAGTAATCAATAACTTTCTGCCAAAATCCTCTAGCAGCTTTGGTTGTTTCCGGTTACACTATTCTGATACATCACACCAAGCGCTGTACTTGCGATCTTTCTTCTTGGACCAAAGCGACGAATCATTCTTGGCTTCTTTCTCTGACAGCCTTCTTCTTGCCTTTGTAGCTCAAGCTTTGGTTTCGACGGCGACTTCTTCCCATATTCTTCTTCTTCTACGTCATCAAGGTTAACCGAATCATGATACGATCCATGAGCCGAACCGGTACCCGAACAGGATACTCTTTATTTTATAACTAATCCGTTCCAAAGATAAAATTAGGATTGTTGTATAGTTGGTCATCGAAATCAAAACCCTCAAGATTGATACGGTTAACCGGAGAATATTCTTGATAATTTGAATATGAAGGCGTTGATGAATCCATTGTTGGATCGGCACACGATTCGTGACCCATACATAGATTGGTTGCTTCTTTAAGGGAGTAGCTTTTGTTGTTGTTGTTGTAATGGATGTTTTGTTATGTGGAACAATGGATCAGGACCTTAAATCTATCAACCTTATCACAAACCCACTTAACAAATCCTACAAGTATCACCACGTGAAACCACGCCACGTAGAACACGCTCAACCCAAACACAAACATAAAGCGCATAAGATGAAGGAAAGATTAAGATGATGGTGACTTGATATATAAAACCGTATGTGAAGATAAGATGAAAACAATAAGATGTTTTATTTCAAAGGAAAACACACACACACTTTCAAGCACACCCCTCAAATGAGACTTTGAGGGGTTTATATAGTACATTACATAAATGCCCTAATGGGCTTTGGCTTGGGCCTCGGACTTGGATTGATAACACATGATGAAAGGCTAGCATAACTTAACTATTAGCCATTTAGCTTAGTCCAATCCACGAGCCCGCTGACTATTCTATCACGATATCTAACACACGTTACAAAGTTCCTAAATGTGAATGACCATCACTTCTAATAAAACTATTAAGGCTAACAATCTCCCCTAAGGGGTGGTCATTCAAATGATGCTCCACTTGATTAGGTCTTTACTTTTCGAGCTTGAACTTTGCGTGTAGATATAGAATAGTCTTGATTCTTTGTTCCTTCATGCTTTGTGATCAATTAATGTGGTTTTCTGCCGTTGTCAACTTCGTTGGTTAGGTGTCTCCACGTCTTTCTCCACCATGCTCACACTCTATTTTCTTGGTTACCAATGATGTAGTTCTCGAGTCTTTAAACTTTGTAGATTCTTTGACATTGAAGAAGAATCATCTTTAACTTTGAGTAGCCTTTGATTTTGATGAGAACTTTCATGTGTTGTTGGTATGAGCATGTGGAGAATCACCGATCAATCCGGCCCTGAGCTTCCATAAGAAGAAAACATAAAACAGTTAGTAATAAGCGGATTCCGGCACTTACAAGTTTGAATTTCGAGGGTGTTAACAAAGATAGTGTGAAAACACGTCTCTAATTCTCACAAAGGCCGCTCTAACCGAGTCCCACAAGTGAGATAACACGATATACGAAGTACACCTACAGTTCGATGAGTCGCCGAGGTACACCGAAGCATCACCCCACGACTGTAGACCGTTTGAGACACACTAAGCGTAATCCACACGGAGTTACCGGTGACCTGCCGTAGGGTCGCTTGATGTTGACCTCGCAGAGTTTCCATTCAATCACTGAAGATCACAGATGTGAAACTTCTCATAAATGTTCGGCAGACTAAGATCCGCTGGACTCTAGAATATAACACTTGTGTCCTTATTGATGAACAACAAGCGATGTCATGTCATGTGTTCCTATGAGATCTTTTGATGAATCTCGTGGCTCTAGACTCAATAGTGCATTTTGGTTTTCCTAGCGGAGACTAGGGAGAGGGTCTCCTTCTTCAATACCAACAATCTCTAAGAGAAAGTCGATAGATTATGTAGGGTTCCCTGTGAGAATGAAACAAATCCTTTTAAGAGGAATTGAGTGGCTAGAAGGTTTAGTGCAGCAGGCCACTGGGTCCATGACGCCTTTGTCTTCAATACCAGTGTCATCTAGTGACAACCAAGAGTATATGAATTGAACCCGCTTTACCCTAAGGTTGAATGTGGAGGGCTATTTCTTTTCACCCTTTCTTTTACATTTCTTTTTAATTCTTCAACCCCTTCTTTCTCCTTTCTCACATTACTCCTTTTTTCAATCATACCTAAGGACTTCTAATACTAACTATTGGTGATGTCCTTGGGTAGATCCTCCCGCTCCGGATCATAGGACGAATATACCTATCCTTAGTCACCTTATAACTCCATGACTGTCCCATGTTGCCATAAAACCATTTTTCTTGAAAATCTCACAAAGTGTTTATGATAGAAAAACATGTTTGGAACACTCTGAGAGTTTTATATTTTCGTAAACACCCCCTTCACATGTGCTTATAGTTTTGGACAAATCTGCACATAGAGGGTAGAGTTCGCACTTTTGAATTGATCAGCTCATGATAGACAATTCCCCACGAGACACGGTTACGTTGCCTAGTTAAAGAGTTCCATTGTCGGTTTTTAGGTGACAACTAGCTCTAATAACTAACTTGAAGTTGTAAACACTCCTTGAAAAGGAGGTTAGACCCATGAAAGTGCATATCTATCACAAGTTTCTCGATATGGTACATTTACTAACATTGATTCCCGTCAATTCATTGGTTCCGTCCGAGTCGAGCTCATTTTGAGATTCAAACACCGATCATTAAACATTTTTGATCACATTTTAATCACGTCTCCTCCCCTCAAAAATAGCATATTCGTGATATTTTTGATATCAACGGATTAAACAACATTTTAGAATCTTTTGGGGAGACAAACGGATTTGATTTAAGCATGAATTTGGAACATTTTAGTTTTATACTCCCCTTTAATAAAGCATAATCAATTAAAGGGTTTTAGAGGAGTTATCTTGAGCACAAAATATTTTGAAAGATTTTGAAAATCTTTTGAACAATCTTGAAAAGGTGCTCAAGATGATGATGATTTCTCACCATTTTAAATGTAGTGCACTGAAGCGTACACTTGATTTTTCTTTAAAAGCACGAGTTTTGATTTGAAAAATAATCAAAAGTCATCATTTTAGTCCGGTTTCGATCAAGTATACGAAAGCCATATTATGAAGAAATTTTGAGAAACGACATGTTTTAGAAAACAATAAAGAACTCTCGCCAAGCATCTGTATATACCGTATCATTGTTGAATGACATTTCTAGAAACGCATGAATATCGATTATATGAGAGACATGTCAGAGAAGAATATTTTGGATTTTTGAAAAATTTTATATTGTTTTTGTATTTTTGAAAGTTTTCAAATTTTGTATTTTGTTTTTCAAAATATTTACAAATGAAGCTTTTGGAAAATCATTTTCAAGAAGATTCGAGAAGACGTTCTAACTCCTCGGGGTTAGGCTTCATTCCAATTCGTCGAACTAAATAGTCAAAGCTTTCTTTTGGAAGGGCTTTAGTTAATAGATCGGCGAGTTGGTAATCTGTCTTCACGAAGAATAATTCAACAGTACCATTTTCGACGACTCTTTGATGAAGTGATAGCGACACGATATGCTTAGTCTTTAAGTGATGAACAGGATTGCATGATATGGCTATGGCACTTTTCGAGTCACAATACATAGGTATTTTATCGAAAGTAAAGCCATAATCTGTGAGTTGTGTTCTCATCCATAGAACTTGAGCACAACACGCAGATAGAGACACATACTTCACGCGTTGAAAGTGCAAAGGCAATCTTGTTTCTTTGAAGACCAGCTTACTAACTTTTCACCCTAAAATTGTGCTCCTCCGGATGTACTTTTGTCGTAACTTGATCACCTGCGTGGTCCGTGATCTGAAAAGGCAATTAGATCAAATTCGGATTCCTTCAGATACCAAAGTCCCATGTGAATGGATGTCTTCAAAACCGAAGATCCGTTAACCTCTTTGAGGTGCAGTTCGTAGGCTTTGCTGAAACCGTGCTAATAAGCAAACAAAAAATGAATATCCGGTCGACTAGCGTGAGGTACATGAGAGAACCAATCATGCTCCGATATTTCTTCGGAACAATAGGTTTCCCAAACAAATCGGCTCCAATTTTTGGTGAAGTTACCATTGGTGTTCGGACCGAATCACAATTATCCATACCATGATTTTTCAAAATCTCAGTTGTGTATTTAGCTTGATTTATAAAAATCCCACGAGGGGATTGATGTATTTGTAAACCAAGAAAGAATTTTAGTTCCCCATCATGGACATTTCAAATTTGCTTTTCATGAGATTTTCAAAATGTTTTGAAAGATTCGAATTAGTGGACCCAAAGATGATGTCGTCCACGTAAATCTGAACAATCAAAATGCCGTTTTTGCATTTTTGTGTAAACAAGGTAGGATCAATCGTCCTTTGGTGAAATTGTTTTGATAAGGAAAGAGGTCATACCACGCCTCGAGCTTGTTTCAATCCATAGATTGCCTTTTGAGTTTGTAGACGTAGTCCGATGATTCATGTCTATGAAGCCTTCGCTGACTCACGCACACTTCTTCTTCAGAGTTCCATTCAAGAACGCGTCTTAATGTCCATCCGATAAACCGTGATGTTTTTTGTGAGCTGCATAGGCTAAGAAAACTCACCGCTTCTAGTCTAGCTACGGCTAATGACTCTTCAAAGTCTATCCCTTCTTTCTATCCTTTGGCCACACGACGAGCTTTGTTGCGAATGACAGTCATTTCTTCATCCCGTTTGTTCTTCCATAACCATTTAAGATCAATGACGCGAACGTCAATGGGTCTTGGAACCATTTCCCAAGAGTCATGTAGACGGTATTGAAGAAGTTCCTCCTGCATTGCTTCTATCCATGCGGGATCCGCCATTGCCTCGCGAATGTTCTTTGGCTCTATATTGCTAATTGAGCAAAGGTAAATGCATAAGTCGCAATCGGTGGCAAGTTGGCCTCGTCTAATTGGCCTTGAAGGTACACCAATAACTTGTTCAATTGGGTGGTCTTTTGTCCACTTCAGAGTAGAAGGATACCGTTGGTTAAACGTATGCGAATTAGATGGTTCTCGTAAGCATGAAGATGATTCAGCTGATTCCGTAGCAAACGGGTTTTCAAATAAGTCTTCATCTAACGTTGCATCGTTATGGTTTTGGTTTTGCTCATCAACTGCTGGTAGAACGGGTGCAATAACCGTAGTAGATGTAGATGATGTAGATGGAGTTGGTGCATTGGTTTCGACCGTTGTAGATGCATCTTCCGTTGGTGGTGGAGGATGATTTTGAGCGGTGCAATGAATGATGGTTTGATGAATTTGTCAAAGTTCCACCATAGTATTCATCGAACATTAACTCAAAGAAATTCTCCCATTCTTGTTCTTTAGGATTGTCAAACTAAGTTGATTGAGCTCTTTGAGGTATGAGTCCCGAATCGATGTGTCCGAAGTCTCACGGTTTAGTGCGGGTTCTAGAGCCGTCTCAGAAGCCATATATGACAGTTCGTCAAACTTCACATTCATCGTCTCCATGATCCTCCTAGTTCTCCTGTTATACACCCGAATGCCCTCGAAGTTATCTCAATATCCAACGAAGATTCCAATATCACCTTTTGCTTTCAGTTTTCCAAGATCTTCTCTCTCATTCGTAGGATAGCACAAAGCGACAAACACGTGAAAGTAAGAGATATCCGGTTTTCTGTTGTTCACAAGCTCATATGGGGTTTTATTGAATCTTGGATGGATTAGGGATCGGTTCGAGTGAAACAAGCAAGTGGCAACAAAGATCGCCCATAGAAATAACGATGCACTAGAATAGATTAGCATTGTGCGAGCAACTTCCACAAGAGTTCTATTTCTTCTTTCAACTACCCCATTCTGCCGTGGAGTTCTAACAACCGATGTCTGATGTAATTCCAACATCTTCAAAATAAGCTCTTAACTCCCGATTAGTGAATTCAATGCCGTTGTCTGTTCTTACAACCCCATCGAGTTTGAAGAAGTACTTGAATTCGCTTCTAAAGGTGATGATGATGCCCGTGCTTCGCTCTTTTGATCTCGAAACTTAACCCATGTATAGCTTGAATAATCATCGACGATAACAAGAATATACTTTTCCCATTAATGCTTTCAACTCTCATTGGGCCACATAAGTCCATGTGCAACATATGCAACTTTGCTTCCTAACTAGGTACGGTTTTGGGTTTATATGATGCTCTTTTGCTTTTCCTTGTTCGCATGATGGACATAAGTGATCCTTGGTGTATTTGAACTTTGGAAGTCCGTTGACGATGTTGTCTTTGGCAATTTTGTTGATGGTGTCGAAATTGAGATGGGATAACCTCTGTGCCACAACCAGATTGTTCCGTATGCTCGTGTCATAATTCATATTGGTGATGAAGAGGCCATTTGATTGATGTCGATAGCATACAAGTTTGTATCACGATTCCCAATTAGATCGCCATCCAAGTTTCTAACGGCAAGCATTTTTCCTAAAAGCAACCTCTAAATCTGATCACTAACTGCCCGACCAAAACAAATTGTGTCCCAACCCTTCAAGATAGTAAACCCGAGTGATCAAATAATTTCCAAAAGGTAGATCTCCATAACCCATGATAGCTGCTACATGATCATTTCCAAACGTCACGGTTCCCATGAATTTTCCATCTAAATTGATCACAGCCTTCAGATTCCCGGTCATGTGCTTAGAGCAACCCGAGTTGACGATCCAAAGACAAATTTCGATAACCTCCAAGAATGTAAAAAGAATATTGTGGAAACCGCTTTGATTTTGGTTCCTTTGGGTTAGAGGTAAAATCTCGATCACACTAGAAGTTTTCTCAGGGAATTCGGTTTATCACTCATTGTACCATTCTGGAGTGTGAAAGTTCTACCCGTGGGTTTCCAAATATCATCCCTAAAGTATACACTATAGTTCCTGTCAGTAGTGTAAAGCCTAAGTTTTGCAACTAGTCTTCCTACTTGTTTAGCGTAAGATCTTTTTGGAACGTTCTTCTGAACAGGCTTATCATTCACATTCTTAGAAACACAATCATCTTGAACATTAATTAAAGATTTCTTGCAAGTTAAACAAAGAGATTCAACACATTCATTAGACTTAGCAAGTTTCATAGGTTCAAGACATTCAGATGAAATGTCTTTCTTATTCAAAAGGGTAAATTCCTAGGGTGTTCTTCTACTTTCTTCTCTTTATTCAAGCTACTACTCCTAGAGGCATGCGAGACTCTATTGTTCCTTGTATTGCTCTTAGGCTTTAGTCCGCTGCTCCTAGAGGTGCTTTCTAGTCCTCAGAGAAGGTAAGGCACACGCATTAGGATTCACAGTTTTATGAAGGGAGGTGGTTTCAGCTTTCCTAGTCTCTTTAGAGTGCTTTTCTAAACTTATGTCGTTTGTTCCATATGTTTTTTTAGATGTGGAGGCAAACGCGTGGTACTCATCTTATAAAGGCCAGGTGCTAAAACTTTTGGTTTCTCGATAACCGCTTTTCCTTTATCAACATTTTGTTTAGGTAGAGGCGGGTGGGTGACGGTTTTGATGAAACATTTTTCTCATTGACTTTTGGAGGAGGCATAGAAACATACATTTTTGGTTTGGAAACCGGTTTGGGAACATTTGCTTTCTCCGCAGTCAATGGTTTTAATCACAGATATCCACCGCCTTTCCACTTTTGACTTTCCAATTTGAACCCTCAAAAGATCATTTTTCGCTTCATGTCATTGTAGGCACGCTCATACGACAATTTGTCATATTTGCATTCCTCGGTTTTTCGATCAAGTTGTTTAAAATATGACACATTTTCTTTTCAAGTTTTTCAAGAGCTTTTTCATATTTTGAAACAATTTCGAGGTCTCGAGGCTCGAGTCTTTCATGATCTTCAACGTAATATGTTTGCAAAATAATGGACATAATATCAAGATTAGTCGAACATCTTCAAGAGAGAATCATTCAGATTTTCCAAAACTTTGATGTGTTCAACACTTTCATTAGCTTGCTTTACTGTGGATTTATGGTCCTTGACAAAGTCACTGTTTCTTTCAAAAGAGGCTTGTTCAAAATGAATTACCCTTGAGTGGATGTTATTCACTGAGGGCAATTTGAGTTTCAAAAACTTTTTGTTCAATATCAAAACTATTAAACCGTGATGTTGTTGTAATATGGTTTTAGTTTTAACAGGTCTCACGAAGCCCAATTCTAGTTTTCACATCTTCTAAAATGCTTCTAGCATCACTTGTGTTAAAAGGATTGTTTGAAGACATTTGTTCAATGTTCGAAAGAGATTTGGAGACAACAACTGGTTTTGAAACTAATTTTGAAAGCAAGGTGTTGACACTTTGTTTGAAACACTTGGTTTGGTGGAAACGTTGATTGAGAAACAAACGAAATACCATTAATTTTGTTCCATTTGTTATAATCAATTGGTTTGATTTCGGATGTTTTGTTTCATTTTTGATCTACTCTCCTCGATAGTTCCAACGCTTTCAAGAGAATCATGCACAATTATGGGTTCATGCAAAGGTTTTCCATTGTTCAACACATTCGTTCTTTTCCAGGCTTTCTTGAGGAAACAAGGAGGTGAGTTACCAAGAGCCATTTTATGTGAAGTATGAAAAATCGGATTTACTTGATTAGAAAGCATCTTGTTTGTTTTAGCGGAATGACCCGTTGTAAGAAGTAAATTATCCAATTTTTGATAGTTTCATTTTATCCGAATTTCATCAAGAAGAGAATCTTCTCATTTTGAAAATCATGAAGAATCAACTGCTTCTTCACTTTTTCAAGATCGAAAATAGTGTTTTTTGTTTAGAAAGTTGGTCATTTAGTTCAGAAATTTCCTTGTTTAAAGATTTTATTTTCAAGTTCAGATTCACATCAAGTGTATCATACTTGATTTGCAATTGTTTTTCTCTTAAAACAGAATCTCGATAACCAATTTCTAATTGAGGGTATTTTGTTTGTATGAAATTCATATGCTCTGGCGTTCTCTTTGTAACTCTCAAGCTCAGTGGTCAATTTAACATTCGCGGCCTTAACTTCGCGATTGACCTTACTAACTTTCTCAATTTCAATGCCACACTTATTGATTAATGATTCAAAATAAGCACGTGTTTCCTCATCGTCGATCAGATTTTGTGCCACACGCCTCCACTAGGATCCACATCCGAGTTTCGAGTTAGTATTGCTACAACTCGGATTGTCCGTATGTATCATAAGTAGGTGCTTTGGCGTCACGAAATCTGTTGTTAGTCATGAGTAAACACATCAAATATGACATTGTTATAGCATGGATCAATGATTGGTACCTCGACATCTTTAGCTGGCGCCATAGGCGAGTGAAGTGCGTCGAGTCAATTTCGTACTTAGTCTCCTGAAGATTTGCCATGAAGATGCAATTCGCATTGATTTCCTCGAGGTCTTCCAAATCATCCACAATAGCGAAAAATCATTTTCCTCAGACTCAACTGCATCCACTCGCTTGCTTGTATAACGTGCTAACATAGCTCAAGAAACTTCGATTCTTCTTGTGCTTAGTGGGAAAGTTTCGTGCCATGTGACCCATTCCTTGACAGTTATAACACTTAACCTGATTACCCCGATTCACATTTCCATAATTCCCAACGATCGAGCCGCAACATTCCCATTCTGATTACCCATGCTCTATTCCCAACATTCGTCCCATCTGATTTCCAACATTCTGACCCAACCGATTACCACGATCGGAACCGCTGATTACCCATACGAAATCCATAGCATATCCTGGCGATTGATTCCCAATAACTCCAACCATTTGTCCTTGATTACCCATATTCACACCCTACATGCAATTTTCTATGCTTGAGTGTTTGATGAAATCCTTTGGTTGTTGTTAGTTGGTGTGGAATAGCGTTTGAATGCTTTACCCAATAAAGAAAATACTTGTGCAAAGCTTCTTCTTGTTCAGTTCCAGGGATCGGTGATTCCTTGTTCTGGTATTGTGGATGTTGTTGAATGACTTGTTGTTCCGTGGATAGAATTGTTGTTGTGGTTGTTAAATGTATTGTCGCAAGTTGTTGTTGGAAGATGATGAAGCTTGTTGTTGTATATTCACTAAAGGTTGAGTCTTTGCAATAAGCGCCAATGGATCATGATTCTTTGCCAATCTTTTTTTCCCACTTCATTCACTTCGAGCTTGGTTTTGTTTCGAAAATCGCTTTAGTTGATCAAAGTTCGCCTGATGTAAGTCTTTTGTTTGGTTGACAATAGTGACATATCGTCCCCATTCTTCTCGTAGATTGTTCAAGAACTTGATGTTGCTCACGATAGTTCTGGGTGTCAACTTGTTTCTCGACAGCTCATTCATTAAAGTACAAAACCTTCCATAGTAGGATTCAATGGATTCTCCCAGGTAGATGTAAACTTCTCCCAAGCGGTTAGCAACTTGTTCTCTGTGTCTTGTTGACCAATTTCGCCCATGACAAAGCCGTCTAACACGCTCCCACATATCAAAAGCAGGTTTCACAATGTCTACAGCAGCAAAAATGTCTATTGGTAAACCCAGTTGGACAATATGAATTGCCATGTCATATGCATCGACTTGCTTCTAATCCTCTTCGGTGTATTCGATTCAGCTTTGAGTATGATAAGATGGTGGGACGCGTGGGAGGAGTTCCGAGGTGGTCTAGGATTTGTCGAGGATTGAAGGGTCCATTCGTAATGGAGTTAATCATGAGTTTTCCATTAGGTTGGGTCTTGATGTAGCGAAGCATACGACTTTTCCATTGAAGATAACCACCTTTTGCCAACATAGGAGGACGGTTTTCGCACCGCTGCATGAATGTCTTGTTGAGTTACCATTGATGAAGGTATGTTATGATAAAGTTGATGTAGGATCGATTCAACGATAAAGGAGTTGTGGTTGATGAAGATTAAGCTTGGTTGTTGTAGTGAAAGTATGCTCTAAAACTTAAAACCTCAATAACTTCTATTACCGGCGTTTTAGGACTTGAAGGTTGACTTTAGTTTATTCGCGTGACAATCTTCTCATTTTTACTACCAAGGTCGTTTTGATGGGTAGAACGCTGGAAAGCGGTTACTGGTTCAAAAGTTATAGCCGTTTGAAGTTTTGGTCACAATCTTACTGTAAACCGTTTTTATCGCGTGAGGATGAGTGCTTATGCGTAGGATCTTATGCGAGGAGTCCTTATGATCGTAAGAGCTTAGGCGTAGAAATCCTTATGCGTAGAAATCCAAGTTACGCGTAAAATTAAGGTTAAACGTAAGTCTTATGCGTAAACGCGTTAGCGTAGAAGTAGGTACCTAGCTAAAGAGTTAACTTATGCGTAGAGTGCTTACCGTAAGCTTTTGCTTATCGCGTAAGAGTTGGTTTAAAACCAAAAATCCTTTACACACAGGTAAAAGATATCCGAAAGTCGGTGTTCCACACACTTATCCAAGTTAGGGAAGCACCGAGTCACCTGCTGTTACACGAAGATTCTTGCACCAAAAGTTATGCGTAGAAAACTAGGGTTTTGACTTTCTTACGCGTAAGTTTAGGGTTTTGACTTACGCGTAAAAAAAATTTCCAATGATTCAACCGATTTCTTTTACGCATGTATAGCTTCCAAAACACTCAAATAGCAAGAAAGTATTGACCTTAAACACCCAAAATGCTTTTTATGCTTACGCGTAGAAATGAACAACGAAATGAAAACGAAGTTAAAAATGATTTAAAACACATAAAGCTTCGAACTTTTTGCCAAAACTAGAATCTTTAACACTATATAAACCTTAGACCATAAGAATCTTGAAGATTTAAGTGCAAAAATAAAAGTTTTATGCGTGAATCTTTGAGAACACACACTACGCGTAACACGTTAAAAAACATCAACCAAAACACTCCTAAACCATTGTTAGGCGATTGATACCAATTGTAGGACCTTAAATCTATCAACCTTATCACAAACCCACTTAACAACCACAAGTATCACCACGTGAAACCACGCTACGCGTAGAACACGTTCAACCCAAATACAAACATAAAGCGTTTCAAGATGAAGGAAAGATTAAGATGTTGGTGACTTGATATATAAAACCGTGTATGTGAAGATAAGATGAAAACAAGAGAGATGTTTTATTTCAAAGGAAAACACACACACACACACATTCAAGCACACCTCTCAAATGAGACTTTGAGGGGTTTATATAGTATTAACATAAAAATACCCTAATGGGCTTTGGCTTGGGCCTCGGACTGGATTGGATAACACATGATGAAAGGCTAGCATAACTTAACTATTAGCCATTTAGCTTAGCCCAATACACGAGCCCGTTGACTATTCTATCACGATATCTAACACACGTTACAAAGTTCCTAAACGTGAATGATCATCACTTCTAATATAAACTATTAAGGCTAACATGGACGATTCATACTAAATGGATTGTTAGGTTGTTGTTGTGGAGCTTGTTGGGATTGATATTCGAAAGCAGGGGGTTGGAAATTGATTCTTGGTGAGACACCGGTTAACCGGAAAGTCGGATCCGGTGTTAAAATATGCGGGCGCTTTTGTGCCAAACGGGATTTTACTTTGGTTGGTGGGTGTTTTCTAGACATTTTTGCTAGAGAGGATTGTGAGATTTTTGATAGAGAGGATTGTGAAATTTGTGAGTTTAGTGTGTAAATAAGTTGTGTATTTATAGGATAGTTTTAGTAGTAGTTTGTTTGTTTTTTTTTTAAACCAAACGGTCCAAAATTTATGTTATCAAACGGTTGTATTTTTTTTTGTTTGGACTTCAACGGCTAGCAACAAAGAGGGAGTATATTTTCTTTGTTCTTATCGATCGTCCACACGAACGATTCATGCATTTTTTCTGGCGATCGATTGGCTCCACATCAAGGGGATCGACTAGACATCGATCGCCCTATGCCTCGATCGAGTGACGATTTAGTCCTACTGCATTCAGCCTAAACAATGAGGACGATGAAGTATTTTGTGTTTTTTTTTAACATGTTACTTTTAGGATAAAGATCAAATAAAAAGACAAATATCCGTAAAAAGATAAAAAGATTTTTTTTTCAAAAAAAGTTCTCGAAAAATTCCTAAAAAATTTCACAAGATCGGGTATGATGGTGCATGAAAAAGTTGTGAAAAACTTTTTTCCAAAAGTGGATATTTTTTCTGAAAAAAAAATTATGAAAAAATATGTTTGCGCATTAAATCGTTTTTTTGTGCATACCCAACTTCTTTTGACTTTTTTCCATCAAAATAACTTTGTGCATCTAACTAAGACAAGTTGAAAATTTTGTGCATCAAAATTGTTTTGCCCATCAAAATTCGTTTTTTGTGCATTAAAAAAAAACGTATCAAAACACAAAATTATAAAAAAAAGTTTTCACAAAAGTTTTATGTGGCACCAACATACTGGAATCTTGTGGAATTTTTTTGGAATTTTTGGAGAATTTTTAAAAAAATAAAAATCTTTTTATTCTTTTTACGGATATGTGTTTACAATGAGGACGATGAAGTATTTTGTGTTTTTTAAACATGTTACTTTTTATATATATATATATATATATATATATATATATATATATATATATATATATATATATATATAGGATAAAGATCAAATAAAAAGACAAATATCCGGAAAAAGATAAAAAGATTTTTTTCAAAAAAGTTCTAAAAATTCCCAAAAAAACCCACAAGATCGGGTATGATGGTGCATGAAAAAGTTGTGAAAAACTTTTTCTAAAAGTGGATATTTTTCCTAAAAAAATTATGAAAATACATTTCGATTAAATCGCTTTTTTGCGCATGAAAATTGGTTTTGCACCCAACTTCTTTTGACTTTTTTTCATCAAAATAACATTGCGCATCAAACTAAAACAAGTTGAAAATTTTGTGCATTAAATCAAAATTTTTATGATCAAAATTGCTTTTTGTGCATTAAAACGTATTAAAACTCAAAATTATTAAAAATGTTTTCACAAAAGTTTTATGCACCAACATACCCGATCTTGTGAATTTTTTTGGAATTTTTGGAGAATATTTAAAAAACAAATATTTTTATTCTTTTTACGGATATTTGTCTTTTTATTTTAACTTTTATATATATATATATATATATATATATATATATATATATATATATATATATATATATATATATATTTATATTATTGGGTTGTTGATTATATAAGGTAATTATTATTATTATTTTTAAATTTTGTAACTTTGTTTTTTAAATGTTATTTATATTTTTATTTAATGAATGAAAATTTCATTTGTTTAAAAATTTGAAAAATAAAATAAAATTTCTCAAAAGATGAAAATGGCTCGAGCTCTAATACTCTAATACTCTTATACTCAAGTATTGACATGGTTTTAAAAGACGCGCAAAGGCCTCACAAATGACCCGTAAAAGCGTAAGGATTGATTATGCCGTCACGTCACGCCTTATACCGCCTTATTCGATATATAATTATATATAAAACATGATATAAATATATAAATATTTTTATATTTTATGCCGCTTTATTGCACACTCTATAAACACAAAAGCTTCACTTTAACCACTAAAATAAAGCTTGATCATACCAACACGTTATGTTTCACGCTATTTATAATCTTGAATATTTAGCTAACATTATTTTATACTCCCACTCCCATTGAATAACAGTAGTGTTTAGTCGCCGTCATTTATGAGCCGCGTCAAAAGAAGAAAGTAAAACATGGTTCTGGCCTTGGACATAGTCTTTTGCCGGTCAACGTCCATACCTCTGACTTCTTCTAGCGTTTTTCATATGTCCCACTATTATTCCAAAATCCAAAATACTCTTTTTTCCAATTATACTCTCACCCTTCCACCGAAATATTTAAATAAACGTGACCCATTCAACTATTTTATATTTTACAATTTTTTTCTAATTCCTAATGTGCCAGCAAAGTGTTTTTTTTACGTAGGTAGGTACCGTATCTATGATTAATATTGGAGTATTAGTTTAATCACTTATTTATATTTGATTATCCATTACCGTACCACTATGTCATTATCTTGCATTCTTGTTATCAGAACACTCGTTAGAGCATTTGGTATCGTAACGGTCAAACGAGCGTTATTGCTTAACGTGGGGCGTTAATGCCCGTTACTAACACCACACACGGCGTTAATGATGGATCAAAGGGCGCAAGTTATCCCAATAACGAGGGTTAAAGGCTAAAAAAAAAAAACCATTTCACCCCCTAAACCATTTCAAATAAATTTTCACTTACACCCCCCCCCACCCCCCTCAACCTATTCAAATTCAAATTTAAATTATACTGGTTAATTACGAAGGATAAATTCAAATTTAAATTTGAAATTTAAAAATCAAATATGAGCGGGATTTATTCAAATTCAAAATCAACTCTACTATATATACAATCTCTGGCTTCTACCGAGTTGTTTAGAACACACAACTTACACACAAAAGTTACACACACAAAAATATCTCGCAAAGATTTTTCTCAACAATTCCCAAGTCCACAACAACTGCCGGAAACTAGCTTTCCAACTCCAACACAGTTGCCGGAAACTAGCTTTTCAACTCCACCAAACGAAGTTGAAGTTTATTTAACACCACCAGAAGATGTCTTTCCGGTTTTCCAACAGGAAAATGTATTTTTAAACACTCCACCTCTTAACAATCCAATTGTTAACACTCCACCTGTTAACAATCCACCTTCTAACAATCCACAGGTGGATCTTGAAAACAATCCATTTGGGTTAAGTGAGGCTTCCATTCGTCAACTTGAATGGACGAAGAAAATTATAGAGAGATTATGTAACAAGAGGCACGAGGAAGGCTGCTTTAGATCGTGTGAGCGACAGAAGCCGGTGAAGCTCAATATCTTAGGGATAACTACTTTGACATCATCGAGAGAAAGTACTTTAATGGAGAGTTTTATTGCTCTTCGAGTGACGAGGGTTGGAACTCAGATGATTCGTATTCTTAAGTTTTAGTAGTTTTATTTTCATCAATCTTGTTGTAGTTTTAATATTTAATGTAATTCGTGTTTAATGTACTTTGTGTTTTAATGTTTAATGTGATACATTATTTTAATAAATGAAGTGTTTGTTTTAGTTTAGGGGTTGAATTTGAAAATATCTGAGTTAAAGTTTAACCTTGGGATGTTATGATAGTGGGTGTTTTTTGGGTGAGTTAAGCTGAAATGTTAAAAGCGATGTCTTGCAAAATCACGACGTGGTGGAGGTTAAACTTTAACTTATGTTATGATTGCAAGTGCTCTTATGGTAACCTAAGTTAAACCATAACACCATGTCACGTAAGCGCCACACCAGCTTTAATATTTCACCTTAACTCAATAAAAAAAACACCTCTTATCATAACATTCCCAAGTTAAACCTTAACTCACCAACAATTTACAAAAACAACCCCTCATTTAGGAAAAAAAAAACTGAAACTTGCCTATAACGTGCGTTATCCCCTTAACATGGTGTTAAGGTTTGCCCTTTAACACCACACATGGTGTGGTTAACATGGCTTAACACTAAAATGTTAAACCTTAACCTCCACATACATGTTACCATACCCACCACTCTTACTAGTTTATTATGTGCATGCTCATTTTATTTGTTAGTTCATGTACATATTGAATTTCTTTTTTGATATATACAGGATGGGCATCCGCTGCGTTGCGGCGGGACGTCAGTTTAGGTGCTTCATTGTTTTTTTATTTGTTCAAAGTTAAAAAATAATAATAAAAATAAAAAATTACAAAATATAGCAAAGATACTAAAGCTAGCAAAGTTGGGGCCAAAAGTCATGGGCTAAAATTAGCCCACTAAAAAAGGCGGGAAAAGCTTGGTAAAATACAGTGTCATTTGAACCCGTATCCCCACCTATATGAAACAAGATTTCTCCAAGGAAACACCCAACCAAAATTCCCAGATAATTACACGTGGCATTTTTTTTTATCCAACGTACCAAATTCGTTTCGTCTCTCAGCATTTAATGTAAACAAAAACACAACCTATGTCATATGAATGGTAGATCAAACAAACAATTTTACCCACGAACTAGCAAACCCCCAATCTTCATCCCCTAACGGAAAACTAAAATCCCAAAAACATACATCAATAAAATATTCATCATGATGTAAATTAATGAAGGCGTCACCCAATTTTAGTTCTACAAAAATTATAACAACCCTAAACGGTTTTTGGTATCAATGAAGAATCACCAAGTTTGTTACTTGATCATGATATAAATCATGAACGGATGAATTCAATCATCCACCTAAAAACCGGATCAATTAAATATATATATATATATATATATATATATATATATATATATATATATATATATATATATATTATATATATATATAACGAGGCATTTGACATTAATGCCACCTCAATGCCACCTCAATGACACCTCAATGCCACCTCAATGCCACCTAAGCATTATATGTCCACCTAAGCAATTTGTTGTCCAACTAAGCAATATTTTTTTAATTTAATTAGCTATTATTAATTATTTTTGAAATTTAATTACCTAAGCATTAATTTTCGAAATTTAATTCTAAAAATAAGTCTTGCAAGAATCGAACCTTGGTTATTTGGATAAATAACATGTGTGTTTACCACTAGATCAACTTAATTTTATGATATATTACGCAAAGCCATAAATATAATGATAAAAAAAGTAACAATTTAAAAAAAAAATAAAGCCCAATCCATCATCATACGGAATATTTTTGTTTCCAAACCCTAATATCACTCATTATCACACACACAATATTTTTTCTCGATTTGATGTACGGGTTGTTTGTATTCTATGTTGGTAATATCTTATCCAGCTAGGTTAGTATATGATTTTTAGCGGTATAACCGGTTATTATTTATGTTAATTATCTACTAACGATTGAAAGCATCTTTGTGCCTGAATGAATTTTCTAAAACCACATGTACGTTTATGATGTTGTAATTTTGTAGGTTGGATGCATGCTTTGTATATTGGATGCTAACTTTAGTTTACATGTTTATAGAATGATCACGATCCTTTTAAATTGAAGGATCATATGCGGAAGTTGAAGATGTGTATGCCCTTCTTTCAACGGCTTATAGAGTCATCGTTTTAAGATGTCCGAAGGTCAAGCTATGCAGGTTAGATCATATAAGCCTTGATTCTTTTTAATATGTATTTAGTTTCATATATGTCAATTGAAATCTCTTCATTTTGTAGGAAAGAATTTGTATGTTTCCACAAAGTGAGGACATGGAAAATGAAGTACGTTTGCACAAAGCAACTGCCAATGGGTGTTTAGACGATCTTAAATGCTTGGCTTCTTCTAATGCTCGCTGTGTTGAAGAATGGTTTTGTATCCATAAAAGCTGAACATAATGTTAATCGGTACATAATTTGAATTATCTCTTTTATATGCGACCTTATTATGATGCAATACTTAAAGGGTGTTTCAACCATCATGGTTTTGTATTCTAGTGAATGGAGTGAAAATGCATAAAAATAAAGACCTTATAACTGGATTTCTCAAGAACAAACTCAAATTCAGAGTAAACTACTCTTTCTTCTTCTATTACTATTATTTAGATTCCCGTTTCATTGTAGAGATAGGGTATTTACATGCTTTGTTCAATGCTTTTTCAGGGATTTGTGATCTCATTTTCAGGTATTGACAAGATTACCGATCCGGTTCATGCTAATTATACTTACTCCATTGAACAAAGTGTTGGTGCTGGCATAGACATGGTTGGTTTAAATACATTTATGTCGAATTAATTAAATAAGTTAAACTTTGTTTTGTTTTGTTTTTAATTTTTTAAGACTGTTGTAGATCATGGTTGGATACAACTACTTTGAATTCATTGACGGGTTAACATCCCTTGTGAATAACAAGCATCATGCCTCATACGTTAATGCCAAGGTAAGGTTTATTTTTCTCAAAACCCTAAGAACATCCATTCATTCCAAAAGGTTGCTTGTTTCCTGTATATTAGATGTAGCAAAATGAACAGATGAAATAGGTATGGGTGAAAAAGGATATTTTGTGTGGAACGCGGGTTCGATTGACCCACAACACGAATATATTTTTACGGGAATGAGCTGAAATTGCTCCTTCTCTGATAAATGGTTACTCATATAGAAAGAGAGTCGCACTTCTCGTCTTCAAATTTATCCCACTTGCCACAATAATGCCTATTCTCATGATTAGCCATAAAAGTCCCGTTGCATTTGGTTGAGCTGGAGGCAGAGCTGCAAGATTAATCTGGAGCAGGATTTTAGAAGAAGCAGTCCATTAGCAATCAACCACTGCACCTTTTGTATGTATATAAGACGAAATCTTCTATAAAACATGATCGTTTATAACTTCTTTAGCGTAATTGTGTAGTTTTCACTTATAGTTATTTTACGAACATTGCAACATTTGACAAATTCTTATAAAAATAGTTTGGGATACAGGTAACTAATTGATTGTGATTGCTGCAATTCATTGATAAAAATGGTTATGGTTTTAAAAGTCACGATGTTGTCATCATATAAGATATCGTCGAAAAAGTGGAAACCTTGACCACCAAAAATGATGAGACTCACTTTTCTGGGGTTACTATAAGTATTATGCTGAGCATGTGCATACATCCAAAAAAAAAATCAAATCACTGAATACACGGGAACTATGATGTTGGCTAGAACATAGAAGAAGCATTTCTCCTATTCAATCTATAAGAGTCAAGCGTGTGACCCTTAGAGGCAAAGTAACAAGTTGGTCCAAACTACATTCAAGTCCGTTAAAAGGATTCTAAAAGAGCTTATGGTTGAATATCACACATTTAAATGCATTATATCCTAGAAGTAGCAGAAGTCCAACATATATGATGATAAAAGTAATGATAAAAGTAATGATAAAGATAAAGGATGAAGCTATAGATCTTTGCTTTTATATCTTACGGTATTATTTATCCGGATTAATTTTTATCGCTTTTGTCTCGAGGATAAGGTGTTGTTTAGATCACACATATCGCAGCAAAAACGCCACCATCAAAACAACGCAGAGTAATTAGTAAACTTTGCAGGGTACCTTCACCATAGGCGTGGAACTAAAGTTGCAGTTAAAAAGCTTGGAGACGAGCTTATTACCGATAAAGAAGAAGTGTGGGTTTTTTAATTACCAACAATATTTTTATGTTTTTTCCCCATATAATATGGTGTCTGCTTTTCTAATTCACCGGTTTAAACAGAGAGCTTTGGGATGAACTTGAATTGCTTCAGGAGATACGGCATCCAAATGTGGTTCAGATTTTGTAATTCAAAGTAATCCAATGATGATCGTGATGAATATTAACTACAAATAAGATGACATGAAACATCGGCCCAAAATCTAAGGTTAGTACTGCTCATATATATTTAGTCTCGACGAGTTTCTCAAGATTTGGCTCATATCTATGAATGTTATGTATTTAGGTGCTTCATAGGAGCATATACATCAACAAAATCATGATTTGATCATGAGGCAGCTCTTCACGAGTATATATGTCGTATGCTTTGTTAATCACTTCCTGTGGTCCGTGTCACATGTCGACCTTGGACTTCTTTTCTCGGCAAAACTTTCAGAATGCAAATTATTATGATAACTATCGATTCTTATGACCAGCTTTCTTCTATTTCCTAGAATTATATTTTGTTTGCAATGTAATACTAGAGTTTATCATATATCAAGTAAAGTCCTACACTGTGAAGCTGGAACATATTCCACATGACTGGAACCTTAATATCATAATATGGAACACTTTTAGTATTTAAATGGACTTCATAGTCAATCTAATTGATCCTTCCATAAGACCCTTTTTAAATTGTTCAAGATATGTTTGATAATTTTATTTTGCATACCATTGTTGACGCACACAGTAATGTGTGTGCTTTAATTGTTTTCTATCCTTTTGGCATTAAATAACGATAACTTTTGTCACCGTCTTTACTGTTAGGGTGAATGCTTCTGATTTTCATTGTCATGCCACGGGTACGCAATCGCATCCCTCTACAAGTGCTTATCAATATGAATATATGGTCAATTTTATATAATTCAATGTCACCAATGAATCGGCAATTTGCGGTTACAACACTTTACATGAAAATAACAGCCATGCACCCTTGACAACGCGAGGTAATTTGATAACTTATAAGCTTATTTATCTCATACCTTTAAAGACAGTTACACATGCCGTACGGTACATGATTGGATATTATCATGTGCCAAACAACATATTGAACCAAAGTGTTTGGCGAGCGTGTCGTCGAGCTTGGGTGCTCCAATGTATGAAGACTCGAAATCACTAAGGTAAATCCTTTGATTGATCAACCCTAACACTTTGGAATTGCTCAACATATGACTTCCACTCGAGCATCTTATGATTTTATATTTTGGACACAAGTAAGTACATAAAAAACATTGCTTCCATGAAACTATTGCATGTTCAGGTTCTAACATCTTCTTTTCAACCATGGATGTATCACGTAATCCTACACCGGTTGGAATTTTAATTTAGATATTTTCACGATGGATTTACTTCCCTTGAGTTGTGTAGTGGTATTCACATACCATCACCCCGTTACTCTTCTTTGGACTTGAATAACCGTTAAGAGAGTTTCCAGTTCTCATGATGAAAATGATACCTAATTTGATCATGTAGAGGCGATATTGTAAGAACAGTTAATGACTACAAATCATAATGGCTTGGGTAAATTTATATGTCAATTGTGAGACAACCTATTTATATCTACCTAAAGATATGGTTTTGTATTTGATGGTCGCTATAAATTTGCTTATTATCAACAATAATGTTGACGCTAAGTATAGCACATTATCTATGTAGTTTTATGACTTCATCATTATATTTGTTGATATTTTGATGTTGAGTCATTGGCTCAAAGTACCTTTGAATTATAAATTTTGTTCTGTCATCTTTTCAACATGTGTTGGTACGTTAGAGATGATAAACATTAAGCCGATACTGGAAGCACAATACTAACAGTTAATTACTTATGCTTCAACAACCATTTGAATTTCTAAACTAATAGCCAAAACTCATGTCATACCAGATTACATCTGCTGCGTGAAAAGGGTGTACGAGGAAAGAACAACCGGTGGCCCCACTACAAAGCGAACCACTAGAAGGGACATAGAAATCTATAACCTCGAGTGAGTATATTATAAACCAAGACTTATATTCCCACCAACCAAATCTGTAACCATGAAATACTTACTTTTCTGTGGGTAGACTCGTGCAATTTACTTTATGGAATGAAATAACAAAAGCGTTCATTATCAACGAGTATCTAGAAGTCGAAAAACAAGTAGTGATAGCTGTCAGTTCTTGCTAGATCAAGAAAGGTTCAAAAACCGAATAAAATTGATTACTATCACTGAAATCAATCCGTAATACTATGTGGTATGACATAGTAGCACTCATCTACGTATAGCCCACAAGAATTATGTAACAAATACATAGTGATTTGCAGGATGTCAGGTTTACGGTTGAGGCTACCATAATAAGGATTGATGACACGACACCGTGGTATTTTAAAAAGTTCAGAACATGCGGTAGGAAGATGGGTACCAGGGCATCACACTAGCAATGTCAAATACAGACTCGGACCACCACCTCTCTACAGGTACAATATTCTTTTTTCCCAAAGATATTAATGAAATACTACAATGATTACGCACGCCACCTTCAAAAACTGTTATATACTTTATAACTGTAATGGGTTTAGTACCTTATTGTGACTGAAATATTGAAATAAGCTCAGCATTTGAATTATAAACCGAGAAAAAATGGCTTCATAAACTTATTGCACCCTATAATATACACTTCATTGTTTCTCACTTGCAGATGCGCCATTCATCATAAACAAGAAGTATCTAATGATTCCCCGAAACAAGAATCCAAATCTAAAAGCGCGGCAACTCAACTTCCAATGATGATCAAAAAGAAACCACCAACTAAGCAACAAAAAAATTTCAAGGCTTATAATGGTAAGAGCCCCTTTAGCTATTCATCAGCTATATATATTCCTAAGTAATCAAAATAAAATTCTTCCTAAGAGTGACTGAAATCAGGTCTTGAACAACTTTAAATGTTGTTGATATGCTCAGGTCTAATGGCTGAATTTGCAACTTATTTTGAGGTGCACATTGGGCTGATTTTTAGTCACTTTTGACAGACTTGACTAGCATGTAATGACCCATTTTAGGAATATGAGTCCACCCATGTCTATGCTTTCTCACGCTTAGATACCATGTGTTATGAGACCTGAGTTGAAGTTCTTATAGCACGATTGCCTACCTCTCCCAAGGTTTTCCCAAGGCTAGACCCGATGGTTGCTGTGTCAATTTGTAAATTATATGACAAGAACAAGGTTACCAGTCTATTACCCCTCACAAGAAGAGAAGGATGATCCAAAGTTGTATGCTGAAAATGTTCGGAGATTGATGGCTCGTGAGGTATGTGTATGCATTCATTTTCGCCACCGTAGCCACCATTAGAAACTCCCTAAGTCTACCCATATCTATCAATTTGACTTTTGAGATCAAATCCTTAACTTATTGTAAATTGAATCGATATGGTCTGTGTGGATCACAGAAGCAGCTTTTCTATGAAGTTCACTTATCGATCAATCATACTTCATTTAGTACTACACATTATGCCATTCAGAACACTTGCTAAAAATTAATCCTTCATTCAAAAAGTAGACATACGACTCATTCAACATAAATCATTCGGATATATCAAACTGGCCCTTAGTTCCATATCAGGCTATGAACTTGTTGTCGAATCGATGCCCTACACATTTTCATAATCCTTACAACATATCTTCTGAATATCTTTTCCGTTCTAATGGTAAGGTCACTCATTTATGACTTTGAGTCAGGAATTACATATTCCTTCAAAATTTGCGCCTTTCTCTTATCGATGGCATGTTGCTAAATTTTTTGCTTCTCCTGCAGTTGATCTATCGGCCTGATAACGGAGACATCCTTGGGGTTATATATTTGGTATGTACACTAGATACCTCATCCACAAAGCATTAAATATTACCCTTACAATCTTTAATCAATATCGGTGGTGTTGAGACGTGAAGCGACTATGGCTGTAATTGAGAAGAAGAAAGGGATGAGCAGGTTGTTCCTAGAAACAAATGTCTTCGTGGTTCGGGATTCAGAGGAGCAACCATAATTACACATGTAGTCAAGTTTGATGAACAAAGATAAGTGCTTTCACCTGTTAATTATGACTACTTTTGTTTGGTATGATTAAAGGCTTCGTGAAATATCGAAGAAATTATATAGCATAACATGCACCTCTTTGGCTAAACTCCAAAACCAGTTTTGCATTTCTGTTCACAACTAAATTTGAAATCGTGATGGTCATTTGGTCTTGGTAATTGTGACATCCCTGCATAATATTGTTAGCCTTAAGTAAGGACACTAATCATGTAAACTAACACTTTACAGGCATCCGAAGGCCATCGATCATGCTTCTTAAAATGAAGCTAATGCTAACCTAAGCTTAATAACATCTGAGGTACCCGTAGTCCTCAAGTCTTCAACTTCAAGTGATCGATAAGCATCGAAAAACTTTGTAGATAAAAGATGAGTCCCTATCCGGACTCTGAACCGCTTAAAAGTTTGTATGTGAGTGTTTGTTTTTTAATAATCGTAGTAATATCTAAACTTTGTGGTTAGTTTGTGTACAAGACTACTAACACATATGCATTTTATTATTTGAAAAAGATAGCAGGTATTTGTCACAAAAGACATACTTACAAGTGATGCTTTTAAGGAGTATTTGGATTTATTGTCCTTGGCCATGATTTGGCAATCCGTAAGCCTCACCCATTAATGTCTTCGAGTTTTACCAGTATTGTGTTTACTTGAATTGATTACTTTGCTTGTGAAATTACTTGAAAGGAAATAGAGGAGATTACCTCAACACGTTTGGTTACCAATTTCATGATTACCTTGGTTTCGGCTATCTACAAAGTTCTTATCTCGGAGAGGCTTGCATCATGCCTGCTTGTGAATAACTGATTTTTAATACATCGTTAGCGTTATATGGAATTTTTTTTATAGACACATTGCAAATTCAAAGGACACTATTTCAGTATAATGAATGTTTGTGACATGTATATATCAAAACATTCAGATAATCACAAAAAACATAAGAAATTTGTTTTCTCAAATCCAACCTGATCAAAACACACAGAATACTCAGATTTCAAATGCCACCTCCTAACATGAATATTGTACAGTTAATTTGCATTATTTTCATTATCTACAACTTTACAAACATGCATATATTTCATAATGTTGTAAAAATTATATATGATGTCTTATTAACCATCCATGAAAACCATACAATTATTTATAATCATTTATTTTTATTTTTTTTAAAAAAAAAAATGTCTTATAATATTGTTTAACAATTATTAAAAATGTATACAAGTTATTTAAAAGCAACAAACAAATGCTTAAAACAACAAACAAATAATATTATTTTAAAACGATGCACGCATGCTTACACTAACAAAAACAACAAACAAATAATTATAAACATGCCGCCCATTCAAGGGCTTCGAAAACTAGTATATATATATATATATATATATATATATATATATATATATATATATATATATATATATATATATATATATATTTGATTGGGAATTAACCCTAAGTTTTGGGGCAACATGAATTTAGCGAAAATCGTACATCGACAATTCAAAATTAATCGTTGTTCAATAACAATGATTGAATATCAAACCGGCTATTCATTTTTTTATCACAATATACAGATGTGAATCCAATTTAGTTTTTTTTATGATTACTACCTTATTAAATTATCATATAGCCTCCAAGGATTAGGAGTGGCATTTTGTTGTAGGTAATGGTTGTAACCACTCATTAAGGGGTGCCTGGAGAATTTCATGGCTCAAAAATTGGTTGGTTCCCGAAGGCTGATTGTTCCAACAACCATACTTTCTTTTTCTTAATTGATTTTTCATAAACACGATTAATAAATGTGTAATTGTTTTCACATCTGGATATTTCAGGGAATAATGGCAGCTTGTGCTTATATCCATACTTATGGGCTCAATTGCAATTGGCAAACCTGTTTATCCTATTACAATGAAGTATAAGTTAAGTATGCAAGTAAGTTACTTTAGCATGATCATTTAAGTTTGCGTTAAAAATGAAACTAACGGTAAAGAGTTAGGACGTGCAAACCTGTCACACCCCCAAAATACCTGTTTTGTAGCGAAATAGAATACTCGGATGCGCTGCCATAGCATCACAAATACAGTTATATTGAACGACCTAAAGTGTCGTTTTGAAAACACATCGTTTGATATAATAAAACATTCAGAGTTTACAAAAGATAGTCCCAAAAGGTAGTCAACATTTGCGGAAATAAGTTTGTTACAATCCAAACGATGTTTTAAAGTGTATAAAATCCATGTGAGACGCGTCGTCACCGTGACTCTATGATAACTCCTTATTTTATGCCATGAAGTATATGCCTTAGATACCTGAAAATACATTGCTAAAAGTGTCAGCACAAAGGTTGAGTGAGTTCATAGAGTTTATGTAAATGTTTTATACGACCACCACAAGTATAAGCCATGTATGACAAATATGTCACATAAAAATGATACAATTTCTATAAGCACATGACACCGAAGCTAGATTGATCATGATGTTCGCCCCAACAGAGTGTTTTGCCAAACAACTCAAATTATGATATTAAATGAAATGCATCCGTTTGACCAGTTGGAATCTACCAACCCGGATGGAGGAGTCACCCTTAATAGATCTATTCACTCACCCTCGCTTCTTCCAGAATTAACGGTTCATGATTATGAAATGGGGACATTCAATTGGCAATGAGGTAACTTAAGCAATGTAAATGAATTTGATATACTTGGGCTCGTAATAAGATGATGTGCAATGTATTCTCCCCCGTAGGTTTGAAATGAAATATAAACTTGAAAGACGGGGCTATGAAAACTCACTTGGTACAATGATATGATGGCAAAAGTGGATACACTGAAATGAGGCGCAACTCTCTAACTGCAACCTATTATGAATGATATGATTTAATATAAGTCATGATTTAATGTTATGCATGCAAACTCATATGATATCCATACCACTTGTGCATTTTTGAAAATAAAGTTTATCGTCGAAAAATAAGTTTATAACATCTTGTCAAGTTATAAATTACTTTTCAAGTTGATAAGGTTTTAAAATGTACCTTTTTGACGGGTCGTTTAAGCCCTTATTTGATCACTTTTGTATCCGTTATTACTTAATATCATTCATTTTCACTTTTTAGGTATCTTGAAGGCAAAATGCTGGAATGACACTTATCCAGACGAAAAGGCGCGAATATACGAAGAAAATGGCCAAAGTCAAGAATCGAGACACTCAGGTTGCTGAAACTGAAGGGGACGACGTCAGGTGTTAACTGCGACGCCGTCGCATCACTTTTGTGACGGCTCAGTAGCCAAATTGCTTATTTACAAGTGACGGTGTCAGGGTTTAAAAGAGTAGGTCCGTCGCAACTCGACGCCTAGATTTGATCTAGACGGTGTCGAGACTTAAGGGGACGGCCACAAGCATAAGCGCACGCCGCGCAAGACTAACGTGGCCAAGACGAAACCCTAATGACGGCGACCCGACGGCGCACAAATCAAAGGGTGACGCCGTCGCTAATGTAATCTTATATATAGAATCCGAATTTTTTAGTTTTCAGTGTGTAGTCTTTTGGAGTTAAAACCTAAACCAACCAAGGCTGTCTTTGTACAAGATTTTAGGGTTCCAAACCCTATCTTACATCAAGATAAGTGTTTTACTTCATCAATTTAATTATGTCTTCAATTACTTGTGTGTATGCTTGCATGTTCTTCATGTCCGGCTAATTTACTTGTGTGTTTGCTTAGGGAATATGAAACTTAATTATTGAATATTGATTGGTTGTCTCTTATCTTAATTGTTAATGATCTAGTAATGCGATAGGTCATCCGTTGTGTAGTTAATGCTTGATTAATCTTTGTGAACCTTAGTTTATAACACCTAGAGTTGTTGTAGGCTAAACCATCCGAAGAGTATCTTAGAGTTAAAGTTTATAAATCCTAGAGACTTTGTAGGCAATAACATTTGGTAGTTTCAAAGAGTTAGGGACAAACGCATACCCTACGACCTTAGACACACAACGCGATTAAGAATAAGGACGTGACAATTCAACCATCAATAGGAGATAATTAAGGAGTAGTAAAACCTAAGTAAACACATCTTTAAACCATCATACGAGCACACAATAATTAAACATAGACTATCCTCACCTTAGTTAATTAGATAATTAGATAAGTAGAAGTAATCGGTAGAAATACCAAACCCCCAAATCCAAACCCCGAGATTCGTAATTTCCATTTTCTATAAAACATAAAAAGATAAAAAATAATCTTCCTCAACCCCAACCTTAGCGTAGTAACCTCTCACTAGCATTCCTATTCCCCTAGAGAACGATATCAATTCCCGTAGCTTACCCTAATACTACACTACAACGATTAGGTTCACTGCCTAGGGTGTTGAAAAACTTGCTCGACGAAAAGGAAGTTCCTTTGACCTCGAACGTGTTGCGTAAGCGTATCAAGTTTTTGGCGCCGCTGCCGGGGAATAGAATAGCTAGTTAGGAGTCCACCTCGTTTAGGTTTCTTTGCTTGATTCCTATCAAGTAAAATTTTTCTCAATTTTAGCTTCCTCATAGTCTATCCCCCTTCTTCGTGACCTTTGTTCGTAACCCCATCACTTTTCATCATGGAAGGTGATAACCAACCACCATTCATCAACCTACCACCAAATGACCCGCCAAGAGGCCGTAATCTTGGTGAATACTCGAGACCAAGCCACCTAGGCTACAGGAACACCATTGAGCTTCCCGACCAAGCCCAAACTACGGCCTTGCGATCCGACACCATCTGGTTGGTGCAAAACGGATGTGCATTCCATGGACTTCGCTCCGAAGATCCTAATCAGCATCTTAAGGATTTCCTTAAAATTGTCGATTCCATCGACCTCGATGCTACTACTCGGGAGACCACGCTGCTCAAGTCTCTTCCAATTCTCTCTACGGGACCAAGCTAGTAATTGGCTTGAGCGACTTCCCTCCATCTCAAGTTGGGATGATCTCACCTCTCGTTTCCTTGCTCAATTTTTCCCACCGGGAGAACCACTAAGCTTAGAAATGACATCTTGATGTTCCAACAACGCCAAGGTGAATCTCTACGAAGCATCGAATCGATTCAAGGACTTACTCCATAAAGTACCTCATCACGGCATTGATCTTTGGCTCCAAGTCCAACTCTTCTATGATCACGCGGAGTCCCTCCCTTCAACGAACCATTGACTATGCCGCCGGAGGAAGGCTAAGTGACCTCAATGATAAAGTATGTTGGGAGGTCATCGAGGACCTAGCTCAATATGAAGAGGAAGGTTGGGAAATTCCAGTAGTCCAGGAGAACATGCCAACTTCCCAAGCATAAGCGATTGTGAGTATGGAGGCGCAAGTGAATGCGTTAATGGAAGTAACTACCCATGCTGATAAGCATGTAAACGCGGTCAAGGAATTTTTGCTCCCAAGAAATTCCCGGCAAGATGAATTCGAGGACATAATGTTGACATTTGTCCACAAGCAATAAAAGGAAATAAAACGCCTCGAAGCTCAAATGCGGAAGACTCATGAAACTTTCTTGGGGCTAGCTGATAACTTCATGCTGAACATCCGTGAAGAAATCACAAAGAACAATATACCTAAAAAGATAGAGAAGGTGTATGCGATACCGGAACACGTTGGGATGACTCCCAAACCTTCTCCAATTTCATTAAGCAGGACAAAACCCCTCAAAGGATCATATTCTTGTTTAAATTCCCGTCTCAACATTCCCCGCATGTTCCCTGGGAATATATTTATTGGAATGGTGTACGTGTCACTTCCCAACTTCCCCAATGTTAGGAAGAGTTCTTTCGGTTTTAAACCAGGGTCAAAGAACCCTCAACCCCAATACTTCGGAGTTTCTGGAATCACAATTGAAAGAAAATTTGACATATGCATTACTTACCGTCGTGGAGATTATTGGTGGATTAACCAAATTGATCTTAAAATAAAAACCAAAATCTTTGTCAAAAATAGTAACCATTTTTGATCCGGAGGATTAACAAAACCATTTTCTTTTGCAAAATTTGGGCGACGTCACATATAAAGTGTGGCAGTCACTAAGCCAGATCAGATGAATGAATACATCACCATCCCTTTCATTCTTTACCCTACACAATTTTTATCCGCCCCAAACCACACACCCACGTTTTCCCCACCTCAAATTCATCATTTTGCCACGTCAATATCCATAAGGTAAGTAGTATAAATTGATCTTTGTCTAATCAATTGCTCAATTTCATGCTCAATTTTGGTTTTCCCTTTTTCATCCGAAAACCCCTAATTGGTTAATTTATGCTAAATGTCGCCCATGAATCTTGTTAATTAGGCTTAAGATTAGGCGAATGGTAGTATTATCATATGAGGGTTAAATTTGCGAGAAGCCTTGACGGCTTAGGAACTAAAACCACCTAGCCATATCCTATTGTTGCTGCAACAAGGGTGTTTGGGTCAAGGGCTATGGTTTAAAACCTGGATTTTTCCCGCGCAAAGGTCGGATTTGAATTTTGGTCGGGGTGACGGCGTCAGGTTTATGTTGTGACGCCGTCGGAACCATCTGACGTCGTCCTTAACATCACGAATGTTGCTCATTTGCTCCCCATCTATTTGATTTTCTGTTTCAGATGAGCAGAAGAACGAAGAGAACTAGGGGACAGTCTTCTAATGCCCAGGAAAATATAGCGGACACGATTGCTGAGTGGGGAGTATTTGTCGAGGAAGGATGCCAAACTCGTTACAATGATTTGCTTCATCAAACTATTGATTTTGGGGTCATGTGTGGGTGGGGTTTCTTGAGGAACATGATCTAGCTAGGGAGTTCTCAAACAGTTTTAGGAGGGACAAGTTCACCGATCCCCATTGGGAAAGGCTGTTTAGGATGCGTGAGCCCGTGTATGGTGAGTTGGTGCGTGAATTTCATGCATCTTATCTGATTGATATCAATTCATGTCGAGATAACATTGAGTTTCAGAGGATCCAATTTAGGTTAGGTGAAGAATGGAGGGCTATGTCGGTACTTGAGTTCGGATGGAGATTAGGGTTGTATGCGGCTGGGAATGCTGAGTGTGATGTTTTTAGGGGCCAAGATTTGGCGTAGGGATTACCCATAGGGCGACATGCTGGGTATTCAGATTCTGGAACACAATAGCTAATGGGGAGTACATTACGGGAGTACTCTCGCATCTGATCTGGGATCCACGGATTAGGCTCGTGCAGTTGCCTCACTTTCTCTATCACAGGCGCCGAGCACGAGTCATCGTGTCACTTTACCAGATCTTTTTTATCTCTACTGCATGTTGGCCGAGGGTGTGCTTGTAACATCCCATTCTGTTAGCCGATTACACGAGGACTCGCTAGTGGGATGAGGGTTGAGGATAAGGTGTATGGAGGCATGTTTATCATCCGGTTGGCTCGGTCCTTTGGCATTTTGCGGGGAGGCACCGCGATACCTTAACGTGTTGGCACCAAGGGTCGTCAAAGCCAAATCTCTAAAAGCTATGGAGGTCATCATGGACTATGGTAGGGGATCGTGGTTTTAGGTTTCGCTCAGCCCAACATTCGGTGGTGATGATGACGATGGTGACGAGCCTCGGATACGAGCACACCAGCAGGGAGATGGAGCAGGAGCTCACGACGCTACCGCACATGTCCATGGAGATTGGCGGCCTACCAGGGAGCGTGGATGGGCCGCATGGACACGTGGATGGCACAGCAGAGGATCGAGGGGCTAACTGGACCTACGATCATACCGTCAGACAGAGATCAGACATCTGTCCATGCGTGATCGCCTCGACCACACTTGCAGATCGATCCATTCCCAGGGCGGGAGGAGGATTACCCACCTTATGTGTATTTGGGCCCTCTCCCCCTGGTTATGACTACCGTCATGGACCTCCTCCCCAGTGACCTATATATTTGTTTTTGGATTGTTTAGGGATTCGTATGCTTGGTTGTTGAGAAAATTTAATTTGGGCATGTAATAGTTTAGGTTATCTTGACTATGTGGTGAACTTTAATTTATGGCGTATGTATATTCGCATGTGGATGGTTTATCTATAACCTGTGCGGTTGGATTATCTTGTTTATATCTTTTATTGATTGCTTATTCTCATGTTTAAATTTGTAAAAATGCTTTATTTTGTTTTTAACCTCGTCTTAATTACATATAAAGGTATTTTACATAAAGGATAAGTGTAGGGAGGATTACACACGTTTTCAAAAGCAACGTAAACATGAGAATTTCAATTAATTAAAAGATATACATGTGTGTTTGTTCGAGTCAAATGCTTGTATCGAGTCATAATGGATGTTTTGAGGAAATTTTTCCGATTTTAAAGATGTAAATTTTCCGAATTTTTTCCGAAAATCGCAGACCGCTTTTTGTCGGGGATAACTGACGGCCAGAAGGAGCAAAAATAACGATTACTTTTTCGTTTTCGAGCTACTTATAATTTTTTAGAATTTTTCAGGTCTTAATTTTCCAGAAATTCTGTAAACATCCATTCCACAAGCATTATATCCTAGTTTAGTAGAGTCTTATATATATTATTACCGCCGATTTTACGCAAAGGTTTCGTTTGTTTTCTTCAAGTGTGCAGGTTTAATTTATCAAGAAGGAGATACATAAGATGAGAAGGAGCTTTTCACGCAAACGTTCGTCTTGAAGAAAAATATAACCACCACTTTTCACGGATCCTACCGAGCTAATTAGGGGAGTATTAGTTTCTTTCATCTTTCATTACCTTCCATTATCATAACTTTGATACTTTCGGGGAACATTGAGGACAATTTTTAGTTTAAGTGTAGGGAGGGAAAATAAAACGGGAACTTTGAAACTATGCTTATCCTTGATTATTTGCTTTGTCCAATTGCATTTGTGTAATAAACCATGAGAAAATGTCGGTTAGGGTAATTTTGGCACCAAATTTAAATTTTTTCATGACATACAGGAGTGGGCCATTAGTCTTAATAAAGCGTCTCACGGATAAGAAGTTATATGACTAGCACAAAAACCCTTTACCACTTAAATTTCACCCAAAATGTGAGGATCGCCCTTAGATTAGTAGGAATTAAAGCATTCATCTTTAATGCTTAGTGTGTGAACCGGTAGTATAATAGATTCTAGAACTTGTTTTGTGATGCATTCTGAGATCGCTAGTAAGACTACACTTGTGTAGTTAGGAATAACTAAATGATAAGAGGCATTAGGATAACCATTGTTTGATACCCGTAATATAATTACTTTTTCCACATCGGTTGAGTAATTCCCCCACACCTTTGCGTTGTACTCATCTTCAGTACATGATACCCCTAGTTAACCCCTCAGAGCCTATCCTTTTCGCGGTTCTCGTGATGTTTCGGTTTTCCAGAATATCAATGAAGAGCATTGTTTACACCCCACCCCCAAATGTACACCCAAATCTCCTTAGCCTACCTTTTATGCACTCACTTTTAGTGCATTATTGTTATCACCCTAAAAACCCTTAGTTCAATTATCTAGTTGCTTGCATAAGTTGCTAAGTCGAGTTATATCCTTTGTACACAGTTTTGGGACGATTGGGACTCATGGGAAAAGTTAAAGTTTATGAAATGACGGAAGGGAACGTTAAATTCAAATTCCCTTTATTTGCGTAATAATGTACTCCAAGTGTTTTGATCTTTTCAATTGGGTTAAATTAGTGTTAGAGTAATAAAAACTCAAGTGTAGGGATGTGCCTATAAATCCCCATCATTTTGATGTTATCGTAGAGGATGGTAGAGTAAAAGTGTATGAAAAAAAAAAAATAGAAAAAGAGAAAAAGAAAAAAATAGAGTGTTGAAAATATATATATATATATATATATATATATATATATATATATATATATATATATATATATATATATATATATATACGGGCTACCATCCTACATCTATCTTTAATTTATGTTTGTTTGTTTCAGTTATCTAGAATCTAAAGTGTCGAGTCTTGGCTTAGCAACGCCATTCTTCGCATGCTTGTAACATAAAGATTTTTGACTTGCCACCACTAAATAGCCTATCCGACCAAACCCTTTGTTTCCCTACCGTAAGCCTAACATTACAACCCTTTAAAAGACCTATTTGATAGTCTTTCCTAGGTGCTTACGCCAAAGCGATGGAGGTTTGATCTAGTCTCAAGCCTATGGTAATCTATGTACTAGGACCGGTTAATGAGTGTTTATCTTCCATTTCCAACTTGTTATATTTCATATACAACCGAGAGATGTGAGTATCCAAACACCCCATGTGAGGTGCTAGTATGTAATTTCCGTGCTTGTTATGACTTTTGCGGGGCTTATATGTGTTGTGGATTGTTCTAAACCAATGCTTCATGACCCTTAACTTATAAATTAATTGGATAAAAGCACATTTGCTTGAGGACAAGCAAATACCAAGTGTAGGGATATTTGATAAAGTTTTAAAATGTACCTTTTTGAGGGGTCGTTTAAGCCCTTATTTGATCACTTTTGTATCCATTATTACTTAATATCGTTCCTTTTCACTTTTTAGGTATCTTGAAGGCAAAATGCTGGAATGACACTTATCCGGACGAAAAGGCGCGAATATATGAAGAAAATGGCCAAAGTCAAGAATCGAGACACTTTCAGCTGCTTTGAACTGAAGGGGGCGGGCCGGTGTTAATCGCGACGCCGCATCACTTTTGTGACGGCTCAAGAGCCAAATTGCTTATTTACAAGTGACGGTGTCGATTTAAAAGAGTAGGCCATGCAACTCGACGGCCTAGATTTGATCCGCACGGCGCCGAGATCGGCGGAAGGGCGGCGTCACAAGCATAAGGTGGCGGCCGTCAAGACTAACGTGGCCAAGACGAAACCCTAGTAACGGCGACCCGACGGCGTCACAAATCAAAGGGTGACGCTGCCGCGAATGTAATTTTATATATAGAATCCGAATTTTTTAGTTTTCGATTGTGTAGTCTTTTGGAATAACAACCTAAACCGAACCAAGGCTGTCTTGTACAGTATTTTAGGGTTCCAAACCCTATCTTACATCAAGATAAGTGTTTTACTTCATTAATTTAATTATGTCTTCAATTACTTGTGTGTATGCTTGCATGTTCTCCATGTCCGGCTAATTTACTTGTGTGTTTACTTAGGGAATATGAAACTTAATTATTGAATATTGATTGGTTGTCTCTTATCTTAATTGTTAATGATCTAGTAATGCGATAGGTCATCCGTTGTGTAGTTAATGCTTGATTAATCTTTGTGAACCTTAGTTTATAACACCTAGAGTTGTTATAGGCTAAACCATCCGAAGAGTATCTTAGAGTTAAAGTTTATAAATCCTAGAGACTTTGTAGGCAATAACCTTTGGTAGTTTCAAAGAGTTAGGGACAAACGCATACCCTACGACCTTAGACATACAACGCGATTAAGAATAAGGACGTGACAATTCAACCATCAATAGGAGATAATTAAGGAGTAGTAAAACCTAAGTAAACACATCTTTAAACCATCATACGAGCACACAATAATTAGACATAGACTACCCTCACCATAGTTAATTAGATAATTAGATAAGTAGAAGTAATCGGTAGAAATACCAAACCCCCAAATCCAAACCCCGAGATTCGTAATTTCCATTTTCTAAAAAAACATAAAAAGATAAAAAAAAAATAATCTTCCTCAACCCCAACCTTAGCGTAGTAACCTCTCACTAGCATTCCTATTCCCCTAGAGAACGACATCAATTCCCGTGGCTTACCCTAATACTACACTACAACGATTAGGTTCACTGCCTAGGGTGTTGAAAAACTTGCTCGACGAAAAGGAAGTTCCTTTGACCCCGAACGCGCTGCGTAAGCGTATCACAAGTACTTACGTTGAAATGACATCCTACGATAGTCGTTTAGTGATTTATCAAGAAATTATAGCTTTTCGTAGTAAAACAATGTACTTTGATAATTCGTGAAAATGACTAAGTAGCCTCGGAAAGCTATTCGTAAATCGGTAAATACCGAGTGTTAGGAAATAAACCCAATGGTTTTAGAAAGCTTGTAACATTATCTAAAAGTCGTAAAACTGAACTTTTGTCCATACGAGTCTCGATATAAGATAAAAATGATGGTGAAGTGAGGTAGTCGGGCTAAAAATGCAGTTTCTGGGTAGTTTTCGTGAATGTTTGAGAGGTCATAAGTTACTCGTTATAAATCCGTTTGACGAACGGCTAGACATTTTGGAAAATAGGCCAGGTGAACTAACTTTTACTTGGAGATATTATTTTATCAGAACTGACTCCATCGATGAGAAAAACGGCTTCAAACATGGTCATCCGCGACAACCTTTTTGACACTTAGAAAAATATTTAAGTTTTAGTGCTGAAGAAAAAATAGTTGTGATCGTCGTATTTCAAATATGTATATCTTTAGCGTTATAGGTCCGTTTTCTACGTTCTATATATCTTCGGAATTGTGATAGTATGTATTAATATATTTTTGATAAGTCGACTCTTCTAGTTTAGGTTTATATATCGTTTTTGACAGCAAGTATATTTTCAGAAAAATAGTTTTCGTCGTTAAACTTGAAAATAGCGTAACTTCTTCGTTATAAACCCGTTTTAACCCGTTCAAGCGACCACGGTTTCGTTTTTAAATATATTTTCTGAAAATGTAAACCAAAATATCCCCTAACCCACTGATGTTTCCAGATTTCACAAAATTGGACAACCCTTATATATATTTCGTCGAAAACGATTTCTCTAGTGTAATACTTGTTCTAAACCATTCCAATCAACACCAAAACTATTCTAAACCTACCATACACCTTCTTAGGGTGTCATAGGTTCCTAAACTTCATCAACAAAGATAGGTTTCAAATGAATACCAATAGGATAATTTAAACTCATATTAAGTACTAAAAATATGTAAAAGTGGTATGGGTCATAGTATATTTGCATGATTTTCTTACTAGATCATAAAAATAAATCAAGTAATAGTATGAAAGATTAGGAAAATATCATTAGAAGCTTACTTGAGTGATTATGAATTTTTGAGTAAAGTATACTTAATAATCTTGAGGTTTTTATTTCAAAACCCTAACTAGATTATCACTAAGACTTGATTAACACTTGAAGCTTTGAAAAATCAATGGTTTCTTGTTCTTGTTCTTCTTGGCCGATCACCACAAGGAAGGAGAGGGTTTCTTTTTATTTTCACCTTTCAAATGTGTGTTTGTATGTGTTTTAATTATTTGGAACTCTTGAATACAACAAATATCTAGACAAATTGATTAGGTGTACACTATCTAATCAAGATACTTTATAAAAAAGATGACATGGGGGGGGGGGTGGTCGGCATGATAAAAATGGGGAAGGATTTGATATAGTTTTGATGATTAAATGGTATTTAAAGTTAAGTGTAGTGTGTATTTTGTACATATACTTAATTATTTAGTGTAGCGTTAGCTAGAAATCGATTTTAACGGAGTAAAATAAAATATATTGAAGTCATAAAAATTATAAAAATGCATTTCTCGCAAGTATTGAGTGAATAAATATTTATCGAATTGAATTTACGAAAACCGTCATAAATATATATATATATATATATATATATATATATATATATATATATATATATATATATAACAATTTATATACGAAATAAATTCAAAACATCGGGTAAACTAATAATATAATTTTTATAGTCTTAAAATGAGTATAAAAATATATTAGGATAATTGTTGGAAGTGTCGGATCAATTATTCAAAATAAATGATCGTGTGATAGCGTTTAATTAATAAATAAATACACTTTAATGAAATATACAAACCCATGCATAAATTAATATGAAGATGATGTGACTGATGATATGTAGACTAACTCTAGTCTATGTGTAATGTTCTCAATGATGTTCCATGAATACGCAGCTTAACCCTCAAGGTTACGCGTATTTGATACTCGTAAACCTAGTTTACGAAAAATGATGAATAGTGAATCATGAATAGTGATTTTTCTCCGGGAATGAATAGTGTTTCATGAATAGTAAAATTTTGAAATAACCTCTCAAAGTCTCAAACCGACTTCAAAAACGATGAATAGTAATCTGTGAATAGTAATTTCCCGAGATGAATAGTAAAATTTTCAAAGTTTGCAAAATGACCTGAAATTACGAGTTGTCACATTCGCCCACCCGAAAAGGAATTCAGTATCTGAATTCAGTTCATGTTGGTTTCTACGGTGTTATTGGTGAAAAGGTGAGGATATTTGAGTCGTGAAAGTTGTTAAGTAAATTGGTGAGTTCTGACAAAAGATCAAGTTTGGATGCTAAGGGATATACTCTATCCGGAATCTTAAATAACCCAATGTACCTCGAGTTTAACTTCCCACGTTTTCTGAATCGTACCACGCCTTTCCAAGGCGAGACTTTCAACATAACTCTGTTGCCAACTTGAAATTCTAATGGTTTGCGACTTATGGAACATATTTCCAATATTTTGCGTCGTATATCGACGTAGCTTTTCTTTCTATGTGTTGTTGCTTGTAACTGATTCTTGATTTATACGATTTCTTTGTTGTTTCATGAATATGTTATGGACTAGTGAGTTGGACTTTCCTGATTTTTGGCTTGTCAATAGGTGATTGACATTTCAACCATGAAGTGCCTCAAATGGTGTAGTCACTATGTTCATGTGATAACTATTGTTGTAAGGGAACTTGTTCGAGGAAGAATGATTTGCCTAATCATTTCCAGAAAATCACATATGCTTTGAGCATATATTCTAATGTTTGAATTGTTCTCTCGCTCTGACCATTGAGCTGAGGATAATAGGCGGTACTCATGTCCTAGTAGGTTCCATAGAAATGTTGAAATGATTGTCAGAAGTCTAAGGTGAATCGGCTACCTTATATTAGGTATAATTGAAATTGATATCACGTGTCTCGTGCCAAATTTCAAAATGTCAAGTCTGTCGATAAGGACATTATTGAAAAGAATAGATTATGGGTAACAGTTGTGATTCCTCTCGTTTCTAGTTCTAGCGAATGTCATGACTTGAGTCTTCCTTGCCTAAGGTGCTTAGTCTCCATTACTAAAATGTTTATTGTTTGATGGTGTCTCTCTTAATTTCTCTTATCGAAATGTTTCCACGCTCTATGTTGTCAAGTCACAAAACCCTAAATATTTAAGTGTTGTGGTGTGGTGATCGATTTTAAAGATTTGTTCCGATATTAAGTGCTTCTAAAATAGTTCATCACTCAGATTGTTATCATGCTGGTAAAAACATAGATATCAGCTCATACTATGTCGAAGAATGTTTGTTCTGATTTCACTTGTAGATGGAGAGTCATTGATTTTCCGATATGTCCAGACCTGTTGCATCTCTTGATATGGAAGTGAGATTATCTAGAATTTCTAGGGAACACAATGCCTTAGGGGAAGTTTATATTGATAACCTTAATTTAACTCAATTTTCCTTTAAGGGAAACTTATTGTAGGGAAGTTCACATATTGTTGAGGCCATGTTTAATGGAATGTACTGTAGTCTCAGTTAGGAGGCTTGGTTTATTTCTACAGTGTTTCTTAGTGTGTATTCGCTTTGTACTAAATCTTGTAACTCGGTCTAACTGATACTTTTGAAATGATAGAATTTGGCTTCTAGTCCAAAGATAGTGGTTCAGATTATCTCATGATGTCTTAAGATTTATGTTGTGTTTTGAATCATCTTATTACATACTTCTATTCCTTGTTGGTAGTTCTGAAATCCTTTCATTGTTTTCTTGTAACGAGGAATCCTCCTCATAGATGGTATCGAAAGTCTTTCCTAAAAAAAAGTCACTAGTAAAATTCTAATTATCGGTTGAGTGAGTGATGAGTGGCGTAGGCATCTATAGAGTGTTAACAAAAGAAATGTTTATGAACAAGTTATATGATTACAAAGCTTTGCTTTTGAATGAAGATTGTTTTAGGAAGTTTGAAAAGATGCTTGTTTCTTTCATAACATAATCCTTCCTGAATTATGCATAGGTGATCAGGCTATGTATAATCGAGGACAAATGATGTGATGCTTGGTTTTGTTGAAATGGTATTATGTTTCTCCGAAGTTTTAGATGGTATTCCACGTTTTGTTTTGTAAGATAATGGATCAAACAATTTTTCAGAGTAACATGAAAATCGTTTCGCGTAATGGTAGTAAATAGTTGATAGAATGACTGAAAATAAATTTATAGGGTGGTAACAAAACAACTTGTTTTAGAATTCTGTGAAACAATTTTCCTAAGATGGTAGTAAAATAGCTTGAAATAAAATTATGTGAAATAATTTCATAAAGTGGTAGCAAAATAACTTGAAATAAGATTTGTTGAATGGTTTGTAGGATACATAGAAGAACCTCATAGAATGGTAATAGTATCCTAATTGGTCAAGAATAAAGTTGGCCTAATCCCTAGTAAGATAGCGGTATATTGTTGCGAAATGATTGAAAATTGGGCAATTGGAATAGGGAATGAAATAAACAAAGGTTGTGATTATCGTGGAGATAATAAAGGATAAAGATTACATTAGATAAAAAGGTACTTATTATCTGTTCCTGTTGATAGTCTAATCGTGTCTCAAGTGTAGGAGCAGTAGGCTGTCTAGCAGCAACAACCCTAGAACTCTCACAGTCCTCAAACCTATAAGATGGTGTAGTGTTTATAGTCTTAGTGATAGATGGTACGGATGGTGCTCTATATAATAATGATGATGAAAATGATGATGATAATGATGGAAATCCTAGTGGTGATTTAGGAAATGATGGTGATGATGGTGAATGAAATACTACCCTCTTTCATTTTGTCTTGCGACGTTTCAGAGGTAAAGCTAGAGTATGCACTATTGGACGACTAATAGTGGTATGAGTAGCTGATGGTGGTTGTATTACATGAGTAGCAAGTGACCTAAGAATGAGGGTAAGAGAATGTGTTGGGAATTCTGTGAAACAGTGATTCTGTTGATCGAGAAACAATGGATTCTGCTGAAGAAGAGTTTCTGTTGAAGTAAAATAAACATACAAAGTAGGAACTATACTGAAGTTATGGTGCTCAAGTAAAATAAACATCTTTAGTAGAAATCGTGGGTTACGAACACAATCAAAACTATACAATAAAGCTATCCTCGGGCAGTACACTAATAAAGATGGGCTAGCATTAAATAATACTGCGCCTCCCTATCCTACGTGGATTCACTCTATTAGCATAATCACGATTTCGCTACTACTTCAAGAGAAATGTAACTTCGCAGAATCCACTTGTGCTTCAAAGAAACCACGGCTTCACTACTTCATAGATTCCACGGCCAAGACTTCAACTGTTCACTACTTCAACCGTTTCACTACTTCATTAGATTCCACGGCTTCAAGATTTCAACTGTTTCACTACTTCAGTAGAATAACTTCAGTATAGTTCCTACTTTGTATGTTTATTTTACTTCAGCAGAAACTCTTCTTCAGCAGAATCCATTGTTTCTCGATCAGCAGAATCACTGTTTCACAGAATTCCCAACAGAATGTACTCTCTTCCTTGCAGTAAGCATCCTAATAGGTTCATTAGGACTAAGCCTATAAGTCCTACCAAATGGTATGATCTGTCCCGACAGAATGATAGGAACTGCCTTGTTCCTACGAAGAATGGATGGTGATAGTGGTGGTGTAGGTGCAACTTTGTCCTCCTCAAAAAAGTTCAGTCTCAGTATCGGATAGTATGAGTGGTGAGTCTGGTGTAGAGCCAACAGCTGTTAAAATTGTGATAGGGAATGACAAGGCATTCTCCACGTTGGAATTTGAAGAAAGGATAATGGAATGGGTATCTGAAGACATCTATGTGACAATCGATTTGAAATGAAAGTAAATAACTCGCAAAATGTGCGTATGAAACCGCATGCATAGGGAATATGCACTTATGGTGAAATGATGAGATGCTATGATGATGTAGTTATAGTCTAGGGTCAATAATACAACCTAGTTCTCTATAACTCTTGCTCTGATACCAATCTGTCACACCCCAAAATACATTTTTGCGCGGAATGGAATACGGACGCCATAGCATCACAACATAGTTATATTGAACGACCTAAAGTGTCGTTTTGAAAACACATCATTTTATATAATAAAACATTCAGAGTTTACAAAAGATAGGTCCCAAAAGGTAGTCAACATTTGCGGAAATAAGTTTGTTACAATCCAAACGATGTTTTAAAGTGCATAAAACCCATGTGAGACGCGTCGTCACCGCGACTCTATGATAACTCCTTATGTATGTGATTGGTTCCGAACCGTCAAGTTTATCACACAAGCTAACCACTTGTGAATGGTCAACCGTAATAAACTTCAAACAGCTCAGAAACAATGCAATGAAGATCTAGAGGAGTTTAGTGTTTCCCCGAGTCGTTAAGTCCCAACGAGGTGTGAACACTGTAGTACAACGAATCTGTGATCGGGTGATATTGAATGGAAAAAGGTTTGTAGATTTGGAATAATTATACCTAAAGAGAAAGTTTGTAAATTACAGGGGCTTAAATGCAAATTAAAGAAAATTAAAAAGCTAAATTATATTAAATAAACGCTATCACTATTTTTAAAATGATGTTTTTGTGATTTATAAAACAAAATAACTTAAATAAACTATTTTAATTAAAGCGTAAACCTAAATTATCTAAAAACGTGACCTAGAATGAAAACGTTATATATGTAAAATTACGCGAGTGTGCAAGGAAAAACGTAAAATTTGTGAAATAAAAGTCCTACGAGTGTAAAAACAATTTTATTACTTACTATATGACAAAAGAAAATTTTAGAAAAAAAGATTTATATTTTTTTTACTTTTATATTTTTTATTATGAATTAAATACTATTTTAAACTAATTAAATGATTAAAAATACTAAGACTATTTAGAAAATTCTGAAACTTTTTTATAAAATACTTAATAACAATACAAGGCTAGGAAAAATGCAAAAGTTGTAAAAGCTTGATTTAATAAGCTGTAAATAAGCTAAGTTATTCGTATAAGCTAAATAGACAAAAAGGACTTAAGTAATAAATTATGCAAGACATAACCAGTCAAAGACCCAAGGGCAAATGGTAACGTGTGTGTGTGGTGAGCTGGGTGGCCAGGGTTCGAATCCCAGCACTGTCTTTTTTATTTTTATTTTCTTTTTCGACTTTTTCTTTTTGAAACTGATTAAGCTACTAAATATAAACAACTTTTAAAAAGACAAACTTTTTAGAACTTAAAAATAAGCTCAGAATAAGCTTATTTAGCTTAACAGTGCACTATATGAACTTTTTAAGACTAGGATTCTTCAAATTAAGCTAAAAGTTGGAAAATAAGCCAAGAGCTTATGGAAAAAGCTAAGATGGACTGAAAGAACTTTAAATAAGCTAAAGGAACTAGAAAAAGCTAAGATAATAAGCTGTAAATTGAAAATAAGCAAATAAGCAAATCTAATCCTAACTGTGGCACAAGCAGGTCTGCAGGCTTCTTGATAGCCCAAACAAGCTTATCAGATAAGCTTGAAAAGCTAAAATGAGCTTTGATCCAACAAGTTGGGATGGTGGGGTTTCCAAAAAACTAAAGCTTTCACTGTGGTGTTCACTAATGAGCTTATAATGAGCTTATGCAAAAGCTTGAAAACACTGAATGAACATTGTACTAGATTAAATGGACAAAACAAAAAACAATAAGCATTCCTATTAAATAAGCTAAAAGATGGAAAATAAGCATTGGACTAGAGACACAGCTAGGTGGGCTTTCTAAAAAGACAAAATACACAAGATAAGGTTCACTAATAAGCTCTGTGAGAGCTTATGAAATAGGCTAGCAAATTTGTGCACATGACACTTTTCAGAAAAGGTATCTAAAACAAGCTGAGAAATAAGCACTTTATAAGCTAAGCAGAGATAAACTAATATTTTTCTAATTAAGATAAGCAGCTAAACTTTAATATCCCAAAAGGTTATAGGCTAAATCTCAATATTAAACACACAATAAAATTCTTAATTTAATTCAAAAACTGACCAAGGAAAAATTTGACTTTTTAAGTTACACTAAAACTTTGACTTTTATGAACTTATAATTGATTCTACTTATTAACTATGTTATATTAAGCTGTAATAAGAATGATTTAAGCTAAAGTACAAAGTTACAAGCTACTTTGATGAGATTTGCACTCCAAATTCTTAACAGTTAACTATTATGGTGAGATTGAAACTGATTTTGACTTTTTATAAATCAAGCACTAGTTTTTCTTGGTTCTCTGAGTTACTATAACCTATTGTGACATACCACAACCAAGAACTATGACTTGAACAATCTCTAACACAATTAAACAAGTGGAACCAAACATCCCTATATGAAACTGTTTTGAAGGTTTTAGTACTAAAACAACTTTTTAAACCAAGAAACCTAATAATTAACTTATATTAACTATAATAAGATAGAATTAAACTAGAATTAACATACTTTAAACACATAAACTATGAAATGCAAATTATGAGAAAACTGCTTACAATTTGAGTTCAAGCTTAAAACAGAGAACCAAAGGCCAAATACCCTTCCTAAAGCCTCCCTTGAGGCACTAATACCCTTGTAATCCAAAATCAACCATGATTCTGCTTCCCTTCTTCTTTTTTCTTGATTTTTTAATTTTCAGACTATTTTTTTGTATTTTTAATATTTTTAACTAAACTGGTTTTTATTGCTTTAAAAGCATATAAAAGATTATAAGTAATTAAAATAAGCTTGAAGAAACATGAAACTACAACATTTGACAGTTTCAAGTGAACTTGTCAAATTCACTCAAAATTGCTAAAACTGAATTTAAACTTGTTAACTGAAATTAATACTTGTAATAGGTTTAGATTACATTAAAAAACTTTAACAATACAACTAGGAAGCTGAAAAATACACTGGAATTTAAGTTACACTACATACGACATGTAAAAAGCTAAACTACTCTACATACGCTTCCACACTGCTTCTTTCTTTCTTTATAATGATCCTTTTTACTTTGTGTCGACCTCTGAACATTTCCCACTTCATTCCAGCCATTGGATCTATCAATTTCATCATATTCGTCCACTTGGAAATTTTGGCGGGAAAAGTCATAGTAGCAGGTTTCTTGTATTTAATGGATTTTGGTGTTTGTGGAGGTGGAGGGGAGTTGTTAACCAGCTGGGGAGATAAGGTGGAAAGGTGGAAAGGTGGTGAAAACCACTGGTTTTGAGTTGCAGGTGTAGGAGAGGGAGGTGTACAGTGGTGGTTGTATTATTCTTTTTAAACCGTGGGCCTGGTTGGATATTGGGCCAGCTGGGTTGTGGGATTGGATTTGGATTAATATAGGGTCCGTTTGTTGTAGCTTATAAACACAAGGACCATTCATGTAATTCCACCAAACTTGAAGGGTTGAACTTGCCCATTTTCCAAAGTTCACACAAGGACCATTCCTGCCAAATATGAATAGTACAAGGACCATAGTTGATTATTTTCCATTTTTAAATATCCAAGGACCATTTATGTCATTTTTCAAAGTTTAGGGACTAAAGTTGTAATTTTACAATTTTAAATTTCAAGGACCAATTTTGACAACTCATGAATCACTAGGGACTTTAAATAACATTTTTCTTTATTTTGATTTACCAAGGACTATTTTTGACAACTTTTGAAACTTGGGGGACTAAAACTGCCAATTATGCAAACTTAATACGTTTTTCATCTGATTTGGTACTTTTGCATTTGAAACACATAAAACACTTATTTGTGATATTTTCATCATTTTGATGCATTTCGGAGTGTTTTCAGATGTTTTTGCAGTTTAAATGGTACAAAATGATGAGTATTTAGACACTCATCAATCCCCCACACTAAGATATTGCTAGTCCCTAGCAATCTTTTGAGAAAACTTAATGGATTTCATCTCTTTACCAAAAGCCATTACTTCTGGAGTAGCCAATTGTTTTAGTTCAAGTAAGAACTTTGGTACAATGATAACCAAATGATTTTGAGCAAATCACCAACTTTCAACGGTTTTGATTTGTATTTACCAGAAGCCGTTTGCTTCTGGACTAGCCAACTCTTAGATAAAATATCTTTGGTGAGTCGATTACCAATTATGGCTTTCCAACTGCCTTTACCACAAGCCATAAACTTGCGGGCTAGCCAACTTTTCACTAATTAAAGATATGGTGAGCTGAACACCATACAATTTTGGGAAAATTGCAAGTAATAAACGGATTTGAGAAATCTTTACCAAGAGCCGTTTGCTCCTGGATTAGCCAATCCTTTTGTTTATTAGACATGGTGGACTGATTACCATTTGCTGTGTTTAGTACATAGTACTTCCACTTAAAAAAATTTTAAAATTTGGCCATTTGGGGGAAAAAGGGACTAAAAGGGTATATTTATGATCAAATTCGCCAGAATTTCCCCCACACACTTAGAAATGAATATTGTCCTCAATATTCAAAGTCCCGCTATTATGCCAATCCTTGAACGAAAAAAGATAACATTGCTAGCCAAGTGTGGAAACACAACAATTACTCTCTTTTTTAATATTTACAATTTTCATTCATTTTTTAGATCTATATACAACATGTGGGGCATCTCCCCACATTAAGGTGGTAGAAAGGGGTAAGAAGACAGAAAACAGGGGTGAAAACCCATGTTGCACTACTTGTTTTTATTACCGAAGTCGCTAGCTTGACACGACCCCGAATTAATTTGTTCATGGGGAAGTAAGTGGAAGAGACAATCTCCATCGGACTTTCATTCAAGATGTTTGTATAAACATTGAAGTACGTGAAAGTTCCACACCGATGAGGTATACATAGAATCGGCTCAAAAATGATAAATGAAAATGCCGGGATCAAAATAGTGTCCTCATTCCGAAGGAGTGAAGAACAGGAGAAGCCACGGGATAAGTGAAGAAGAGAAAGAAAGTCATGATAAAAATCATGACTAACTCTTCATCCTCAATAGGAGAATTCATAGTTTCATGAATCTCATCGGTTAAGCTCGCTTGATCAAGACATATTATGGGTGTGTCTAGATTAAAGTAGAAATTATCATACTCCGGTAGAGATATGATATGAGTGAGTTCGCAGGAGAACTCCTCAAAGGCGAATGATTCATATTCGGGATTGATTTGAGTGAGTTCACCGGGGAACTCCTCAAAAATGAATGATTCATAATCGGGGAGAGAATTATGAGAATGAGAAGTGGTAATACCACTAATCTTCTCTCCCATATGATCAAAATGGAACGCTTGCAAATCCGGAATAGAATCATTGAACAAAAGTTCACTATCCTCAAAAGGGATAGGATATGAAGTAGGCTTTTTATTAAAAGCCTCGATTCTAGAAATGAGAAGATTAACATTCAATAATGTAAGACGAAGAGCTTCTTCTTGGATTATTTCTTCATCATTCTATTCTCCTAAGCTGACAAGCTCAGAAGGTAATTCCCCCACATAACTTATGTCTCCACAAGATAAAGAATAGTCCTCATCGTAATCGAGAACATCTCAATATAATCATTTTGGAAGACAAGAGGAGGAGGGATATCACACACATGATCAAGAATTCCCGTTGATTCTCTTGGAATTTGGACAAGGTTCTCAACACTAGACTTTATGAATTGCCGATTCCTTTTCAGAACAAGTGTCAAGAAGCTCGTCCCCCATGTTTAGAGAGTGAGTGGGAATATCAGGTGTGATAACAACAGACTGAGGGAGTTGAGAAGGACTAGCATACATATGTTTTATACTTTCCATTTGTTCATCTGCTAGTAATTTCATCATAGTCTTTTCTCCCTGATTTTTCATGGAAGGAATTTCAACCGATGAACTTGATGAACCTGTACAAAATTGACGAATATCAAGGGTAACTTCATCATCATCGTCATCGGGAATGAAACGGAATCGAGAGCTAGATTTGGCTGCTTTTTCTTTTGCAATTGATTCCGTAATAGATTTTTCAAAGGCAATCTGGGAATTTAATTTAGCGGCCGCTCTTCGCTAACAATTCTTCCATGGATTTTTTATTTGGATTATCTTGGGAATGGTTACCTTCCTTCAAATATTTCACTAAATCCAAAAGATCAAGGAGAAGATTTTGAGGAAGTGGCTCAGCCGAGGTGGTGCCTCGATTCACTTGGTACTTGTAGAGGTTGGTCATGATACGAAGAGTCGTAATTGTTACAAGGAAATGGATTCCTTCATTGACAATCAGAGCTAAAGTGAGGACCTCCACAATACTCACAACAAGAGAACTGATGTGCGTGAGTCATTTGTGTTGTAGTTATAATTGTTATCGGGAACCCGCTCATAGACAAGCGTGTTTCCGATTGACAATCGAACTGTAGTGTGAACCACCACAGTACTCACAACAGTAAAACTGCTGAGTCTCACAGTGTGGTAGCCGATGGAATAAATCAGTTGTGTTATGGTAGGAATAGGGATCCCGGTTATAGACCAGACCCGTTTCCGATTCCACCATACTACAACTGGGGCAATTGCCACCATTATAAGGACCACCACACCATTGACAACCAAGAGGGTGAGGATAAGACATAGAAAGAATCAAATGGTTTCAGAGGGTAAGAAATATAGAATCAAAAGATGTGAGAGGGTAAAGATGGATATTTTTGGATTTTTGGATAAACATTTTTTTAAATATAAGAAAGAAAATCTTTTTGGGTTTTTTGTGTTTGTTGAAAACTTGAATAAAAAATGTTTTCGGGAAACATTTTATTTTTATATGATACTAATAAGAAAATATGAACAAGGATGGTAAATATACAATGGATGTATATTCAACAACACTGATGCTTCAAATTGAATAACGCTAAAGACACTTCATGGCGCCAAAATTTGATTGGTTCGGAATCAAGTTTATCACACACGCTAACCACTTGTGAATGGTCAACCGTAATAAACTTCAAACAGCTCAGAAACAATGCAATGAAGATCTAGAGGAGTTTAATGTTTCCCCGAGTCGTTAAGTCCCAACGAGGTGTGAACACTATAGTACAACGAATCTGTGATCGGGTGATATTGAATGGAAAAAGGTTTGTAGATTTGGAATAATTATACCTAAAGAGAAAGTTTGTAAATTACAGGGGCTTAAATGCAAATTAAAGAAAATTAAAAAGCTAAATTATATTAAATAAACGCTATCACTATTTTTAAAATGATGTTTTTGTGATTTATAAAACAAAATAACTTAAATAAACTATTTTAATTAAAGCGTAAACCTAAATTATCTAAAAACGTGACCTAGAATGAAAACGCATATATATGTAAAATTACGAATAGTAAGGAAAACGTAAAATTTGTAAAACAAAAGTCCTACGAGTGTAAAAACAATTTTATTACTTACTATATGACAAAAGAAAATTTTAGAAAAAAAGATTTATATTTTTTTTACTTTTATATTTTTTATTATGAATTAAATACTATTTTAAACTAATTAAATGATTAAAAATACTAAGACTATTTAGAAAATTCTGAAACTTTTTTATAAAATACTTAATAACAATACAAGGCTAGGAAAAATGCAAAAGTTGTAAAAGCTTGATTTAATAAGCTGTAAATAAGCTAAGTTATTCGTATAAGCTAAATAGACAAAAAGGACTTGAGTAATAAATTATGCAAGACATAACCAGTCAAAGACCCAAGGGCAAATGGTAACGTGTGTGTGGTGAGTCGGGTGGCCGTGGTTCAATCCCAAAGATCGCCTTTTTATTTTTATTTTCTTTTTTCGACTTTTTCTTTTGAAACCGATTAAGCTACTAAATATAAACAACTTTTAAAAAGACAAACTTTTTAGAACTTAAAAATAAGCTCAGAATAAGCTTATTTAGCTTAACAGTGCACTATATGAACTTTTTAAGACTAGGATTCTTCAAATTAAGCTAAAAGTTGGAAAATAAGCCAAGAGCTTATGGAAAAAGCTAAGATGGACTGAAAGAACTTTAAATAAGCTAAAGGAACTAGAAAAAGCTAAGATAATAAGTCAGAAATTGAAAATAAGCAAATAAGCAAATCTAATCCTAACTGTGGCACAAGCAGTGTCTCAGCTTCTTGATAGCCCAAACAAGCTTATCAGATAAGCTTGAAAAGCTAAAATGAGCTTTGATCCAACAAGTTGGGATGGTGGGGTTTCCAAAAAACTAAAGCTTTCACTGTGGTGTTCACAGGTGAGCTTATAATGAGCTTATGCAAAAGCTTGAAAACACTGAATGAACATTGTACTAGATTAAATGGACAAAACAAAAAACAATAAGCATTCCTATTAAATAAGCTAAAAGATGGAAAATAAGCATTGGACTAGAGACACAGCTAGGTGGGCTTTCTAAAAAGACAAAATACACAAGATAAGGTTCACTAATAAGCTCTGTGAGAGCTTATGAAATAGGCTAGCAAATTTGTGCACATGGCACTTTTCAGAAAAGGTATCTAAAACAAGCTGAGAAATAAGCACTTTATAAGCTAAGCAGAGATAAACTAATATTTTTCTAATTAAGATAAGCAGCTAAACTTTAATATCCCAAAAGGTTATAGGCTAAATCTCAATATTAAACACACAATAAAATTCTTAATTTAATTCAAAAACTGACCAAGGAAAAATTGGACTTTTTAAGTTACACTAAAACTTTGACTTTTATGAACTTATAATTGATTCTACTTATTAACTATGTTATATTAAGCTGTAATAAGAATGATTTAAGCTAAAGTACAAAGTTACAAGCTACTTTGATGAGATTTGCACTCCAAATTCTTAACAGTTAACTATTATGGTGAGATTGAAACTGATTTTGACTTTTTATAAATCAAGCACTAGTTTTTCTTGGTTCTCTGAGTTACTATAACCTATTGTGACATACCACAACCAAGAACTATGACTTGAACAATCTCTAACACAGTTAAACAAGTGGAACCAAACATCCCTATATGAAACTGTTTTGAAGGTTTTAGTACTAAAACAACTTTTTAAACCAAGAAACCTAATAATTAACTTATATTAACTATAATAAGATAGAATTAAACTAGAATTAACATACTTTAAACATTTAAACTAAAAATTGCAAATTATGAGAAAACTGCTTACAATTTGAGTTCAAGCTTAAAACAGAGAACCAAAGGCCAAATACCCTTCCTAAAGCCTCCCTTGAGGCACTAATACCCTTGTAATCCAAAATCAACCATGATTCTGCTTCCCTTCTTCTTTTTTCTTGATTTTTTAATTTTCAGACTATTTTTTTGTATTTTTAATATTTTTAACTAAACTGGTTTTTATTGCTTTAAAAGCATATAAAAGATTATAAGTAATTAAAATAAGCTTGAAGAAACATGAAACTACAACATTTGACAGTTTCAAGTGAACTTGTCAAATTCACTCAAAATTGCTAAAACTGAATTTAAACTTGTTAACTGAAATTAATACTTGTAATAGGTTTAGATTACATTAAAAACTTTAACAATACAACTAGGAAGCTGAAAAATACACTGGAATTTAAGTTACACTACATACGACATGTAAAAAGCTAAACTACTCTACATACGCTTCCACACTGCTTCTTTCTTTCTTTATAATGATCCTTTTTACTTTGTGTCGACCTCTGAACATTTCCCACTTCATTCCAGCCATTGGATCTATCAATTTCATCATATTCGTCCACTTGGAAATTTTGGCGGGAAAATTCATAGTAGCAGGTTTCTTGCATTTAATGGATTTTGGTGTTTGTGGAGGTGGAGGGGAGTTGTTAACCAGCTGGGGAGATAAGGTGGAAAGGTGGAAAGGTGGTGAAAACCACTGGTTTTGAGTTGCAGGTGTAGGAGAGGGAGGTGTACAGTGGTGGTTGTATTATTCTTTTTAAACCGTGGGCCTGGTTGGATATTGGGCCAGCTGGGTTGTGGGATTGGATTTGGATTAATATAGGGTCCGTTTGTTGTAGCTTATAAACACAAGGACCATTCATGTAATTCCACCAAACTTGAAGGGTTGAACCTGCCCATTTTCCAAAGTTCACACAAGGACCATTCCTGCCAAATATGAATAGTACAAGGACCATAGTTGATTATTTTCCATTTTTAAATATCCAAGGACCATTTATGTCATTTTTCAAAGTTTAGGGACTAAAGTTGTAATTTTGCAATTTTAAATTTCAAGGACCAATTTTGACAACTCATGAATCACTAGGGACTTTAAATAACATTTTTCTTTATTTTGATTTACCAGGGACTATTTTTGACAACTTTTGAAACTTGGGGGACTAAAACTGCCAATTATGCAAACTGAATACGTTTTTCATCTGATTTTGGTACTTTTGCATTTGAAACACATAAAACACTTATTTGTGATATTTTCATCATTTTGATGCATTTCTGAGTGTTTTCAGATGTTTTTGCAGTTTAAATGGTACAAAAATGATGAGAATTTAGACACTAATCAGTATGCCATGAAGTATATGCCTTAGATACCTGAAAATACATTGCTAAAAGTGTCAACACAAAGGTTGAGTGAGTTCATAGAGTTTATGTAAATGTTTTATACGACCACTACAAGTATAAGCCATGTATGACAAATATGTCACATAAAAATGATACAATTGCTATAAGCACATGACACCGAAGCTAGACTGATCATGATGTTCGCCCCAACAGAGTGTTTTGCCAAACAACTCAAATTATGATATTAAATGAAATGCATCCATTTGACAAGTTGGAATCCACCAACCCGGATGGATGAGTCGCCCTCAATAGATCTATTCACTCACCCTCGCTTCTTCCGGAATTAACGGTTCATGATTATGAAATGGGGACATTCAATAGGCAATGAGGTAACTTAAGCAATGTAAATGAATTTGATATACTTGGGCTCCTAATAAAATGATGTGCAATGTATTCTCCCCCGTAGGTTTGAAATGAAATATAAACTTGAAAGACGGGGCTATGAAAACTCACTTGGTACAATGATATGATGGCAAAAGTGGATACACTGAAATGAGGCGCAACTCTCTAACTGCAACCTATTATGAATGATATGATCTAATATAAGTCATGATTTAATGTTATGCATGCAAACTCATATGATATCCATACCACTTGTGCATTTTTGAAAATAAAGTTTATCGTCGAAAATTAAGTTTATAACGTCTTGTCAAGTTATAAATTACTTTAAAAGTACTTAAGTTGAAATGACATCCTACGATAGTTGTTTAGTGATTTATTAAGAAATTATACCTTTTCATAGTAAAACAATGTACTTTGATAATTCGTGAAAATGACTAAGTAGCCTCGGAAAGCTAGTCGTAAATCGGTAAATATCGAGTGTTAGGAAATAAACCCAATGGTTTTAGAAAGCTTGTAACACTATCTAAAAGTCGTAACACTGAACTTTTGTCCATACGAGTCTCGATACTAGATACAAATGATGGTGAAGTGAGGTAGTCGTGCTAAAAATTCAGTTTCTGGGCAGTTTTCGTGAATGTTTGAGAGGTCATAAGTTACTCGTTATAAATCCGTTTGACGAACGGCTGGACATTTTGGAAAATAGGCCAGGTGAACTAACTTTTACTTGGAGATATTATTTTCTCAAAACTGACTCCATCGATGAGAAAAACGGCTTCAAACATGGTCATCCGCGACAACCTTTTTGACACTTAGAAAAATATTTAAGTGTTAGTGCTGAATAAAATAGTTGTGATCGTCGTATTTCAAATATGTATATCTTTAGCGTTATAGGTCCGTTTTCTACGTTCTATATATCCTCGGAATCGTGATAGTATGTATTAATATATTTTTGATAAGTCTACTCTTCTAGTGTAGGTTTACAACTCGTTTTTGACCCTTGAAAAACCCTTGACAGCAAGTATATTTTCAGAAAAAATAGTTTTCGTCGTTAAACTTGAAAATAGCGTAACTTCTTCGTTATAAACCCGTTTTAACCCGTTCAAGCGACGACGGTTTCATTTTTAAATCTATTTTCTGAAAATGTAAAGCAAAATATCGTCTAACCCACTGATGTTTCCAGATGTCACAAAATTGGACAACCCTTATATATATTTCGTCGAAAACTATTTCTCTAGTGTAATACTTGTTCTAAACCCTTCCAATCAACACTAAAACTATTCTAAACCTACCATACACCTTCTTAGGGTGTCATGGGTTCCTAAACTTCATCAACAAAGATAGGTTCCAAATGAATACCAATAGGATAATTTAAACTCATATTAAGTACTAAAAATATGTAAAAGTGGTATGGGTCATAGTATATTTGCATGATTTTCTTACTAGATCATAAAAATAAATCAAGTAATAGTATGAAAGATTAGGAAAATATCATTAGAAGCTTACTTGAGTGATTATGAATTTTTGAGTAAAGTATACTTAATAATCTTGAGGTTTTTATTTCAAAACCCTAACTAGATTATCACTAAGACTTGATTAACACTTGGAGCTTTGAAAAATCAATGGTTTCTTGTTCTTGTTCTTCTTGGCCGATCACCACAAGGAAGGAGAGGGTTTCTTTTTATTTTCACCTTTCAAATGTGTGTTTGTATGTGTTTTAATTATTTGGAACTCTTGAATACAACAAATATCTAGATAAATTGATTAGGTGTACACTATCTAATCAAGATACTTTATAAAAAAGATGACATGGGGGGGGGGGTGGTCGGCATGATAAAAATGGGGAAGGATTTGATATAGTTTTGATGATTAAATGGTATTTAAAGTTAAGTGTAGTGTGTATTTTGAACATATAATTAATTATTTAGTGTAGCGTTAGCTAGAAATCGATTTTATCGGAACAAAATAAAATATATCGAAGTCATAAAAATTATAAAAATGCATTTCTCGCAAGTATTGAGTGAATAAATATTTATCGAATTGAATTTACGAAAACCGTCATAAATATATATATATAACAATTTATATACAAAATAAATTCAAAACATCGGGTAAACTAATAATATAATTTTTATAGTCTTAAAATGAGTATAAAAATATATTAGGATAATTGTTGGAAGTGTCGGATCAATTATTCAAAATAAATGATCGTGTGATAGCGTTTATTTAATAAATAAATACACGTTAATGAAATATGCAAACCCATGCATAAATTAATATGAAGATGATGTTACTGATGATATGTAGACTAACTCTAGTCTATGTGTAATGTTCTAAATGATGTTCCATGAATGCGCAGCTTAACCCTCTAGGTTACGCGTATTTGATACTCGTAAACCTAGTTTACGAAAATGATGAATAGTGAATCATGAATAGTGATTTTTCTCCGAGAATGAATAGTGTTTCGTGAATAGTAAAATTTTGAAATAACCTCTCAAAGTCTCAAACCAACTTCAAAAATGATGAATAGTAAAAGGATGAATAGTAATCAGTGAATAGTAATTTCCCGAGATGAATAGTAAAATTTTCAAAGTTTGCAAAATGACTTGAAATTACGAGTTGTCACAAAACCGGTATCGTATATTTTTATAGCTAATGAGTACCGGAAAATGGAGTGTAGGTATGTGTTAGCTGTTGGTTTGATGGACTCGAGCTTATAGCTAATGATTTAATAAGCTGTTTAGTTGAGGTGATAACAACTACCTAACAAAATTTATCATATGTACTTTGTAAGAGTATACTGATCAAGTTTACTACAAGTATATTGCCTTACATGTTCTAGTTTGGTTAGGAGTTTTACATATTTATTGTGGCGTTATTTGCAGAATAGTTAAAAAAGTGAGAATGTTAGTTGAATGCATAATATGATGTTTGCAGTTTGTAGTTGTACTCGAATCGTGCGTAGATTGTTTAGTACCAAAAGTTGTGTTGCTGATTTTTGGTAACACTTATTATTATTATTATTTTGATAAAAGGTTGAAAAATAGAAAAATGTTGGTGATTTGGTGCTTCTTTATGAGATGGAGGAGGTACCGTTGACTCATTCAACAATCACAACTACACCTTAACTCTTGCCGAGCTTGCCTGAATTCTCCGCATCCCATACCATGGTGTGTGTATGTATTTCAATGATTGGTCACTCGCCAAAATCCATGATATGGTTGATGATCACGAGGTATATTTCACTCCTCTTCATGAACCCGCCATGGTAATAGATGTCGCATTCATCCAAAGAACCTTTCAAACCGGAGTCACTAGGAATTAAAAATTCATCCACCGAGATCCTTTTCAAATGGAGCTTTTTGAGATGTTCCCACTTTACAATAAATGGGAACAAATTCTTAGAGAAAATGTTCTTTGCTTGGTTGGGAATAAGGATCATCCGAATGCATGTCTTGTGTACATGATTTATTGCCTCGTCAACGACACGCCCTTCAACCTGGCATATTACATGGTCAAAAGGATGGCTAGTGCCTTTAGGATGGAGAAAATGGTTCTTCCATATGCTATGCTTCTAACCCGCCTAGAAAAGTTTGTCTTTGCTTTGGAACCCTCTCCTTTGACGGATGATCACTTCTTTTGCAATCGGATCATGGTACCTCTCACCGGGGAAAAAACATCAAGGTTCATGGTTTATGGGAAAAGGCCTCATCCACCTACCGACTCATCCGAGGAAACGGAAGGAGAAGCAAGCAACCCCGTCAACAACTACCATCTCGACCCCGTCTCATACATTAATTAATTGCCTGACATTCCAAGTCCTTCCCAAGAGTTTCAACAAACCAAAGGAATGTTCAAATGCATTGCTCATTTCCTCATGGGGATGAATAAAAGGTGAAGTTGAGATGGAAGTTTGGAGGTGATTTGTATGATCCTAATTTGAAACATGTGATGTATGTCTTAAACAATGTTATTGTCATTTGGTAGAACTAACTATTATGTCATAGTATGTTGAAAACATGGATAACTTAACTTGGAACAACTCAATAGGAATTTTATCACTTTTGATCTCGTATCAAAAGTTGGTCGTCATCCTAGTTACATGCCCATATATTGCTTTTACATGTCATGCATGCTATGCTTTACTTACATACATGTATGCTTGCTGTAGAAATCATTAGTTTTTAATTTCAATACCTAGTGCAAAATTTTGCACGCATTCTGTTAAGGAAACTGTCCCAGATGCCGGATCCCTGGGCTATAACTAGCCGGATCCCTCAAGTGAAGGATCCTTGAGATCCGGGTGGACAGAAGTGCAATTTTAGCATCCTTGCATCAATCCAACCTTCTAGACCTTATTAGACAGGTTAAACAGGATACATTAAGATCACTTAAACCTTCTTTAGGCTTAGTAGATCTCACATTCACTCATGGATGACTTAGGATCACATTCAAGGTGTTTTTTTTATTATTATTTATCATTACTCACCATCTTTCCGCTTCAATGTTTACACATTGTTCCTTTTATCTCAAAACACATAGGTTGATATTTCTCTCAATTTTAGCAAATTGATTTTAGTCATATTTACCTTAAAATGGTCTAAAAACTAGTTTTCATTTCTTGGGATTTTTAAAGAATTTTCTAAATTTTCCTTTAATCACCATCTGGTCTCTATGATCATTTGACACCCTCAAAACTCTTAGTGTCATCCTTGATCACTCATTGGTGCTCATGAAAACTCCATTTCTTTCCATAAAAGACATCATTAGCTATCCTCACTCATTATGCTTGATAATTTAAGTCTCATACCATTTAAGATACCCGAGGAGACTAAATCACTCAAGATATGTAGGTGCTAGACCTTACTAGAACCTCATCACTCTTTTTCTTGGCTTCTGAGAGCCGGATCCCTAGCTTTAGGCTAGTCGGATCCCTCAAGTTAGGGATCCGTGGGAACCGGCTGCACAGACTGTCTAAATCTCACTTGATACATTCATTTCAAACTCTCTTTGGTAATTTAAACACTTTACTTTGTCTTAAATGACTACCTGGGACAGAACAATACTATAGTTGACTTTTGTGCATGCAATTTGAAGAACCTTAGTGGTTTAGGCATTAATTCACTTACCTAGTTTCTTCCTTTATAATACACTTGTGTTTGTGTTTCCAAATCATCATCCAAACACTCATTCTCAGTAGCTAAAACATTCTTACTTCCAACTTTTCACCATGAGAAAGGCACCTAGTGCAACTTCATCAACCAAAGAACCTCATAAGAAAATTACTCGTGTTGTTAATAAAGTTTCCTCAACCGAGTCATCACCCATCAAAGCTTCCAACACTTGTGTTCCTTCCCAACAAACTTTACCACCCAAATCTAGAAAAACCGCTGGAATTAGCATTCGACCTTGTAGTTTGGAGAAACCTTCGCCAAACACTACCGTACCTCCTAAACCAAACACTACCGTACCTTCTAAACCAAACACTCCTATATCCACCAAAGCAACTAAACTCTCACCTCTAGAGCCTAGAATACTCTCCTTCACCACACCTCTTTCATCTCCAAACCTTTACTCACTAGAAAACTTGCCTCCTAGGCCTTCTCATCCCCCACCATTGCCCACATTTTCATCAATTGAGAAAATGGCACCACAACAACCTTCTCACTAAAACATTGGTGTAGGAACTTCACTAGCCCCCGTGTATCCCTCTCTTTCACCCTTAAATGATCCATTTTGGATTATGAGAAATCACCAAACTCAACATCCGGACCATATGGAAGTAGATACTTCTTTACCTCCACCACCAACTCATATATCACCACCTTCATCCTTAGTCGAACCACCTCCTACTTCATCAAATTTACCTCCACAAATCCTTCCATCTTTTGTGGAACATCCACCTTCCTCATCAAACTTACATCCAATACCTCCATCCTTTGTGGAACCTCCACCTACTTCATCAAACCTTCCACCACAAAGCGCTTCATTCTTTCCTAGTCATGACAATGATTATATTCACTATCAACATGTCCAAGGGTTAGTCCATGAAGTACGTGATGAATTGCGTTTCATGTTCTATCACCTTCTTATACGATTTGATGAAGTCAACAAATCAAACCGTCTCTAAGTGATGTGTTTTGCTCTAGTCTTAGGAGCAACTTAGAATTATTAAGAATTTTGTCTTTAATATATGTTTGTTTCATTTTCTTAGTTTTAGATATATGTGTATCATCTCTAGTGTTTTATTAAATGAAACTACATGTTTGTATGCTATATAGTTATGTGAATATGTTTGGTGCAACCATACATAACTCATTTAGACGTTTACGTCACTACTCATATATACATTGCTACCAATAAGTTACAGGTACACGGTTCCCAAGATTTTGCCTGGACGGATCCCTCGGATTAAGGATCCGGCAGAACCGTCTAACAGATTATAAGTTTTGAGCTAATTTGAAGCTCATTTGCAAGAAACAATGCACCATATACTTGTTTTCTAACCTTTGTTTTGTAGATTTTCAAAATACACATGAAGACTTTGACACCCTCAACAAGGGAGAGATTTTCGTCAAAGCGAAGCATTGAAAAACTTGCAATACATACACTTAGGCTTCCTAACTACTTGACGCCCTCATCAAAAGGGAGCACTCGTCAAGGGGGATCATTTCTTCAAAGTTAAAACTATTGCAAAAATACTTGCAATACACTCGTTTAGCCTTCCTAATTACTTGACGCCCTTCAACAAAGGGAAGCATCCGTCAAGGGGGAGGTAAGACGAAAATCCTTCTCTTATCTTCCTACTTCTCTTTACTTTTTTTTTTCTAACTCTTTCTCATTTTTTTTACTTTTCACAAGTTTTTATCAAAAACATTTTCCACTGTGTGTTAGTTTCTTTTCGGCGCACTTTTTGTTTTGACAAAAAGGGGAAAAAGAGAGTAAAAAATCCAATTCAAATTTTTACGAATTTTATTTTCTTATTAAAATAATCTTATGTTTTGTCATCAACAAAAAGGGGGGAAATTGTGAATACAAATAAACCATAAAAACGTTTATTTCAATTTTACGATCTTCTAATGTTTTGTCGATAACAAACATAAAATCATTTTAACGAAATAAATAAAATACGTAAAAGCTTTAAGCCAATAGTTTACTAACACACTTTTACTAAATATATTAAAACCATCAAAACATGTTTAGTAAATAAGTTATATAAAACCAAAGACATTTTTATAAAACACTTACAAGTAATATTGTTTACATACATCTTATAAAAATGTATATTTATTTTGTATATGTTGTAATGGGTAAGTAATGGGTAAAAACCAAAGTCCATAACCCATGACCCATGATCCATTGACTAGGTACAATAAATCTTGTTGGGTAAGAACCAAAGTCTATAACCTATACCCATAGAGCATGATCCATAACCCATGACCCATTGCATGACATCATGCGTAAAGTCATGTTGGATATTATCCATGATCCATGACCCAAAGTCCATGACCCATGACCCAAGATCCATAACCCATTGACTAGGTACATTGCATCTTGTTGGGTATCCGTGATCCAAAGTCCATGACCCATGGTCCATAACCCATAACCTGGTTTGCAACCAAAAATCCGGACTAAACTGACCTAGTAGCCGGATCCCATGATTGGCACTGGTCGGATCCCTTTGGTGAGGGATCCACCGGAATCGTGGGACAGTAGGCATATTTTTCCTATAAATAGTGAGCCATTTCTCTCTTGCTCACCACCACTCTTAGATATACTTTCTCTCTATATTTTAACCTCCCTAACCACATATCCAAAGGATCATTCTATGTAGTTTTATTTTTGTGTGATTCTCTAGGTTCCTCTTAAAGGCGAGATCACCACCTCTTGAAGACGTGCAAGCTCAAGGTCATGAGTTGCTAAGCTTCGTCATTGTCAAGACACTGCAGTGAATCTTGTTGATAGTTCTTTCCTACCTCCATAGAAGTGTCGTGTTGAAGGCATTAGTGAATGGTGCAGATGGTGTACAATCGATATGCTGCAGCGATGTGCAAGTTGTGTAATTTGGGTTAAAGGATATTGATATCCTTTCTAGTATTGTAAAAAGGAGTGTGTCTCCTTTGGGTAGTTGTGTTGTGGTGTAGTGTTGGGTAGTAGTTCCTCCTTTGTAATGGAACTCGGTATCTAGCCTTGTACCAGATAAAGTGTAGGCGACGTTGTGATAGGTTTGGTTCTACCTCATGGAAGAACTCGGTGTCTAGCCTTGTACCGGATACAGAGTAGGCGACGTTGTGAAGGCTAATCCGCCACATTAAGGAGCTTGTGTTGTGTATTGCTTAGAAACTCTCGAGTGGGGTACTCGGGGAGTGGAGTAGGGCAAGGAAGGTGTCCTTGTAGCCGAACCACTATAAATACTCGTGTTGTGGTTTTGTGTTCCTTTAATATTTATCGCTTGCATTACTTACTTATATGTTCATCTATCAATATCCAACACACAATCTAAATAGATTGACATAAGTCATCTAAATACTTTAAAACGAAGTTTTAATCGGCAAAACTATTCAACCCCTCCCCCTTCTAGTTTTCCACAGTCTTCACATTTGTCTAAGTCTTGATGTACGACGTATCTGTCTAGAATGATACGGCGTATCTTCCTTCAGTTCAGCATACTTTACCAACTTGATCTATTTTGCTCCAATTTACGTCCAAAATAGCCAACTTTCATCAAATGCTTGTTTATAACTGAGATTTACAAAAGTAAGCGATTAAGTATCAATTCTTATATAAAATAATATAAAACAAGCAATATACATAGGTGGATTTAAAATGTACGTTTTTAAGGGGTCATTTAAGCCCTTAATCGCCCACTTTTATATCTGTTACTGCTTAATTTCATTCATTTTCACTTTTTAGATCTCTTGGAAGCAAAATGCTGGAATGATGCTTATTTGGACAAAAAGGAGTGAATATATGAAGAAAATGGCTAAGTCAAGATCGAAGACACTCAAGCTGCTGAAACTGAAGCTGACGGCGTCCCAACTAAAGGGCGACGCCGTCCTTCTCTACGGATTTAATTAAAATACACCTGACGGCTCAGTAGACTTTTTGCTAAAATACACCTGACGGCGTCAGGCTTTGAAGAGGAAGGGTGTCACTAAGACTTTTCATCTCAGACGGCTCAGATCCAGAATCAGACGACGTCCGTGCTGAAGCCCGACGGCGTCACAACTACAACGTGACGCCGTCCCCCTATAAGGCGACGCCGTCGCAAGTGTAAAATTATATATAGAAATCGAATTTTCAGAATTTTGAGAGGTAGACTTGTGGAGTAAAAACCCTAAACGTTTGTAGTCCGACTTGGACAATATCTTAGGGTCTCAAACCCTATTTTACTCATCAAGATAAGTGTTTTATTCCATTGATTTCATTATGTCTTCCATTGAATGTGTGTATGCTTGCTTGTTTAACATGTCCGGCTAAAATTCTTGTGTGTTTGCTTAGATCTATAAAACCTAGTTATTAATTATTGATTGGTTGTCTCTTATCTTAATTGTAATTGGCTTAGGAGTGCAATTAGGCTATCGTTGTGTGTAAATGCTTAAGTAATCTTTGTGAACCTTAGTTTATGAATCACCTAGCGGATTTCGTAGTCTAAACATCCAAAGATAACCTTAAAGTTAGTTTATGAATCATCTAGCGTACTTCGTAGGCAATAACCTTAAGGTAGTCTCAAAGAGTTAGGGAAAAAGGCACACCCTACGACCTTAGAAAACACAACGCGTTAAGAATAAGAACGTGACAATTCAACCATCAATAAAAGATAACTAGGGAGTAATAGTATCTAGGTAAGCACATATTTAATCATCATACAAGCACACATAAAAAATACATAGACTACCCATGGTATTAGATAATTAGAATGGTAGAGTAATCGGTAGAAGTACCACCCCCAAAATCCAAGCCCCGAGATTTTGCCCTTAGCTTTCTAAAAAAAATATAAAAAGATAAAAAAAAGAATCTTCCTCAACCTCAACCCTAGCGTAGTACACTTCTTACTAGCATTCCTATTCCCCTAGAGAACGATATCAATCCCCGAGGCTTACCCAATACTACACTACAACGATTAGGTTCACTGCCCAGGGTGTTGAAAAACTTGCTCGACGAAAAGGAAGTTCCTTTGACCCCGAACACGCTTCGTACGCGCATCAATAGGATAAATTATGCTAATAAACTATTGTTATTTAATATCATCAAATGCATTTTTATGCAAAGCTTAACTCCACAAGAGTCATACCATCTTACAAAACTATCTTCTTGATTTATCAAAAGCTTAGTTGTAAATATTTTTTAAAAACAAAATACCAAAATAAAAAACCAACAAAAGCAAATATAAAACTATAAAACCAGCAAAATTACAAAATATTTCAATGTTTTAAAATGAAAAATACAAAAAAAAAAAAAAATAATAAATAAATAAAAATAAACTCTTCTATGACATGTCTTTCATTAAAATTCAATACTATTTATATTTCTAGAAATGTCATTCAATAATGATACGGAAATGTAAATACGTTTGAGCGAGAGTTCACTTATACAAAAATGTTTTCTAAAACACGTCGTTTCTAAAATTCTTATGATTTGTGTACATATCAATTACAACTCAGACTTCAAATACATGAAGGTGTTAAGCAAAACGAACATTATATGTTTAGTGCACTTATCCTAACAACGAAAAAATAACTTTTCTCGGTTCTTGAGCAATTTAACAAAAACACTAAAAGTTTTGAGCTCATGACTATGGTTGTTGGTAAGATATCAGATCAAGACCCGCACTTTTTCAAAGAAAGGACCTAGTGTACGTTTTAGTGCGCTAATCCTATAAAAAGGAGAGAAATCTTCCTAATATTGAGCACCATATATTCAAGTTTTTTCAAAAAGATTTTTCAAAATCTTTCAAAATTTGTGCTCAAGATTACTCCCTCAATAAATAAACGTTTCAAATTACTATATATTTGAGAGGGAGTATTAAAAAATGTTCCAAAACAGTTTATGAAGTCATTTCTCCCAACTATATTTCCAAAAGAATATATCTTTTAACCATTTGATATCAAAAATATTACGGATATGCTATTTTGAGGGGGGAGAAAATGTGATCGAGCTCTTTTGATCTCGAAATTTCTTAGACTCAAAAGTGCGTACCCTTTCCTCTGTGTGCAAAATCTTTAATAATATCTACGCACATGTGTAGGGGAGTAGTTCTGAAAATGAAAACTTTCAAACTGTTATCAAAACATGATTTCTGTCAAAACGCTTTGATTGATTTTTCAAATGGTTTTATGGTTACTATCTATATACTAAACCAACCAAAGTCACTATGATGATCGAGGTGATATAAGTTGATAAGATTAGGTATTATCCCATGGTCCATCCAGAGTTAGAGGGGCCTACCTAGGGATATTCTATATATACAGTAGAAGTCCGTATGTCATGGAGAAGAATGAGAAAGGGAATAATGTTGTTATTGTCATGAGCTGTTATAGGAACAATCACAGTATGATGATAGTAAGGACTACCTGATATGCATTAAATGTTTGAAGAATAAAAAAGAAAAGTTAGGAAAGGGTTAAAAGAAATGAAAACCCTCCACACACTTAGGGCAGAAACTAGGTCAATACATATGCCATCAGTTATCACAAACATGATTCCAATATTGAAGACAGACATCATATACCCAATGATGCAATGCACAACCCTTCCCAGCTACTCAAGTTTCTCTCAAAAGAATCTTGTTTCATTTCTCACAGAGATTACACACGTTATCTATCGACCTCTCACTCAGAGAATCGTTAAGATTGAAAAGGTGGTAGTCTGCTCTAGCCCCCGCTCATTAAACCAAAACGCACTTAATTGAGTCTAGAGCCAATGAGATTCAAATATAAAATCTCTTTATGACACAAAATAACTATAAAAACTTGATGTTCACAAATAAGAACATGAGTTGTACGAGAGTCCTCCGCAGATCCTTATAATCTTGCCAGAACGTTCATAATGGTACTTACACAATATTTCATGATTATTGAACGGAAAACCTGCCAATGTCAACATCAAACAGTATTGAACGTGGGTCACTAAGTTAATTCTTTATGGATTAAGCATAATGTTAACTGAAATCTACGTGATCCAGGAAAATGTTATATGGTGGAAATGGTCTAAAATCGTGGAGAAATGCTTTATGAGCACTTCTGCGATTCATCTGAATCGTTGTAAGCATACTTAAGGCATCCGATTTAGGAACATCAGGTGGGGAGATTTGCAAGAATTACCTGACACATCGAGTTGGAAACCTAACTAAGGAAATTCTTTAATGAATCGATTCTTGATGACGTAGGTCTATACTTGGATTTTTATAATGTATTGAAAACAGTCCTAATGGAACTGAAGGTTAATTCTACCTACCTAAGATGAATGGAATCAAGACGTTTCATCCTAAACAATCGTAGTGGGATAACTCTTTATGAAAGTCCACAAAGATCGATTGAAAATCCTGATAAAGCGATACTAATACCTAACGGGTCAACTCCATGAGATTTCTCAAGAGTTGCAGAATGATCTTCACAAATTTGGAGGTTACCATTACCTCCCTTATTGTGATTGTACAGGTACCGACGAAGAAAGCCGCTCCTGATCCTACACCACCATATGCATCAACAACTCAACATCTTCCACATACTTAAACTCATATGACTAATCCTCATCAAGTTCAAGACAAAGAACTACATCAAATTCAACAAAGTCAAGATAAAGTTCAAAGAAGAAATGATGAAATACATAAGATTAATGACTAAAGACTAAAGATAACAGGTACGAGTATATTGGAGAAGACGTAAGAACAACACTTGAAGATGTTGATCCATAGCAAAAAAGGATAGAGATTTCACTAAAGATCACAAAGCATGTATGGAACAAAGAATCAAGAAAGTCTATTGCACACACACAAGGTTCAAGATCAAGTAAAAGAGGATTAAAGAACTAAGATATGAAGAAGCATCTTTTGATAAATGACCACCCATTAGGGGGAGCTTGTTAGCATTATAATTGATGGTCATTTATAGTTAAACGAACCTTGTAACATTGTATTAATATGTACTAGACTAGTTAAGAAAAAACGGGCTTGGCATAAGCTAATATTGTATAAGTTACAGTATTAGTCCTTGAACAAAGCCCAAGCCCCGCCCAAGGTCCATTTCTTTACCTATTTGTACATGCCACACTCTTATTTTTGTGTGTGTGGAACTTCTCATTTTACCAACTTTACTTCTGTCTCTAACATAGTCCTCATCCTTCTCTACACATACTCTCTCTCTCTCTCTCTCTCTCTCTCTCTCACACACACACACACACACACAAACTCATTCTTTGATCCCTATATGTGTGAAATGATCTATTGGGCCTACAGTTTTTTCCTCACGTGGTGCTTACTTGGATCGACTAACAGGAGGAAGACATGATTAATTCGTGTGTAGCAGTTTGCTAAAAGATACACGCATCTTTATTAATGCATGATTAATTAATTACGGGTGTATCTGGATCTCAAGGGGAAAACCTTTATGTATAAATTATGTAATTTTAATAAAGACTTCCGCTATGCATATTTATATGATAGATCCGCATATTTAAATGTTAAGTAAAAATTTAAAATTACAGCATGTTACACTGTATGTTTTCCATCACTATTAACTAATAGAAATTTATCAGTGAATTGCAGGGACATTTGGCAATGGAGATTGAATGTAGCTGCCTGTTTTAGTGTGAAAGTTTTGACTAAGTTAATTGAGAAAACGAGGAATAATCATAATACAAGTATGGTGACAACAACCCTGAGTGGAGCTCGACAAACGGGGCATAGATTTACATACGGATTGGTGTCCAGTTTGTGACAACATTTGGAATATGTGGATCCTAGTATTCTTGTTTTTACAGAGGAGTTTAAGGTGTCGGAAAAGGTGTTCGAGTGGTGGAGATTGGGTCCGGTATATATGTTCATAGTAAAGGAGTTATGTGAGTTCGAGGGCCACGATGCACAACAAATCAATGAAAGGTCTATGGCAGGATGTGGTGTGATCTACTAGATACTTTTTGTGGAAAAATACGAATAACAAGGTTTTCGATAAAAAGACTTATGATTTTAACAAGTTGTTCAAAGAAGTTCAGTTAAAGTGTTTCGGTTGGATTTGCCAAAAATCTTCGAAAGGGAAGATTGTTTGGGATCAGTGGATTGAGAACAGCTATATGACATTTTATATGGATGTAAGTTGGGTGTTTGGCCTGGTAGTAATGGAGTTGGATGGTGGTATGGTCTGTTGAGTTTCTAAAGTGTTTGGTTAAGGGTTTTTTTTTTGACGTTCTTATATTTAATACTTGATTCTGTTAGTTGTGGGCTTGTGATGTTCTTTTATTTTTGCTTTGTATACTATATATTATGAGGAGAGTTTTTTTGACATATCAAGCTTTTCTCACATATAAAGGGGCTCATCCCCACCTTTCATCTAAAAAGAAATCAATAGTTGAGGTTAAAAACATTTTATTATTTCACATATTTTTAATAATTTAAATATCTTTTAAACCGTTAATCGTTAAGCGAAAATAATTACACCATCGCAACGAGTATTTAATTATCTTTCTATAGACGGGCACCTTGATATACTTTTGAAAGAAGAAAAAAAAATCGTTTTTTTCACATTTTTTCGTCTTTTTATTTGTTTTTTTCGAATCTGAAATTTGCATGATAAAATCACATGTGATTAAACACTAATTTGAATATCACATGTAATGTTAGTGTTAAATCACATATGATATGTAATATCACATGTGATATTAGTGTTAAATCACATGTGATATTAGTGTTAAATCACATGTGATATTAGTGTTAAATCACATGTGATATTCACATGTGATATGTAATATCTCATGTGATTTATTAATATCACATGTGATATTCAAATTGGTGTTTAAATGTAAAAAAAACGTAAAAAACACGATTTTTTTTTAGTTGAAAGTATATCAAAGTGCCTATTTATAAAAAGATAATTAAATGTTTGTCGTAATGATATATTTTTTTTTTTCACTTAACGTTTAACGGTTTGATTGATATTAATATTTAAAAAAAAAACAAAAAAATTGAAAGTGTGTTTGTAAAATTGTTAGAGATTATCTTATCTATTAGATCAAATAAAAATAGATGAAAAATAGAAGGTGAAAATTGATCTCTTGATATGTAAAGAATGTTTTGTATCTTAAATTGTATTTATACTTTTATGTTTGTGTTTTTAATTATTATTGCCTTTTTTAGCAAACTACGAAAAATATACCCAACACTTGTTTGTGTTTTGAATGGGTCAACCTCAAACTTAGCTAAAATGAAATGATTCAAATGCTACATTTGATGGGCTAGCCGGATATAAGTTGGGCTGATATACAATTTACAAATACTAAGGGGCCGTTTAGTTTGTGAAAATTTTTCTTGTTTTTTCGTTTCTAAATTCTTAGAGAAGGGAATGGTTTTTCTTTTCTAGAGAAGAGTTGAGAAGTTTGAAAATCCTTTTAGTTGAAGTTATATTTTTTCTTTTTTTAAAACGGAGACAGTGGACGGAGAGGTAGATGGAAGGTGAAGTCGATGGAAGGTGGGCGGCGATGGAAGGTGGACGGAGGTGGGCGTGATAAGAGTGGGGTGAGAGGAAATGGAGTTATTATTTTAGAAATGAAAAAAGTGAGAAATGTGTAATGGTATTTTCATTTTTTCTATTAAGAAATGGAAAATGCAAAAATTCATAGTTTTGGAAAATTACTGGAAAAAAGTGCGACTAAACGGGTTTTCAGTTTTTCCTTTTTCATATGAAAATTTTTCTAGAAAAATAGAGTATTTCTCTCCAACTAAACGGCCCCTAAGGGGGTGGCAACACAAGCGGTATGGGCTCGGTTTCAATCGGCAAGGCACGACAAACCATTGCCACCTATGCGGCATCAATCGGCAGGGCATGGTGTGCGGGTTCTTTTGCCGAAGCGGCATGGAAAGGAGAAGGAGAAGAGGAAGTGGAGCGTGGGTCCTGGTTTGAATTCGGTATGCAACAATTACCATTGCCACTAAAAAACTATGGTGAGGTATGAGTGAAGTATGAGATTAGTTGAAATGATATTATTGATTGGTGGTGAGGTATGGTCTTAAACCATTGCCACCCCCCTAACCTTTTGGACCTAGTTTCTTAGCTAGGCTTTAGATACGATTGGCGGAAAACCTTCGCACAAATTCTATTAACACTAGTGACTAGACCACGTGCAATTAAGAAAATTTGTATTAATGATTGGTTTGCAACAAGAGATAGAAGTAAAATAAATTATGACATTTAGAGCATCCGCAATGCCAAAACTAAGAATAACTATTCTCGATTTCAATAAGTCTTTTGAAAGACTTTTTATGTATTGTATTGATAGCTTTTTGATGATTATTTAAAAGACTTTTTAAAAAGACTTGATATACTTCAAGTCTTTCTTCAAAGTTGTATGTATTAAATGTGGTTTGCATTTAATGTATTAAATGCGATAAGTCATCAAAAACTTATTGCATTGTGGATGCTTTTAGAATGCTCACCGAGTGACCGTACCAAGGACATTCTTAATTTACATTTGGCAAATTATTAAAATGCAAGTAAAATGATTTAACTGATAACATTGTGATTTGTGAAAGTATTTGCAAAGGCGAGTGCATGCATGGTTTCTGTTACTTAAGACATCGGCGATTGTAGGATACCGCATGATGATTTGTAGAAAGACAAGGTCGGGTGGAAAACATTGTGGTGTAGCAATAGTGTGTATTTCGGTTGTATGGGCTCCTTGCTGGTACACGTGAGTGTTTGTGTAGTGTTAAGTTCCAGGTTATCTCATGATTATACCTTGGTTCGGTGTTAACTTTTGATGTTTCGAAGAAATCTCAATAATGCAAAATCATGTGATGCTAAAGTAAATTTTACAAAATAACATAACAATGATTGTTTGTCGACTCTCAAATGCAAACTGAAGAGGCCCTGTTGTTGAAGTTATATAAATAGGTTCGAGTCTTTACCTAATACTTGTGTATCTTAATATATTCTTACATCTATTTATTAATTAATGAAACACAAAAATTGCACTGCCTTGAATGAATTCTTATTAGAGAAAATTCACATTTTAATTCTTGCTTTTTAAATCCTGATATGGGGTTTTATAAGTTTAACATGAGTTACCATGTGAATAATAATTTAATTCTCAAGTATTAACTTAAGATGGACTTTCTTTTGCTTTGTCAAATCTATGCACATGCGTGTGTGGCTTCCCCAGTTTTAGATTTTTGGGATCAATATTCAATTGTGACCTCCATATTTAATGCATTTACATTGAGATTATATTATTTTAATTATACATGACCAACAAAGATTGTAATTCACTGTGATCTAGTTGAACCATTTTGCTCTTGGTTCACGCTGTGCAACTCACATGAAACACGTACATCCAAGGGTGCAGCCAGGAGTTTTTTTTCAGGCTAAAAAATTTAAAAGACAGCAGCAAGTTATAAAGAAACACAAAAGATTATAATATATAACTATGCAAAAAGGTTATAACAAATTTGTTCATTTAGCGTTTTAGTCACACATGACGTTCATTCACATTATTAAAATCATCTAAAAATGAATATAAACTAAGGATAAAGATCCAGTGAGAAGTAAACTTAAAATGAGAAGGACAAGAAATAATTATAATTAAATATTTGAGATGCACTGACTTGAATTAAATGCTTCTCTATGCATGTAGATGCATCTCGATTAGTTTCGAAAATAATTTTGAAGTGAAAACGATGCAAAGTAGTACTAGCCACAAATTTGACACGTATGAGACAAAAAATAAATAAGATTCGCCTAACTTGATGATATGCATATAATATATGTAGAGTGTGGTTAGTGTAAAAAGTATAAGAAGGAATATGAGTCGTTCGATTGTATCACTTAAAATTAAATCTACGTATGAGATCATTTTGGGTAGCAAATGTAAATATGTAACTCATTAAATGACTAAGTGTATCTCTACATGTACCTATAAGGGTATGAAGGTCATTTCAACATTATACATTAATACTCACGTTAGCAATTTTGTAGCTATCATTTATTAAGGAACCAATATTGAATTCAAAATGGATGCCAAAAGAAACGTAAATTTTTTATTATTCAAAAGATGATTATACCAATTAAAAAGAACCTGCGTTATATACATATATGTTGTACTAGCTTCATAGCCCGCCCGGATGGGCGGCCTAGCTTCATGAGTTTACTTGACGTAGTTTAACAGGACGTAAACAAATATCGAATGAAAATCTCTTAGGCACATAAATTGGAAGACAAAAAATGAAATTGTTAATGTCTCTTACGTAAAAATAATAATGAAATGTATGAGAAACAACTGAATTAGATGGTACATATTAATAGACTAAATAAAAGTTTTTCATACACAACTTTTGTTATATACATTGTTATTCTCTCTACAACCAACATCACCGCAAAACATAACCCAATTAAATAAAAATATGCTTTTGAAAAGCCAAAATCACATACATACAACCAGAAGTTCTATAATTCGGTCGGCTGAACGATCAAGTTCTCCCCTCAACGCAACAAAGACGCGTCATACATGACGAGGGTAATAAGGTGGATGCGTGGTTGTCCATGGCCTTATTAGTCTTACAAATTACAATGTTGGTTTCAATGCAAGGTTTTTTTTTTTTTTTTTTTCGTTTGGAAATTGAAGTAAGACAAAAAAAATTAGAAACTTAAAAAAATAAAAAACACTTAAAAAAAACATGTCATAAAATAAAAGCAAACCAAATCTGACATTCTTTAAACCAAAATATGACATCCTTAAAGATCAAAAGAAAAAACAAATGACCAAAAGTGTCCTTTAACAAACTAACAACAGTACAGCAGCCTCAAGAGCCAAAATGGAAAAAAGAAAAAATACAAAACATTCACTGAAGCACAACATTCACTGAAGCACTAACTGCTACTATCTCAAAGAAAAAAAAAGTGTCCGAATTATTCCACCACCACCCACCACCGACCACCGCAACAAACCACCATGAAGTCACCACTATCCGACGAAGACACATACTTATCAAAGTCACAGATGAAGGCTATGGTGTTAAAAAAGATGATTCATTGTCTTCTTCCATCCAAATACTCAAAAGGTATTATTACTTCTATTAAATACCATGTAGGATAATGCTTACTGTTTTGATTTGCTGTGATGAGTTAATAAAAATGCAATAAAAATGATATCGCTTGGATTTGTCTGTGATGAGTTAATAAAAATGCAATAAATTGATAATCTTACCCATCCAATTAGGATTATATGATAGTTAGGGGGTGTTTGGGACTGCTTTTGTATCTTTAGTAGTTGTGTTCTATTTGATGCCAAAATAAAAATAAGTATACAGCTAAGAAATTAACCAAACAATAAACTATTGTTAGTCAAGAAAGAAAGACACAATTTAAATAGCAGGATTACATAATATCTTAAAGACCAGAAATTGAAAAACAATTATGAAGTAGTTAGTTTTATATAAAGGGTAATGCGAATTCAAATACGAAATAAGACTTCTTTGTAAACGACGTTTGCTGTGGAGTTCAGATAGTTTCCTTCTTTATCGCAACAAAGAACCTTTAATCCGTTCTTGCTCTTGACTCTTGACACCGCCACATATAGTTGTCCGTGTGAGAATACCGGCTTTTGTAGAAACAGACCAACCTGCGACAATGTTTGGCCTTGACTTTTGTTAATCGTCATAGCGAAACAAACTTGAAGAGGAAACTATCTTCGATTCAATTTGAAAGGCATCTTATTGTCTGAAGGGCTAATGACCATACGCGGAATAGCGCAAATTCTACCAACCATACAGGAGTACCTATCTTTAACTTTAAGCTATGTCGGGGAACACCTGACATCCTTATACCGTTAAGGAATTCTGTTGTGTATATCGAGTCATCAAAATTCGAATCAATCACCAAACAAATAGAGTCTGGAGATTCGTATAACTTCTCGTTTCCTTTAATTAAAGAAAGCATCCGTTCATTTATAACATCAACCATTTCGTGTGTTGGCTTAGAATGGCTTTTTCTTGGAAAAACAAAGGGTTCCATAGGTTTTCTAGCAATTGCGGGTAGGTTTCCTCTATAATTGCACCAACATCATCATCGGACTCGAATCGCATGTTATCCGGAAAACGATAGTAGACTCGCCATCATTCTTACCACCAATTTTTCCATCACCGATATCTAAAATCCAATCCGCAAACTCTTGTATTTCCTTTTTCGCTGTTGTTCCGAACCTAACCTCATGTTTACTGTTAGGTTCATCATTGTGCAAAGATGTTCCCATACAGTCTGCGTTAATTGTGGCATGCACTACATCCTGCCTCGTGCCATTAGGAATCACAGGGAGAATTTGACGAAAATCGCCACCAAACAAAACCACTTTTCCACCAAAAACCTGATTAGAAGATAACGCCGGTCTCGACCACGCAAATATCTCTCAAAGTCCTATCAAATGCCTCATAACAATGTCTGTTTATCATTGGTGCCTCGTCCCATATTATCAGCTTTGCTTGGCGTATCAAATCAGCGAGGTCGCTATCTGCAGCTATGTTGCACATTGAATCTTCAACTACATTGATCGGTACTAAGCCATTTACATTATCATCAAAAGGGTCAACTCTAGTGACTTGGGTCCCTTTGAAAAAACTCAGCTTATATTTGTGTGGCAACAGGGGTAGCCTACCACTGTTTTCTGCAATACCAAAATTAGAAATAACATAGCATTGACCTTCTTCAAACAGAGGTTCAAATCGAAACATCAAATCTTTCTTGATATATATCGAATCTGTCATTCTCGAAAAATACAATTTATAGTATAGATTAGTAAACAATAATTTAAAGCAATAAAGTTTAATTAAAAAAAAACAGGTTTGTACATACTTGGGAATCCCGCGGGACCAGATCCAGACTATAAGGATTGTGCTTTTCATTGAGCTTATGGCTATGCCAAATAGAAATACATCTCCCTTGAATGGAAATGTTATCAAGCATTGGATCAATTTCGCTGATCAAAGTAATTTTCTGGTCCTTTTGTAAGGCTGTAACAATGAAAATATTTATAGGTTAGCCATATTAAAAAGATTGATTTTGGATAGAAATTACAATAACTATCAATAAGCTTACGTGGCAAATGAATCATGTATTTCTATTAAACTTACGTATAATTTCTCTAATATTCAACTGTGGCAAAAGTGACAAATGGATGATAAATACACTTAAGAGACAGGGATGTTTAAGTAAACTTAGGCTTCATAATTAATTATGCATTTTCTGGGTATGAAGAAACAACTTACATTTGTTGGTTTCTATCCTCACAATAAAGCTTCAACACTAATTCTGTTCTAAATCAAATTCATTTTAATTTCCGGCTTTAGTTTATAAATGTAATGTAATTATCAGGAACATTATTCATCAGAGTATGTGGCATATGCAAGCTAACCACTTTGTTGTCATATTGAGTAAGTGATACTTCAATATGATTACTTGAAAGATAACTTTGTGATACACAACACATGTAGGTAAAAAGCCATCAATATGACATGAACAGACAAAAATTAACCCAAAATTTTTCCGGCTTTAGTTTATAAATGTAATGTAATTCTCAGGAACATTATTCATCAGAGTATGTGGCATACGTGTTGTATCAAACATGAACAGACAAAAATTAACCCAACCCTAGGTCAATATTCACCCATATAAACACTAACTCCATCCAACCATACACTTATGATGAAAAAATAAACACAAAAAATGTAATTCGAATCTAAACACTAAAAAACCACATTGCAAAAATACATATTTAAACTTAATATAAATCATAAAAAAGGCTTCTAATAATACAAATTTATTAACCATAAAAAAATAAAATTGAATACAAATACGAAGAAAAAAAATAAGAATCGAACCTGGCGAATTGGGTGATTTCTGGTAACCCATTTTCGAACCAAATCTGGAACTGCTACCTGGAGTAATGGGTGATTTCTGGTAACCCATTTTGGAACCCTTAGGAAACCTTTGCATTTTTTTCCGATTATCTTTATGTTACAAACTACAAATTGTAGGTGTGATTTATGGTTTAATTTGTAGTTGGTATTTATAGATATATAGTAGGGTTTTGAAAGGCAAATTGAAGATTTGATGATTATGATTTTGAAATTGAAATACTCCTTGATTTTCTGTCATGATTTTGAAAATCATATAATCAAAACCCCGGATTATCCTCAGTTAATTGATTTGATGATTCTTCTGTTATGAAATTTTTTTGGAATGTGAGAATAAAATGGGGAGGTTATGAAGAAGTGTTGACTGGAAGTATTAACGGGGAGGTTATGAGTAGATGGTGAAGTATATTAGTTTAGAAGTAGAAGAGGATAAACAAATATGTGTATTGCCTCAGTGGTTGTGGCGTGGGTATTGAAAGTAGAGACCCATGTTCGAATCTTGGCTGTGGCAATTTTTTTTATATATAATGTATCCGGGACAAGTGCCATGGTGGCATTTCCACCTCATAATAGAGGCGCCATGTCATCATTAAAATGCATAGTAAGCATTATACATGTGTCATGCTTAGTCCCATATATATATATAGATGTTGACACACTTTATACATCCTTTAAACACATCATTTATTAAAATTGACACACTTTGAACACTTTTGTTTACGAATATTGGCATGTTGTTTTAATAGAGTGACACATCTTTATATATATTAACACAATTAATGCACATTCTTAAACATAGTTACACATAGTTTTAATAAAGTGACACATCTTTATATATATTGACACACTTGAGACATCATTAGACATATTGGCACATCTTTTTCATAGAGTGACATATCTTTATAAATATTGACACATTTGACACACACATCATTAGACATATTGACACATCTTTTTAGTAGAGTGACACATCCTTATATATATATATATATATATATATATATATATAATAATTTTCTTGATACATATATAGTGGCACACTAATTTTTTTGTATGTATATGTAGTGACGTACTAACTTTTATAACACATTTTTAATTACTGACTATGTCTTTTATGACACTTAGTTTAACAATATATTTCTAGTGACACACTAAGTTTTTTTGACACATTTTGTGTGACACACTAAGTTTGTGAAACACTTAGGGTGTGTTTGTTTTAAAAAAAAAAATCTTACTAGCCCTCTTACTCTTACCAGTAAGAAGTGGGCAGACGTTTTGCTTGTTTGTTTTTTTCTTTTGAGTAAGACCCAGTTAGACATATAACATTTTACTCAAGAGAGTGGGGACTTGTCTTCTTGCCTCTTACTCGCTTTGTAAACTTTATATAATATATTTGATTGTTTATTAACTATGTTATATTTATGATAAAAGTCTTGTTTCATATTTACATAAGTTACTTATTATCGCATTGCGTTGGTTTAATAAATAAATTGCAAAAACGAGCACTTAAAATCATTCGGAAACTTATACAAAAACAAACAACATTATTTCGTTCAGATTTAGACTTTCTAGCCACCTCTTACCAGTAAGATGCGGTAGTCAGATTCAGACCCAAAACATCTTAATGAAACAAACACACCATTAGTTGTATAACGCATTTATAGTGACACATTAACTTTTTTGCTAAATTATAAATTAAACACTTACTCTTTTGACACACAAAACTAATTGTACGGACACTAAAGCTCTAACACTTTGACAAAACTAGTAAAAAATATTGATACATAATTTTTAACGTCAACATAAAAAAATGTTGCAAACGTCGATATGATAAAAGGTTAATTGACACTCTTTGATTAACGTTTAATACTTTGAAAAGCATATCGTGAAATATAGACACTGAAATTCTATCAATATCTAAAAAGAGCTTAACAACACAACGATGTCATGTTATCAGATTACTTTCAAGCATGCACATGTTTACTTAAGCATGCACATGTTTACTTAAGCATGTCATGGGAAAAAAGTGACGTTATTAAGCATATTAAAAATTAAAATGAGATGTTAAAGAGGCTTAAATTAGCATTAAAAGAAAAATGATTAAATGTCTAGAATACCCTTATTAATCAATTGTCATAAGTTGCATTTTTAACCCTTTTTATCCTTTCTACCATAACATACTTTTCATTTGATCCAAACTCAATATATGTATATGCATCTAATTTTTTTTGCTAGAAACTATATTAGAGTGCATCCAAAAGATTTGGGTTGCATCTAATTCAAGTCAATATATCTCAAATATGTGATTATAGTTATTTTTTATCCTTCTCATTTTAAGATTTTTTCTCATTTAATATTAGTCTATATAAACCAAATTCTTAGCTATATGTTTCTCAATGTAAAGAACTATACTATCTGAAATGACGCTACACCCCTTTTATATGATATCTATTTATGAATTTAAAAGGATTTTTTTATAATTAGTTTGACGATAATATATCAAGTAGTCATAAAATGGGCTAATTACTTGAAAATGTATCGTACTTGTTATTTTTTATGGTTATGTATACTGACTTTTCTTTTATTGTGTATACTGAACTTTCAAATTTCGTTCATTGTGTGTATTTTTAACTATTCTGACATGTAAAATAACCATTTTACCTTTAAAATTTTGAAAAAAAATAAGGGTAAAATGGTTATAAAATACACAAAATAATCGAATTTGAAAGTTCAGTACAAATAATAAGAAAAAAAAAAGTTTAGTGCACACAACCACAAAAAATGACAAATATAATGCATTTTCAAGCAATTAGCCTAAAATAAATTATAATCAACTAGTACAAAAATAACTAAAGTCTTGAAACACTTAATCTAAATGAATCAATTTACTCAATTAAATCTACAATCGAACTATGAGGAGAGTTATTTTACATACTAAACTTTTTTTCATATACTAAAGGACTTATCTTCAGAATTCATCTAAAAAGAAATCAATGGCTGAGATTAAAAACATTTTATTATTTCACATATTTTTTATAATTTAAATATCCCTTGAACCGTTAATCATTAAGCGAAAATATTTACACCGTCGCGACGAGCATTTAATTATCTTTCTATAGACGGGCACTTTGATATACTTTCGAAAAAAGAAAAAAAATTTGTTTTTCCACATTTTTTTTTTTCACGCATGAAATTTGCATGAAAAAATCATATATGATTAAACACTAATTTCAATATCACATATGACATTAGTGTTAAATCATATATGATATGTAATATCACATGTGATATGATATGTATATCATATGTGATTTTACTCTAATATCACATGTGATATTACATATTATATATGATTTAATACTATCACATGTGATATTCAAATTAATGTTTAATCATATATGATTTTTTAATTCAAATTTCATTAACGTAAAAAAATGAAAAAACTTAAAAAAAACGTTAAAAATACGAAAAAAAAAGTGTCGAAAGTATATCAAAGTGCCTATCTATAGAAAGATAATTAAATGTTCGTCGCAATGATATATTTTTTTCGCTTAACGATTAACGGTTTGAAAGATATTAATATTTGAAGAAAATGATGAAAGTGAGTTTTTTAAATTGTTGAGATTAATCTCATCTATTAGATCAAATAAAATGAATGGTGGAAATTGATCTCTTCATATATAAAAAATCTTTTGTCCTCAAATGATCTTAAACCTCAAACTATTTGTAATGTAAAGCAACAACTAAATCATAAAACTATTAAAGCAAAATGGTATTTTGTATCAGTAAGCTATTCAACAAATTTAAAATAAAGAATTAAACGTGTAACTAACCTTAACATATGTCGATGACGCTGGTATTCTTTCAGCCAATTTTAACGTCTGTAAAGTAGTTATATGGCTTAATCTTTACTAATATATAAAGCATTTAGGACTTTTATTTTTAGAAGTTTTTAAGGCTGACAATTTTGACACGAAACTTGTTAACACGACACGACACGACCTGGTCTTAACAGGTTCGTGTTTGACCTTTAACAGGTTTCGTGTCTACAGGCCGACTGAAGCACACTGTTAACATAACAGGTCTTAACGGTCGCACTGCTAACGCACCTATTAAAATTAAAATATATATATAAGCCTTGAAATTACAACAAACCCTACTCATTTATATATAAGACTTAAGATTTGTGAAATTGTGATGTGAAAATGTTCTGAAATTGTATGTTTATGTGGGTCTGCTGATAGAGTGATAGTTCTTTCTATGCATGTAAAGTGTTAATGTTCTTATAGGTCTTAACAGTTAACCTGTTTATTTTCGAGTCGTGTTCGTGTTTGAGAAAAATGACACGATAAGCTAACAGGTCGTGTTCGTGTTTGACCTTAGCAGGTTCGTGTGACCTGTTATGCCAGCTCTAGAAGTCTTAAAAGTTTTAAGCTTACACACTTGCTATTATTAGTAATTTTTGAAATTAAAACTTTAAAAACACACTAATTGCACATTAAATTATGACATTAAATTGGATGCATGTTACAATAATAAAATATAACTAATATAATGAATTTAATATGTTAATAAATTAATAACTTTTTGAATTTGCATATATAATAATATGTTATATTAATTCTTCATTCTCACAACACAAACACACAATTTCTAGAAACTATCATCTTTTATTTCTAGAAATTGTTAAACAATATTCAGGAAAAAAAAAGTAAAAACAAAAAATCGTTAAACATAATTCGCTTCCGAACCGCTGCTTTGCGCGGGTACCATGCTAGTATAAAGTGATGGATGGATCAATTGTCGGATTAAGTACATGGACTAATCTGGACTAATAGACAGATATCAAGTTTGTAGGTGCAGTTAATGCATGAATTTAAGATCATTTAGATATCAACTTTATTTGATCTAATAGCTGAGACTAAAATCAATATTTACGCTACAAGGGTATTTGTGCTCAATATATAAACCATATTTTAAAACCCGATCTTTTAAACACTCATTTTCTTTACACACACAAAAAATGTGTTTCCTTCTCCCATGTTTTCTCTCTATTATCACTTACCCTTCATCTTAATCGATCACACCTAACCCTAATTTCTTTTTGTTTTACTCATCAATCGATCATCTACAATATCTCAGATCATTCTATACTGTGGTTAGAGAGTTTTTAACTCAAGGAGAAAGAATGTGAGAAAGGGGTAAGAAACAATGAAGAAATGGCTTACTATTTATAGAGAGAAAACATCTTCTGTTCCACGGATCCCTCCCTTAAGGGATCCGTCTAGTGTAAAGCTAGGGATCCGTGGGACGCTCCTCTTTACCCATGGGTATTTTGGTTATTGGTCATGGGTCATGGGTTATGGGTTGATCCATGGGTCTTTCATTAGATACAATGTATCTAATAGATGCAATGCATCTAGTCAAATGGGTATGGGTCAATACCATGGGTTATGGATATGCTCCATGGGTTGTAGTTTTTTACCCATTTATAATACATGCTAGTTATGTATATATTTTCCCAATATGTAAACACTAGTTGTTGTATATATGTATTACTAAATCACAAAATCACTAATACTTGTTTTAGTGTTTTATGTAAAAACGTAAGTGTGTTAGAAAACTATTGGCTCAAACTATTTACGTATTTTATTTGTTTCGTTAAAATGATTTTACGTTTGTTATCGACAAAACATTACAAGATCGTAAAATATAAATAAACGTTTTTACGGCTTATTTGTATTAACAATCTCCCCTTTTGTTGATGACAAAACATAAAATTATTTTAAGGAAAAGCTAAAATTCGTAAAAGTTTGAATTTGTAGTTTTTACTTTCTTCTCCCCTTTTTTGTCGTAACAAAAAGAGCTTCGAAAATAAACTAACACATTGTTTTAAGAAAAACATGTGAGAAAAAGAAAAGAAAAATAATATAGAGAGTAAGTAACGGGAAAAGATCTCGTCTTAACTCCTCCTTGACGAGTCCATCCCTATGTGAGGGCGTCAAGAAAAATAATACTAAGCTAGTTCATTTGCAACTAAGTTTGCAAAAGATTTCGTCTAAGTGACGAATATGCTCCCCCTTGATGATTGCAACTTTGCAAAGGGACGTCATGAAATGTAATCCTAATATTGCAAGTGATTTTGCAATGTATTGCTTTGACACAAAGCTCCCCCTAGCTTTAGGGTGTCAAAGTCTTCATGTGTAAATTGAATAACTACAAAACAAAGGTTAGAAAACAAGTATAATGCATAATTTCTTGCAAATATGACTCAAGTTAGTAGAAGAATAGTTTTCTATTGCACGGATCACACGGTTCCCTCCTTTGAGGGATCCGTCTAGGCAAATATCAGGGATCCGTCTGGCTGATGACTAAATTCAGCAATGGTGATATAACAAATAATGTTATTATCAAAGTGAGATATGTATTATACAACATAATCTCATACTCAAAAATATAGCAAGTATCATGTAATTTCATTTAATAAAACTAGAGGTATGATATACATGACTCTAAAAACTAAGAAAATGAACGATACATGACTTGGAATTACCAGACTTATCTAAGTAACGCTTGATACTAGGACACCACTAAAATCCTCAAACTCAAGTTTGTTTAGGTTTAATCTCGTCGAAACGTTCGAGGAGGTGATAGAACATGAAACGTTGATCTTCCCGTACTTCATGTATCAAACTTTCAACATGTTGACAATGATCGGGTGGTTGTAGAGAAGTGTCAACTTCCATATGGTCGGGTGGTTGACTTTGATAATTTCTCACAATCCAAATGATGGTGGAGGTAGAGAAGTGTCAACTTCCATATGGTCGGGTGGTTGACTTTGATAATTTCTCATAATCCAAATGGGATTATTTGATGGTGACGGCGAAAAGGAATCCGGAGCTAGTGTTGACTCAACACCTTGATTTTGTACCATTATTCCTCCTAATGAGGAGAATGTTGCCGGTGGAGGAGGATGAGACGGCATAGGAGGCAAATCCTCTAGATTATAGAGGTGTGGTGATGAGAGTGGAGTTGTGAATGAAATAGTTCTACCAATGGTGATGGTTTAGTAGAAATGGGATTGTTTGGTTTAGGAGGTATGGTGGTGTTTAGCATAGGTAGTTTTGTGGGAACTATCCTTTTAGGGATTGGTTTGATTGGTGGAGGAAAAATCCTTGCATTTGTGGACTTGACCGGAGATGATTCGGTTGAAGAGATTTCTTGTGCAACACGAGCAATTTTCTTGGGTGGTTCTTTGTTGGATGAGTTACCACTTGGAGCTTTCCTCATGATGAGATGATTTCAAGAGGTTTGTACTGATCTAGGAGCTCATTTAAGATGAGATGGAGTGTTTAAGTTAGCAAGATGAGCTTGAAATGATTGTTTTAGCTAGAGTTGGCATGACCATTATACGGATCCCACGGTTCCTCCATGAGGGATCTAGGCTAATCCTAGGATCCGCTCTCAGCCTAGAAAAGATAGCAATGATGTTTGTAAGGTCTAATGCCTATTTCTTCTTGAGTGTTTTAGTCTATCTAAGTGTCTTAAATGAAGAGGTACTTAAGTACTTAAGGATAATGAGTGATGTAGCTAATGATTGCATTTTATGGATGAGGTTGGAACTTTTAAGAGTACCAATGGGTAACCAAAGAGGATACTAAAGATTTGAGCGTGTCAAATGGAGCTAAATGATCCTAGAAATCAGATAGTAACTTAGGATAATGTAACACCCCAACCCGACAAGGGTAGAAGTGTCACATTCTGGTATCATATCAGAACATACAAATGAAATTTTTACAAACGGAAACCTTTAAAAATGAAGTATCAAAACATATACACAATTTACTGACAAGAAAATACAATATCCAGAATGAATTAAAATCCCAAAACAAAAGTTCTTCAAAATAAGTCCCAAAGTAATAAGGTGCTAGGGTTGGTCCACTCAGATACTCTAACTCTCAACCCATCGAAGCCCATCTTCCAACCTAAAACCTCGCCAAGAAAAGAAATACGGCTGAGCTTAAAAAGCCCAAAGGAACGCATATAAAAAACGAAGCTAAATAAAATTAGAAATGCGAAATGGAAAAATGAAACTGATAACAAAGTCAAAATAAATGAGGACAATGAGTCAATGAGGATCCCGTAACACAATTATACGATATCCAAAGCACATATAACAAGGAGAATGAAGCAAAGCAAAGCATCAATGACATAAATACAAGCACATACAAAAATCTAAAGGCAAGTGGAAGCGTGTTAATTAGTAAGTGAGCATGGCAATCAAACAGACAGAAAACCCTTAGTTGAAAACATAACCAAGATCATAACAAGAATCAAAACATGGCAGTCACACGTAACAAGTAGGAATACAGTATGAACACTATAATTAAATAAACTAGGGACATAGCAGGGCAATTAAACAAGTTAACAAGCAGACGTCATAAGTTGAACCATTTACCCAATCAACAATAGTATAAGTAGAAATTTAAACATGGCAGGTCAACCATAGGCAGATAGGGATACTAACGGATAGTCAAAGTTCACGAGATTAATTGAACGAAGTATACATAATAAACATACAAGACAATCGATTACACACTAGCATAGTCACCACACAGATCAAAGAGGTCACATAACGGTAAAATAACATATAATCAGATGACAACATGTGAATCACATATAAACATATTAATCATATCGTAGCATGGTAAACCTAGTCACATAAACATGTAAAAGCATAAAAAAATTCAATAATCATGTAACAACCCGGTACGTGAATGGAACCATAGTCTGAAGTAACGAAATGAAAGTGTGACAGATCAATGCAATGGAATGTATATATCTTGGTAGTAGAGTGAGTCATATAAGGGATTGAGTAATGAACGATAATACATATATGGGTGTATTGGGAATATAGTACAATATAGGTATATCAAAAGTGTAAGGGTTGTCGAATCTCACGGAGCCCAAACCTATCATATCATATCATAAGTAGCCATTGTATTCGGGTGGCACTCGAATACCATATAATAGGAGGGGAGACCTCAGTAACCAATGGAGTAGCTAGCTCCCAGACTGTGAAGACGCCGTATTGCACACACATCATTCACCGTAAAAATCATAACATATCGATAACGAACAAATCTAGGATGCATCCATACTGCAGACAAATAGTGGCCATACAAAATATATCGAGCTCATAATCGATAACAGAAAGGGACGGGTGTAACATCACTGCGTATACACTAGATTCATGCCATTGGTGCATCAATGACACGCCATGTTACCTTCATGAAGGGAAACATATTTGCCTCGTATCAAACCTAAGGGTCAAAGCATAATCATATCATAAGGGTTCATAACAAAGGTTCAAAAGTCAAAGGTTCATATCAAAGTCCATATCATAAGTTCATATCAGAGGTTCATATCACAAGTTCATATCAAAGGCTCATAATCTGAAGGTTCATAATCAAAGGTTCAAAATCAAACAATTCACATAGGAGATCCAATCAAAGGGAGCATAGCAAAGTTATAGGGAAGCCCTAATAAGAAGGCTCAGAGCAAGGTATCACAGCCTTCAAACTAATACCAAAGATGTAAACGAATCATGAGAAACCTTAAGAAACAAGGTCGTAATATCTCACCTTAGCAACGAAATGAAAACAAACGGAAAAGTAACACCGAAGTAACGTCAGATCTTCATCAACGAATCTACACGAATTGATATCATATATTACTTATATACTCATTTTATAAGCTTCTTACGCATGTGTAAGTGTTTTACTTATTGATATCCTCTTTTTTATCTTTCATTTTCTTAAATTCACATCGGGACCAGAATTTAGCGATTTTTATAAAATACTTAATTAGCTCAAATAAAATCAATTAAAATCCAGGGTTCCCATATGAGTTAAAAGACTCTCCAAAAATTGGTGGGTTCTATTCCCATGCCAAATGGCCTATGGAAAATCACAAGTCCAGACCTGTCCAGAAAGTAATCAGAAAATACACCTTAAAATTTTACGCTTATTGGACCTGTTTAGACACCTTGGAAAAATCCTCAAAACTCCCAGAAATTCATTTATTTCCTAAATGTCACTCCTGTAAAAGGAAAGCTCCCAATTCCTTATGGTTTGAAAATGAAAAATCACACAATCCAGCTAAATTTCAGACCCATTTTCCCAGCTTTGACACTTGATCTTGTAAAATTCAAAAATACTACTTAGACAACTCCAAATTCGACCAAACCACTTGGAAAACTTAACTAAGACATAAAATAAACTTTTCCAAGAAAAACCCAGATTATTGCACTTATAAAATTCGATCCATGACACACACAAATTCCACATATGATGCTGTCCAGTTTTAGGGTCCATTAAAACCATTATAATCACATGTTTTACCTACCCAAACGCACCCATGACCCATGTAGCTACACAACCTGATTTAAATGACCAGATATGATGTACTCTTATTGACATAACTATGGTGTGATTTCAAGAATTTATGTAGTACGTATATTAGATTAGTCTAAACCCTTTTTAACATCTTGAGTAACAAGCTATATGAATAGAAAAAGGCATGCGTAGGGTGTGATACTCACACTTAAACGGAAAATAAAGGAGGATGACGAGAGGCATTATTGTGATACCTTGTAGCGTGTGAGATTAAGAAAACAAGACAAACAAAACAACCACAACCCTCCTTTTGCCCTAGCGAACCCACCCACAGTAAATCAAGCCAAACCCCGCCAACCAAGCAACTTCTTTGAACCGTGAACTCACGACAAATTTCCCTTGCACCTTAACGCCATGAATCAGATCACCTCACCCTCTTTGAACCAAAGAAGACCACTAATGAACCTTTGTTTGCCATCTTTTGATCGATTTAAAATGGGAGGAAGAAAAAGGCACCATGAGTTTTGGAGACAAGTGTTAGGGTTCCTTTTTTTCTTTGAATGATGGGGCGTTTCATATGAGGAGAAAAAATCAGAAATCATGGCCAATTAAAAAGGAATGGGGCGTTTTTACTTATTGCCGAACAAGGGGGAGGACCAAATCAATATTGCATAATTTCCATTCTTATATTGTTGCATTTATTTAAAAGTCCAAAACATGTAATTTATTATAGTACATATGACCTTTTATTGTGTTATGTTTATTTTGTGACATAATAATAAGTTTTATTTTCAATGTCTTGCGCACTCATTAATAACTTAAGTATTTAACGTATATAACAATCTTGATTTATTTTACGAATTATAATGATGTGGGGCATTATGGTCATTATACACGTTTTCAGATTTTAGTGTTTTACAGATAATGTCTTGGAGGATATCCTAAAAGCTTAAGATGGAAAAACTAGAATTTGATCAATTTCGACCAACTTTTGAGGTAAGGGTGATTATAATCAATTACGAAAGATTTCCAAAGCTAGATGTTATAACAAGTGAGGGATCATGTATGAGTATAAGAGCGGAAGAGTAATGAGTTTTGGTGAAACGATAGATCTACGGGTGTTTCTAGTGTGAGCTAAATGCGTTATGTGTGAATACGGAAAATCTACTCAACTTTGATAAGAACTCAATTTGCCTTAAGGCGCTATGTCTAGCTTAGTGTGAAGTGTTCTAAAGATATGTTTGAAATACAATGATTGCAATAGCATTTTCTGTTTGCCGGATCCCACGGTTCCCTAAGAGTAGGGATGCGTCTAGCACAAACTTTGGGATCCGTCTATCTGCTAAGCAGAACCTTTACAAAAGGTATGCAATGATTTTGACAATGCATCATATTTCAAGGTTAGTTTAAGAGGTTCTAACACTAAGATATCAAATGTAAGATGTTTTATTTCATGAAAGAAATTAGATTACATTGATAAAGCATGCATACTAAGGATTGACCCTATTTAGAAAGAAGGCTAAGTTCCTTGAGCGTTTTCGCTAGATGTGTGGAAAACTAGAGGGGGGGGGGATGAATAGTTTTACCAATTAAAACTCATTTTAAAATTATTTAGATTGACTTATGTCAATCTATTTGGATGTGTGTTGGATGTTGATAAACAAACATATAGAAGTATAAATATGTAATGAAAAGATAAGAGTAAGAAGTACAAAACCACAACGCGAGTATTTATAGTGGTTCGGCTACAAGGACACCTTCCTTGCCCTACTCCACTCCCCGAGTCACCTACTCGAGTTCGTAATCACTACACAACACCGACTCCTTATGGCTGAGAAGCCTTCACAACGTCGCCTACTCTTTTTCCGATACTAGGCTAACCACCGGGTACTTTACACCAACGAGAACCAATCCTATCACAACGTTGCCTACCCTTTATCCGGTACTAGGCTAGATACCGAGTTCCATTACAATGGAGGAACTACTACCCAACACTACACCAATCACCTAACCCCAAAGGAGATCAACTCCTTATTACAACATCATCAAGGATATCAATATCCTTGGATCCAATACTAATCTATCTTGTAAATCGAAACACACCATATCTAATGAACATTTTAGGCACCTTCACTAATGCCTTTGACTAGATCTTCAAGGCACCCTTCACTAATGCCTACAATATGGATGATCGACACCTTTCACTAATGTCTTCGTCTTGACACTTGAGACATCTTTCACTAATGTCTTCAACACTACACCTTAGAAGAAAGAAAAGAACCATCAACAAGAAGACTTCAGGAGTCTTGATGATGAGGAAGCATGGCAACTCATGGACTTGAGCTTGCTTGACTTCAAAGGTGGTGATCTCGCTTTAAGAGGAACCTAGAGGATCACACACAAAAACAAAACTACAAACATAGATCACTTGGATATGAGGTTAGAGAGTTTTTAACTCAAAGAGAAAGTATGTGAGAAAGGGGTAAGAAACAATGAAGAAATGACTCTTTATTTATAGAGAGAAAATGCCTAATGTTCCCCGGATCCCACGGATCCCTCCCTTAAGGGATCCGTCTAGCGTAAAGCTAGGATCCGGGGATCTTCTTGCCCATGGGTATTTTGGTCATGGGTCATGGGTTGATCCATGGGTATTTCTTTGGATGCAATGTATCTAATGAGTGCAATGTATCTAGTCAAGTGGGTATGGGTCAATACCATGAAGAAATGGCTCTTTATTTATAGAAACAATGAAGAAATGGCTCTTTATTTATAGAGAGAAAATTCCTAATGTTCCCCGGATCCCACGGATCCCTCCCTTAAGGGATCCGTCTAGCGTAAAGCTAGGGATCCATGGGACGCTCCTCTTTGCCCATGGGTATTTTGGTCATGGGTCATGGGTTATGGGTTGATCCATGGGTATTTCTTTGGATGCAATGTATCTAATGAGTGCAATGTATCTAGTCAAGTGGGTATGGGTCAATACAATGGGTTATGGATATGCTCCATGGGTTGTAGTTATTTACCCATTATATAATACATACTAGTTATGTATATATTTGCCCAATATGTAAACACTAGTTGTTGTACATATGTATTACTAAATCATAAAATCACTTATACTTGTTTTAGTGTTTTATGTGAAAACATAAGTGTGTTAGAAAACTATTGGCTCAAACTATTTACGTATTTTATTTGTTTCGTTAAAATGATTTTATGTTTGTAATCTACAAAACATTAGAAGATCGTAAAATATAAATACACGTTTTTACGGCTTATTTGTATTAACAATCTCCCCTTTTTGTTGATGACAAAACATAAAATTATTTTAAGGAAAAGCTAAAATTCGTAAAAGTTTTCAGTTTGTAGTTTTACTTCTCTTTCTCCCACTTTTTGTCGAAACAAAAGAGCTTCGAAGGAAAAGCTTGAACACATTGTTTTAAGAAAAACATGTGAAAAATAGAAAAGAAAGAAAAAGTAGAGAGCAAGTAACGGGAAAGGATCTCGTCTTAACTCTCCCTTGACGAGTCCATCCCTATATGAGGGCGTCAAGTAAAGAGAAATAATACTAAGCAAGTTCATTTGCAACTAAATTTGCAAAAGATTTCGTCTAAGTGACGAATACGCTCCCCTTGATGATTGCAACTTTGCAAAGGGACGTCATGAAATGTAATCCTAATATTGCAAGTGATTTTGCAATGTATTTGCCTTGATACAAAGCTCCCCCTAGCTTTAGGGTGTCAAAGTCTTCATGTGTAAATTGAATAACTACAAAACAAAGGTTAGAAAACAATTATAATGCATAATTTCCTGCAAATATGACTCAAGTTAGTAGAAAAATAGTTTTCTGTCCCACGGTTCCCCCCTTGTAGGGATCCGTCTAGGCAAATTTCAGGGATCCGTCTGGCTGATGACTAAATTCAGCAATGATGATATAACAAATAATGTTAACATTAAAGTGAGATATGTATTATACAACATAATCATATACTTAGAAATATAGCAAGTAGCATGTAATTTCATTTAATAAAACTAGAGGTATGATATACATGACTCTAGAAACTAAGAAAATGATCGATACATGACTTGGAATTACTAGACTTATCTAAGTAACGCTTGATACTAGGACACTACTAAAATCCTCTAGCTCAAGTTTGTTTAGGTTTAATCTCGTCGAAACGTTCGAGGAGGTAATAGAACATGAAACGTTGATCTTCATGTACTTCAAGTATCAAACTTTCAACATTTTGACAATGATAACAATCTTTTCATGGCTAGGTAGTGGTGGTGGAAGAAAAGAAATTGCTTGATGCGAAGGATCAAGTGAAGCGGGTTGAGGAGCCACAAATGATGGAGGGATTGGTGGAGGCGCATTTGAAGATGGCTCGACCAACAATGATGGTGGTGGTAGAGAAGTGTAAACTTCCATATGGTCGGGTGGTTGACTTTGATAGTTTCTCATAATCGAAATGGGATTAGTTGATGGTGACGGCGAAAAGGAAGCCGGAGCTAGTGTTGACTCAACACCTTGATTTTGTATCATTATTCCTCATAATGAGGAGAATGTTGCCGATGGAGGAGGATAAGACGGCCTAGGAGGCAAATCCTATAAATTGTAGAAATGCGGTGATGATAGTGGAGTTGTGAATGAGATAGCTCAAGAAACCAATGGTGATGGTTTAGTGGAGATGGGATTGTTTGGCTTAGGAGGTATGGTGGTGTTTGGCATAGGTAGTTTTGTGGGTACTATCCTTTTAGGGATTGGTTTAATTGGTGGAGGAGAAATCCTTGCATTTGTGGACTTGACCGGAGATGATTCGGTTGAGGAGATTTCGTGTACAACACGAGAAATTTTCTTGGGTGGTTCTTTGGTGGATGAGTTACCACTTGGAGCTTTCCTCATGATGAGATGATTCAAAGAGGTTTGTGAATGATTCTAAGTGCTGAAGATGAGGATGAAGATGATGACTTTAGGAGTCCTAACAATGTGGTTTATAAAGCAAGGGATTTGGCAAGTGCATTCAAGACTTAAGGTACTAAAATTCATTGGAATGTGATGATTAACATGCACAAGAGTCAACTTCAGAGTTGTACTGATCTAGGAGCTCATTTAAGATGAGATGGAGTGTTTAAGTTAGTAAGATGAGCTTGAAATGATTGTTTTAGCTAGAGTTGACATAAATCTATCATACGGATCCCACGGTTCCCTCCAATGAGGGATCCGCCTAGGCTAATCCTAGGGATCCGTCTCTCAGCAGCTAAGAAAATGTAGCAATGATGTTTGTAAGGTCTAATGCCTATTTCTTCTTGAGTGTTTCAGTTCATCTAAGTGTCTTAAATGAAGAAGTGCTCAAATACTTGCAGGTAATGAGTGATGTAGCTAATGATTGCCTTTTATGGAAGAAATTGGAACTTTCATGAGTACCAATGAATGAACAAAGATGACACTAAATATTATGAAAGTGTCAAGTGGAGCTAAATGATTCTAGAGATCAGATAGTGACTTAGAATAATGTTTTGGAGAATATCCTAAAGGTTTTAGGATGGAAAAACTAGAATTTGATCAATTTTGACCAATTTTGAGGTAAGGATGATTATGATCAATTTTCCCATAATTGAAAGATTTCTAAAGCTAGATATGAGCGATCACGTGAGAAATGATGACTGAGCTTGAGAGCGAAAGAGTAATGGGTTTAAGTGTAACGATAGATCTACAAGTGTCTTGAGTGTGATCTAGGTGGGTTATGTGTGAGTACGAAGGATCTTCTTAACTTGATAAGGACTCAATTTGCCTTAAGGCACTATGTCTAGCATAGTGTGAAGTGTAAGGACATGTTTGAAATACAATGATTGCAATTACATTTTCTGTATGCCGGATCCCACGGTTCCCTAAGAGTAGGGATCCGTCTAGCACAACCTTTGGGATCCATCTATCTCACTAAGCGAACCTTTACTAAAGGTATGCAATGATTTTGACAATGCATTATATTTCATGGTTAGTTAAAGAGGTTCTAACATTAAGATATCAAAGGTAAAATGTTTTATTTCATGAAAGAAATTGGATTACATTGATAAAGCATGAATACTAAGGATTGATCCTATTTGAAGCATTACTAAGTTCCTTGAGCGTTTTCGCTAGAAGGATCATCAAATGGTTGGTGAGTATTTGCCGATTCAGGAATGAAGAAAGTCTTCATGAGAGATGTGTTTAGAGGTTCCATCATCTAGTTCACAAGTACGTACAACGGACTTTGAAATTGAGGGTGGAAGTACATGATGTTATGATAAAGGCGCGTCAAGAACATTCCATAAGGGATGAGTTTGTTCTTGGGGCCTTGAAGATTTACAATTCGCCTTGCGAAGAAGTTGGCGAGATTGTATGGTTGTTGTGTTAGCAAATAATACATTATGTGAGCACAACAAGCGGGAAGGATTTCGCGATTTCCCCTAAGACTCCAAACATTTTCCCGTAGGATGAGTGCGAGAGCTTTGTACTCTTCTCGGATATCCTTTGTATAGATAATGTTTGGATCGGAGTAATAGGGTCGAGGTTTGCATATTATGCAATTCAAATCTTTCGGGGAGGGTATGTGAAAACAATATGGACTATTTTCTTCACGAAAGTTGAAGAGAGAATCAAGAGACCAATCTTCGGTGAAGGCACAATGTCCATGATTTGGAATCCGGAGGATGTGAGCAAATTGCCGAAGGGTTAAAACAAACTTTTGGTTTTTGATCCAAAACCAAAGAGATAGAGAGCGATCCTCATTACGAACGAGTTCAACTTGACGGAAGAATTCCAATACGAACCTTGGACATATTTTCTCGTTAATTTCGAGAATACATTCTAGTCCTATGGCTCGGAAGGAGGTATTGATACCTTCTTCGAATTGTAGAGGGGTGTCGACAATACGTCCTTTATGGAAGTGGCGGGTTTCGAGATTATTGAACCCACGGACATGATTGCCAGGTGTGTTGGCTCAAGGGAGATGTTAGGAGTGTAGACGCTAGTGAGTGAAAAATCAAACTCATATTCATGCGACATAGCGAAACCTATAGGAAAGAGAAGTTAATGGGATGTGACGTATTACGGGTAAGACAGTGATTACCTAACGTTTTTACAAGATGTTTATTAACAATGACATTTAACTCACTTAATGTTTGACATTCTAGTATAACATTTATTTTAGGAAGAAAGTGGTTTTCATTTTGCATGGAAAATCTGTTATCCAGAAGGACGGTTCCCACGGTTCCCTTCTATAAGGGATCTGGCTAGTATACTTGCCGGGATCCGTGGATCTGTAAAAGCATATTTTTGATAAAAACATAGGTTTAATAGTTTTATACCAAGATATGTGTTTTAGCCTACATTTTCTTTTAGCATGCATTCATGGTTTCTAATGTATCACGAAAGAATACGAAAGATATAAATCAAAAGAAAAGACAAACACATTATGATAATAATAACCTAGATAAACTAGACTATTAATAATATTTCATTTCAATGCTAAGAATGATACAAAGGATTAGGTATATAACCCCAATGTAGATTAACAACACAAAGTATATGTCTCCGTATGTGAACTTCATCATAGGGAATAGAAGAGCGATGAGTGTTAGGGCAATGAGCATGAGGGCGATGTAAACCATGTTGATGACGAACCTTCTTGGTTTTGGTTTGAGATGAGATGAGATGAGAGGAAGATGAAGTTTTGAATGAGAGGTAATTTTTGAAAATGGAAGATTTGAAAAAGTGGGGATTTGATATAGTGGACGACGGATGGTTTATTTATGGGGAAGGAGGAATTTTTGAGATTTGTGTTTTGTTTTATTATTAGAAAGATATGATTTTTGGATTAAGTGAAATAAAACACAAGTTTTATATACCACGACTTTAGACGAAAAAGTAACACGTATGTGAGAAAAGGCTTCCTAATGAAGCTACATGTAATACATGTATACGCACAAAGATAATCATATAAATACCTATGTAAGCGTACTTAATTATCAAGCTAATGTCATTTAGAGATAAGTAGAGAGTCATACCTCTAATGCACTTAGGAATATCTTTACAAATGACACAACAAATGTCAGTAGACAATTTTGGCTCCTTTGTGTTTAAGATACCTTCTTAGGGAAGGTATTCTTGTTACCAAGCGATTCCTATGGCTTGGTAGGTATGAGCTTTGGCTAAGAAACATCACAAAGAGGATTAGTGCAATTAAATGAAGAATAAATAATAAGAAAACTGTTGTCATCTAATCAACATCTAAACAATGAGTTTTAAAAGACATGGTGTTTGTTTTTATGAAAGACCTTCTTTGTAGTTTTCAATTAACCACGGATCGTATCAAGTTTTTAAAGTACAATATACTTTAAGAAACTTGGTAACGAAGCTCTGATGCCAATTGTGGAAAACTAGAAGAGGGGTTGAATAGTTTTACCAATTAAAACTCGTTTTAAACTATTTAGATCGACTTATGTCAATCTATTTGAATGTGTGTTGGATGTTGATAAACAACCATATAGAAATATAAATATGTAATGAAAAGATAAAGAGTAAGAAGCACAAAACCACAACGCGAGTATTTATAGTGGTTCGGCTACAAGGACACCTTCCTCGACCTACTCCACTCCCCGAGTCACCTACTCGAGAGTTCGTAATCACTACACAACACCGACTCCTTATGGTGGAGAAGCCTTCACAACGTTGTCTACACTTTATCCGGTATAAGGCTAGATACCGGGTCCTTTTCACCAAGGAGAACCAATCCTATCACAACGTCGCCTACCCTTTATCCGGTACTAGGCTAGATACCGAGTTCCATTACAATGGAGGAACTACTACCCAACACTACACCAATCACCTAACCCCAAAGGAGATCTACTCCTTATAACATCAACAAGGATAACAATATCCTTTGACCCAATACTAATCTATATTGTACATTGAATCACACCATATCAATGTAAATCTTAGGCACCTTTCACTAATGCCTTTGACTAGACCTTCAAGACACCATTCACTAATGTCTTGTGACTTGACTTATAGGCACCCTTCACTAGTGCCTACAATACGGATGATCGACACCCTTCACTAATGTCTTCGTCTTGACACTTGAGACATCTTTCACTAATGTCTTCAACACTACACTTCTTAGACCATCAACAAGATAACTTCAGTAGTCTTGATGATAAGGAAGCATGGCAACTCATGGAATTGAGCTTGCTTGACTTCAAAGGTGGTGATCTCGCCTTTAAGAGGAACCTAGAGAATCACACAAAAACAAAACTACATACATAGATCACTTGGATCTGGGGTTAGAGAGTTTTTAACTCAAGGAAAAAGAATGTGAGAAAGAGGTAAGAAACAATGAAGAAATGGCTCACTATTTATAGAGAGAAAACATCTTCTGTTCCACGGATCCCACGGATCCCTACCTTAAGGGATCCGTCTAGTGTAAAGCTAGGGATCCGTGGGACGCTCCTCTTTGCCCATGGGTATTTTGGTTATGGGTTATGGGTCATGGGTTATGGGTTGATCCATGTGTCTTTCATTAGATACAATGCATCTAGTCAAATGGGTATGGGTCAATACCATGGGTTGTATTACCCATTTATAATACATGCTAGTTATGTATATATTTGCCCAATATGTAAACACTAGTTGTTGTACATATGTATTACTAAATCATACAATCACTCATACTTGTTTTAGTGTTTTATGTGAAAACATAAGTGTGTTAGAAAACTATTGGCTCAAACTATTTACGTATTTTATTTGTTTCGTTAAAATGATTTTACGTTTGTTATCGACAAAACATTAGAAGATCGTAAAATATAAATAAACGTTTTTACGGCTTATTTGTATTAAGATATACATCATCACGTATTTGTATTAGATCCATTTTTTATTGGTTAATCTAGGTAATTGATCTCAATAAACTCGTTAATTATCACAAATTGAAGTTATTCCATCAAATTATAAGCTCATTTATTCATATTTTTGCAAAATAATTAGGTGTTATGGATTCGGTTCAAACAATTGAGGAAAATCCGATTACGACTGATTTGGCTGTTACGGCTCAGTATACTGAAGAGATTATTGCAAACGAACACAAGAGTGTAATGGTAATTGCTACTAGTAAGCTTCTTCTTTATTATTATTATTATTATTATTATTATTATTATTATTATTAGGGATTGTCTAACCAGTGCCACTGAGGGGCATCGGTTAGAAAGATGAGGACCACTTAAAGGTGAAAAATAATTTTTATTGAAAAAGTGTGGGTCCTTGGTTTTTAAATTATTTTTCGGTAACTTTTGTGGGTCCTCACTTTTAACCAAAGGCCCTAAGGTTTAGACAATCCCTTATTATTATTATTATTATGTATTTTTGTTACTGTACATCATGTGTTACTTTGATAAGCTGATTTGTTATACAAAATTTAGTTTTTAGATAAGTTGATTTTGTTAGATGTATCACGTGTGATATTTAACTGATTTATTAGATAAGCTGATTTGTTACATAGAATTAAGTAATTCTTAGATAAGCTGATTTTGTTAGCTATATTACATGTGATATTTAACTGTTATTAAATACATGTGCGTGTTACTGCATTTTTAGTTAATCACTTTATTTATTTGTGCATTTATTTTTCAGATTCCAATGCTTTGAAAACTCCTGAATCATTTGTTACTCACTCTAATTTTAAAACTCATGGTGGAATGATTTATTATATTCCTAAAGTTCATGTGGACGTTTTATCAGTTAAGGGCAATGTTTATGATTCAATTGAAGAGTGCATTATCGTGATATGAAATATGCTACAAAAGCAAGGTTCATAGCTAGGAAATCATGTCAAAGATTGAGGAACGGTAATGATAAGGATTTAAAAGGTACGCTTTTAGGGGGTCATTTAAGCCCTATTTCGACACATTTTATATCCGTTACTGCTTAATTTCGTTCCTTTTTACTTTTTAGATCTTTTGGAAGCAAATGCTGGAATGAAACACATTTGGACGAAAATGAGCAAATACATGAAGAAAATGGCAAAGTCAAGATCGAAGCCACTCAAGACTGATCAACAGTACCTGACGGCGTCCCAAAGAAAGGGCGACGCCGTCCCTCTATGATGACTTGATCAGAACATGCACGCGACGGCTCAGTGAAAATTCTGGTCTTACAACCTGACGGCGTCACGCTTTAATAATGGAGGGAGTCACTCACAATTTTCACCTCAACGGCCCGGATCTAGAATCAAGACGACGTCCCAACTGAATACCGACGGCGTCACAACTCTAAGGTGACGCCGTCCCATCGATGACTTGGCCCAGGCGAAACCATAATGATGGCTTGCTGACGGCCGTCGCGATTGTAAGTCTATATATAGAATTCGATTTTTCTGTATTTTGGGAGGTAGACTTTTGGAGAAAAAACCCTAATTCGTTTATAGTCCGACTTGGACAGTATCTTAGGGTCCCATACCCTACTTTACACATCGAGATAAGTTTATTAATCCAAATTATCATTATGTCTATCCCATATTCGATTGATTGTGTGTATGCGTGCTTGCCTATCATGTCTAGCTAAATTACTTGTGTGTTTGCTTAGATCTATGAAACCTAGTTAATGATTATTGTTAGGTTGTTTCTTGTCTTAATTGAAATTGACTTAGGAGTGCAACTAGGCATCTTCGTTGTATTTAATGCTTGAGTATGCTTTATGATGATATGGTCTATGGATGAAATAGCTTAGGCTTTCCGACTTCGTAGGTCATATACGAGAGATAACCTCAAAGAACTAGGGACCACGCATACCCTACGACCTTTAGGAATACAACACGTTAAGATAAAGGACGTGACAACTCAACCGACCAATAAAAGATAACTAGGGAGTAATAGTATCTAGGTGAACACATCTTTAATCATCATACAAGCACACCTCAATTAGACATAAGCTACCCGTAGTATTTAGATAATTAGACAATTAGTTAAAGTAGAGTAATCAATAGAAGTACCACCCCCAAACCAATTGCCCCAAGATTTTACCTTAGATTTCTAAAAAAACTAAAAAAAAAGATAAAAAAGAATCATCCTCAACCCCACCTTCTCGTCATATATATCTTACTAGCATTCCTATTCCTCTAGAGAATGATATCAATCCCTGAGGCTTACCCCATACTACACTACAACGATTAGGTTCATTTCCTAGGAGGTTGAAAAACTTGCTCGAAGGAAATGAAATTTCCTTTGACCCCGAAAGCGCCTTTCGCGCATCAAGTTTTCGGCGCCGCTGCCGAGGAATAGAATAGCTAGTTAAATCTATATCTCATTTAGGTTCCCTTGCTTGATTCCTATCAAGTAAGATTTTTTCTCATTTCCATTAGCTTCCTTGTAGTCTATCCCCCTTATTCGTGGTTTTGTTCATAAACCTTATCAGTTTTCATCATGGAAGGCGATAACCCACCACCAAAGCAACCACTTCCAATCAACCCACCACCAATTGACCCGCTAGGAGGCCGTACACTTGGTGAATACTCTAGACTGAGCCATCAAGGCTATAGGAACACCATTGAGCTCCCCGATCAAGCTCAAACTACGGCCCTGCGATCCAACACCATCCGGTTGGTGCAAAACGGATGTACATTCCATGGACTTTGTTCCGAAGATCCTAATCAGCATCTCAAGGACTTCCTTAAAATTGTTGACTCCATCGACCTTGATGCTACCACACGGGAGACCACGCGCTTGCGTCTCTTTCAATTCTCTCTACGGGACCAAGCTAGTAATTGGCTTGAGCGACTTCCCGCCGGATCCATCTCAAGTTGGGATGATCTCACCACTTGTTTCCTCGCCCAATTTTTCCCACTAGGGAGAAGTACCAAACTAAGGAACGACATCTTGATGTTCCAAGAACGTCAAGGTGAAACTCTCTACGAGGCGTGGACTCGATTCAAGGACTTACTCCACAAAGTCCCTCATCATGGCATCGATCTTTGGCTTCAAGTACAAATCTTTTACAATCATGCCAACTTCCTCACCAAGCGATCCATTGACCGAGCGGCCGGTGGAAGGCTCAGCGATCTCAACGCAGAAGAATCATGGGATATCATAGAAGAGCTCGCCAGTCAGAGCCACGAAGATTGGAATGAATCTCATGAAACCCCCAAAAGAATGGTGAATGCCATATCAATACATCATGGGCCTTCCATCATCACCGAAGAGCAAGTTAGTGCTCTTGAGAAAAGGATCAACTATCTAGTTAAGAGGAAAAAGAAAGCACCTGGACCAATCCATCAAGCAACGGTTAATTTCACTGACTCTGCAAATAGCCCAACACCCCTCTCTGAATCACCTAGCCGTGAACAAAATCCTAATTCCGTACGACGCTTTTGTTCTACCTCTCCAATCCCACTCTCACCAAGCTTCAAAACACAAATGAGAGAATACATGGCAGCCCATTCAAAAAGATTAGCCAAATTTGAGGAAGAGGTTTATAGGCAAAGGGAAGAAATGCAGGCAAAAATGGCGGAGATGATGAACTTAGTGAAATAGTAAACTAAGACAAAGGTTCCCGAAAAGGTGTTAGTAAGAAATGATGACCGCGCTACCCCCACTTTGTTTGTTAACGCCATTTCCATTGCTCCCGATAAGGGTGGGGTAGTTGAGAAAAAGGACATTGAGACTATCAAGAACAACAAGAATAATAAGGACAAGGATAAGGCTTAGAATGATGATAAACCCAAAATCATTAAATAGTACCTTAAGCACGAGATCAATAAAAAACAATTGTTAACCAAGTAAACAACTTTAGGTATAATGATACTCTTAGGAAAGTCCTCTTAGGTGAGATAAAAGAGGAAGAATATGACACCATGCCTATGGGACCTTTGTACGAGACAATTCTGAGGAAACCAATAACTAAGAAACAAGAGATTTCTGGGAACTTCATAATACCATGTAACATTGGTGACTTATAGAATATAAAAGCCTTAGCCGATCAGGGATCCGATGTAAACATAATGCCGCTATCAGTCTATAGTAAGCTGACTAAGGAGGAGCCAACCAAGACCAATCTTACTCTTTCATTAGCGAATCATTCATATGTTTATCCCTTAGGAATAGCAGAGGATGTTTTAATTGAGGTTGTAAGTGTTATCTATCCGGTGGAATTTGCAATTGTAGACATTGAGGAAGATGAACACATGCCCTTAATCCTTGGAACACATTTCTTTTTCACCGCCAAGGCAACAATCAAATGCGGTGAGGGTGTCATGATACTCAAAAGTGGCAAAGAAAAAGTTAGGATACCTATTGCTCCAAGATATCCTTTGAAGATTAAGGAGAAGATAAAGAATAATAATTCACGAGTCTCCAATAAAGCAGTTAAGAGGAAAATTGTTGAATAGGAAAAAAGGATTAGGGACTTCGTGAGTGAGCGGATGGATTCAAAATTGTGGAAACATGATAAAAACATAGGGTACAACTATACCACGGAAACACTCTCTCAAAAGAACCCTAAAGAATTTTTGGAAGGAGGCAAGGTGCTTTTGTTTAGATCAAAATTAAAAGCATTAAGAGGAAAGAATAGGCCAAAATGGTTTGGTTCCTATACGGTGAAAGAGACAAATATAAGAAGTGAAACCATTATCATATTAGACGAAGATGGGAGGGAGTTCACGGTAAGCATACAGCGTGTACAACCCTATGATGAACGCTTAGTGAATGAAAATGATGACGGTAAGGAAGTCACGTAGGAGCACGACTTCGAGTCTAGCTACAAGGCTCATAAATAAAGAAAAGCGCTTCGTGGGAGGCAACCCATGCTTAATTGTTTGCTTGTTTTGTTTTTTTAAATTTTGTGTGTCTTATATCTTTTTCATTATTGTTTATTCTTATGTTAGACTTTGTGAAAATGCTTTATTTTGTCTTTAACCTCGTCTTAATTACATATAAAGGTATTTCACAAAGCGAGAGTGTAGGGAAGATCACATAAGTTTTTGAAGAACATGAACATGAGAATTGCAATTAGTGAAATTGATATATTTGTGTGTTTCTTAGAGTCAAATGCTTGTATCGAGTCATAATGGATGTTTTGCAGGAATTTTTCCAGGTTTTAAAGATGTAATTTTTCCAGAAAAACGTAGCAGACCACTTTCTGTGCAACTTAAATTTTTTTTGGGAAATTCTCAGATCTTAATTTTCCAGAAAAACTGCAAACATCCATTGCACAAGCATTATATCATACTTGTTTTCTAGTGTAGTTGTGTGTCATATACAGTTTTACCGCCAATTTTACGCAAAGGTTTCGTTTTTCTTCTTATAAGTGTGCAGGTTATATTTGACAAGAAGAAGAAACACTCATTGGATGAAGCTTATTACTCATGCATTCTTCTTGGAAAAGAATTTAACCGCAACTTCATACGTATCCTACCGAGCTAATCAGGAGAGTACTAGTTTCTTTTCCTTACTTACCTTCCTTTATCATAACTTTGATATTTTCGGAGAACATTGGGGATAATGTTCAGTTTAAGTGTAGGGAGGGAGAATAAAACGGGTACTTAGAAACTATTCACTCATTTGATTATTTGTCTTGTCCTTGGCAATTTGTGTAATAAATTATGAGAAATATTCGTTAGGGCAATTTTAGCACCAAATTTAATTTTTTATGACATTTACGATCTAAACTTTAGTCTTAATAAAGCGTCTCATGGATAGGAATTATATGACTAGCACAAAAACCGTTTACTACTCAAATTCCACCCAAAAAATGTGAGGTTCGCCCCTAGATCTTTAGGAATAAAAGCATTCACATTTAATGCTTAAAGAGTGTACCGGTAGCATAATAGATTCTAGAACTTGTTTTGTGATGCATTCCGAGATCGCTACTGAGACTACACTTGTATAGTTAGGAATAACTAAATAAAAAAAGGCATTAGGATAACCCTTGTTTGAAACCTGTATTATAATTACATCTTCCACATCGGTTGAATAATTACCCCACACCCTTGTAATGTACTCATCTTTAGTACACGATACCCCTAGTTAACCCCTCAGAGCCTATCCTTTTCGCGGTTCTCGTGATGTTTCGGTTTTTCGGAATGTACATCCAAATTGCCTTAGCCTACCTTGTATGCACTCACCTTTAGTGCATTATTGTTATCATTACTAAACCCTTAGTGTTTATCAAACTTTGATCATCTAATCCTAACAAATATATCCTAAATTCCTAGTCCTTCAATATAGGCAAATATATTTTTCAGTTAAGCATGTAGAATAATTAGATAAGCCCGATAGATGATATAAATAAGTGATTATTACAGAATCACTGATTAAGCTCTCAAGTGAAACAGTTGTGCGTCCCCAATGTACACAATCTCTCTCCCCTGATGATTGCGATAACATCGAAATCATCACACACTTGTGTACCTCTTTTCTCCTTAGAAACTGTCTCTTTCATCTCTTCCCCCACATAGTTGGAATAAGAACACTAAATGCCACAAGATACACTGAGTTTCTATGCGGTCATGACATTTGTCTTCCCGGGATATCTTCAATCACTTAGAAGTATTAAGTTAGTCATGTGTACTTGTTGTGCATTTAGATTCCCCTTGCTGGTTTTGATACTTCAGAATCAACACATTTTGAGGGGGAGAATTTACCAAGAAATTCAAATGGCCTTTTCTACGGAAATTGTGATCAAGAAATTATTTCAAAGAACTCTTGCCTCCATGTGCTAAACAATTTCAAATACATGATGCACATGTTGCCTCCATGTGCTAAAAAATTTCAAATGACGTTTGAATACAACAGTTCAAGCCACGTTCCTCAAAGAAAAGAAAAGTGTACGCTTCAGTGCGCTTTATCTTCTGAAGAAGAGAAATCTTCTTATTTATGACCATTCTCGTCAACATGCTTCATGCTTTTTCCATGCGCGTTCAGTTATCAAGTGAACCGAACTAGATAGTTTTCTTATTCCACTTGCTTGATTATAATGACGATGGCGACATCATATGCTACTTTTGAGGGGGAAAAGTGTGAGTAGACTACATTTATTAAAGATAATCACTTGTTTAATCAAGAATGGCATCTCCGTATGCAATTCTTGAGGGGGAGAAGAAGTATGATAATTCTGCATGGTTAATTGACATTTGAGAACAAATGGTCATACGGCTCCAAACTCATGTAAGAACCGAGCTTCTTCTTATCGGGTCATATTTACATGGAGTTTCTTCTAAGAGCCGTTTGTTGACATCTTCACATGGACTGATGAGTTTTGTAGAAAACTAGAAGGGGGGTTGAATAGTTTACCAATTAAAAACTTTGTTTTGAAACTTATTGTAAAGATCAATTGATATTGATCTTAGATATGTTAATGAAATATGCAAGCAATATGTAAGGAGTAAATAAGGAAAGAAATGATCAAACCACAACAAGTTGTTTATAGTGGTTCGGTCTACAAGGACTCTTTTCCTTGCCCTACTCCACTCCTCGAGTCTCACACTCGAGAGTTTAACTTCACTAGTCAACAAGCTCCTTTCACCCAGGAGAAAACCTTTAAACTTCGCTTACACTATTTCCGACACTAAGCTAGATGTCGAGTTCTTTCCAAGGGTACAACCACTCCCACACACAACGTATTTTGAGGACTAAAATACTAACCACTCACACTCACAAGATTATGATGGTTTAATACAACAATGAAGTATGAATCAACACAAGATCATACAACACTAAACAAACAAGACTTCCAACTTCTCGTTTGAAGCTTGAATGTGACTTGCTCTTCTTTGCTACAAAAGAGATCACTAATATGATATGAAACTGAGTTAGAAAGGTTAGAGAGAAGATATGTATGAGAGTATGTTAGAAAGGGGTGAAAAACTACTTGGCTTGGCATTGCTATTTATAGCCAAAGTGGACAGGAGCGTCCACGGAACCCTTAAAGGGTTCCGCCTGTACCATTTGGTACCGCCGGTCCTGACAAATCAAGATATCAAATCATTGCTAAAGTCAACTCTATCTAAGTGAGATTGTGCAAGATATGAAGAGTACAAATCCACACAAAATATCTAATGAAATTTTCCAATGATTTCCATGATGCATCACATGATGTCATATGTTGTATTTCTATTTTTAGAAATATGCAAGTACTTAAGTAGTGTTTGGTTTTAAGAACCTAACACATTCTAAAAACTACTATCATACATAATGATTAGAGTTATATCAAGATGTTACTAATCATAAATGTAAATGCTTGAATGATGAATATATTGTTTGAAAAAGCTTGTTTTAATATCTATTAAACTTGACAAGCTTTAAGCTTTTATACAAATTAAATTTACTTTTGTCGTTAACAAAACTTAGGTAAAGATCAAAAATATAAATAACGTTTAATGACGATATTTGTATTAACAAGTTTAATGACAAAGTGCTTCCAGTTGCGGGGCTGATTTCCTTGATGAACATCTTTCTATTCTTGTTTGATTGGGAGGGATTTTAATTAAGGGGATTTGCTATATATATAAGTTAACGGGAATGCATTTGGTGAGAAGAAGATGTTAACTTTCTATTCCCCAAACGGACAATCGAGAAGAAGGTCGAGTCTACAGTCGGTTCTACATTTTCTGCTGTATGTTAGAAGACTAAAAGACGAGTTGCATTTGATTATCCAAAGACTTCTTCTTATCTTGGGTGTTAAATTAAAAGATTATCGATTTAGGGAGAGCACTAATTGGGGGAGAGTGAAAAGTCAAGATTCAATCCCTAATTAGACTTGCTCACATTCTTCAGCAAGTTGATTCTCACAAAGACTTCAAGCGATCTTCTCAAAAGATTTCAAGTATTTAGGCTTATAATGGGTTGCTGATTCTGAAGTATCAAAACCAGCAAGGGGGAAAGAGACACGCATCTAAACGCGAGTAAACTTGATGAACTTAATAATTGTAGGATCATAAATTTTATGTTGTTTGATGATTCGGGTGGTCTAGGATTATGATGATACAAGAGTGCCATGTTTAGAGAGATGAAGAGAGTAGAGAGGGAAATCTAGTGAGAGAGATAAACAAAAATGTGAAAGGTTAGATTAGAAGTTCCACCCCTTCCAAGGATGGAAGGGGTATTTATAGTTACAAAGAATACGCCCTCCTGTCGGGCTGTGGATCAGACATACAGTGGGTAAAGACCCGTCCTTCCTCCACGGTGTTGTACTAATCTAATAGCTAAGCTAATAACTAACTAATTAACTACAAAACAACGTAAATAACGATATGTCTACGAGCTAACATATGCTAGACTATAATTGGGGTGACCGACACTTCCTTATGGAATTTCCAATTCCTAACAATCTCCCCCTAAGGGAGGTCACCCCATGATTTACATTTTGAATCCTAGCATTCTATTTTGACTTCAGTTCTGAGCTCGTAGACTTCAATTCTTCAATTCCACAATCTTTGTGCTCCAGTAGTGACTCTTCATAGTCTGATTAATTTGTACTTTCAGTGGAGGTCTTTGAACTGATCCACGTCTTGATGATCTTTGAGCTTTCATTGAGATCATCAGCCACAGTAAATCTCTGGATCACCCTTTGTTTTGTTGCTTTCATGTGATGTTGTGACTTTTGGACCGACATGCTTACACTTTCTGGATCATGACATCTTTTCATCAGAGTAACGGAAACATCTTTGTATGTCTTTGATTGTCATGATTTTCTTCAATTATATTGGTGTAAGCTGTGAGCATGCGGTTGTGAATTGACTTCTCAATAACGATCAGCTGCAACCGCCCATTGTTCCTACAAACAACAGTTAGCACTAAAACACACGAAAGTGTCTTTGTTCACTTTCCTTGAATATAGTTGCAAGAAACACGGTTCCCCGTTGATCAGTATAAATAATGCCTGTGATTAGGTAGAGTTTCGAAGAATCTCCTTGACAGGGTTTCGTAGCTTGATCTAGCCGTTCTCAAACCGGAGCGTCCCAAAGTAGACAACACGGAGTGAGTGAACCAGCGAATTGAGATTCACTGATTGATGAACAATTGATTTGAAAACAATCGCGTATTTCTTAGAATAAAGAGTTTTGCAATACGACGAAGGTTTTATGAGAAAGATCAATTTTCAATCAAAAATACTTCTTGTATTTGAAAAAGAATACACATTCGATGTGCTAGAGAAAAGAAGAGATTTGCATATCGAACGGTTTTTCCAAAAGTATTTTTTTCAATCAGAGATACTTTTTGTGTTTGAAACATGAATACACATTCGATGTGCTAGAGAAAAGAAGATTTGCACATCGAACGGTTTTTCCAAAAGTATTCGTCAATTCATTTCCTGGACCAAGGTTGATTCAAGCATGAATCACCCCATCGTTTCTATCCAGTTGTCACAAGCTTGATCTTTAGAAAAGATCTCACATGTCACCCACCAAGAGCTTGTTTGATGTTGGCTCTAGAAGGATTTCCATCTTCATCGTGAATATTTAACATATCACTCGGATGTTCAGGGAAATATCACAAGGATAATGCGTAGGACTCTTAATATATACTTACTTTCTACATTGTGTGAAACAGCAAGTTTTCATTGATTTTGTGTCCTAATGAGATATTGTGGATGATCTCTTGGCTCTAGACTCAATTGTGCATTTTGGTTTCCTATACCGGAGACTAGGGAGAGGGTCTCCTTCTTCAATATCAACAATCTCTAAGAGAAAGTCGATAGATTATGTAGGTTCCCCGTGAGAATGAAACAAGCTCTTTTAAGAGAACTTAAGTAGCTTGAGAAGTTTAGTTGTAGTGCGTCCTTTGGGTCCATGATGTCTTGTCTTCAATACCAGTATTACCTTAGTAAACACCAGTAGCATATGTATTGAACTCGGTTTCTGTCGTAAGGTTGAATTGTTGGAGGGATATTTCTTTTAACCCTTTTCACATTCATTTCTTTTTCATTCTTCAACCCCTTCAGTGCTTACCGAGACTTCATTACTAGAACCTTTTTGGGTTTATTCCAGTTCTAGGTCTGTCTCAGTCGGCACTCTTCCCATATTCTCATTTTTCTCCTTTTTTCATCATACCTAAGGACTCTACACTATCTAGTGGATTGTCCCTGGGTAGATCCCTACGGCTCTGGCGGGATCGTGGGAACGAATACCTAACCTAACCATCCTTATAACACCATGCATAAAGTAAATTGGTCGGTTTTTTGGTATAATTATTTCCTTCTTGAAACGAATTGAAAAATCATTTGGAAAATCAATCAAGGTACTTGTGATATAATATCAAAGCATTTGGTACCTTAATTATTTTTGATCATTTAGAAATGCCCCCCCTCAACATGTGCATCATGTATTTGAAATTGTTTAGCACATGGAGGCAAGAGTTCTTTGAAATAATTTCTTGATCACAATTTCCGTAGAAAAGGCCATTTGAATTTCTTGGTAAATTCTCCCCCTCAAAATGTGCGTTGGATATTCGACAATCATTTTGCACATAGAGGAAAGAGGATTTTTAAGTACTTCCACGATTACACTGCCATTAAGAAACCATTTAGAAAATCAATCAAGGTACATATGTTGAAACATAGAAATCTTTGTACCTTGAAAGTTTATTTTCTTATGAAATGCTCCCCCTCAATATGTGCTTCGAGATTCGAAAGCGTTTAACACATATGGGAGAGCAGCATGCACATTTGAATCAAAACGATCACCTTTTATCAAATTTCATTATTAAATCACAAATTCTCCCCCGATCAAAAATATCAAACCCTTTGAGATTTTGGATCCCAAGTGATTTAATAAGGTTTAGAAAACATGAGAGAAAATATGCCTGTTTTAAAAGCTCTTCTGGTTTTTGGTTATATGCTCCTCCTCAATCATGTGCATCATGTATTTGAAATCGTTTGGCACATGAAGGAAGGAGTGCTTTTGAAACAATCACCCTTTAAAACCGATTTGAGATTTAAATCATGATCTATCCCCCGATCAAAAATTTCAAACCTTTTGAGATTTGTGATCCTAATTGATTTAAATTATTTAGAAAAGTTTGGGGAAAGATGTGGCCTGATTTAATTTTGAAAATTGACTGATAAGGACCAATTTTAGACAATAAAGATTGTTAGTGTCAGGTATGATAGTTTTAAGAGATTTTTAAGTAAAATAAAACAATTTCACAATCAAACAAGAACAGAAAAAATTTCATTTTGAAAGATCTTTGAGTTTTAAAGAAAATCATACCATGACATAACATTAAATCTTTAGGTCACCACTTATTATGTACAAACCGGACTTTTATGAAGAAATATTGATTGAAAATACTTAAGTATGAAATCACTCTCCCCCTCAATCAATGGCCGAGTCGTTGATTGAGTGACTTATGTTTAAAATGAAGTCCGGTTGATTTCCATAATTTGAGATCAGTTTATTTTCAAAACAATATTTTTCCATTTTCAAGACAATATTTTTCAAAAATTGTTTAAAAATGGTATTATTCACTACTTGTCCTGCACAAAGATATGTTAGGTGGTTGAGAAGCTTCTGTTGTTGCTGTAAGGCTGGAAGAAAACCATCTGCTGATGCAGTGAGACCTCTGACGTTGCATCTATCGTGCCAACTATCCATAGAGAGATCTGATTAAGCTCCGTTTCTTCTTTTGTCGACTTCAAGAAATGGTTACCCTTTCCTTTCGGCATCCAATCTTCTTCATTAGTGGGATCCGGATCGGGAACATTCTTATGAACCATGATATCTGCATACGTTAGTGGACATACAAACAGATATATGGTGGTCGACATCACCCAAATAGCAATCGACTAATTAAAGTCAATCCAACATGTCAATCAGAACATAAAGGCATGGGAATTATGTGTTTATCAAAATCTGATCATCTAATCCTAACAAATATATCCTAAATTCCTAGTCCTTTAACATAGGCAAATATATTTTTCAGTTAAGCATGTAGGATAATTAGATAAGCCTGATAGATGATATAAATTTGAAAAACATTCTCCCCCTCAATCAATGACTCATTCAATCAAAAGTTTTAAATAAGCTGAGGTCATTGATTGGGTTTTGCAAATTTATAAAAACTTGATTCTGATTGATTTTCAAGCAACTCATTTACCACCATTTTGTTAAAACAAATATTTTTCTGAAGAATTTTTGAAGGAAAATATTTGAGTAGGAACAGCAGTCCCTCGACATACTTTCCTCATTTTGTTTTAGGATAAGTGCACGAAATATTTGAATATTGGTTTAGCGCAACACTTTCCTTTCTTGAAAAACGGGTTGCTATCCGAAATAATAGCAAACCATGGTTTAAGCACGGTTCTGATGCAGAAATAAGCGCAAAGCCATGATTTTTAGACATGTTTTGAAAAGAAATATTTACACCTTCTGCTCGAACTTCATCTATGGTCCCGTGCCATTATTGAATGACATTTCTAAGACCGTAGATGTTATCGATACCAGAAGATATGTCTTTGAAAAACAATATTTTTGGTATTCTTCAAATTTTCTGATTTTTATGGGTTTTTGTTGGTTTTATATTTTTCTATTTTCTTTTTGTTGGTTTTATATTTTTGTATTTGATTTTTGATAAATATTTACAGATAGTTTAGATGATATAGTTTAAAAAGGATGATGATACGAGTACCGAGATAAGGATATCGAACAGCCCCGTTGTAGAAGATAGAAGTCATCATCTCTTAAACTTTCACCACCAAAGCTTCCGAGGCAATTAAATAGAAGTCAGAACTTGAACCATCAGAAAGTGAGACTTTGGTAGCTTCCCCCCAAACCGTAAATCTTCTTATTGAGAATATTCTAAGCTTTCTTTCAAGCTTGCCTTAGCCAGATGCACAATGAAGCACACCATATCATCGATCTTGCTGCTCCATATAAGAATGATCATCGTAAGTCTCCGTTCGGGGTTATATCATCAAGTCTAAAGCGAAGAATACCAAAAGCTGTCAAGAGACCATTTCCCCCAAGTAGTTGAAGTGATGCAGTCAGTCTCTTTGAATAGAGCTCACGAACCCAAATACACATATATCCAAAGACAGAGAACCTTATAACATCGAAGTAGCAGATTAAGTCCGATATGCAAAGAATAACCCCGATGTATACTTTTCTCTCCCCTGATGATAGTGTGTGAAGCTCAAGAACCCGTACCGAATGCCCAAAGAGAATAACCGATAACATTGAAGAAGCAGTGAATCACGATTAACTCGCGGATATCAACTCGGATTAAGTGATTATTATGAATCATCGATTAAACTCTCAAGTGAAACGGTTAAGGCGTCCAAATGTACACAATCTCTCCCACGATGATTGCGATAACATCGGAATCATCACACACTTGTGTACCTCTTTTCTCCTTAGAAACTGTCTCTTTCATCTCTTCCCCCACATAGTTGGAATAAGAACACTAAACGCCACAAGATACACTGAGTTTCTCTGCGGTCATGACATTTGTCTTCCCGGGATATCTTTAATCACTTAGAAGTATTAAGCTCATCATGTGTACTTGTTGTGCATTTAGAAGTATGTCTCCTTCCCCCTTGCTGGTTTTGATACTTCAGAATCAGCAACACATTGTAAGCCCGTATACTAGAAATCTGTTAAGAAGAACGCTTGAAATCTTTGTGAGAATCAACTTGCTGAAGAATGGTATGAGCAAGTCTAATTAGGGATTAAATATGACATTTCACTTTCCCCTAATTAGTGCTCTCCCCGAAACCGACAATCTTTTAGATAAATGCCATGAATAAGAAGAAGTCTTTGGATAATCAAATGCAATTCATCTTTTAGTTTTCTAACATACAACATAAAATGTAGAACCGACTGTAGACTCGACCTTCTTCCAGATTGTCCATTTGGGGAATAGAATGTTAACATCTTCAACTCACCAAATGCATTCCCGTTAACTTACATATAGTAAATCCCCTTAACTAAAATCCCTCCCAATCAAACAAGAACAGAAAGATGTTCATCAAGGAAATTAGCCCCGCAACTGGAAGCGCTTTGTCATTAATCAAATCAGCCCATGTGAAGATGTTAACCAACGGCTCTTAGAAGAAAACTCCATGTGAAGATGACCCAATAAGAAGAAGCTCGGTTCTTACATGATTTTGGAGCCGTTTGACCATTTATTCTCAGATATCAATCAACCATGAAGTAAATTCACACTTCTTCTCCCCCTCAAGTATTGCATATGGAGTTGCCATTCTTGATTGAATAATTGAAAATCATCCAAATGTATTCTATTCACACTTCTCCCCTTCAAAGGTAGCAAATGATGTCGCCATCGTCATTATAATTGAGCAAGTGGAATAAGAGAACAATCATTGGTAGTCCGGTTCACTTGATAACTGAAAGCGCTTGGAAAAAGTATGAAGCATGTTGATGAGAATGGTCATTAATGAGAAGATTTCTCTTCTTCCGAAGATAATGCGCACTGAAGCGTACACATTTCTTTTCTTTGAGGAACGAGGCTTGGACTGTTGTGTTCAAACGTCATAAGAAGATTTCTCTTCTTTCGAAGATAATGCGCACTGAAACGTACACATTTCTTTTCTTTAGAGTAAGAGGCTTGAACTGTTGTGTTCAAACGTCAAAATCTCTCTCTTTTCAGCATCTCTTGGCAAAACTTGTCATCAAACCCATTATCATTCAGTAGGCTCTTTGTCGTGACAGCTGATGGAGAAAACTCAATATGATGAATTTGACCTTGAAGTAAACTAACCCGAACTCATGACTTAAGCTTGCACATATGTAACAAAGAGCAGTGCCGAGAATTCATGCCCTTTTGAATCTCTAAGTACTTTATACTCTTCAACCAACCAACCATCAAGTATTAGACGTACATCACCTCTTGAAAATCCACAATTTAATGTGACACTGAGCACTACAACGTAACTCCTTAAAGTGATAGTTATTTTGTGGTGGTAAGAGCCCAATTCCCCTAAGTGGTAAAAGAAAAGGAAAAGTCACCCAAAAATAACTAGATTTCCAAGTCTTCGTTTTTGAAAATATTGAAAGCTCGAACAAGGATCTCGAAGAATCTTCATCCAACCATCCCCGATACCTTCAGATACTAAGTACACTCGCCCGTGAAATTTCACTTCAACCTCAAATAGATAATACTGAATTAACGCCGTTGTCACATCTTCTAGTTAAAAGCCCAAATCTAGCCTCCTTTGACATTTTAAGTGAACTATGATAATGGTTTCATCCCGACCATGGTTAAAAGCACATAACCCCGTAAAACCATGTAATAACCAAACTGCCATGAAGACAATCCAAACAAACACCCAATTCATGAAGTACACCCTTTTATCCCTTCTTCAAAGCAGAAACCATAGCACCAACATCAAATAAGATCCCGAAATACACTTTCCTTTCTCCAGGATGGTTCTATCATTACGGGATTTTACAATTCTATGGTTTAAACCGAGAAATAATTTCTTTCGCGGGATTTTACAAAACCAAGAATAAACTGTAAGATAGATCCGGAAATGCACTTTACATTTACCAGGATGTTTCCATTGTCACGGGATTTTACAAGTCTATGATTTAAACCGAGAAATAGATTCTTTCGCGGGATTTTACTAAATCAAGACTAAACCGTAAACAATGTCAGTATGAATGTGTTAAGACAACTTTGGTTTCGGTGAATATCAGTTTTACGGGAACATGCAGCGGTTCATCAACGGTTCATTTTCCATCATTATCAATTCTTTTCCCATAAGTAGAATACTTCACAAACCATACTAAGTAGAGTAGTATACACTACTTTCCCCTGGAGGTTGACCGTAAAACATCAAAGTACACATTTCTCCCCCATGATGATTTCGAACTTTTGGAAGCATCATTGATGTGTACGATCATTTGCACGAAAAGTTCTTGTCATAAGCAAACATCTTGAAGAATCATGGCTGGCACTGAAGATTTAGAGAGATTTTGCTTAGACTGTGAATTATCATTGACATTCAATAGCATCGAATAATTTATGGGAATTGCTGATCACATCTCATCCATTGAATACTTTGGTAAACACATCATTCACATATTTTGTCGGCTATTGCAGTGACCACTAGAAGAAGTAAAACCCGATATACCAAACTTGAACATGAAGTAGAATTCCCCAGATTTGTTACTTAAGCTTGTACTAATCTTTGTGAAAAGAAATGGTGTACCCAATGTACAAAACCTCTTGACGTATTCTTAATCAAGGAGACACCGAAGTGATAGCTACTTTGTGGGTTAAGCGAGAAAGAATCATAACCGTAACTAAATAGCTAAGTCTTTATCACACTCAATAAATGCCCAAACAAGTCATCTTCGCGGAAGGGTAGAAAGAAAGAAGACGAAATAAGTAAACGCGTCCGGAAAAACCTCACTTCAATTCCAAATAAGAAATACCGTCCAAACAATCCCGTAGCCAAAATTTTCCAATAGATACTTCAAGCCGTGACATAGTATTCTCCGTGAAAATCTATATACCAAAGTGCCAAAAAACCCCATAACAACAACACTACAACTCATATCAACAACTTAAATCTCATAACTCAACCAGTCTCATCATCAAATCCAATATTATCAAATCTCAGATATTCGATTCAATTAAGAGAAACCCATCTATCCATCATCCAAATCCAAGTCATCACCTAACATTCTCCAACCTGGTGCAAGCCCGTTATCAATACAAAACATATGATCCAATTTACAAGACTCACTTGGTCTAAATAATAGGTCCACACGCTTACTAACTTCATGTTACATAAACATCATGGCCCAATTTTCAAATGAAAATGACTATCAATCAAATAAATTCCCGTTATGATTTTTCCATTTAAACACCAAAGCCCAATGTCTATCACGCACGGACCAACTTCAATGTACATCCAAGTCCAAGTGATTTGCAACTGGCCCAATGAATTACTTCCTGACCCACACACAACCATATCTCGGCCCAAGTAAATCAAATTAACCCTAAAATACGTTAATATATAACTCACCACTTAATACATACTTGCCCTAAAAACACTCGCACAAACCCTAAATTATCTCAACAGATCCGCCTCCTTCTCAAACTTATTCCCTTAAACGCCTACCATAACATAGTAATACTTAACTCTCAATCATCTCATAATCAAAACCCTTGTTCGCCTCCCATTTCTTGCTCATCAAAACGCGCACAAGAGAATCAAAGCCCTAAACATCCCTTAAACGCCTACCATAACATAGTAATACTTAACTCTCAATCATCTCATAATCAAAACCCTTGTTCGCCTCCCATTTCTTGCTCATCAAAACGCGCACAGGAGAATCAAAGCCCTAAACATCCTAGTACTCAACTCGACTTCGCCACAGAGATGGCTTGAAGTCTACATTAACGCCACAGGGATGGTGTGAGTTGTGAGTAAGGCTCCAAAGTCTCGGTAAGATTTTTTTATTTCGTTTGTATAGATCACTGAACCAAGGAAAGGAGATAACAATCTTGTTATAGCTCTGATTCTTTATGTTCATAAAATAAAAAATCCGTGATGAATGAGTTTCGTGTTAGAGACCCTTGATGGTCTTGATTTGACATAGAATATACATGAAACACTTATGAGATTTAATTGGGTCTATTTTAGAGTCGAGTTATGATGAATCAGTGATGATCGGGTTCAAAGAAAAGTAACTCTATAATAGATTAAATATAGGCCCGATTATGAGATTGTTAGAACTTGAATATCCTGTTGCCCATATAATGAACGAATGAAAGAAATAATTAAACATATTTGTTTTGGTTCTTTCTTTATTTATTTAGGATACCACAAAGAAGCTAAGCTTAGAAATAGATTATTGATGATTGCTCTTTGGTATACGTCAATGGACATGTAAATGTTTCTCCAAGAGTAAACCGAGATCAATGGTGTTATCGTTATAATGTTAGCTTGGTCTTGGATGTTTAATTGCATGTTGTATTGATGTCTGTGATGATTTGGGAAATTGTAGAATGATATTCTTGATGTAGATGTTGTATAGATTGATTCATGTGAATTCTTGATTAAAGTCTGATGAATGCTGAATGTTGAATGTAGTAGTAGATGATAGTGATAGATCTTTGTTGGTCTGTGATGATGATTTATGTGGTTGATAATAAATGAGATTAATCATTATTTGTGAGTCTTGGTAAATGATGTTTGTATCTGTGCTGTATGAATGTAGTCTAACTGTTTTAGAACTTCATATCTTCTTATCAAAACACATCAACCCAGCAGACCAAACCTCACCCACACAATATACCAAACCTCTTTTGACATTAATCAAACCGCTTTAACAAACGTTTTCAACAAAACGCATCCATTTCAGATTACACAAACTGCACCATTTTCTTAACAAACCGCATATGGTCTTTGTACACTCAAACCGCATTTGACTTTTTGACCATAAATAGACAAATCGCTGTTGACTTTGACCATTAATAGACAAATCGCACTTGACTCAAAAGTCAAGCCGCATACTAGACAAACCTCATTAGGTTCATCGAATCTGGACAAAAGTTAGACAAACCGCATAGAAGAAAACCGTCAAACCGCATCTTAAACATTGAATCTGGACATAATATAGGACAAATTGCATTATGTTTTAAACCAGACAAACCGCACTGAGAAACATCTTAACAACATCAGCAGATTTAACCAGCAGCTTAAGTATACTAAAACCAGATTTAACCAGATTCAAACTACATAAAATCAGATTCAAACCGGTTTTAAACATAATGAAAACAGAAGCATCACCAAATCAGTAAACATCATACAAACCGCAGCACATCAAAACATCAAACATGATATAACACATGAATCGACCACCAACCAACCAACACTATGTTTTCACAACCCACATGAATCAAACCTCATCCAAGAATCACACAAACCGCATACAAAAGTGACATAAAACCCATACGAATCATCACAAACAACCAAACCTAGGCTCTGATGCCAATTGTTGGATCATAAATCTTATGTTGTTTGATGATTCGGGTGGTCTAGGATTATGATGATACAAGAGTGCCATGTTTAGAGAGATGAAGAGAGTAGAGAGGGAATTCTAGTGAGAGAGATAAACAAAAATGTGAAAGGTTAGATTAGAAGTTCCACCCCTTCCAAGGATGGAAAGGGTATTTATAGTTACAAAGAATACGCCCTCCTGTCGGGCTGTAGATCAGGCATACAGTGGGTAAAGACCCGTCCTTCCTCCACGGTGTTGCACTAATCTAATAGCTAAGCTAATAACTAACTAATTAACTACAAAACAACGTAAATAACGATATGTCTACGAGCTAACATATGCTAGACTATAATTGGGGTGACCGACACTTCCTTATGGAATTTCCAATTCCTAACACTTAGTTCAAATATCTAGTTACTTGCATGGTTGCTAAGTCGATTCATATCTTTCGTATACAGTTTTGGGACGATTGGGACTCATTGGTAAAAGTAATATTTTATGGAGTAACGGGAAAGAACGATAAATTCAAATTCCCTTTGTCTACATAATTAAATACTCCAAGTGTTTTGATCTTTTCAAATCGGGTCAATTAGTGTTAGAGAAATAAAAACTCAAGTGTAGGGATGCTCCTATAAATCCCTTATATTTTGATGTTATCGTAGAAGATGGTAGAGTAAAAAGGTATGAAAAAAGTGAAAAAAATGAATAAAACATACGGGCTACCATCCTACATGTATCTTCATATTTATGTTTTTAAATTTATGTTTGTTTTGTTTCGAGTTACCTAGATCTAGTGAGTCGAGTCATGGCTTAGCAACGCCACGCTTTTCATGCTTGTAACATAAGATTTTTGAGTTGCCATCACTAAATATCCCATATCCAACAAAACCCTTTGTTTCCCTACCCTAAGCCTAACGTTACAACCCTTGTAAAGACCTCTTAGATAGTTGTTCCTAGGTGCTTACGCCAAAGCGGTGGAGGTTTGATCTAGTCTCAAGCTTATGGTAATCTATGTACTATGCCAGATAATGAGTGTTTATCTTCCATTTCCATTCGTATTATATTTCATATAAACCCGAGAGATGAGAGAATCCAAACACCAATTGTGAGGTGCTACTATATAATTTTCGTGCTTGTTATGACTATTGTGGTACTTTTAATTATTGTAAACTATTTTAAACCAATGCTTCATGCCCCCTAACTTATAAATTGATTGGTCAAAAGCACATTTGCTTGAGGACAAGCAAATACCAAGTGTAGGGATATTTGATAAGGATTTAAAACGTAAGCTTTTAGGGGGTCATTTAAGCCCTATTTCGACACATTTTATATCCGTTACAGCTTAATTTCGTTCCTTTTTACTTTTTAGGTCTTTTGGAAGCAAAATCTTTGGAATGAAGCACATTTGGACGAAAAAGAGCTAATACATGAAGAAAATGGCAAAGTCAAGATCGAAGCCACTCAAGACTGATCAACAGTACCTGACGGCGTCCCAACCAAAGGGCGATGCCGTCCTTCTATGATGACTTGATCAAAACTTGAACGCGACGGCTTAGTGAAAATTCTGGTCTAACAACCTGACGGCGTCACACTTTAATAATGGAGGGCGTCACACACAGTTTTCACCTCAGACGACCCAGATCTAGAATCAAGACGACGTCCCAACTGAATACCGACGGTGTCACAACTCTAAGGTGACGTCGTCTCATCGATGACATGGCTCAGAAGAAACCCTAATGATGGCTAGCTGACGGCGTCCCATGCAAAACGTGACGTCGTCGCGATTGTAAATCTATATATAAAATTCGATTTTTCTGTATTTTGGGAGGTAGATTTTTGGAGAAAAAAACCCTAATTCGTTTGTAGTCCGACTTGGACAGTATCTTAGGGTCCCATACCCTATTTTACACATCGAGATAAGTTTATTAATCCAAATTATCATTATGTCTATCACATGTTCGATTGACTGTGTGTATGCTTGCTTGTCTATCATGTCTAGCTAAATTACTTGTGTGTTTGCTTAGATCTATGAAACCTAGTTATTAATTATTGTTAGGTTGTTTCTTGTCTTAATTGAAATTGGCTTAGGAGTGCAACTAGGCATCTTTGTTGTATTTAATGCTTGAGTATGCTTTATGATGATATGGTCTATGGATGAAATAGCTTAGGCTTGCCGACTTATTAGGTCATATACGAGAGATAACCTCAAAGAACTAGGGACCACGCATACCCTACGACCTTTAGGAATACAACACGTTAAGATAAAGGACGTGACAACTCAACCGGCCAATAAAAGATAACTATGGAGTAATAGTATCTAGGTGAACACATCTTTAATCATCATACGAGCACACCTCAATTAGACATAAGCTACCCGTAGTAATTAGATAATTAGATAATTAGTTAAAGTAGAGTAATCGGTAGAAGTACCACCCTCAAACCAATTGCCCCGAGATTTTACCTTAGCTTTATAAAAAACTAAAAAAAGATAAAAAAGAATCATCCTCAACCCCACATTCTCATCATATATTTCTTACCAGCATTCCTATTCCCCTAGAGAATGATATGAATTCCCAAGGCTTACCCCATACTACACTACAACGATTAAGTTCACTGCTTAGGAGGTTGAAAAACTTGATCGAAGAAAAGGAAGTTTCCTTTGACCCCGAACGCGCTTTCCGCACGCATCAGGTATTGTAAAGAAAAAGTATTTAATGTGTAATAGTGTTCGGTCAGTAAATTCCCGAACATCCCTGAGACAAGGATTTGAAGATAAAATAACCTAAGTGTTTAATAACCTTAAACATACACAAGTCACTGAATGAACAGTTGTTCAGTGAGTCATCTTTAAGAAGTTCAGGACAAGCCTACGAAGAAAGGTTTTCCTTACAGTAAGGCGGGACTTAATGTAGGATACCTGAGCCAAAGATGAATATGGTGCATTCAGTGAGTAATGATAATAGCTCACTGAATCCCCATAATCCTCACCAACTATGAAGACTGAAGACATAAAGCCTGAAGACATAAATCCTGAAGACATGAAGACTGGAGTAATGGCGGGATAAAGCGGGATAAGTTTGAAGGATAAGAGAATGTCCTTATCTACAAAGGTCAACTTACCCTAAATAGATAAAAGACCAAGAGTGTGTCAACACTGACACTAGGAAAGCAAACATGTTCCTTACTAGAAATAGCTTTGTGTAACATAGACAAAATACGTAAGGTATTTTGTCATCTGAAGCTTATGCCAGTCTTGTCTTTTAGGAAAATTGTTGTATTTCATACTTTTATAAATAACAGCCATAAGGTAGAGTAAAAGGGTTAAGCTTGTGCACTAAATACTTAGACATTCACAAGCCCTTTTACTCCTCAAAATACAACTAAGTCCCTGAGGTTAGCTCAGTTGGTTAGCATAGTTGTACTTAAGCTTAGCTTAAGTTTAGTGAGGAGTACATCATATATTGTCATTCAATCCCAAGTGATGTTCCGCAAGCAGTTGGGTAATATATTCTTTGATTAACTTTTAATAAGAATATAAACGTTGAAAAACTCTTGTCTATATTACTTTACATTTTAACTTATTAAACAATTTTTCAAACAACATTGCTAAGTCATGAAGCTTGGATAGATTAAATTTGTGGTTAATTCTAACCAAGTTATAGGGAACAACAAATAAGGATGGTTGTCCCAAGGGAATACACGTAGACACGTTAGATTTAGAGAATAGCGATAAACGGAAGAGAATTTCAAACCTCCATATCACAGGTTGCAAAGCACGTGTTATGTTGGTTTTGATTCCTGGTACCACAAAGTACAAGTTGAGTGCTTTTGATACTATACATAATCACGAGCTTGAACGTGAAGAGTACAAGCATTTGTTAATGACCTAGAGACAGTTAACCTATGCTGAGAAAGTGTTTATTGTTAAAGCTGCTAACGTAATAGGTGAAGCAAGAGTTCATCACTTGTTAACCAGTCTCAAGGGTTTGTATTTGCTTGTTCATGGTAAAACTATCGATTTAAAGAACTTTTTAAGAGTGTGAACTACTATATAGGCAACAATGATGAACAAATGCTTAAAGTGTGTGGCATATTTTTCTTTTGATTATTTGGTTGAAAAAGCTGAGCTTGCTGCATTTTTTTGGGATGATGAAGTTTCTAAGTACAACTACAGAGAGTTTTGTGATATTGTTTCTTTTGATGACATGTTAAAAAAAACAAGTAAATATTCTTGTTAATATCATATTTGATGCTACGATGTACTTTTATAAACTTATGTGTTATTTTAACTATTTTTATTTTCTTTCAGGTACAAAATGGTGTTTGTTTCTTTTACGATACCATAGATAATCATAGGAAGTGTGTTACAATCGATGCAGGTTTGCTCAAGAATAAAACTGAAAATTCGTATACATGGTTGCTGAAAGCATTCATATAAGCATTTGGCAAACCTCCTGATATAATTGTTACTGTTCAAGATGGGGGAAATAAGAAAGGCTATAGAAGTTGAATTTGCTGGTTCGAAACACAAGCTATGTGTCACACCCCCAAATTACCTGTTTTGCAGCGGAATGGAATTCCTGGGGATTGACTGTCATAGCATCACAATCACAAGTTACATTGAACGACCTAAAGTGTCGTTTGGAAAATACATCGTTTGATTTAATAAAACAATCAGAGTTTACAAAGTAGGTCCCAAATGAAAATCAACTTGTGCGAAAAAATAAGTTTGTTACAATTCAAACGATGTTTTAAAGTACGTAAAACCCAAGTGAGACGCAGTCGTCACCACGACTCTATGATGTGTCCACATGCATGCCATGAAGTGAATGCCTTAGATACCTGAGATAAAACATGCTAAAAGTGTCAACACAAAGGTTGAGTGAGTTCATAGAGTTTGGATTGAAATGTAAGGCCTTTAAAAATCGCTTTATGCAAAAGGCATTGTAAATTGTTGAAATGTAAAGACTATCAAAATCGATTATGTAGCAAAGGCATTGTAAATCCACTCGCCCAAGTCCCGCCATACAAAACTTGCAACCTGTGTGTTCACAACCCACTTTGCAATATGCATAGTTTATGTGCAACACATGATGTCAAATGAATTCACATAATAGTGCATGGCTCAATGTATCGAAATCGTTTATGCAGCAAAGGCATTGTAAATCCACTCGCCCAAGTCCCGCCCATACAAAACTTGCAACCTGTGTGTTCACAACCCATTGCCGGAATGTATGTAGTTTATGTTCCAAACATATGAGTGTGGTTCAAATCGCTCCAAGACCGTTAGTCCATGAATATACCAAGACCGTTAGCTCAATGAATATACCAAGACCGTTAGACCAATGAATTTACCAAGTCCGTTAGCTCAATGAATATACCAAGTCCGTTAGCCCATGATTGTACCCAAGACATGAATATAATATGGAAGTTCTAAGTATGGCAAAAGCATTTACGCATGACTAAGCATTCAGTTCGGCTAAACATATGATTTGCAAATAGTCATGAATGTAATAAAAATAGTCGAGCATGTATCTCCCCGAGCATTATGAAAGCATTAAAACCAGAAAAGTGGGGCTATGGAACTCACGGTAATCCATAAAAGTTAAAGTACTTATGAAGGTAATTGAAAATAATTGAGCATGTATCTCCCCCAAAACAGTTATGAAAACAAGTAAAAGTAGGGGCTATGAAAACTCACTTGATGGAATGATGCGAAGACAAAAGTGAGTACACCGAGATGTAATGTGATACGCAAATCTTGACCTATGATGAATGATATGATATGTCATGAATTGCAATGTAATGTTATGCATGCACTTGATATGTTATTTATACCATTTACGACCCTTTTGAAAATATTATTCGTCGTTTAAAAATACTCTTTTGACGTCTTGACCCTTCAAAAATCACTTTACATGTTTTTACGTCAAAATGTCATCCTATAATGGTTTTATAATGATTTTTAGAGAAATTACCACTTTTCGTCGCAAAACAATGTCGTCGGAAAAATCATGAAATTACCAAAAATGGCTTCGGAAAAACAATCGTAAAATGGTGTACGTCGATCGTTAGAGAACGAACTCGACTGTTTTGGAAAGTTTGTATCGATATTTAAAAGTTTCAGTTCAGGAGTTTTCGTCCAAAAGGTCTCGAACATAAAGATATTAAGGGTTAAAGATGGTGGTTTTGGCCAATTGTGTGCAGAAAATTAGTTACGGCAAGTTTATGAAAAAGTGCATATCTTTGTCGTTTTAAATCCGTTTTCTACGTTTTATATGTCCTTAGCTTCGTATTGAAGTAAACTAATATATTTTTGAGAAGTCGAAATAATTTGTGAAGCTTAAGGCTCGTTTTTGACCCGGACAAAGTAAAAACAGTTTGCTGAAAATCCAGAAAATAATATATTTCGTCGTCAAACTTGTAAAATCCATAACTTCTTCGTTATAAGTCCGTTTTATCCGCTCAAGCGCCACGAATTCGTTTTAAAGTATATTTTCTAAAAATCAAGGCCAAAGTTTAGTACCAACTGTCGGATTTTCCAGAAAACAAAACAAGGACAGAACACAAAATATAGTTATCGAAAATAGTTTTTCTCGGACAAAACCTATTCAAATCCCTTCAAATCAACTCCAAAACTAATCTAATCCTACCATACACCTTCTTAGGGTGTCATGGGTTCCTAATCACCATCAAGACCAAAGAATAACTTGGGAATAATTATAGGATGACTATAAGTATATAATTAACTTAAAATCAAGAAATAAATGGTATAAACTCCATAACATGCATAAAAGCTCCAAAAATGATAAGAATCATATGAAAATGATAAGGAAACATAAGGATGATAAAAACATGCTTACTAGTGATATGAAGAGGTGTAGGTAACAAAGGTTTTACTTAGATATCCTTGGTTTTTATTTCAAAACCATAAAGAGGATATGTTCTAGGTTGTTAAAAACACTTGACTTGATGAAAATCTTGATCCCTTTGTTTTGTATGTTGTGGCCGGTTATGGTGTCCCAAGGAAGAAGAAGAGAAAATTTTTGTAAAACACTTTGAAACTATGTGTAAACAAATGAGTGTGTAGGACTTTTGTAATAGAGGTGAATTATTAGTAGACAAGTATTAAGAAGAACCATACCAACAATTAAGACTTCCCTCCCCTTGGCCGGTTTTTTTGGGGGAGGGTTGTCTCCCATATATTTTTTTTTTTTCAAATTATACTTGTATATTTGTGTATTAATTTGTAAGACTTTGAATAAATGTGTAAGTTAAGGTAAATGGTAATTTGTGGTACAAGTAAGTTTTTAATAAATCAAAATGGATTGTAATGAGATGATAAAAATTGTAAAAATACTTTCCTTGTGAAATTTGAGTGATATATAAATTATCGAGTAGTTTTTAAGAAAACGACGTAATAATTAAATTTTAACGATTAATATACCAATTAAATTTGAAACACTAGGAAAACTAAAAATATAGTTTTTATAGGCTAAATGTAGGTTTAAAAATACATCGGGATCATTTTTGAAAGTAACGGGTTAAATATTCAAAATAATAACTCACGCGATAAAGATTATTAAATATAAAAATTTACGCGTTTAAAATGAAATGAAATGTCGTGAATGAATTTATGAGATGCTCATGATGTCCATGGAATGTAGACTAATCATAGTCCATATGAAATGTACGTGATGTCATGATCATGAATTCGCCGCTAAACCTCCAAGATTACGCGAATTTGAAACAAGTAAACCAAGTTTACTAAAAATGTTGAAATAATGAGACGTGAATTGTGTCAAGAAATGACCTGAAAGTACGGGTTGTCACATTCGCCCATCCAAAAGGAATTCAGTCCCTGAATTCAATCGTTGTTAGGTCTAACGGGTTTAGGGTTTGATGAGGCAAGCCTTCCCATTCTCGAGCAAAATCCTCAAAAGACTTTTTGGTAACCGATTTTACTTAATCCCACAACTCATCAAACAAGAACTGTCATACGATTAGGCTAAATCGGTTTAGGTAACAACTTGTTTCTAGCTCGATCTTTGCAACTCATCAAACAAGAACTGTCCACGCGGATCAAACTGGAAACAAGTGGTTTGAAGAAAATCTTTTGAAAATTTGGCTCGATTACGGAATTGCTTACACATATAAGCCTACTACTCCCTTCATTGCATGATTCTTCCTGAATTAGACATAGGTGATCGGGCTATGTATAATTTAGGAGTAACTATGCAATGCTTGGACTAATCGACTCATATGATGTTTGGTGTTAAGTCAACTGATGTTAAAATTGTGATGAACATCGAGGAGAGAAGACATGGAGAAGTGTCATTAAAATGATAGTTAAAGTAAAAAGAATTGAAATCCTCGTAAATGATAACAAATCGGAAAGAAAATAAAGTACGATAGATGAGAATATGTTACAACGAGTGGTTTAGCAAAAGTAGTACATCTTTAAGTTATAAAGTTTCGGATACGATGATTAGACATAAACTTGGTACGACATAGTACATAAGGAGAAATAAGACTGTTAGTTTCCGAACTTCTTCAGTCTTCCGCGTTGTTGATACCTTGACGAGCTCCTTCTAACATATATACATTCCCATGAGCACCTTCGACTTGTTGACCTTGGTTTTGAGGACATTGACTTCGATAGTGTCCTTGCTCCCCACATCCAAAGCACGTAACTATAGTCTTGCCTCTACAATTCCTGGCATTGTGTCCTAGTTTTTGACACTTGTAGCACTTAACAGAACAAAGTCCCGTGTGATGATACTTACATCGATTACATAGTGGGTAGGTTCCAGATAACCTCTCCTTCTATTGGTGCAAAGAACATATACCATCGCAGTTTCTTGCCCTCTTTCCGTGTTGATGAGGTTAGTGTTGTGGTTGTGGTTGTTGCTGTTATAATCTCCTTGGTCGTCTTCCCATTTCCTTTTGTTGTTGTTGAGTTGGTTATCGCCGTTGTTGTTGTTGTTGTTGTTTTGGTTGGTGTTAGTGTACTTGCCTCTCTTCACTACCGGGCCATGAGCTTTGAGTCAATCGAATAGCTTCCTCAATCGCTTGGTCGAAGAAGTCACGTCACCTTGAATAATTTCAGGAAGTCCATCAATGAAAGCCTCCAATAGCTTCTCATTATCCGAAACCATAGATGGACATAACACGGCCAATTCTTGGAATCTCCGAATGTAAGTGTCAATATCATACCCAATAGTTTCTAGTTCATAGAACTCCGTCTCCAACTTTTTCACTTCCGTTCGAGGACAAAACTTCTTAGTCACCAAACTCTTGAATTGCTCCCAAGTAAGCTTGAAAGCATTCTCCACTCCAATCGGTTGAGCATATGAATTCCACCAAGACAATGCTCCATCAAGTAAAGTACTCAGAGCAAATTTAACCTTACCATCCTCCGGACAGTTGCAAAGCAAAAACACGGATTCCAACTTTTCAAACCATCGTACCATGGCCGTGGCTCCTTCAGTCCCCCTAAACTTCGTGGGCTCACCACTTTTGAAATCCTTGTACGAACATCTCTTAACTCCGGATCCTCCGGCATTTCCAAGAGGCAGCTAGTCTAGCGGCTTCACAGCAGCCGCGGCCTTAGCAACAGCAGCCACTTGCTTCCCTTTCGACTCTAAGAGCATTAGCAATGCTATCATTCACTAACTTCTGAATAGCCGCTTGGGTCATTTCAACTGTAGCTTTCTTCGGTGCCATATCTTCTTCAAAACAAGAGAAAATGTGAGACGTAGCAAAATCCGATGTTAATAATAAGCGTTCTAAAGAGGTGTGATAAAAATGATAAGTTTGAGGTTATTTTTCGAAATGATCGGCGGGTTCCGCAAGGATGGGTTATGAGGTGTTGTAAGTGCTTCAAGGTATGATGGTTTAGTGACTTAATGTGTTAGTAACGTGTAACTCGACATGTTAGTGATGAAACAAAGGAGTGAGAGTGACTTCGCCCTATTTAAACGTTTATCTCGGCATTCGTCGTTATCGATGATGAATCACCGATATAAAAATTGTGACAGGGAATGACAAGGAATTCTCCACGTTAGAGTATGGGGAAAAGATAATGGGATGGGAATTTAAAGGCATCCATGTGACAATCAATGTGAAATGAAAGTGAATAACTCGAAAAATGTACATAATGACCGCATGTGAAGTGAACATGTACTTGTGATGAAATGATGAGATGCTATGATAACGTAGTTATAGTCTAGGGTCAATGATGCAACCTAGTTCTCTATAATCAAGCTCGATGCCAATCTCACACCCCCAAATTACATGTTTTGCAAATGAATGGAATTCTCGGGATTGACCGTCATAGCATCACAATCACAGTTACATTGAACGACCTAAAGTGTCGTTTGGAAAATACATCGTTTGATTTAATAAAACAATCGGAGTTTACAAAGTAGGTCCCAAATGAAAATCAACTTGTGCGGAAAAATAAGTTCGTTACAATTCAAACGATGTTTTAAAGTACGTAAAACCCAAGTGAGACGCGTCGTCACCACGACTCCATGATGTGTCCAAATGCATGCCATGAAGTGAATGCCTTAGATACCTGAGATAAAACATGCTAAAAGTGTCAACACAAAGGTTGAGTGAGTTCATAGAGTTTGGATTGAAATGTAAGGCCTTTAAAAATCGCTTATGCAAAAAGGCATTGTAAATTGTTGAAATGTAAAGACTATCAAAATCGATTATGTAGCAAAGGCATTGTAAATCCACTCAGCTCCAAGTCCCGCCCATACAAAACTTGCAACCTGTGTGTTCACAACCCACGCCGAATATGCATAGTTTATGTGCAACACATGATGTCAAATGAATTCACATAATAGTGCATGGCTCAATGTATCGAATCGCTTTATGCAAAGAAAGGCATTGTAAATCCACGCAGTGCCAAGTCCCGCCCATACAAAACTTGCAACCTGTGTGTTCACAACCCATTGCCGAATGTATGTAGTTTATGTTCCAAACATATGAGTGTGGTTCAAATCGTTCCAAGACCGTTAGTCCATGAATATACCAAGACCGTTAGCTCAATGAATATACCAAGACCGTTAGACCAATGAATTTACCAAGTCCGTTAGCTCAATGAATATACCAAGTCCGTTAGCCCATGATTGTACCCAGTACATGAATATAATATGGAAGTTCTAAGTATGGCAAAACTGTTACTACGCATGACTAAGCATTCGGTTCGGCTAAACATATGATTTGCAAATAGTCATGAATGTAATAAAAATAGTCGAGCATGTATCTCCCGCATTATGAAAGCATTAAAACCAGAAAAGTGGGGCTATGGAACTCACGGTAATCCATAAAAGTTAAAGTACTTATGAAGGTAATTGAAAATAATTGAGCATGTATCTCCCCCAAAACAGTTATGAAAACAAGTAAAAGTAGGGGCTATGAAAACTCACTTGATGGAATGATGCGAAGACAAAAGTGAGTACACCGAGATGTAATGTGATACGCAAATCTTGACCTATGATGAATGATATGATATGTCATGAATTGCAATGTAATGTTATGCATGCACTTGATATGTTATTTATACCATTTACGACCCTTTTGAAAATATTATTCGTCGTCGAAAAATACTCTTTTGACGTCTTGACCCTTCAAAAATCACTTTACATGTTTTACGCCAAAATGTCATCCTATAATGGTTTTATAATGATTTTTAGAGAAATTACCACTTTTCGCCGCAAAACAATGTCGTCGGAAAAATCATGAAATTACCAAAATGGCTTCGGAAAACAATCGAAATGGTGTACGCCGATCGTTAGAGAACGAACTCGACTGTTTTGGAAAGTTTGTATCGATATTTAAAAGTTTCAGTTCAGGAGTTTTCGTCAAAAGGTCTCAACATAAAGATATTAAGGGTTAAAGATGGTGGTTTTGGCCAATTGTGCAGTAAAATTAGTTACGCAAGTTTATGAAAAGTGCATATCTTTGTCGCTTTAAACCGCTTTCTACGCTTTTATATGTCCTTAGCTTTGTATTGAAGTAAACTAATATATTTTTGAGAAGTCGAAATAATTTGTGAAGCTTAAGGCTCGTTTTGACCCGACAAAGTAAAAACAGTTTGCTGAAAATCCTAAAATAATATATTTCGTCATCAAACTTGTAAAATCCATAACTTCTTCGTTATAAGTCCGTTTTATCCGCTCAAGCGCCACGAATTCGTTTTAAAGTATATTTTCTAAAAATCAAGGCCAAAGTTTAGTACCAACTGTCGGATTTTCCAGAAAACAAAACAAGGACAGAACACAAAATATAGTTATCGAAAATAGTTTTTCTCGGACAAAACCTATTCAAATCCCTTCAAATCAACTCCAAAACTAATCTAATCCTACCATACACCTTCTTAGGGTGTCATGGGTTCCTAATCACCATCAAGACCAAAGAATAACTTGGGAATAATTATAGGATGACTATAAGTATATAATTAACTTAAAATCAAGAAATAAATGGTATAAACTCCATAACATGCATAAAAGCTCCAAAAATGATAAGAATCATATGAAAATGATAAGGAAACATAAGGATGATAAAAACATGCTTACTAGTGATATGAAGAGGTGTAGGTAACAAAGGTTTTACTTAGATATCCTTGGTTTTTATTTCAAAACCATAAAGAGGATATGTTCTAGGTTGTTAAAAACACTTGACTTGATGAAAATCTTGATCCCTTTGTTTTGTATGTTGTGGCCGGTTATGGTGTCCCAAGGAAGAAGAAGAGAAAATTTTTGTAAAACACTTTGAAACTATGTGTAAACAAATGAGTGTGTAGGACTTTTGTAATAGAGGTGAATTATTAGTAGACAAGTATTAAGAAGAACCATACCAACAATTAAGACTTCCCTCCCCCTTGGCCGGTTTTTGGGGGAGGGTTGTCTCCCATATATTTTTTTTTTTTTCAAATTATACTTGTATATTTGTGTATTAATTTGTAAGACTTTGAATAAATGTGTAAGTTAAGGTAAATGGTAATTTGTGGTACAAGTAAGTTTTTAATAAATCAAAATGGATTGTAATGAGATGATAAAAATTGTAAAAATACTTTCCTTGTGAAATTTGAGTGATATATAAATTATCGAGTAGTTTTAAGAAAACGACGAATAATTAAATTTTAACGATTAATATACCAATTAAATTTGAAACACTAGGAAAACTAAAAATATAGTTTTTATAGGCTAAATGTAGGTTTAAAAATACATCGGGATCATTTTTGAAAGTAACGGGTTAAATATTCAAAATAATAACTCACGCGATAAAGATTATTAAATATAAAAATTTACGCGTTTAAAATGAAATGAAATGTCGTGAATGAATTTATGAGATGCTCATGATGTCCATGGAATGTAGACTAATCATAGTCCATATGAAATGTACGTGATGTCATGATCATGAATTCGCGGCTAAACCTCCAAGGTTACGCGAATTTGAAACAAGTAAACCAAGTTTACTAAAAATGTTGAAATAATGAGACGTGAATTGTGTCAAGAAATGACCTGAAAGTACGGGTTGTCACACTATGCATGTGGCATAATACCCAAAACCTTCCTGGAAAGGTAATTATTTGTCCTTAGTAGTTTCTTTTGATTCATCACATGTGATAATGCATATGTTAATTCATTTGTTAAATCATTTGTTATATCCCATGCGATATTTTATATCCTTATTTCCCCCTTCTTTGTTTATACATATGTTCAAAAATCTATGATCGCACTGACTTTAAAAAGAAATTCATCCAAATTGTCTGGAATGTGTATATTGGTCTTGAGGAGTTTGAGGACAAATGAGGAAAGCTAATTGAAGAGTTTATTTTGCAGAATCATAAGTGGTTAACAAAGATGTTTCGTATGCGTTCATCTTGGATTCCTACGTATTTTGTTGACTCCCCTTTGTGTAGATTGATGAGGAGTACATCTAGGTCTGAGAGCGAGAACTTTTTTTTATCTCATTTTACAAATTCGGGTTCAACTTCTATGAATTTTATGAATTAATTTCAGATAAAAAACAGAGGCATATGCAAGAGAAGTTTGATCATAAGTCAATTGATTCCGTTCCTAGGCTTGGAACCTTTATTAAGATTGAGCGTCATGCATCAAAGGTTCATACTCGTGCCCTTTTTAAGTGTTCAAATTAGCCCACTCATGTTCATTTTTAATAAAGTTACCAAACGAATGTTTTTGTTACTTTTTTTTAACCCTCTTTTTGGGTAAAAGGTCAAAGACCCGGTAAATATATTACTCCAAAAAACGTTTAAGTACGAAGGATATGGGTGAATCCCATATCTCAGCCCGTTACATAGGCAGAAATCTTACATAACAAGAAACTTCTTATTCTCTAAACAAGAAAATAAACCACTACTCAAAAGACAACATTAGACATTGAATACAAGGGGGTATTTTTAACCCTCTTAACCCCATATAGATATTGAATACAAGGGCGTATTCTTTTTTCCGCTGTAATTTTGAAAATAAAAAATATTTGCAGGCACATGGTTTTGCCAAATAGATAACAAAAGTTTGGTTGAAGGATTAGAGGTCTCTATTATTAAGGAAAATAAAGTTGTTGATGAAGAAACGCAGAAGAAGAAATCTCAATCGACAGATAAAGATAAATATAAATATAACGATGAAGAAGAAGAGAACATGTTTTTCACATGTGAGTTGGTCAGGAGGTATTACCACATGTGAGAGGTTTCAGGTTCGAGTATCTCCGTGGAGGGTTTTCTTCCTAGGGTGGGATCTGTGGTGGTTCGACCCCATAGATGTGTCAATTCGATGCTGGTACGGACTACCTTATGGGTAAGTACTGTGGAATCGAATCACTAACTATAGTATTGTACTAACTCGCCGCAAAAAAAAAAATTAACATGTTTTTAAGAGAAGATGGGTTGTATAAGGTACACTAGTTTTTGCAAAACATTATTAAGTTTTAAATATTATAATCACATGTGATTATCTTTTTAATTTATCTTATGTTATTTTTTTGTCCATGAAGGTGATGAGAAACAAAGAAGAAGGTTGGGTTGTTTGTTCCTGCCTGCTTTTTGTGTGAGTTGGTATATTATGTACGACAAATTTTATGTGTCTTTAAGAACGCCAATATTGAAATGATCCCAAAACAATACATAGAGGCGTTGAACAAAGAACCTCATACCTGCTGGTTTGAGAAATAAAAGGAACAAATATGGTGAGCAGAATGAAATTGTCGAGAATTTTAAAACGAGGAAACTTCTATTATTGATTATTGTGTGCATTTGTTGAGTAAAGATGAGGCACTGTTAGGTGATTTTGTTGAGGAGTTGAAATTGTTAAAGATAGATGTGGAAGCTGATTGCACTAATCCTCCATCTAAGGACAAGCTTGATAATCTGGAAGAACTTGTTAGATTCCTGAAGCCGCCTGTAGTTAAGGTTAACAATCCATCTATGGGGAATACCAAAGGACATGAAAAGTTGCGTATAAAAATAGGAAAAGATAGAGCTATTGATAAAATTTTGAAGAACAAGAATGCATGTTCAATATGTGGAGACGTAGACGGTCACAATAAGCGGACCTGCCCAAAGAAGTATATGCACAACAAGAAGACTTGGTTCAAAGAGAAATGGAACATAAATCGTCTATCTTATTATTTTATATTTCTTATTTTGTTTAAGATTTTGGAATAAAAGACTCCTTATGTGGTTTTATTATTGATTTTTTTTTTATTTGAACTAGATTTTGAATTTTTTTATAAAATGATAAAGGTATATTTTGGTTACTGATGTGACAAAACTCACATGTGATTTTAAATTATGTTATTACCTTTTGAACAATCACATTTGATATTTCTAAATCTCAATTTCTAAGTAAATATCACAATCACATATGATTTAACATGATCTTTATTACGATTCTTCCATTACATGTGATTATTCATCAATGACATGTCATTTAACTTTTTTTTATGCAAAGTATTAAAACGCAGAAGTGATTACCAATGGCTCTAAGAAAAATTATATAACACGACAATTTATACCCAAAATTACATCTGAAGATGTTTTTCCATTTCATTTTCGTGATATATGAACCTTTTGTTTTGTTCCGAGGCCCGAGCTATTAACCTTTTGTTATAGTTCCATTCGTTTATTTATGCGTACTTTATTTGTCTGTTACGTTTAAATATGTTCATTGCGCAGGGGATCTTGGGGATACGAGTGAAGAGTGCATAGAAGCTCATATCGGACCATCTTGAGAATCAGGATACCGCATCTACACTATAAGTTTTTTAGGCATTGGATTTTGGATATATTACTATAATAAAAGGTCTTTATGTTATAGATTTTGTATGTCTTTAGTAATTGTTGAATTTTTTTCAAATCATTTCATTGTAAGTCTTTCGCTTGCATTCGTTCCGTAAGTGTGACAGTCGGCCCTTTCGAGGCGGGATGTTACAGATATGATGGTTATGCCTTTGGGATTTGACACATATGGGGTGATTATTGGTGAGAAACGGTGACAGTACGTTTGGAATCCTGGGGTCTCATGCGACGTCTCATCTGTTTTATATTACTTACCGTTTGTAAAAAGAGTACGCTTACTTTTGCCTTACATAACTAATACTCCGTAGCTTATCTAATTTTATAACTTCAAATTTTAATATTACTCTTAGGAGCTTGCATTATACATTTCATGACTCTAAAAGTTTCAGCTTCGTTATCGTTCGGAATGGTGATATGACCGTGGATATGATGTTAATGAGAAGTCGACTTCAAATTAAGGTGTCCATATAAGATGAAACTCCAACGAATGACGTTGATAGTATGGTATAAGATTATTGTGACCCGCAAATGAGTGATCTTAGTCACATACTAATTAGTGACTATGGTGCATTGGTGCATCCGATAAATGTTAATTTGAATAGTGATCAGCGCAAAGACCCAAATGAATTCATATGCCCATACATATACTTTAGTGATCATGCATTTTTATTCCAACGTGACATTGTATTTCAGTTACACACGAAACATAAGATTTATGACAAAGAAAGAATGTGCCCAAGGTGGAGGAAATGTTGCAGCAAGAGTAAGTGAAAGCAAATTCATGTGTTTAACGACAGAAAAACGGTTTAAACATCTAACTAATGTGTAGTTACTTAAGTTATGTAGCAAGTCAAACTTTAACACGTTTATATCACATATATATGCCTTTTATACAGCTAGCACTTATATTGCATCTGTTCGCACACGGTTACCGAATTATCTTTCATTATTGACTTCCTAAATACATCTTGCTAGCTAGTTAAACTTAACCCGTACTAGTAGAATATATTGTAATAGAAAATATAATATTTGAAGTTCAGCCATACACGCATCATTTTCCCATTTTTATAAATACATGATATAACTAAATAAAAATAAAATGCTAAGAGGATAACAAAGCAAGGACAAAGAAGTAACTCAGATTGCATTTAAGTATTTAACACACGTTCAGAAGCCTCATCTCTCAATCTCTCTTATCGCTCCATCAAAACTCACCACTTATCAAATCCAACGGCTTAGAATACAGTCTCTCAACACATATATTCAGACTCATTAATACATACCTATATTATTCATAATCATACATAAGTGTGTATACATCTATGCACGCACACAGAGACATATGACATATACAACATCATGGTATTGATCATTTTCACTCTTCATCAATAACCTTTGAGTCTGTGATATATTTTTAGTATTTATCACTGGAGATCTTGAAGATGTTGATTGGATCATACTTGAAACCCTAGCTAGCTCATCATATATATATTTACAAGGTATATGAATCTTTCACTAATTTATAAATATGACAATATATTTGTCTATCATAAATTGATATGACTCATTAAAACTATGATTTTCATTTCACTGAAATCATGAATTCATGATCATTTCCTTGATTCATAAGCTCCATTCTTGTACCAATTTTTCGAATATTTGTTCGATTCTTTTGATCTAGGCTTCATTTTTGTATAAATTTTTTAAGAGCTGGATCTTGAAGCTAGGATTGTCTTATTTGTTTGCTATTGTCATTCATAAAGTTATTTTTTTCTGTTATAATTGTTAGTGTGTACGAATCGACCATCTTCATGATTTGAAGAAATATTTATTTTGTCAGCTTCTGAATTTACTCAAAGGTAAATAACAAATTCAACTATGCCAGATTTTAATAATTTAAATCGTGATATTTGACATAGAATTGTGTATTTCGATACATGGAAAAAAGGCTTTAATTGCTTAAATCGGTAAACGAACCTTCGCTGAATGCGATGTTGTAATTATTCCTTCATTTATACATATCTTTAATTCATGTGTACTAATTATAATTTATTTACATTGCCATAATTGTCAACATGATCACATGTATCATTTACTAACTAGTTACTCCCTAATTGTTAATTCATTTGGTTAATTGATTTTGTATATTTCACTAACAAATTTTGTTCATTTTTGGAGGTGAAGATGTCCTCATCGAATTCGCCCTGTGCAGCTTGCAAGTTTTTACGTCGTAAATGCACGCAAGAATGTGTTTTTGCACCATACTTTCCTCCGGACCAACCTCAAAAATTCGCAAATGTACACAAGGTATTTGGTGCTAGTAACGTAGCTAAGATCCTTAATGAGCTAAGTACTACTCAACGCGAGGACGCAGTTAATTCTTTGGCTTATGAGGCTGATGCAAGGCTAAGAGATCCGGTTTATGGATGTGTTGGACTAATCTCTATACTTCAACATCGGTTAAAGCAAGTCCAGAGTGATTTACATAATGCAAAACTAGAATTAGCTGCTTATATAGGCCCGTCCGCGATGTTGCCTATTTTGAATCAAGGGTTTGTTCCACAAATCGCGAATATGCCATCCTCGTCAGTGCCCGTCATGCCTTATAACATGCAGCCTATGTTGGGGATGATGCCATCTCAACATCAGGCACAAATACTTGAGGCCCAACAACAGCAGCAGCAGCAACAACAAAAACAACTGGTGGCTGTTGCTAATGCTAGAGACCAACAAGAAATGATGAGAAACTATGAGCAACTACAGCAACCACTACAACAGCAGCAGCCTGATGAACTAGCAAGGTTTAGTGGCGCGTTTGATGCGGCAGCAGGATCTGGTCAAGTGGTGAATGGTAACTCGTTTAGTCCTGTGACCGCACCTGCAGTAGTCATGTCACCATCTTTAGGGTTAGGCGGTTCTTTTGTTAATAATAACATGTATCAGATCCAACACCAGCCACAACAAGAACAAAATCACCACCTTGATATCAATGACCTTCAACAGCATCAGCTTTTGCTCCAGCAAGAAACTCAGCAGCCACTGCCAGCCCAGAGAGTGGCTAGCGAGGAGGAGCGGGGTGCGGCTTCTACATGTTGATTGATATTGGTCACACCATGTTTCCACTACCATATTCAGCTATTCTTGAAATATAAAGTTTTTAATTCCAGGTAACTTTTTTGTTGCAATACAGTTAAATTATATGGTTTCATATGTGATTATTGGTACTAGAAAAGTAGAAATGGTAAATTTGAGAGTTTATTACCAACTTTAAGCTATGTGTTAATCTCATATCTCTTACTATATGATTTTTGTTTCTCCTCTTGACGAGTTTAATCTCATAAGAACACTAACTTTTGTTGAAAATGAAAACATTTGAGATCTTTCGATACAAGACACTGTTGACTCTATTAGTTATTTTATTTTATTATTATTATTTTTTTCTTTTTCTAAATTACTAGTTAAATGTAGGCTCCACACATTTCATTTTTTATTTGCACATTTCAAACTATGATTTAAGCATTTATACATTTATTATATGATGCTTTTAAAGATTATACATTGAAATGTGCGGATGAAAAGTAAGAGTATGTCAATCAACGCTCATAAATGTATGGGTTGGGATTGTCTCAAGTTGTTTTTACAACTTGAGTCAAGTTAGGAAGATGTGAATCCAATGACTTAAATCAAAATAAGTTCTTTTGATTTGAACCATTATATCAAATCTAATGGCTCACACATATCCAACTTGACTCAAGTTGTAAAAACAACTTGAGACAATTCCAATAAACATTGTTTCTTTTAGAGTAAATTGCAAAACTCGTCCTTGTGGGGCGCAATCTTTACTTTTTCGAAAATACGAGCACCGTTCATGTGAAGAATTTGGGGTAGCATATACGGTCCCTGACCAAAGTTAAATGATTAAATTATTTGGCCAAAGGGGAAAAAGACACGGTATTTTAGTCATTTCAGTTTGGCTGGCTAAGTACGAAATTTGCAACCCTAAGTTTTTTACATGGATGATGCTTGTAATTTTAAAAAAATAGAGGTTGCGTCTACAATTTGACTAAACTACACGGACGATTTTTGTAATTTGTTTTTTAGAAGATATGACTGGTGATCAGTGAAAAAAAGTAATACGGCACTAATACGTTTCAAATAAAACATTTTAATATGAATTGAAAGAGAGTTCTATGCATATGTGCATAAGTATAACTTTATTAATGTGAAAATAACCTAGTAACCTTCAACCTAGAATTTATGATTCAATCATTTAATATAGTTAGAGGAGACCTTAAATATTGAGGTGAAATGGAGACCATATATGCTTGTCAAAACTTTTTTAGCTAAAACATCAAGTTTGTTTTGCCAATAGTTCAGACATTTCAAAGAAAAAACAAATTAAAGTTACTAATTTGCCATGAATTGTTGATTGAAAAAATAATTGTAATTTGATTGTTTGGGAGGAAAAGCCAAAACGAGTATTTAATGCGAAGAGAAGTAAGTATAGAGACAGAAAGTAGTTATGACTTGAGGAAGGAATTATTGTCATTTTCTCTGCACAGATGAGTCGCAATCATTAATCATAACTTGTACCTCTCATCCTTCTCTTTAAAGTGTGTTTCCTGCTTCTTCTATTTTTGCTCATTTTTTGGGAGTTGAGTATAAAGATAAACTACCTTCTTTAATCCTTGCCAGATTTGCAAGTGAAGAGATTATATGATATGGTTTTGGTTTTCATTTATTAATTAAGATTGCAACAAATCATACACATAGTATGTCTGTCCTATACATTTTATATGTGCCATCTACTTGAAAATTTTGAGGTGCAACAAGAATCACAAGTTCGGATTTTTAATGTGAACATTTTTGGTTCTTAAAGCGTTCATACCAGATACATTTGCAACTATTTTCTCTCTTTTGTTATAAGTTATTCAAACAATTGTTTTATTTTATAAATTAAAGCCATTCTAAGTGTCCAAAAGAACCAAAGCGCTTTGGCTTAGTTAGTACCCATCTCCGAAAAACTCATATGCCTATCGGAGAGATTTTGTAGATAAAAGATCAATCGTTCGAATCTCGGTTCGTGTTCACTCCAGTTAGTGCCCTACATGGGCGGATTTAAGGGGGGTTCACAAAGGTCATGTGCCCCCCTTGCGAAAAAAAATGTAGTGTAAATTTTTTTAAATATCTGGTTTTTTTTGTAATTTTGCCTCTCCAAGTACCAATTTTGTAGTATAGTTTCTAAAAATTATCAAAGTGTGACCTTTCGAGAAAAAATTTCTGGCTCCGCCCTTGGTGCCCTACTGAACTAGGAGAGTTGCCGGAGTTATTTCTTGTGGGGTAAACAATTGATGGTATCAAAAGATACTCAGGGTCAGGATGTTCCTGACAATTCACACTTTTTGTGAATAAATATCCTTTAAGAATTAAGAAAACTTAAGGAATAGTTATCTTTAATAAAACAATGTCCTATTCAACTTATCTCTAATAAAACAATGTCCTATTCAACTTGGCAATGTTACGCCAATACAGATACATCTACTGATCTACATGAGCTTTTGCTTTACTTATACATTATAACAATGTATTATATATTAGGTGGGTTGTGAATATCCCTTGCAAGGGATCTACTCCTCAAGTCACCTTCAACTGATAAACCTATGTTTTGGTTTTGCTAATTTCATTTATTTTAAAATGCTTTCTCCTAATTATTCTTTGGATAAATGGAACCTCATTTGTTTTTCTACGTATTTTTACTTTTTTGCAGTTTATTCCATCGGCAAAACAACCATCCAAAGTGAAAAGAGAGAAGTACATTTTAGAATTGTTGAATACTAAATTAACTTGTAGTCTTCTTTGTTTCTTGAGATTCTATCCACTCTTCTAATTATTATTCAATACAAAATTTTATGGACATTTGGCCCCTGCTATAAAATACATCAATTTGATGCAGGGAATTGTAAAGTTCTTATTCTAACCTATATTAATAAAAAATGTCAATTTAAATTATATATGAATTTTAGATCTAGGTGTCAATTTAAATTATATATATGAATTTTAGATCTAGAATTTGGATTAAAATTTGGTTTAGGTGAAAAATGAAGAGGATAATTATTTTACATATTAAATTTTTTTTACATACCAATGAACTTATTCTTACCATTTATCTAAAAATAAATCAATATTTGAGATTAAAAACATTTTTATATTTCACATATTTTTTACAATTTAAATATTTCTTAAACCATTAATCGTTAAGCGAAAATAATTACACTATCGGACAAGCTTTTAATTATCTTTTTATAGACGGGCACTTTGATATGTTTTTGAACAATTTTTTTTCCTCGTTTTTGTCACGTTTTTGTATGTTTTTCTGTTACTGAAATTTGCATGAAAAAATCACATGTGATTAAACACTAATTTGAATATTCTAATAATATTACATGTGGTATTAGTGTTTATGTAATATCATATGTGATATTATGTTAAATCACATATGATATTACATATCATATGTGATTTAACACTAATCTCACATGTGATATTATTGGAATATTCAAATTGTGTTTAATCACATGTGATTTTTTCATGCAAATTTCAGTAACGAAATAAAAACGAAAAAGCGTAAAAAAAAGTGAAACACACAAAAAAAAAATAGCCGAAAGTATATCAAAGTGTCTATCTATAGAAAGATAATTAAATGGTCGTCGTGATGGTATATGTTTTTCGTTTAACGATTAATGGTTTGAAAGATATTAATATTTGAAAAAAAATGATAAAAATGTGTTTTTTTTAAATTGTTAATATTAATCTTATCCATTAGATCAAATAAAAATGGAGTACGGAGATTGTTCCTTTGATATGTAAGATAAGTTTAGTACTCCCTCCGTCCCAAAATGATTGTCCACTATTGACTTTTTTAGTCTTTCTATTTCAACTTTGACCATAATTATTTTCGTTTGTGTTATATAATACTTGATGAAAAATATATGAATGTATTGGATTTTAAATGTATTTTTCATTGGTATAATTTTCATCAAGTATTATATAACACAAATAAATACATTAATGGTCAAAATTGAACAAGAAAGACTCCAAAGTCAAACTGGACAATAAAAATGAGACGGAGGGAGTATATAAATGATTTTATATCAAAAAATAAAAAGAGGGTAGAGAATATATATAATTTAATAAAAAATAAATTATTTTATAACTGAATATAAAAATTGAAATTAAAACCGGTTGCTATCTGGTAATGTGGCAACAGAAAAAACTTGAACATAAAATACATTCCAAACGAATAGTAAAAAAAAAAAAGGGGCTACACTACATGAGAAGGTAAGAAAATTCAGTTAAGTTACCAAATTTTGTAGAAAGCAAATATCAAGTCATCATAGCCAATTTCAAAACGTATCCCCCCTCTAGCAAACTTATTTTTGCATCATTGTCACTCCAACCCTCAAATTCAAATACCTCAAAACAAACAACCCCTAGATAAATATAAATAAAACAAATTAGGTGAAGCTTTTGGTTTATTCACTTGATACGTTTAATAATTTTGAACAAGAAGCTTAAAGTTAAAAACAAAAAAAAATAATTTGTTTAGTAATTTTGAACAAGATGTTTAAAGTTCAAGATGAAAAAAAAATGGGTTTAAAACATAATCTAATAAAAATTAATCAACATATAAACTACAAGTATCTTAATCAAGTTTACAAGTTATGGACGATCGGGTGTAATAATCGTCAGGACCACATCTTATTACACCACTACCATGCGTGCTATTTTTGTGTTGATTTTGTCATGCCGAAAACTAAACGAAAACCACTCTCTTTAATGTGTTGTGTGGGTGTGTGTGGTTGAAAGTGTGTAGTGTGGTATGTTTGTATTTAAATGAGTTATATTAGTGTGATGTGTTTGCAGTTAACTATTCTGAGTGTTTAGTACTCCCTCCGTTCATTGTCCTCCGACAAAAAACACACAATTTAAGAAAAGTGCATTAAATACAGCTTTCTCTTTCTTACTTTTTAACAGAATGACAATTTTACCTTTTGACAATTAATTAATGCTTTCATTTAATCTTGTAAATAAAAATTTTGATTAAGGGTAATATGGTAAACCTAAACAATTTTAACTTCTATATTTAGTAGTGGACAATCTTTTTGGGACAACCTAAAAAGGAAAGATGGACAATAAAAATGGGACGGAGGAGTAGTTGGGTTTGGTGGTGAGATTGGACATTGGTGTGGCACTCTTTCCACATCTCCATCACACTCTTATTACATATAGTCTTCTAATTTTCTGCAATTATATATATATATGTGTATATATATATATATATATATATATATATATATATATATATATATATGTAGAGGTTTGGGTTATTATGAAAAGTTTCTTAGAATGAAAAGAATGATAAGGTAAGATGTGACATGTGCCACCTTTGCCACATCATCATGCCACATCACCATACCCCACCCCACCCACCCCCTAAAAAAATTTTTTCCGCTAAAAAAATTTTTTTGGGGCAAAATTTTTTTCCCTCCAAAAAATTTCCCCCAAATTTTTTTATTACATCACAGCTTATAAAGTTACTTCATCACAAATAATAATTTTAGTGCATTAAGGTTATAAATTATCTGATCACAGCTTATAAAGTTATCTGATCACAATTATAAAGTTATTGCATCACAATCATGATTTTAGTGCATTAATGTTACAACATTGATTTTAGTGCATCATAGTTGATGCACTTAACTATTAACTATGATGCAGTAACTTATAATAAAGATGCACCAAGCCTTATTAGTGCATTAAGGTTATAAGTTACTGCGTCTGTAGGACCTAAGATATATCAACCTTATCACTTTACCAAGCAAACCCAAAACACGTAACCCAAGTTACGCGTATAAAACGTGAAACACAAACACAAACAAAGCTTAGAAATAAGATGAGAAAGATGGTGACTTGAATATGAATTCGTGTATGTGAGAGGATAAGATAAACACAATATGTTGTATTACTTCAAAGGAAAACACACACACACACACTTTCACGCACACCCCTCAAATGACCATTTGAGGGGTATTTATAGTCCAAGGGACTTGATGCCCTAAAGGCTTTCTTATGGGCTTCGTGGGCTTGGACATGGGTTGGATTGGATAAAAGGCAAGCCTTACATAACTAGTAACCATTTAGCTTAGTCCAATCCACGAGCCCGTTGACTATTCTATCACGATATCTAACACACGCTACAAAGTTCCTAATCGTGAATGACCATCACTTCTAATATAAACTATTAAGGCTAACAATCTCCCCTAAGGGGTGGTCATTCAAATGATGCTCCACTTGATTAGGTCTTTACTTTTCTTGAGCTCGAACTTTGTGCGTAGATATAGAATAGTCTTGATTCTTTGTTCCTTCATGCTTTGTGATCGATAATGTGGTTGTTCTGCCGTTGTCAACTTCGTTGGTTAGGTATCTCCACGTCTTTTTCCACCATGCTCACACTTCTATTTGACGTTGAGTTTCCAATGATGAAGTTCTCGAGTCTTTACACTTTGTAGATTCTTTGACATTGACAAAGAATCATCTTTAACTTTGAGTTGCCTTTGATTTTGATGAGAACTTTCATGTGTTGTTGGTATGAGCATGTGGCGAAGTCCGCACGATCCATCCGCCCGAGCTTCCATAAGAAGAAAAACATAAAAGCAGTTAGTAATAAGCGGATTCCGGCACTTACAAGTTTGAATTTCGAGGGTGTTAACAACATAGTGTGAAAACACGCCTCTAATTCTCACAAAGGCCGTTCCTGAACTGGAGTCCCACAAGTGAGATAACGCGATGTAAAATCCGAAATACACCTATTCGGATGAGTCGAGGTACACCGAAGCATCACCTCACGCATCAGAGACCGCTTGAGACACACTGCGTAATCCACGGGAGTTACCAAGTGACCTCCGCCGGGCCGCTGATGTTGACCCTGGCAGAGTTTCCATTCAATCATCAAGAATCACAATTGTGAAACCTCTCATAAATGTTCTGGCAGATTGCTAAGATCAGCGTAGGACTCTATAATATATCACTTGTGCCCTTATTGATGAACAACAAGCGATGAAATGTCATGTGTTCCTATGAGATCTTTTGATGAATCTCGTGGCTCTAGACTCAATTAGTGCATTTTGGTTTTCCCGAGCGGAGACTAGGGAGAGGGTCTCCTTCTTCAATACCAACGATCTCTAAGAGAAAGTCGATAGATTATGTAAGGTTCCCAAAGGAGAATGAAACAAATCCTTTTAAGAGGAATTGAGTGGCTAGAAGGTTTAGTGCAGTGCCACGGGTCCATGACGCCTTTGTCTTCAATACCAGTGTCATCTAGTGACAACCAGTAGCATATGTATTGAACCCGGTTTTTGCCCTAAGGTTGAATATGGAGGGCTATTTCTTTTCACCCTTTCTTCACATTTCTTTTTAATTCTTCAACCCCTTCTTTCTCCTTTCTCACATTACTCCTTTTTTCAATCATACCTAAGGACTTCTAATACTAAACTATTGGTGATGTCCTTGGGTAGATCCCTCCGGCTCTGGCGGATCATAGGACGAGTTTCCTATCCTTAGTCACCTTATGACTCCATGACTGTCTTATTGTTGCCATAAAACCATTTTTCTTGAAAATCTCTCAAAGTGTTTATGATTATCAAAACATTTTGTTAACACCTTGAGAGTTTTGTTTTTAGAAACACTCCCCCTTCACATATGCTTATATTGTTTTAACTGAAATCGCATGCAGAGAGGGTGGAGTTCGCACTTTTTGAATTGATCGGCTCATGATAGACAGCTTCCCACGACACGGTTACGTTGCATAGTTAGAGAGTTTCATTGTCAGTTTTTAGGTGACAACTAGCTCTAATAACTAACTTGAAGATGTAAACACTCCTAGAAAAGGAGGTTAGACCCATGTAAGTTCATGTCTATCACAAGTTTCTCGAAATGGTACGTTGATTACTCGTCAATTCATTGGTTACACCTGAGTCGAGCTCATTTGAGATTCAAACACCGATCATTAAACTTTTTTGATCACATTTTAATCACGTTTTCTCCCCCTCAAAAATAGCATATCTATGATGTTTTTGAAACACAATGATTAAAAGATATGTTTTTCAAAAAGCATTTGGAGAGAAACTGATTTAGCATGAATTTTGGAACAATTTTGGTTTAATACTCCCCCTTAAAGAAAGCATATTTTTCATACAGAAAATTTAGAATCAATTAAGGGTTTAGAGGGAGTTATCTTGGTACCAAATGTGAGAGATTTTGAAAAATCTTTTTGAAAAATTCCGAATCAATGGTACGCAAGATGAAGATTTTGAAAATCTTTTGAAGATATTTAGAGAAAAATATCTTCATTTGTTTTAGGATAAGTGCTCGATATTTATGAAAATCGATTTTGCGTAGCACTTTCCTTTCTTTAAAGATCGGGTTGCAAGCTGAAATACTTACAAGCCATTATGTTTTAGGAAAAGTGCTTGAAGAATATTTAAAACCTTTGATTTTGATAAGCACTTTCCTTTCTTTGAAGCGGGTCCTGAACCGATGTGTCCGTAAGCCATTATGTTGAAGTCCGGTTGCATCAAGTATACGAAAGCCATCATTTTGAATAAAATATTTGAGAAACGACATGTTTTGAAAAACATTAAAGAACTCTCGCTCAAGCATCCGTACATACCCGTATCATTGTTGAATGACATTTCTAGAAACGCATGAATATCGATTATACGAAAGACATGTCGTGAGAAGAATATTTTTGGATTTTTGATTTTATATTGTTTTTGTATTTTTTGAAAATTTTCTATTTTTGTATTTTGTTTTTGTTGGTTTTATAAAAGAAATGGAAAATCAAAGATAGAAGATAGAGAGAATGAAGAAGAAGAGTTTACAGAATTAGAACCCTCGATGAGCCGGGTTCAGAGATATTTGATTCACCCGCAACCAAAGATGAAGAGTTTTCACAAATAACAGTGTTAGAAGTACAAGATTCCTCACGGTGAGGGTGATCACTATCAACGGTTGTAATGGTTTCTACTTCCTTATCATGATGATTGTCACTGTTATCTGTGTTGGTGCAAGTATCAAAAATCTTTCCTGTGGGAATCCATCTAAGACCAATTTGGTTGAAAACTTTTCCCGTGGGTATCCACCTAAGGTAAGATCTAGGAGTTGTTTTCTTATCAGATGCAACGAAGACTCATTTTTGAAAATCGCCCCTGAAGAGATCCACCTATTAGATTTCCTTTTGATGTTCATCTTGTCAACGGGTTTGTTTCTATTTGGTGTCTTAGTGGATTGTGCCTTGGCACGAGAATTATCTTTCTTGAGATATTGTAAGGCACATGCATCATGATTAGTTGAAAAGACACATTTTTTACATGTAGTACAGATAAATTCAATATTCTTGTTTAAAACAGCAGCTTTAACTTTGTCACTACAGCCTTTTGGAAATTGATTCTTGTTCGAAAAAGACTTAGAATTCCTAGTGTTGTTTTCTAAGGGCATAGCATTTTTTTGCTAACTACTCTTAGATGTAATCCAATCCCTAGTCTTTTGTAGAGTGTTCCTAGGTAATGGTTTACTACTACTAGTAGTGCCTTGAAATCTTGTAGAATTCATCACCCTAGATGTTGCACCTAGAATTCCGTCTTTTGAGTCTGTGCCTTTTCCTAGCTTTTCTAGATAGTGATTGTTGACCATGTTGTTAGAACCGATGATTCTTTAACCGATTTTTGGTCACATTCCGTAATATTCCTAGAAATGCCGTGTGTAATCACTTTTGGTTTTTCAAAAACCGTTTTTTCTTTTTCAAAAACTTTTAAAATTCTCTTTTTAAAGGGCAAGGACTGTGGAGTGACTGTTTTTGACAAATCATTCTTCTCATTGACTATTGGAGGAGGCTGAGAAATAGACATTTTTGGTTTGAAAACCGGTTTGGGAACATTTGTTTTCTCCTCACTCAATGGTTTTGCAAACTTAGTATCCACAACCTTTCCTTTTAGACTTCCCAGTTGAGCACTCAAAAGATCATTTTGCTCTTTCATGTCCTTGTAAGCACGCCATACGACATTTGTCATACTTGCATTCCTCGATTTTCAATCAAGTTGTTTAAAATAGGACACGTTTTTTTTTCAAGTTTTGCAAGAGCATTTTCATATTTTGAAACAATTGCGGAGGTCTCAGATCGAGTCTTTCATGATCTTCAACAGTAATATGTTTGTAAGATAATGGACATGATATCAGTAGTCATAACATCTTCGAAGAGAGAATCATTGAGTTTTTCCAAAACTTTGATGTGTTTAATACTTTCAATAGCTTGCTTTACCAGGGATTTATGGTCCTTGACAAAGTCACTCGCTTTCTCAAAAGTGCTTGTTCAACATGAATTACCCTCGCGACCGATGGCGCTTAACGGAGGGGCAATTTGGGTTTTATAAAACTCTTTTGTTTCGTCATCATGACGAGTAAACCAGATGTTAGTTGTAATATTGGTTTTAGACTTGACACTCTCTTGAAGATACCCAATTCTAGTTTTAACGTCATCTAAAATGCTTCTAGTATCACTTGTGTTAAAAGGATTGTTTGAAGACATTTGTTCGATTTTCGAAAGAGATTTGGAAACTAAAACTGTTTCAAACCGTTTTGAACCGGTGTTGACACTTTGTATGAAACACTTGGTGTGGTGGAAAACGTTGATTGTTCTTTTTGATTAACAAAAGTAATTCCATTAATTTTGTTCCATTTGTTATAATCAATCGGTTTAAGATCCGGATTCTTTTGTTTCATTTTTGATCTACTCTCCTCAGATAGTTCCAACGCTTCAAGAGAATCACGAACAATTATGGGTTCATGCAAAGGTTTTCCATTGTTCAACACATTCGAGATTTCGAGATTTCGAGCTTTGAGGAACGAAGAAGGATCGTTACCAAGTGCCATTTTATGTGAAGTATGAAAACGCCGATTTACTTGGTTTGAAAGCATCTTGTTTGTTTTATCTGAATGACCCGCTGTGAGAAGCAAATTGTCCAAAGCTTTAATTTTCTCATTTTTATCCAGAATTTCATCAAGAAGAGAATCTTCTCGTTTTGAAAAATCAAGAATCAACTTTTTCTTCTCTTTTTCAAGATCGAAAAATGCTGCTTTTGTTTAGAAAGTTGGTCATTTAGATCTGAAATTTCCTTGTTTGAAGATTTAATTTTCAAGTGAGAATTCACATCAAGTGTGTTATACTTGATTTGCAATTCTTTTTCTCTTAAAACAGAATCTTGATAACCAATTTCTAATTCGGACATTTTGTTTGTATAAAATTCATAGGCTTTGGCGTGCTCCTTGTAACTCTCAAGCTCAGCGGTCAATTTCTTATTCGCGACCTTAACCTCGCGATTGACCTTACTAACTTTCTCAATTTCAATGCCACACTTATTGATTAATGATTCAAAATAAGCACGTGTTTCCTCATCAGCCTCAGTATTTTGTGCCACACAGCCTCCATTAGGATCCACATATGGAGTTTCAGAGTTAGTATTGCTACAACTCGTATTGTCCATGTATGTATCATAAGTAGGTGCCGATGTCACGAATGCCGTTCGTCATGAGTAAACACATCAGATATGACATTGTTATAACATGGATCAATGATTGGTACCTTAGATATTTGCATTTGTGTCATAGCAGGAGGCGTCGAGTCAGTGTCGTACTTAGTCTCCTGAAGATTTGCCATGAATACGCAGTTTGCATTGATGTCCTCTCGGTCTTCCAAATCATCCATAATAGCGAAAAGTCATGTTCCTCAAAGACTCAACCGCATTCCAGATTCTCCTTTTGTGCTACAAAGATAGCTTTCTCAAGATACGCAAAATCCTTCTTTTTCGGCTTAGTAGGACAATTCCTTGCCATGTGACCCACTCCTTGACAGCTTATAACACTTAATCTGATTACCCCGATTCATATTTCCATAATTCCCAACGATCGAGCCAACATTGCCATTCGATACCCATGCTCTATTCCCATCATTCCGTCCCATCCGATTTCCAACATGCCGACCCGACCGATTACCCCGATACGGAACCGCGACTGACCGATGCGATCCGTTAAATGCTTTATCCAATAAAGAAAATACCCAGAGCAAAGCATTTTCTTGTTCGGCCAGATCGATTCCTTGTTCCTGGTATTGTGAATACTGTTGTTGTTGAATGACTTGTTGTTCTGGTGGATAGAATTGTTGTTGTGGTTGTTGAATGTATTGCTGCAAGTTGTTGTTAGTGGAAGATGATGAAGCTTGTTGTTGTCTATTCACTGGAGTTTGAGTCTTTGCAATGAGTGCCAATGGATCATGATTCTTTGCCAATCTTTCTTGCCTGACTTCATTCGCTTCAGCTTGGTTTTGTTTCGAAAATCGTTAGTTGATCAAAGTTCACCCGATGTAAGTCTTTTGTTTTGTTGACAATAGTGACATATCGCCCCCATTCTTCCGAAGATTATTCAGAACTTGATGTTTTGAATGATTGTTCTAGGTGCCAACTTGTTTCTGATAAGCTCATTCATCAAAGTGCAAAACCTTCCATAGTAGGATTCAATGGATTCTCCCGGTGTAGATGTAAACTTCTCCCATTCAGCTTAGCACTTGTTCTCCATGTCTTGTTTACCAATTTCGCTCCATAACATAGTCGTCTAACATGTTCCCACATATCGAAAGCAGCTTTCACAACCGCTTCAGCTAAAGAAAATGTCTATTGGTAAACCCAGTTGGACAATATGAATTGCCATGTCATCCGTGATCGACTTATTTCTCGATCCTCTTCAAGTATTCCGATTCGTTTGAAGATGAGAGGATGGTGGGATGGGAGGTGTTGCATCAGATTTCGGTACATGAACTTGTCGAGGCTTGAAGGGTCCATCCCGAATGGATTTAATCATGAGTTTGCCATTAGGTTTGGTCTTGATGTAGCGGAGCATTCGACTTGTCCATTGAAGATAACCACCTTTTGCCAACATAGGAGGCCTCGGTTTTCGCACCGGCCGCATGAATGTCTTGTTAAGTAGCCATTGATGAAGGTATGATATGATAAAGTTGATGTAGGATCGATTCAACGATAGAGGAGTTGAGGTTGATGAAGATTAAGCTCAGTTGAGGTGTTTCGAAAGTCGCACTCGTAACCTTGGTTCTAAAAATTTTCTACCAAAATTTGAAATTCACTATAAAAATCAATTCTAAGGTCGTATGAAAAATTTGAGTTATGACAATTTTGACGCCAAATTTGACCCGAAAATTTGAATTTAGGCCCAAAAATTTGAATTTTTGACCAAAATTTTCACAGCTAAACCAAAATTTGAATTTCGCGTAAAAATTGAACGTTTAGTCTCCTCAAAAATTAAATTTTACTCAAGTTTTCCCGCCATAAATTTTTTTTTTTTTTTTTAAACCTTTATGCGTAGAAAGAGCTTAGGCGTGAGAAACGAAAGTTACGAGTAGGAAATGGTTACGAGTAGGATGGCTTAGGCGAGGATATTATGCGCGTAGGAAGCTTAGGCTTAGGATTCCTTAGGTAGGATCTTAGGTTAGGATTCCTTAGGCGAGACCGGTATCTTACGCTTAACCTTAGGCTTATGCGTAGACAAAAAACTTAGTCGTAAAACCTTACGCGTAAGTGTGATCTTATGCGTAGAGTTCTACTCGTAAGAGTTTATGCTTATGCGTAAACTTAGGTTAAAACCAACAATCCTTTACACCGGCCACAGCGTAAGGGATATCCACAAGTCGAAGTGTTCCACACACTTATCCAAGTGAGGAAGCACTGAGTAACCTTTGAAGCTCGAAGATTCTTCACCGAAAAGTTATGAGTAGAAAACTAGGGTTTTGACTTTTTGACTTCTACTCGTAAGAAATTTCCAATGATTCAAACGATGTCTCTTGCACTGATATCCTTAAAAACACTCGAATAACCCAAAAATGTTGACCTTTTTCACCCAAAGTGCTTAGAAAAGTTACGAGTAGAAATGACCACCTTCAAAAACACGAGTTCAAACTTGAAGAAAAACACGTAAAGCTTCGAACTTTTTGCAAAAAACTGAAACTTTAGCACCAAATAAACCTTAAACCACAAGAATCTTGAATTTTTAAGTGCAAAAATTAAAGCTTTATGCGTGACACTTTTGAGAACGAAACTACGTGTAACTCTACACAAACAAACTTCAACCAAAACACTCCTAAACCATTGTTAGGCGATTGATACCAATTGTAGGATCGTTAATATTAGTGATTCATGTGGTTCGGGGGGTCGGGGAAGCTCAAAGAATGAATAAGACATGGTATTGTTTAGATTGAAGAAAAGGGAAGATGTGTGTGTTTCTAGAGAGAAGAAGAAGAAACCACACACACTTCTTTACAAAATATGAACTTCCTACCCTCCTAGTTGGGACTAGGAGGTGTATTTATACTAGGACAAGCCTAACTTAGCACAAATGACTAAACTAGTCCTTGTGAATGAGTAAAGAAAGAAACTAATGCAATTCCCGTAATGACTTCACTTTAGCGAGGCTAACAATCTCTCCCCAAGTGATGTCATACGGGAGTTGCTTACAATGTTCCCTACAAGCAAAATTAAATACAACAGATAAGCGCAGCAGCTCCAAGAGTGTCTTCACAGTTTTCAAACTTCATGAATCTTCTCAGCCGCCATCTCTTTACTTGCAGAAGAACAATGCGAGCAAATCTAATTAGGGATTAAGTCCGACCTTTTGCTCTCCCCTAATTAGTGCTCTCCCCAAACTCGACAACCTTTCGATGAATTTCCGAATTCTAAGAAGTCTTTTGATAATTAAATTAGAACCGTCTTTAGTCTTCTAACACGCAACGGAGAATGTAGAATTGACTGTCGACACGACCTTCTTCAAGATTGTCCATTCGGGGGAATAATATATCAACATCTTCATCTCACCAAATGCATTCCAGTTATCTTGCATATATCAAATCAACCCATAATGTACACATTTCTCTCCCCTGAAGGTTACGATTTATCGAATCAAGATACAATTGTGTACATGAAGCATTAACTAGAAGCATTCTATCATAAATCAAATCAGCCCGTGAGAAGATGTCGATGAACAATACCATTTGACATTGTCTAACACATCTCAACCCCCTGTATCAAAATTCAACGGCTGTCTGTAGTAACCACATGTGAGGATAACCCAATATGACGAACTTGAGGATGAAGTAAAATCTCCTGGAATAGTTACTTAAGCTTGTACTATCCTTGTGAAAAGAACGGTACCCAATGTACAAACCCTCTTGACGTATCCTCAACTACGTGAGACACCGAAGTGATAGCTACTTTGTGGGTTAAGAGAGAAAGAATCACAAAAGTAACTAGATAGCAAGTCTTCATCACACTCAACATATTTGCCCAGACAAGTCATCTTCGCAGAAGGAAGAAAGAAAGAAGACGAAATAAGTAAACTCGCCCGTCAAACTTCACTTCACACCCAAATAAATAATAAAGAGTCATCTCCGTGGTCACATTAAAATTCATCGAAAACTTTAGCCGTGGAATATGTATCCCTCGTGAAAATTCGCGTGAACCAAAATACCACTCTTTTTGCCACATAATATCAAAATTTTATACCAAATAATAAAATTCGGATAAATACTTTTGATGTTCCAATTATAATTAAAGTAGCATAACCATCTTTGTTGTCCAAACTCAAAACCGGTAAAAGCCCAATGTAATAGTTCAATTCAATTCATTGCAGCCAAGTAACTCGTGTAAGCCCAGTCCAGGCTTTTGGATATGATACCCGGATCCACTACTATGCCCGGTTTAGAGATAGGTCAGATCCAACACCCAAATATTATAACGTAAATACACGGTTTCAATTTGAAAACCCTAACATTCGCCTACCACTTACACTATTCTCTCTCACCTAATCGCAGTCACTCATCTGACAATTAAAACTCTCCTTATCTCAGATCTAAAGACAACACAATCACCAAATCTCATCTCAAATCTCATCCTCAATCGAAAAAACATCAATCAATTAAATCATCACCGTACTCATTTTTCATTTTCTCCTCGATAAGAATCAAGAAAGCAAGAGAAAGGCTTCAAGATCCTCTCGGGGTCTAAGGTAGGTTTTGATTGTTTTGAGTCTTCTTGTGTTTACAGTAAACGAATCAAAGAAAAGACTATAGCAAGATTGTTATGAGTCTTTCTTTATATTCGGATAAGAATAGAAGTTTTAAGCTTCAAACAGTGAATTGATCAATGAAGATTGTTGGTCGTGAGATTGACCTTTCCAAGGTCTTGATGTATCTTAGAATACCACGAGTAAAAATAAACTGAGATCAATAATTGTTATTTTCTTTTTTATCGAGTCTTGACGGAGATGGGTTGTACATTGAGGTGAAAGGGATAGGATGGTGTTGGATTTGCTTTTGAGGTCATAACAACAGTTGTGTCTTGTTAGATTTTCTTGTTATTGTTTTGGACTTATGATGTGTAGACTGAAGTCAATGAGTAGTATGGTATATTTGGTATTGGTTGTGGTCGTGGTCAGTTTTGGTAAAGTTTACGCATAACTTTCTTTCATATGCGTAGACTCTTCTTCAAAACCTTATGCGTAGGGTCAGGCTTACGCGTAAAGGATGGTCTTATGCGAACAGGGTCTTACGCATAAAGCTTATGCGTAAAAACCTTACGCGTAACTTTTCTTACGCGTAACTTCACAGCTACGCGTAACTTGCACTGTAGATGGATCCTTATGCGTAAGTTTAGGGTTTTGACCCTTTGACCATTTTTCCGGCGAGTTTTTCCGACCAAAATTCCGCTTCACTTCATATATACCCAGAAAAAAGCATAAAAACTGCTTCTTTTAACCTTGTTTGACCACGAAACTGACGGTCTGACCACAAGTTTTTCCACGAGATTGGTACAAAAACAGTAAAAAAAAACTTAGTTTACCAAGAAACTGATATCTGGACACAAGGACAGAACCAGAAACATGGAAATTGCAAATAAAGAGCTTGACTTTCTTGACCAAAATGATACAAAGCATTTGTATAAACTGTTAAACACAAAAGTTGGAAAAAAAATTTCCAAGACATAAAAAACAGTTGAAAAACAGTTTAAACAAACATTCGAAACCACACAAATCGATAAAAACAACAACCTGGCTCGTTATACCAATTGTAGGACCTAAGATATATCAACCTTATCACTTTACCAAGCAAACCCAAAACACGTAACCCAAGTTACGCGTATAAAACGTAAAACACAAACACAAACACAAACAAAGCTTAGAAATAAGATGAGAAAGATGGTGACTTGAATATGAATTCGTGTATGTGAGAGGATAAGATAAACACAATATGTTGTATTACTTCAAAGGAAAACACACACACACACACTTTCAAGCACACCCCTCAAATGACCATTTGAGGGGTATTTATAGTCCAAGGGACTTGATGCCCTAAAGGCTTTCTTATGGGCTTCGTGGGCTTGGACATGGGTTGGATTGAATAAAAGGCAAGCCTTACATAACTAGTACCCATTTAGCTTAGTCCAATCCACGAGCCCGTTGACTATTCTATCACGATATCCAACACACGTTACAAAGTTCCTAATCGTGAATGACCATCACTTCTAATATAAACTATTAAGGCTAACAATTGTACTAATGCAATTCCAGTAATGACTTCACTTTAGCGAGGCTAACAGCGTCACATTATGATTTTAGTGCATTAAGGTTATAAATTACTGCATCACAGTTATAAAGTTATTGCATCACAATCATGATTTTAGTGCATTTAAGGTTATAACATTGATTTTAGTGCATCATAGTTGATGCACTGAACTATTAACTTATAATAAAGATGCACCCAAACTTATTAGTGCATTAAGGTTATAAGTTACTGCATCACGGTTATAAATTCTCGCTTCATAATCATGATTTTAGTGCATTAAGATTATAAATTACTGCATCACAATTATAATTGTGATGCAAGATATTTTTATAACTGTGATGCAAGAATAAATTTTGGCGGAAATTTTTGGCGGATTTTTTTTGCCCAAACAAAAATTTTTTGGCGAATTTTTTTTGTGGTGGGTGGGTGGGTGTGTGGTGACACATGTCACATGACATGGCATGATGATGTGGCAAAGGTGACGACATACGCCACTCCACATGCCTTCTCATTCTTTTCATTATAAGAAACTTTTCATTTTAACCCTACCATATATATATATATATATATATATATATATATATATATATATATATATATATATATATATTAAAACAGAACGTCGGTGTATAATAAAAAAATATTTTTTACATGTCCAATTGTTGGAGCCCAATTATTTTTTGGGGCCTGTTTGCCTTTTGTTATTGGCCCGCCCAAACAAAATAACCTTATGTGAATTTCGAGACATAAACATTATCGCATCTTCTTCCAGAATTTCCCCAACCGCCTTTTCACCACTGTCCATCTTAGCTTACTGCCGACAATTGGATTCATCGTTTTTGCTGTTATTGAATCTGTTTCAAAATTAGGTGGTCACCTGTATTTAATACTCATAATGTTTTCTAAATGGGCTGTGATGATTGTTGTAGTCTGAGCGAAGTGAAACGGGTCTTCGAAAATCCGATCGTTATTTGGCGGGGCAACAACTGGATGGCGTAGTTTAAATGATTATTACACAATTATGTTCGTTTGCAGCCACGACGGGATAAGGATATTTCTGTGATTAAACCCCCTTTTACAGATCTGAGCCAAGTTATTTATTGCAGATTTGCATCACTTTATCTCATTTTTTTATTTATGAGGTAAGTGTCAAACGGATAAATACCCGAAGGACCGATGTATAAGGATAAAATGGTTGAACAAATGTTACAGGTATGTGTTATGTTGTTTTATTTGTCAAATTGGTTGTTTTATTTTTCTGTAATTGATGGTCACGTTTTTTGGGACTATTTGGATTGGCTTTATTTCACGACTTCAGTTTTAGTCGGAGTGAGGATATGCATGGATGTTGTGGCACCTCATTAGTAGCGGCAACAAATGAGGAAAGCAGAGACAAATTGGTAATAAGGTGTGTTTCGAGGCGTTATGCAATGTAAGTGATTTATTTACACTAATACGTATGAACAGTTAGTAATTTATTTTATTTTATTTGGTTAATGGATTTGTGAGATTGATGATGTGTGTTAAGTGTTTGATGAAATGGTTAATGCCCTGGCGATTGTAGATTTTATAGTTTTAGTGTATTCTTAGGCTAATTACTTAACTTGACTGGGCTTCACTACTTTGTTATGAATATTATTATTTGAATTATTGCAAGCCTAAGCACATTCTCAACATTGCTGAAAACTCGGGTGTCATGCTCCGAGGTGATCGCATAGACAATTCAAACTATATTTTCACTACTTTTTATTGTCGTTCCCACATATTTCATTCTTAATAAGAGTCGTGTTTGTTGTGGTCTATGTTTCTGGTCTTTTTAGTTTCATACGAGAGAGGAACTGCCGTGTAAGCTCGGTCGTCGACTAAAGCCTGGTACACATTCTGCAAACAACATTAAAGAAAAAAACGAGCGTGAGTACTATGTTAACATGTATGTGCCATTATTTTTAAATCCTATATATGAATGACTGTCTGTAAATGCATAGCGCCATAAATAATTGACTCGTTTCCGTCGTAGGCAATGCAGGATTTTGGATAACCTCCCGTTTGTTGTCCTACGACAACGACGTCATCGAGTTCGGTCAACCACTTACAAACGCGGTTACCGCATACGGTTAAACAAAATTTTGCTGGGGTGAGTTTGAATTGATATTTTTCCAGATAACCATTAACGTTGTTTCACAATATTCAGGAATTGACTATCGTTTATTTTCTTAGAGCAAAAAGGAAAAGAATTTCGTGAATAATCACTAGCGTTTTAGCGTCGTGTATCACACGGATCTCGAGACGGGATCCGCTCGAATTGTTGGATTTCAGGTTACACCAAACAGGTATTTAATTCTTATCCCTCCTTTCTATTAAATGTAACAATATTGATTGTATGTCAAAGTAGTCTAAACTTTTGCCTCAATATAACTTCTTGCAGTTCAAGGAAAATTGTCAAGTCAAAAGCTTACACTTTCGTATTGTTTAGGCATACAAGTTGCCCAAAAAAAAGGCGTTGAAGGAACCAAAACAGAAGATGCACGCCTTGGATGACTCACGTGGTGCTTTGACTGTAGAGCTACTTCCATGAGGACAAAAATATGTTTCTTATGCTGTCGATAAAAATAATAGTTTCCACTATAAGTTATTTAATTATATGTGTAAATATACACCTTGGGCTGACTTACAGCCTCTTTGAACACTTGCCAATATGGCCATGTCATGTTACCATTAACAATGACAATATAGACATCTAAAACCAATAATCAAAATTCACGTATGTTCAGTTTCTATCTCTTTTTTTTTCTGGGGTTTGCAAATCACTGTTTCACAATGTTTTTCTTGCTTACCATCAATGTCCATTAACTGCCATTATTAGGTATCTTGGCTAATTTTACTATTCGAATAATCATTGGGTATGCTGATATCTTGTAATATGGAATGAAAAAGAAATATTGGTTCCGAAAATGTAAACTTTCGTTGGTCTCAACATCAAACTTCTGTTGATCCTGATAGCATAAATTTAGGTTTTACGACTGAAAAACAAAAAGTTACTAGGTAAAGATTGTTCAACAATATTCAAAATACAGTATCATCGTTTGGTATTGATGGTGCTACTACTGTTGGAAGATACGGTGCCTGCATTGAAGGTTAGCTTACTGTTTATTTCAAATGTCACATTCTTTGTCACAGTTTGGGCATGATGTTCTCACATAATATTTTATTTTATCTTCACAGGTGCAACCAGTTGTGATGTAAACCAGCTGGGCTCCCATTCACGTTGTCAATCCTATGTAAGAGATGTACGCAGACGTATTGTCAGACAAACTCCTGAAACCAATATGTGCAAGACGCTGCCCTGCTCGGACATGACTTTACTTTTGATATGAACGCAGATGATCAACTTATTATCTCTCCAAACTCTTTAGTATTTTAGAATATTGATTATTTTACTAGACATATCGTTGTTAACACTTTCACTTCATTTCATATACATGTACTTCTGCACGCACTCCATAGAAGAATGTTGTGCCAATTGTTGTTCGGGTCGAAGTGAGTTAAACTTTTGGTGTGACCCAAGGTATTCACTTCACTCTTTTTTTGAATTCTGTAGGGTTTCACATGCATGAGTTCCTCATGATTGATCTTCCTGTCACTTCTTTTAATTTATTTGACGTGCAAGACCTTCGTATGTCGAAAACAAAAAACAATCAGATTCCCAGCCACGCAATTGGTCCACTGTACGGAACGTTACCAGTCGTGTTCCTAGAAACAGTAGAGACAATAATGTTATCACACCTGGTGCTTGCGTGACAGGGGGCTCCGGTTGTGGCTTACAACAATGTAGGCAGTTTCCTATTTTCTTACAGAATTGGAGCATTTTAAATAGAAAAATTTCTTTCTTTTCAAAATATATTTATGTCTCGATTCATTTCTTATCATGATTGTTTCTGTATATCTTTGTGTGTGTATGAACACTTTCCTATTTGTTTCTAAAATTGTCAAATGCAGCAGCTAATACAGGCGGCAAAAGAGTGTCAAACCAACGTGGAACAGTGCCCCGGTCGTACGGGTAGAAAAATGTAAGGAATATTTGAAGGCGTGTCAGCGTAAACAAGAAGCAGACCAATGCTATTCAGATGTTCTCTCGCTAGGAGCATGTTGTAGTTCAAATGCAGACCAAAGTAGGTCGCTTCATTTTCTTCCCAACTATTTCATACTTCAAATTCGTAACTTATTTCTGACAGGAATTTTTATTAACATTTATAACTTATTCAGTGTAGATATGCCACCTACATATCGTGACATACGATATTGTGACCTAGCGTGTCAGCACTGTAGAGCTGCGTTTTGGTACGAAGAGTGCCTTAAAGAGCAGTGGAGCAGAAACAGGGATGAATACCTAACTATATCATGTACTGTAACGGACGTATGTACCATAATATCTATGGAACCTGCAACATCTATCTACTAGGTTGTTACCTCACATGTTTCCCACCACTATTAAACATGCAATTTTTTTAATGACAAATGGCCATAATATAAATGCAGGATTTCGTATGATTGTACAAAGCCTTTCTGCACTCACGGTAATCAAAACAAATGGCAATCCCCCCGACGCAGAGCGGCGGGTTCCTACCCCTTTTTCTTTTTATGAGAGGCTAACTAAATAGAATTTTTAATTTTTGCTCTTGTGGAAGCTTGCTTGTATTAACGAACAATTTGGCAGTGACAGAATAATGACCTAATATGCCTGGGTGCAAAAAAATTTTGAACTGTAATATATATTAACACTAGAAACACATTTCGATGGACCTGGTGCATTTTAGACGCATTTTGAAAAATTTGATGTTTTTTTTTTCAAAAAATAACATTGTCGAAAAATCCATAGGGGTTCCGAGACCCCGCGAGAACCCCATGTTTCTATTACATAGCATAAGTGACTTCCCATATCATTCATAATGTGCCATATATATAAGTTACATAATAACTTGATAAGGAAGCTAACATAATGGGCTAATCAGGCCTTATAAGCTATTCGGCTAATACACCCCCGCAGTTGGAGCGAGAGGTCTTCAGACGTTCAAACTGGAGAGAAAATCTTGAAAAATGCACTAGGAAGTCCCTGGGTAAAAATATCGATATATTCATAGCGAGAGGGAACATGCATGACAAGAACAAGACCCTTTGCCACAAAATCCCAAACAAAATGAATATCAGGCCTATATGTCTGGTGCGTTGATGTTGTACCGGATTATTAGAGAGATAGACATCACTCACATTATCACAATACACCAAAGTGGCTTTAAAAACACGAGCATGCCGTTAACACAAAAGATTGCGTATCCAAGCTGTTTCAGTAACTCAGCTTCAGCACTCGACCTGGATACTGTAGCCTGACACTTTGTAGACCAAGAAATCAAGTTATCCTCAAGGAACACACAATAGCCATAAGTAGAACGACGAGTGACAGGGCAATCAGCCCAGTCAACATCCGTGTAAGCCATTAGCTGAGCAATAGTAGAAACATGCATATGTGAACCATAACCATAATTAAGAGTACCTCTAACATACCGAAGAATATGCTTGAGAGCAGAGAAATGCGGTTCCCGAGGATCATGCATGTAAATAAATGCCTACTGAACGGCATAGGACAAATCGTAGGCGAGTAAATGCAAGATACTGAAGAGCACTAGATTAGCTATGAAACGACGTAGGATTCGAAATAGGATCACCATCAGGACCAAGCTTAGAATCAATATCAAAAAGAGTCCGACAAGGATTACAATTATGCATATGAGCTTTCTCTAGAAGTTCCTCAGCATAAGTGGCCTGAGATAAAAATAAACCTGCAGTAGAACGTTGAGCAGAAATACCAAGAAAATAATTAAGTGTGCCCAGATAAGTCATAGAAAATTCTCCATGAAGCAAGGAGATAACTCTCTGAAGAAAGGTTGTAGAAGAAGCGGTGAGAATAATATCATCAGCATAAAGAAGCAAGTATGCAATATCTATCCCACGATGAAATATAAACAATGACGAGTTATTTTTATTGTGCAGAAAACCAACCCATGTAACATAAGAAGCAAAGCGCTGAAACCATGCACGAGGGGCTTGTTTAAGCCCATAAAGAGAACGCCGCAAGTGAAAACATAATCAAGATGATGAGGATCCACAAAGCCAGGAGGCTGATGCATGTAAACTGTCTCCGACAAATGACCATGAAGAAATACATTCTTCACATCCAGCTTGTGGAAAACTAGAAGGGGGGGTTGAATAGTTTTACCAATTTTAAACTTCCTTTTAAATATTTAGATCTACTTATGTCAATCTATTTGGTTGTTTATGTTGGACATTGATAGATAGATATATAAACGTGTAATGAAAGATAAAGAGTAAGAAGCACACAACCACAACGCGAGTATTTATAGTGGTTCGGCTACAAGGACACCTTCCTTGCCCTACTCCACTCCTCGAGTCACCTACTCGAGAGTTCGTAAACACTACACCAATCTCCTTATGGCGGAGAAGCCTTCACAATGTCTCTTACACCGTTTTCCGATACAAAGCTAAATACCGAGTTCTTTCACACCAAGGCGAACCACACCTAACACAATGTCGCCTACCCTTTATACGGTGCCAGGCTAACCACCGAGTTCTTTCACTTCAAGGAGAACTAATCTTATCACAACATCGCCTACCCTTTATTAGGTACTAGGCTAAGCACCTAGTTCCATTACTATGGAGGAACTACTACCCAACACAACACAACACCTAATCTCAAGGAGATTCACTCCTTGTTACAACACCACCAAAGATATCACCATCCTTGGAAATAAACTAGTATTATATGTATAATGATGTACCTCATCGATTATACGACCTAGGCATTCTTCCCTAATGCCACTTGATTTAATTCTTAGGCATCCTTCACTAATGCCTTCGTCTTGACACCTTTGGCATTCTTCACTAATGCTTTTGACACAGACGTTAAGCACCTTTCACTAATGCTTTCGTCTTGACTCTTTCGGCATCCTTCACTAATGCCTTCAACACAACATCTACGGAGGAAGAAAGAACTATCAACAAGATAACCTCAGTTATCTTGATGATGACGAAGCATGTCAACTCATGGACTTGAGCTTGCTCGACTTCAAGAAGTGGTGATCTCGCCTTTAAGAGGAACCTAGAGGATCACACAAAAACGAAAGACAAACTACATAGAAAGATCCCTTAGGATCAGTGGTTAGAGAGGTACAATACTTGGAGGAAGTATGTGTGAAAGTGGTAAGCCAAAAGGAAGAAATGGCTCACTATTTATAGAGGAGAAAGTTCACTGTTCCCCGGATCCCTCCTACAAGGGATCCGGCTAGCGTAAAGCTAGGGATCCGTGGGACGCTCCTCTTTACCCATGGGTATTTTGGTTATGGGTCATGGGTTATGGGTTGATCCATGGGTTACTTATTAGATACAATGTATCTTATAAGTTCAATGTACCAAGTCAAGTGGTTTGGACAATACCATGGATCATGGGTCAATACCATTTGTTAGTTTTTACCCATTTTAGTATATACTACTTTAAGTATATATTTGCCCAAATATGTAAACACTAGTTGTTATACATATGTATTACTAAATCATAAAAACACTTATACTTGTTTTAGTGTTTTATGTGAAAACGTAAGTGTGTTAGAAAACTATTGGCTCAAACAGCACGATTTTATTTGTTTCGTAAAAATGATTTTACGTTTGTCATCGACAAAACATTAGAAGATCGTAAAATATAAATAAACGTTTTTACGGCTTATTTGTATTAACAATCTCCCCTTTTTTGTTGATGACAAAACATAAAATTATTTTTAGGAAAAACTAAAATTCGTAAAAGTTTGAATTGAAGTTTTTACTCTCTTCTCCCCTTTTTTGTCGAAACAAAAAGAGCGTCGAAAAGAAACTAACACAAAGTTTTAAGAAAAACATGTAAAAGGAAAAATGTAAAGTGAGTAAGTGACGGGAATGGTTCTAGTCTTAACTCCCCCTTGACGAGTCCATCCCTTTGTGAGGGCGTCAAGTACATAAAAATAAGTGAGCTAATATTTTGCAATAATGTTTACAAATGGTTCGTCCTTGTGACGAAAATGCCCCCCCTTGAAGATTGCAACTTTGCAATGGGGTGCCAAGAAGAGTAATCCAAATAAGGATTAAGTTGCAAGTGAATTTGCAATGTATGGTTTGACACAAAGCTCCCCCTAGCTTTATGGTGTCAAAATCTTCATGTGTATTTTGAAAATCTACAAAATAAAGTTTAGAAAACAAGAGTATAGTGCATAATTTCCTGCAAATAAAACTTAAGTTAGTAGTAATTTGTGCTTCTGGACCACGGATCCCACGGTTCCCTTTGTAGAGGGATCCGTCTAGGCATTTTGGAGGGATCCGGCTGTCTGGTGACAGTTTCTTCAGAAATGAAGATATGCCAAACAATGCTAATAATGAGGTGAGATATGTATATAATTTAGCAAGCATAAACACAAAGTAACATGGCATATAATTAATCATTCAATAAAAAACAAGAGATAATCAAACAAATCTCTAAAACTAAGAGAATGATCTAGCCATACATTTTCTACTAATAAGTTACTAAGGCCTAGAATGCAGCAAAGTGCTCGAGTTTAAGGATGAGTAGACTTGTTGATTTGATCCAATCTTTCAATAAGATGATTAAACATGAAATGTAACTCATTTCGTACTTCTTGAACAAGTCCTTGAGTGATTAGACAATTTGGGCAACTATTACCTTGATTTGGAACCGGAGGAAAATGGATGTTTTTGAGGAGGCTCTACGAATGATTGAGGGGTTTCATATTGAGGTGTGGGATGAGGTTCTACTAAAATTGAGGGTGGTGGTAGTGGAAATTCCTACATATGATCAAGTCCTTGATTATTCCTTGTTTCCTATGAAGGACTAGTTGGTGTTGTAGGTGGTTCCTTATTTAACTAGAAGGTTGGTGAGTGGGAGGTTCTTGGTGGTGAATGCTCTAATGAATAGAGATTTGGGTGAGGAAGAGGCTCGTCAAATATATGCTCAAGAAATGAGGAATTAGACGGATTGCTAGAACTAGCAATGTTTGGTTTTGAACTAGATGACCCTTTTTGTAGTCCAAAAGGTGTGATGCTAATCCTTGCAGTTCTCTTAGCAATTGTTGAATGAGTTTGTTGAGGTGGGATTCTCCCATTGTTATCTCTTATGGGAGATGATTCGGTGGATGAGATTTCATGGATCATATGACCCTTTCTTTTGGATGAGCCATTTGTTGAGGAGTTGTTGCTAAGAGCTTTAGTCATGGTGATGGTAATGAGGCTATATGAGCTTTTACTTGCTGATTTTTGAGAGATAAGTGAGAGTGGTGCCTTAACCTTAAGAGTGTTTGGTTTATAAAGGGTAATTTGAATTAGGAAATTAAATTCTTGGCCACTAAGAGGATTAAGCATGCACTTAGGATTTTGATCAGCTCTAGAGATAATAAATGAAAGCTAAAAGTGGTTAGATAACCAAAAGGTGGTTTAAAATTGAAGAGGGAAGCTGGTTTCAGCTTTCTGCAGCAACGGATCCTCTCACCAGGGGATCCGTCGGTTATAAACGAGGATCCGCTGTCGCAGGTTCTAGGTGAAATGATTATGCTTTTGTGAGGTTTATTTCCTATGTATTTCGAGGTTTTGACTTAATTTTGAAGTTTTTAACTGTTGGATATCTTAAATGCTCAACCATAATGAGTGATGGTGCTTAGTGATGGTTTTGGGTAAGAAAATTGACTTTAGGTAGTCTAACTATGTGTTTGACAAGGATACCATTTAATTTGATATGGAGAAATGGTGGTAATTAGTCCTAGAAGTCAGATGATGCCTTAAGAAAAATTTACTAAAATCTTTAAAAATAAAGAAAAAAAATGAAAAACTAGTTTTGAGCCTAATTTTGAGTCAAAAAGTGATTAAGATCAATTTGTTAAAATTGATGGATATACCAAACTAAGTGTTATGAGATGTGATAAATAATGTGTGAGCGTTGGAGTGGAATTATGGTGAGTTTTGATGAGTTGATAAATCAAAAACACTTTGAAATATATCCTAGGTAAGCCATGGGTGAGTGTGAGGCTTTCAACTATTTGAGGAAGACTTAGTTGGCTCTAGTATCTTATGTTTGATTAGTGTGAGGTGATCTAGTAAGCTATTTTGATGTAAGCAAGTCTGTATTGCTCATCAGTGGTCACGGATCCCGCGGTTCCCTTCTGGGAGGGATCTGGCTTGTTTAAATCTTTGGGATCCTCCTACTACAGATCGAAGGCTTTCAAAGAAATGTGCAACTTTGCACTTTTTAGTAAATGCTTCTCCTAGTTGTTTCTATAGGGACTAAATGCAAGAACACAACAAATATAAGGCATAGCAAAGTAAGGAGACCTAACATTTCCTAAAATGAGTGACGACGACCACTTGAATGTTTTCAAGGAGTCGTAAAATCTCATTCTACAAGTTCCTAATTTAAGATTGTTTAGTGCCAAGATATGGCAAGACCTACATACTACACTATCCTACATAAGCATTGTTTAAGTGTTACAACCCATTGTTTGAAATTGTTCTTCACAAATTTAGGTCCTATGACCTTACCTCATTTCTCCTCCCCTTCCCCGTCTTCACCCATCCTCCACTCTTTATCATACCATTTCTACCTCTTTTTCTTCAAGAAGTTGGCAAAGCACTTGAAGATTCCCTTGGTTTGTTGCCATTCGGGTGATGCACCAGGAACGTCCGGCAATTGGTTGATGTACTCCATGGGGTCGAGTTTGGTATTTCCGAGTGGGTAGCTACTTCCTTCACCCTCTCTTTGCCTCTCCCTTTCTTCCGAGGAATCTGTGGGTGGGTGAGGCCTTTTGCCATCTACCATAAACCTTGTGGTTCTTCCCTCGGTCAATGATACCATAACCTTGTTGCAAAAGCTATGGTCATAGGTTTGTGGAGAAGGATCTAATGCAAAGATGAATTTAGCAAGACGGGTTAGGAGCATTGCATACGGGAGCACCATCTTGTCCATGCTTCTTACACTTGCCATTCTCTTGATCATGTAGTAGGCAAGGTTAAAGCGAGTCTCGGTCACTAGGCAATAGATCATTAAACTTAGACATGCGTTGGGGTGATCCTTGTTTCCTACTAGGCACACCACATTCTCCCTTATCACATCTTCCCATTTCCTATACAACCCGTACATCTCGGAGAGCTCCATTTGGAAACGATCTCTATAGATCACTTTCGACTTCCTAGTAACCCTTGATGGAGATGCTCTTGGCATAAACACGGTGTCCCTCACCGTGGTTGCTTCCAGGATTATCATGTGATAAATTTCGTGATGATCAACCATAAAGTGTATCTCCTCCAACGACCACTCATTATAATACATGCAAACACCATCATATGGAACCCCTATTATTCTTCCAAACTCCTCAAGCGAAAGAGTGTACTCATGTCCATTTATGGTGAATTCAATTGAGATGGACCCATCATCATTTCTAATAATCCCCATTGTCTTGTAGAACTCAAGTACAAAGACCGGGCAAATTTGTTCGTTTATATCAAATAAACAATCAAACCCAATAGTTCCAAAAACTTCCCTTATATCGGTATTTGCAAGAAATGATAGATCAACAACTCTACCTTCATGAAAGAGTCTCTTTTCAAGCATCTTAAAGGCTTTCCTATCGTCCGGACTTAGTCCATCTTTCCTATGGTACATGGGTATGTAGTGAGCAGTGTCTTGGTAATCTTGTTGTTTGTTGCTTGGCATGATTGTTCCTAAACAATACAACCACAAAGTGGTGTTAATTGTGAATAGTAACTTAGAGGGTTTGATCACAATTTTTCTCTCATCATCTTTGTTGAATTCAAGAAATGTGTTTAATTTGTATTAACAATGTTAATTCTTTGATTTAGATTATCTTAGAAAACAATGTGGTGACAAATTATTATAAACCCATTTGAACCCAACTCCTAAATATGAAGAAATTGTAATCTTAGAAATCAAGGAATTAAATTTACAATGTAGTGAAGATTATACTTACACAAGTGATTGTTATGCTTGAGAGAAATGATCAAATTGCTCCTTTGAACAGTAGCTGTGTTCTTGTTCGTAAGTCTTTGAAGTGGATATAATTGTGGAACATCCACAGTGATCATTACTAACTTATGTTGTCTTCTGTTGCACGGATCCCGCGGATCCCTCTCTTTTGGGATCCGGCTAGTGTAAACGCAGGGATCCGGCATGACAACAAAAAATCAGCTCAAGCATTCCTTGATAACTTTGGTTAGTGAGTTCTAAGTTCTCCTAGAGTTTGATGTTTAACCTCAATAACTTGTGATTTGTGTTTTTAACAGTTTAGTACTAATTCTACTAGTCGTGGTTCCCTTTTTAAGAATTAGTCACAATTCTTGGAAGGTTTATCAAAGATTATGATAAAATCTCATTTTATCATAATATAAGAATTTTCACACGGAAAATTATTGACATAGATGGAGTGTCAATAATTCCTTTGTGATGGATAATGATTAAGGCTATCGAATAACCAAGATATCATTATTACGAGTTGGTAGTGTAGTCTATACAAATCAGTCGAAGAATACTATTCTTGATGATGACTTTAATATAGATAGCTACTTAAGAGATTACTAATAAATATAAATTATGCAATTAAGATTTTAACAATAATAAAACCAAAAGTAAATTATTCACGATCATACCTTTGCTAAATATTCTTTTTAAGAAAAGAAGTATTTGGATGAAATGCTTTGTGATCTTCTTGGAATCTCCATATTCATGTGTGAGAAGGACGATACTAAACATTCTTTTTGTGAGAAGAAATATTTAGATAGATTCTTCATGATCTTCTTGGTAACCCCAAATTCAAGTATGGAGAATACTTAACAAGGAAAATGTTAGAACATTCTATCATTGTCCAACAATAAACATTATAATGATTTTTAAAACATGACTTGAAAAATCCTTCTTTGTAGTTTTCAAACATACACGGATCGTATCAAGTTTTTAAAGTACAACATACTCTAAGAAACTTGGTAACGAAACTCTGGTACCAATTGTGGAAAACTAGAAGGGAGGGTTGAATAGTTTTACCAATTTTAAACTTCCTTTTAAATATTTAGATCGACTTATGTCAATCTATTTGGTTGTTTATGTTGGACATTGATAGATAGATATATAAACGTGTAATGAAAGATAAAGAGTAAGAAGCACACAACCACAACGCGAGTATTTATAGCTGTTCGGCTACAAGGACTCCTTCCTTGCCCTACTCCACTCCCCGAGTCACCTACTCGAGAGTTCGTAAACACTACACCAATATCCTTATGGCGGAGAAGCCTTCACAACGTCGCTTACACCTTTTTCCGGTACAAAGCTAAATACCGAGTTCTTTCACACCAAGGCGAACCACACCTAACACAACGTCGCCTACCTTTTATACGGTGCCAGGCTAACCACCGAGTTCTTTCACTCCAAGGAGAACTAATCCTATCACAACATCGCCTACCCTTTATTAGGTACTAGGCTAAGCACCTAGTTCCATTACTATGGAGGAACTACTACCCAACACAACACAACACCTAATCTAAAGGAGATCCACTCCTTGTAACAACAACACCAAAGATATCACCATCCTTGGAAATAAAGTAGTATTATATGTATAATGATGCACCTCATCGATTATACGACCTAGACATTCTTCCCTAATGCCACTTGATTTTATTCTTAGGCATACTTCACTAATGCCTTCTTCTTGACACCTTTGGCATTCTTCACTAATGCTTTTGACACGGACGTTAAGCACCTTTCACTAATGCTTTCGTCTGGACTCTTTCGGCATCCTTCACTAATGCCTTCAACACAACATCTACGGAGGAAGAAAGAACTATCAACAAGAGAACCTCAATTATCTTGATGATGACGAAGCATGGCAACTCATGGACTTGAGCTTGCTCGACTTCAAGAAGTGGTGATCTCGCCTTTAAGAGGAACCTAGAGGATCACACAAAAACAAAAGACAAACTACATAGAAAGATCCCTTAGGATCAGTGGTTAGAGAGGTACAATACTTGGAGGAAGTATGTGTGAAAGTGGTAAGCCAAAAGGAAGAAATGGCTCACTATTTATAGAGGAGAAAGTTCACTGTTCCCCGGATCCCACGAATCCCTCCCACAAGGGATCCGGCTAGCGTAAAGCTAGGGATCCGTAGGACGCTCCTCTTTACGCATGGGTATTTTGGTTATGGGTCATGGGTTATGGGTTGATCCATGGGTTACTTATTAGATACAATGTATCTTATAAGTTCAATGTACCAAGTCAAGTGGTTTGGACAATACCATGGATTATGGGTCAATACCATTTGTTAGTTTTTACCCATTTTAGTATATACTACTTTAAGTATATATTTTCCCAAATATGTAAACACTAGTTGTTGTACATATGTATTACTAAATCATAAAAACACTTATACTTGTTTTAGTGTTTTATGTGAAAACGTAAGTGTGTTAGAAAACTATTGGCTCCAACAGTTTACGTATTTTATTTGTTTCGTTAAAATGATTTTACGTTTGTCATCGACAAAATATTAGAAGATCGTAAAATATAAATAAATGTTTTTATGGCTTATTTGTATTAACACAGCTGATGAATTGGCCAATTTCTAGAAACTGCAAGACTCAAAACAGTACGTATAGTAACCAGTTTTTAAGTCAGGCAAAAAGCCTCATCACAACCAATACCTAACTGCTGATTATGTCCATTTGCCACAAGGCGAGCCTTGTATCGACTTAGAGATCCATCTGCATTAAATTTATGCTTAAAAGGCCACATAGAATGCACAATATTTACATTAGTTGGACGGGGCACAAGAACCTATGTTTCGTTAGTAATTAAAGCATTATACTCATCTAACATAGCTTTTTGCCAACAAGGATCACGAAGAGCAAGAATATGTGAACGTGGAACGGGTGAGGTAGTGGTTGTGTGAAGAGACAAACGATCGACATGCTTAGAAATGCCATCCTTAGCACGAGTGACCATCGGGTGAGTATCTGATAGTATCAAAGCTTCATACAATCCTCTAAAAACCCTAATGCTATTCAACCCATCCTAACCCTGCATGCTACCTTTTTGTTTTTTTTTTGTTTTTTTTACTTTTACACCTTGCATTTTCTTTTTTGCTTGCTGCCAAATCATCTAGGTCATAGCAACATGACGGGTGATGCTAATGTTCCACCAAAACAACCTATTGACAAAGCATCACCCATTCTCTCCTTTCACCCATTGTGGTCAACTTCCCCTCACCTTTCATACCAATTTTTTTTATTTAAATACTTTTAGTTTTACGTAAATGTAAATGTACGAAATTAAAAACGTAAACGTACGCAATTAAAAAAATATATTAATAAATTATAAAAATTACGAAATTTAAATAATTACATAGATTATTAAAAACGTAAACGTATGGAATTAAAAATAAATCTCACTTCGCTTTGATCCCAGCCATTATCGCTTCCATCTGCTCTTGTGCTACTCCAGTCAAGTGATCATATGGTTGCATATAGAACATTAAGTCTTTTTAACGTGCTTTATATTCTTGCATTGCCACCTCTTGTTCATGAACTTCCACCTCCCACTTTTGGATCGCCAAAAATTCAGCGCGTTCTTCTTTCTTCATAGCTATGGCACGTTCGTTTTGACTTGCATACTCAGAGAGCATCAACCTAGCCAATGCTTCATTATTCATAGTTGATCCCGATGATCCCGTCTCTTTCTTCTTCAATGCTTTTGCTTTGTCCCTGTCAATTGGTCGTACAACTTCCTGCACCTCATCTTCCGCGTCATTTCTAGCATCCACATTCAGATTAATACTAGCATCCCCAAACTATGGGTTGAATGAACTAGACCCAAATGACTTGTATCTCTTGGACTTTTCACTTTACTTTAATTCAAAAGTTGGAACTTCAATATCCATCCATTTCTGACAATTTTTTGAAACCTCCCAATAATGACGAAGTGCAAACTATATTTCGTCTTCAGCTTCATAGTTAAAAAGATCCTTTTCGATGTAATCTTCGTCTCCGCCTCCATGTCTCTTGTCCATATACATGACGTTCTGTACACCCTACAAAACCGAGCCACGTTCAAGCGCACCACCTTTCATTTCCCGTTCACCATATCGTACATCAGACGACCTGGTTTCTTTGATTTGTTGTTGACGTAGTCTACAAAATCATTCCAAAATCCAGCCTCCCTCATCGCGCTACCAATGAAACTATTTTCGGATACATGAACCCACCCTTTGCACAACGCAATTTCTTCCTCGGTGGTCCATGGAATGGTACGGGGTGCGTCATCGCTTTGAACCGTCCTCTTTTGGCGTCTTTTAGCTGTTGGCTTCGTGGTGGCTGGTGGCGGTGACGAGGCCATGACTTCGATGGGAGGTTCCACATGATCTTGGTTTAGCATAGAGTCTGAATATTGAGGTTCGTACATATCTTCAAATGGAAATGAAGGAATGGGAGACCTGGGTTGGTGCGTATGTTATTGTGATGACGAACCACCCTTATGGGTTTGTGATCCGTATTTGGGGTTATCGAATGGGAACGCATTTTGTTGTGATGAGAATTGGCTAAAGGCATTTTGTTGTTATTGTGATTATTGGTTAAAAGCATTTTGTTGTAGGTATGGGTTTCGGTATGGTTGGTTTGGGTAAGGTTGGTTAAAATAGTATGATTGTGGCCGTAATTTTATTTTTTGGTTTGACGGTAGAGTATTACCGAGATTAAACGTTCCTTCGGGTGTCGGGGGAGTGCTTTTGGGTATTTTGTCGTTGGTTACGTTTAGTGGTTCGAAGAGTGTTTTCTTGAGACATTTTTGTATAAAATGGTGAAGTAAAAATGTTGAGAGTACGAAAGTATAAAATGGTGAAGCTGTGTTTAAAAAATGGTGAAGTTAATGAGTATTTATAAGAAACAAATTGGGTAGTGGTGTTGGGATTAAAAGTCTTCTTGATGTTGTTTGATCAACTACTGCTCATATTGGTAATAATACAGCTCATATAAAGTTAGTGCTGCTAAGAAACTTCAATGAATATATGCTAAGTGAAGTTACAACTGCAAGTGAAAAGTTAAGACTGCTAGTACAGGTTACAACTACCAGTGCAAAGTTAAGACTGCTAGTACAAACTTAGTGTTGTTCAAGGTTAAGACTGTTGGTTACAACTGTTAGTGTAAGTTAGTATTGTTAGGCATTTTGTTAGTACTTCTTATGATATATGTATTAGATATTTATAGAAAAGATTTGATATACTTAAGAAAGTATTGTAAGCCGTGTAGGACGCCTTAGTGTATAAAGGACGTCCTAGGGCATAGAGTTAGATATACAAAAGTCATTTAATTCTTAGCTTCAAGGTTTTGTAACCCTAATACTTTGAGAGTATTCGTATTATTAATAATATTGGAGCTTGTTTGTTTGTTGAATTATATGTTCATTGTTTTACTGTTTAATTAACAATTCTTCTTAAAATTAAAGATTAGATTTTGCATAATCTTTAATACATTCAAACACAGTTTCTACTATAGCTGTGTTAGATTTGTCTAATATAACTAATCCTTTTACAAGCTAAGGAATTCGATCTAGTTCAATTGGGATCGACAAGTGGTATCAGAGCTTGTTGAGAAGCTGTAATCTAGAAGAATATGTCTTTTTACACAAAATCTTGCTAAAAGATATGGATCAAGATTCTGCGCACTTGGTGGCTGCATCCAAAGTTCCCATGCTCAAACCTGGTAAGTTTGAGATATGGAGGATGAGGATTGAATAATACATCCAGATGGTATACTATTCACTGTGGGAGGTCATAGAGAATGGTACAACCTTGCCAAAAACAAAAGTTGTGGTAGGTGTTGAGACAATGTTGCTTATTGCAATGCTGAACATAAGGCTCAAAAAAGACTAGAGGTGAAAGCTAGAAGTACTTTAATGATAGGCATCCCCAATGAACATCAGTTAAATTTTAACTCTATAAAAGATGCTAAGTTGTTGTTTGAAGCTGTAGAAAAGAGATTTGGTGGGAATGATGCTACAAGAAAGACTAAAAGGAATCTCTTAAAGAAGCAATATGAAAACTTCACTACACCAAGCTCAGAGATGCTTGATCAAACTTTTGATAGGCTTAAAAATCTTGTGAGCCAATTGGAGCTTTTAAGTGAAAATATTTTACAAAAAGATGTTAATCAAAAGTTATTAAGAAGTTTGTCACCTGAAAGGAACACACATGCTGTTGTGTGGAGGAATAAAGCTGATTTGGATACTATGAGCATGGATGATCTCTATAACAACCTTAAGGTGTATGAACTAGAAGTTAAAGGGATGTCTAGCTCAAGTTCAAGCACACAGAACATGGCTTTTGTGTCCTCTTCAAATAACAACACTAGCAGCACTAAAGGAGAAGTTAATACTACTCAAGCAGTTAATATTGTTCATGGAGTTTCTACTGCTAACACTCAAGTTAATGTTGCTTACTCTGGTAACATTGATAACTTGAGTGATGCTGTTATTTGTTCATTCTTTGCTGGTCAACCAAGTAGTCCTAAACTTATACATGAGGACTTGCAAAAAAATCCATCCATATGACATTGAAGAGATGGATTTGAGATGGCAAATGGCCATGTTGACTATGAGGACTAAAAGGTTTTTAAAGAATACAGGAAGAAAACTTAATATCAATGGCAATGAGAACATTGGTTTTGATAAGTCCAAAGTGGAGTGTTACAACTGCCACAAGAGGGGAAATTCTGCTAGGGAGTGCAGAGCTCCAAGAAATCAAGACTACAAGAACAAGGAAAGCTCAAGAAGGAGTGTGCCTGTGGAAACATTTACTTCCATAGCTTTGATGTCATGTGATGGTCTTTGTGGTTATGACTGGAGTGATCAGGCAGAGGAAGGACCTAATTATGCACTCATGGCTTTCTCATCTTCAAGTTCTAACTAGAGGTATCCTATGAATCTATTTGTTTAAAAATTTTCTTGGAAACTGTTGAATCTCTTAAATCTCAAAATGATAAACTATTAAAAGATTTAAAAAAATCTGAGTTCATGGTTCTAGCTTATAAGACAAGTTTAGAGTCTGTGGAAGAAAGACTTGAATTTTATAAAACAAATGAGTCTATTTATGAAGAAAAGATTAAGGGCTTAAAATTTGAAACGCATGTAAGAGAAATAACTATTAGAGAGCTTAGGAAGAAGCTTGAAATAATTCAAAAAGAAAAAGATGGCATTCAACTTAGTGTAGATAAATTTGAAAATACATCTAAAACTTTAAACAAGCTCATAGAGTGTCAGATTATTAACAATTGCAAGAAAGGTTTAGGCTATGAAAGTTATAATGCAGTTCCACCTCCCTACACATGAAAATTCATGCCTCCAACACATGAATTGTCTTTTATTGGTGTAGATGAGTTTGTTAATGAGCATGTAGTTGAGAAAAGTAAAGCTAAGTCTAGTGAAGAAGATCCTAAGGTAGTTAGGAAGAATGACAATGCCCCAATTATTGACGAATGGGTGTCAGATGATGAGGAACAGGATCTGTCTCAACCTAAATTTGAAAATAAAATAGTTGGGCCTAGTATTTCAAATATAGAGTTTGTCAAATCTAAACAACAAGGAAAAACTGCTAAGAAAACTGTTAAACATGTTGAGCAACCTAGGCAAAACACTCACACTCCAAGAGGCAATCAAAGAAACTAAAACAATATGATGTCTCAAAAACTAGGAAGTACTTTTGAGATGTTTGATAAGGCCTTTTATGTGTATGGAAGCTTTGATTATTTGCAGGTTGATTGCAATTACCATAAAAAACAATTTCAAAATCAAAAGGATGGTAAAACCTGTTTGGAACAATGCTCAAAGGGTGAATCATCAAATTTTGCTAAAAAGACTCACCCCTGTGCTAAAAAGAACATGGTTCCAAGAGCAGTACTAATGAAGTCTGGCTTAGTATCAATTAATACTGCTAAACAAAATATTTCAAAAACAGCAGTATTGGTTAATAATGCTAGACAAGTTAATGATACTCACTCAAAAACAACAGTGAATGCTGCTAGAACAAAGTAATATATCTCTACAACAACACATTCAACTATTAAAAGTCCCATTTATAAAAACACAACATTTAAAAATAGTAATATTAATCAAAGGGTTAATACTGTTAGTGGTAAAAAAATTTAATACTGCTAGGTCAAAAGCAGTAGTTAATGTTGTTAAGGGAAATAATTTTGACGTTGTTAAGGCCTCAGCTTGTTAGGTTTGTAAACCAAAGCATAAAGTTTTAGACCATGTTTCTAAACGCAAGTGTGCATCATTACCCTGAAAAAGTTTGATTATGTTGATGCACATGGCAAATCCAAGTCAGTGATGGCTTAGGTCCCCAAAATAAACTGATTTTCTTACCTAATGTGCAGGGCAATCCAGAAATGAATTTACAGGATCAAAGAGTAATTGATAGTGGATGCTCAAGGCACACGACAGGGAACATGTCCTATCTTACAGACTATGTAGAGATAGATGGAGGATATGTTGCTTTTGGATGGAACCCCAAAGGAGGGAAAATCACAGGAAAAGGTACCATTAAAACTGGTAATTTAGATTTTTATAATGTGTATTTTGTGTGAGAGATAAAGTTTAATCTCTTTAGTATCTCACAAATGTGTGACAAAAAGAATAGTATTCTTTTTAGTGACACTTAATGTATTGTTTTATCTCCAAACTTTAAGTCAATTGATGAAAGTCAAGTTTTACTTAGAGTTGCTACAAAGAACAATATGTATAGTGTTGATTTAAAGAACATAGTTCCTAAAGGAGGTTTAAATTGCCTTTTTGTAAAATCTAAATCTGATGAATCTATATTATGGCATAGAAGGCTAGGTCACTTAAATTTTAAAACTATGAATAAACTGGTTAAGGGAAATCTTGTAAGAGATTTACCTTCCAAAAATTTTAAAAATGATCAAACCTGTGTTGCTTTTCAAAAGGGAAAGCAGCACAAAGCCTCTTGTAAGTCCAAAACAAAGAACTCAATCAGTCTTCCTTTACATTTGTTGCATATGGACTTGTTTGCTCCAACTACAAGAATTCATAAATATCATTCTCTTCATCAAGTGATTGGAGATTTGCAATCAGCTACACAAACAAGAAAGATGTCAAAGAATTTAAAGGAACATGGGTTTGTTAGTACTGTTCAACAAAGAACAAACCATAAAGACCTTCAAAACTGCTTGTTTGCTTGCTTTTTATCACAAGAAGAACCCAAAAAGGTAATTCAAGCATTGAAGGATTCAAGCTGGATAAAGGCTATGCAGGAAAAGCTTCAATAATTCAAGTTACAAGAAGTTTGGACTTTGGTGTAGTTACCTAATGAAAAAAGGGCTATAGGCACCAAATGGGTTTCATGAATAAAAAGGATGAAACGGGAATTGTGATAAGAAATAAAGCATGATTGGTTGCTCAAGGGTACACACAAGAAGAAGGAATTGACTATGATGAAGTCTTTGCCCCTGTTGCAAGAATTGAAGCAATTAGACTATTGCTAGCTTATGCTTCATTTAAAGATTTTGTGGTGTATCAAATGGATGTAAAGAGTACTTTTCTTTATGAGAAGATTGAAGAAGAGGTGTATGTATGTCAACCACCAAGATTTGAAGATCCAGACTTTCCAAAAAGAGTATACAAGGTTGAAAAGGCACTGTATGGACTACATCAAGCTCCTAGAGCTTGGTATAAAACCTTGTCAACATATCTGTTAGACAATGGATTTCAAAGAGGTAAAATTGACAAGACCTTATTCATCAAAAGGCACAAAGGTGATATTTTCATGGTCTAAGTGTATGTGGATGATATCATCTTTGGTTCAATAAAGAAGGAGCTATGCATTGCATTTGAGAAGTTGATGCATGAGAAATTTCAAATGAGTTCTATGAGAGAACTTACATTCTTCTTGGGATTACAAGTAAAGCAGAATAAGGATGGCATATTTATTACTCAATATAAATATGTTGCTAAAATTTTGAAGAAATTTGGATTTAGAGAAGTCAAGACTGCAAGCACACCAATAGAAACTCAAAAGCCTCTGCTCAAGGATGAAGATGGTGAAGAAGTTGATGTTCATATGTATAGGTCAATGATTGGTTCATTAATGTACCGTACATCTTCAAGACCTGATATCATGTTTGCATTGCGTGCATGTGCTAGATACCAAGTCAATCCAAAGGCTTCACACCTTTACGCTGTGAAAAGGATTCTTAGGTACTTAAAAGGTCAACCAAAATTAGGCCTTTGGTATCCAAAAGATTCTCTTTTTTATTTGGTAGCATTCACTGATAGTGATTATGCTGGAGCAAGCTTGGATAGGAAGTCTACAATAGGAGGTTGTCAATTCCTTGAATGTAGATTAATATCATGGCAGTGCAAGAAACAGACAATGGTTGCAAATTCCATAATAGAAGCTGAATATGTGGCAGCTTCAAGTTGTTGTGGACAAGTGTTTTGGATTCAGAATCAACTACTTGATTATGGGTACAATTTTATGCAAACCAAGATCTTTATTGACAATAACATTACTGTTTGCATAATTAAAAATCCAGTTTTTCATTCAAAAACAAAGCATATAGAGATCATATATCATTTTATTAGAGATTCCAATGAAAATAAATTGATTCAAATGGTTAAAACCCATATTGACAAGAATGTTACAGATTTGCTTACAAAAGCTTTTGATATAAGTAGATTTCAATATTTGATTGCTAGTATTGTAATGTTAAATCTTTGAAGTCTTTTATCTCTTTATGTTTTTGTAGAGTTTTGTATGAATTAGTACTGTTATTCAAGTCATTAAGAGTTTCTGCTATTGGTTATGCTTACTACTGTTAGGTATAATCAATTTGGTGATCATTGTGAAAATTGTCATGGCTTGTGTTTTCTTGGTTTTTGGACATTAGATTGATGATGAACAAGCTGTTTGGAATGGAATTGGAGTTAATGCTAGTGACTCAAAGTTAATGTTGCTAGGCATAACTTACTGCTACTAGGTTACTACTGCTGGGTTGTTTAGGGTCTGTTTATAAATACATCAATTAAGGGTTTAAATCATTCAATAAGTCAGTTAATTGATTTCATTCTTCAATATACTCTCTATTACAAACCCTAAATCAATTTTATCATCCAATCTCAAAACCCAACACAAATGGTGAATCTAAAGTTTGCTGATTCACACAACATGGTCGTGTTCTTGTCCAAACCCGCAGAAAGTGATGGATTTGAACAGATAGTATATTTTCTGAATGCACATCCTTTAAGGTATGCGTTAACTATCAATCCCACTATATATGTTTCATGTATTGAACAGTTTTGGTCTACTGCTGTGGCCAAAACTATCAATGGGGAAGTAGAGTTACATGCCATAGTAGATGGCAAGGGAATAGTTGTCACTGAAACATCTGTTAGAAGAGATCTTCGACTAGGAGATGAGGAAGGTGTAGATTGTTTCCCAAATTCTACTATTTTTGAAAATCTTGCATTTATGGGGTATGAGAAAATTTCTGACAGGCTAACTTTTTATAAAGCATTCTTCTCCCCTCAATGGAAATTTCTAATTCATACTATTTTGCAGTGTCTAAGTCCAAAGACTACTATATGGAATGAGTTTAGCGGTACTATGGCATCTACCATTATCTGCTTAGCTACAAACCAGAAGTTTAATTTTTCAAAATTGATATTTGATGGTATGGTTAGAAACTTGGATAATTTGTCTGGAAACTTTTTATTGTATCCAAGGTGTTTACAAGTATTTTTTGACAAACATTTTGTTGAAAAGCCAACTCATAAGAGAATGTATATTGCATCCTCTCACACTAAAAAGATTTTTGGTAATATGAGGATAATTGGTAAAGGTTTTTCTGGTAGGGTAACATCTTTGTTTCCAATAATGGTGCTACAAAACCAACCATAATTGGGTGAAAGTTCAGCCATTCCCACTGCTCCCCAACACACACCCACCATTTTACAACCATCAACATCTCAACCTCAAAAGACTCAAAAACCTAGGAATCCTACAAGAAAGGACACTAAGATACCCTAGTGTAGCACTCCTACAGAAATTGTTGTAGATGAGGTTGCCCATAAGGAGTTGGGTGACAGATTGGTAAGGGTTGTCACTACTGTTTCTAGCTTAGAAGCAGAGCAGGACAGTGGTAGCAGAATTAAGACCCAATCCAAGACAACACCTAATGAATCTAGTTCTCTAGGAGCTAGTTCAGGTGGTGGTCCCTAGTGCAAAGAAACCCCGAGAGATACAATTGCTCAAACTAGGTTTGAGAATATATCTAAAAAATTCAATGATTCATTGCTCGCAAGAGGTAACACACTTCGAAGTGATGAGGATAGCATGAAACTCAATGAATTGATGGATTTATGTACCAGTTTACAGAAGGAGGTCCTTGACTTGAAGAAGACCACGTCCTCTCAACAAACTGAGATCACAAGTTTGAAGAAGAGGATCAAGAAACTTGAACAGAAGAAGAGGTCAAGAACTCATGGGCTAAAGAGGTTATATAAGGTTGGTAGGACTGCTAGAGTAGAATCCTCAGGAGATGAAACAAGTTTGGGTGAGGATGCATCCAAATAGAAGAGGATTGATGCCATGGATGAGGAGGTGTTAGATGTTGAAAAAGTAGTTGAGATCACAACAACTACTAAGCTAATGGTAGATGCTGCTTAAGTTAGTGATGCTGGTGTAACAGTTAGCGTTGCTAGTGAAAGAGTTACAACTGCTACAACAACTACAACAACTGATGATGAAATTACGATGGCTCAAACTTTTGTTGGTCTGAAAAGTGCAAAACTACCAACAAAAGGGGTAGTCTTCAAAGAGCTGGGTGAAACTACAACAACAACTACAATATCTTCACAACAGCTGCTGGGCAAAGGTCATTCACAGGACAAAGGCAAAGTAATTTTAATAGAAGAACCTGAGCCTGTAAAGCCTTCAAAGTTGAAGAAAGATCAAATTAGGCTTGATGAATAAACTACTTAAAGACTACAAGCTGATTTTGATGAGGAGGAAAGACTTGTAGCTAAGAAAGAAGAGTCCAACATTGCCTTGATTAACACATGGGGATCATATACAGGCAAAGATTGATGTTGATCATCAATTGGCTCAAAGACTGCAAGCAAAAGAACAAGAAGATTTGTCTGATGCTGAAAAGGCTAAGTTATTTGTACAACTCTTAGAGAAAAGGAGAAATCACTTTGCAGCTAAAAGAGCAGAAGAGAAAAGAAACAAACCACCAACAATAGCTCAACAGAGAAAGATCGTGTGTACTTACCTTCAGAACATGGAAGGATACAAGCTCAAAGATTTGAAAGACTTGCAGTTTGATTCTATCCAAGGGATGTTTGACAGAGCATTCAAAAGGGTAAATACATTTGAAGACTTTAGAACAAAGTTGGTGGAAGGCAAAAAAAAAGAGAGCAGGAACAGAGCTGAAACTAGAGACTAAAAAGAAGAAAAGGTGGAAGATGACAAAGAAACATCATAGCTTAAACAGTTAATGGAAATTATTCCTGATGAAGAAGAAGTAGCAATTAATGTTATTCCTTTGGCTGAAAATCCTCTAAGGATTGTTGAATGGAAAGTATATAAAGAAGGAAAGAAAAGCTACTACCAAATCATAAGAGCTGATGGAAAATTTCAGATGTATATGTTCTTCCGTCAGATGCTAAAGAGTTTTGATAGAGAAGATTTGGAAGATATGTGGAAATTGGTAAAAGCTAAGTATGGGTCAACAAAGCTAGTGGAAGACTATTGTAACACCCCCAAAATTGGTACAACGGAAGCATACATGTCATGGGGTACTACTGAATTGGTATCACAATACAAAGTATAAGGAACGGTTTTACCTCAACCATTTAGAAGAAATTTCAATATTCAAAAGCATTATGTTTACATTATTCTAAAATAGTGCGGAAACACAGGCCCATAATAATAAAGTGGTCCCAAATAGCAACATCAAAGTATTATTTGGCCATGCCATGCCATTGCCAAGCGCCTCCAGAGTAAGCCAAAGCTCTAAAAAACTGAGAATACATGCTAAAAGTTAGCATAAAGCTGGTGAGTTCATAGGTTTAAGTATGGAAAAATAGTATGGACCACAAGATTAAATGTTTGTTTGACCATCACATTTGGTTATGAATAAGTAACGGTTGACCGTTACATTTGGTCATGTTTGTACATAGCAGTGGGTCCAGTTCATTCGGTTATGGATCTGGTACATTCGGTTATGCATGTATAATCGTTTAAAGTACTTGAAGTCCACATCGTCTAACCACCACACGAGATGTAATAACAAATTTTCCTTTTAATATCAAAACTCGATTTTCTTTTTAAAAATATCGATACGAGTATTCCACGAAAACTATCTTTTGTAAACTTATGTTATTAGACAACTTCTACTAGATACTTTCTAAATCGATTATATAATCAATAGGTTGTGCATAGTTTGTATCATCGTGCCCTACTATTTGATTTCTATTATTACACCTTGTTTCTCCAACTGCTAAGGTGAGTTTCATAGCCCCACTTTTACTTGTTTTACTACTTATTTTGAAATTTCATTGGGTTAGGAATACATTGCTTGCTTTTGTTTATGGGCACAAGTACTTTAAATGATTATACCTGCATAACCGAATGTACCAGATCCATAACCGAATGAATTGGCCCCACTGCTATGTACATACATGACCAAATGTAACGGGCAACCCTTACTTGTTCATAACCGAATGTAATGGTCAAACAAACATTTAATCTTGTGGTCCACACTGCTTTTGCATACTTAAACCTATGAACTCACCAGCTTTATGCTGACTTTAGCATGTATTCTCAGGGTTTTAAAGCGTTGGCTTACTCGGAGGCGCTTGGCAATGGCATGGCATGGTCATATACTACTTTGATGTTGCTATTTCGGACCACTTTATTATTATGGGCCTGTGTTTTCGCACTATTTAGAATAATGTAAACATAATGCTTTTGAATATTGAAATTTCTTCTAAATGGTTGAGGTAAAACTGTTCCTTATACTTTGTGTTGTGATACCAATTCAGTAGTACCCCATGACTTGTATGCTTCCGTTGTACCGATTTTGGGGGTGTTACAACTATGGCATGTTGTTATGGGATG
>OU343219.1:129700371-129800216 GCA_910596185.1 Chrysanthemum makinoi
AATCATCCTCCTGGTGTTTATTAAGCTTTGAGTGAAGAAACTTTGTTAGGTCACTAGATTTACAACACAAGCTTAATAGAAAGATAGAGGCGATTGAACAATAAACCAAACACACACACGTTAAGGTTAAGACCGGTTATGCGTAGAGTATGAGTGAAAGGAATAAATTGAACAACCAACCTTCAAATGAAGGTTTACAAGGGGTATTTATAGGCAAGGAGCTAGGGCAACACTCCCACTCCTTCCCTTTACCTTATTGGACATGGGCCTAAGCTCATGGGCCTTCTACACAAGCTTAAGGCTAATAACAAACATAAAGGCCATAATTAAGCTACCTATTACATATTAATTACTAACACTTGATTATGGTTGTAAAGCCCCTTTTATCACTTATACCTTATCACAAATACCCACTTAACGAACACAAGTATACCACGTTAAACCAACACTTTATGCGTAAATAATAGGAAAGGAAAAGATGAAGAACTTGGTGACTTGAATATGAATTCGTGTATGTTAGAGAGATAGAGAGAAGAAAGATGAAAACAATAAGTTGTATATTGCTTCAAAGGAAAACACACACACACACACTCAAGCACACCCCTCAAATGACATACTTGAGGGGTATTTATAGTAAGAGATGATGATGCCCTAAGGCTTGGCCATGGGCCGTGAGATGGGCTTGGACATGGATTGTGTTACATGAACTTATACAAGGCTAACTTAACTAAACATCTAACCATTTAGCTTAGCCCAATCCATGAGCCCTTTGACTATTCTAGCACGATATCTAACACACGTTACAAAGTTCCTAAATGTGAATGACCATCACTTCTAATAAAAACTATTAAGGCTAACAATATCCCCCTAAGGGGTGGTCATTCAAAAGATGCTCCACTTGAATAGGTCTTTACTTTCCTTGAGCTTGAACTTTGTGTGTCGATATAGAATAGTCTTGATTTTTTGTTCCTTCATGCTTTGTGATCAGATAATGTGGTTGTCTGCCGTTGTCAACTTTGTTGGTTAGGTATCTCCACGTCTTTTTCCACCATGCTCACACTTCTATTTGACTTTGAGTTTCCAATGATGAAGTTCTTTAAGTCTTTACACTTTGTTGATTCTTTGACATTGACGAAGAATCATCTTTAACTTTGAGTTGCCTTTGATTTTGATGAGAACTTTGATGTGTTGTGGGTATGAGCATGAGAAGTCGACGATCCATCCGCCCGAGCTTCCATAAGAATAAAACATAAAAAAAGTTAGTAATAAGCGGATTCCGGCACTTACAAGTTTGAATTTCGAGGGTGTTAACAGATAGTGTGAAAACACGTCTCTAATTCTCACAAAGGCCGCTTCGAACCGAGTCCCACAAGTGTGATAACGCTGATATACCGAAGTACATCTACTATTCAGATGAGTCGCCGAGGTACAATCAAGCATCACCTCACGATGTAGACCGCTTGAGACACACTAAGCGTAATCCACGAGAGTTACCGAAGCGACCTCGCCGTGGTCGCTAGATGTTGACCGGCAGGAGTTTCCATTCAATCAATCAAGATCACAGATGTAAAACTTCTCATAAATGTTCTCGAGATTGCTAAGATCTGAAGGACTCTATAATATATCACTTGTGTCCTTATTGATTAACAACAAGCGATGTCATGTCAAGTGTTCCTATGAGATCTTTTGATGAATCTCGTGGCTCTAGACTCAATTAGTGCACATTGGTTTTCCTAAGCAGAGACTAGAGAGAGGGTCTCCTTCTTCAATATCAGCGATCTCTAAGAGAAAGTCGATAGATTATGTAGGGTTCCCAGTGAGAATGAAACAAATCCTTTTGAGAGGAATTGAGTGGCTAGAAGGTTTAGTGCAAGCGCCATTTGGGTCCATGACGTCTTTGTCTTCAATACCGTATCATCTAGTGACAACCAAGAGCATATGAATTGAACCCGGTTTTCGCCTAAGGTTGAATATGGAGGGCTATTTCTTTTCACCCTTTTCTTTTTAATTCTTCAACCCCTTCTTTCTCCTTTCTCACATTACTCCTTTTTTCAATCATACCTAAGGACTTCTAATACTAACTATGGGTATTGTCCTTGGGTAGATCCCTCCGCTCTGCGGATCATAGGACGAATTTCCTATCCTTAGTCACCTTATAACTCCATGACTGTCCTATTGTTGCCATAAAACAATTTTTCTTGAAAATCTCTCAGAGTGTTTTTGATAGAAAAACATGTTTGGAACACTTCGAGAGTTTTATATTTTCAAACACTCCCCTTCACATGTGCTTATAAGTTTTGACGTAAATCTGCACATGAGGGTAGAGTTCGCGACTTTTGAATTGATCGACTCATGATAGACAATTCCTCACGAGACACGGTTACATTGCCTAGTTAAAGAGTTCCATTGTCAGTTTTTAGGTGACAACTAGCTCTAATAACTAACTTGAAGATGTAAACACTCCTTGAAAAGGAGGTTAGACCCATGAAGGTTCATGTCTATCACGAGTTTATCGAAATGGTACGCTGAAATTATTACCGTCAATTCATTGGTTTCGACCGAAGCTCTTTTGAGATTCAAACACCGATCATAAACTTTTTGATCACATTTTAATCACGCTTCTCCCTTCAAAAATAGCATATCCATGATGTTTTTTTGAAACAAAATGATTAAAAGATATGACCATTTTTCGAAAAACATTTGGAGAGAATGACCGATTTAGCATGAATTTTGGAACAACTTTGGTTTAATACCCCCCCTTAACGAAAGCATATTTTTCATACAGAAAATTTAGAATCAATTAAGGGTTTAGAGGGAGTTATCTTGGTACCAAATGTGAGAGATTTTGAAAAATCTTTTTGAAAAATTTCAAATCAATGGTAATGCGAAATGTGGAGAAGATTTTGAAAATCTTTTGAAGATATTAGAGAAAAAATTATCTTCATTTGTTTTAGGATAAGTGCTCGATATTTATGAAAATCGATTTTACGTAGCACTTTCCTTTCTTTAAAGATCGGGTTGCAAGCTGAAATACTTACAAGCCATTATGTTTTAAGGAATAGTGCTTGAAAAATATTTAAAAACCTTTGATTTGGATAAGCACTTTCCTTTCTTTGAAGCTGGTCCAACTGATGTGTCCGAAGCCATTATGTTGAAGTCCGGGTTTCGCATCAAGCATACCTCGAAAGCCATTATTTTGAAGAAATTTTGAGAAACGACATGTTTTAGGAAAACATTTAAAGAACTCTCGCTCAAGCATCTGTACATACCCGTATCATTGTTGAATGACATTTCTAGAAACGCATTGCAATATCGATTATAATGAGACATGTCGAGAAGAATATTTTGAATTTTTGATTTTATATTGTTTTTGTATTTTTTGAAAAAAATTTCTATTTTTGTATTTTGCTTTTGTTGGTTTTATAAAAGAAATGGAAAATCAAAAATAGAAGATAGAGAGAATGAAGAGTTTACTGAATTGGAACCCTCGATGAGTCGGGTTCGAGATATTTGATTCACCAGCAACCAAAGAAGAAGAGTTTTCACAAATAATGTTGTTAGAAGTACAAGATTCCTCACGGTGAGGGTGATCACTATCAACAGTTGTAGTGGTTTTGACTTCCTTATCTTGATGAGTTTCACTATTATCTGTGTTGGAGCAAGTATCAAAATCTTTCCTGTGGGAATCCATCTAAGACCTATTGTGTTGAAAACTTTTCCCGTGGGTTTCCACCTAAGGTAAGATCTAGGAGTTGTTTTCTTATCGATGCAAAGACTCTTTTTAGAAAAACTACGTCCTGAAGAGATCCACCTATTAGGTTTCCTTTTGATGTTGATCTTGTCACCGGGTTTGTTTCTATTTGGTGTCTTAGTGGATTGTGCCTCGGCACGAGAATTATCTTTCTTGAGATATTGTAAGGCACATGCATCATGATTAGTTGAAAAGACACATTTTTACATGTAGTACGCATAAATTCAATATTCTTGTTTAAAAGCAGCAAATGACTTTAACTTTGTCACTACAGTCTTTTGGAAATTGATTCTGTTCTAAAAAAGACTTAGAATTCCTAGTGATGTTTTCTAAGGGCATAGCATTTTCTTTTGCACAACTACTCTTAGATGTAAGCCAATCCCTAGTCTTTTGTAGAGTGTTCCTAGGTAATGGTTTACTACTACTAGTAGTGCCTTGAAATCTTGTAGAATTCATCACCCTAGATGTTGCACCTAAAATTCCGCTCTTTTTGAGTTTGTGCCTTTTTCCTAGCTTCTTCTAGATAGTGATTGTTGACCATGTTGTTAGAACCCATGATTCTTTAACTGGATTTTTGGTCACATTCCGTGTAATATTCCTAGAGATGCTAGGTGTAAACACTTTTCTTTCTCAAAAACAGTTTTTCAAAAGATTTGATAATTCTTTTTTAATAGGCAAAGTCGTGGATGGATTTTTGACAAATCATTTTTCTCATTGACTATTGAGAGGGCCGAGAAATAGACATTTTGGTTTGAAAACCGGTTTGGGAACATTTGTTTTCTCCTCAATCAATGGTTTTGCAAACTTAGTATCCACAACCTTTCCTTTTAGACTTCCCAGCTTGAGCACTCAAAAGATCATTTTGCTCTTTTCATGTCCTTGTAAGCACGCCATACTTCCATACGGATTTGTCATACTTGCATTCCTCATTTTCGATCAAGTTGTTTAAAATAGGACACGCTTTTCAAGTTTTGCAAGAGCATTTTCATATTTTGAAACAATTGCCAAGGAGGTCTCGGTGGAGTCTTTCATGATCTTCAAATGTAATATGTTTGTAAGATAATGGACATGATATCGGAGTCATAACATCTTGAAGAGAGAATCATTTAGTTTTTCCAAAACTTTGATGTGTTCAACACTGTCATTAGCTTGCTTTACCAGGGATTTATGGTCCTGGACAAAGTCACTCGTTTCTTTCAAAAGTGCTTGTTCAACATGAATTACCCTCGCGACCGATGGCGCTTAACGGAGGGCAATTTGGGTTTTAAAACTCTTTTGTTTCGCTATCATGACGAGTAAAACCGTGATGTTAGTTGTAATATTGGTTTTAGACTTGACAGTATCTTGAAGATACCCAATTCTAGTTTTAACGTCATCTAAAATGCTTCTAGTATCACTTGTGTTAAAAGGATTGTTTGAAGACATTTGTTCGATTTTCGAAAGAGATTTGGAAACTAAAACGGTTTCAAACCGGTTTTGAAACCGGTGTTGACACTTTGTTTGAAACACTTGGTTTGGTGGAAAACGTTGATTGTTCTTTTTGATTAACAAAAGTAATTCCATTAATTTTGTTCCATTTGTTATAATCAATCGGTTTAAGATCCGATTCTTTGTTTCATTTTGATCTACTCTCCTCAGATAGTTCCAACGCTTCAAGAGAATCACGAACAATTATGGGTTCATGCAAAGGTTTTCCATTGTTCAACACATTCGGAGATTTCTGAGCTTTCTTGAGGAACGAAGAAGGTCGTACCAAGTGCCATTTTATGTGAAGTATGAAAACGCTAATTTACTTGGTTTGAAAGCATCTTGTTTGTTTTATCTGAATGACCCGCTGTGAGAAGCAAATTGTCCAAAGCTTTAATTTTCTCATTTTTATCCAAAATTTCATCAAGAAGAGAATCTTCTTGTTTTGAAAAATCAAGAATCAACTTTTTCTTCTCTTTTCAAGATCGAAAATTGCTTTTTGTTTAAAAAGTTGGTCATTTAGATCAGAAATTTCCTTGTTTAAAGATTTTATTTTCAAGTTCAAATTCACATCAAGTGTGTCATACTTGAGTTGCAATTGTTTTTCTCTTAAAACGGAATCTCGATAACCAATTTCTAATTCAAACTTTGTTTGTATGAAATTCATAGGCTTTGGCGCGTTCTTGTAACTCTCAAGCTCACGTCAATTTCTTATTCGCTACCTTAACCTCGCGATTGACCTTACTAACTTTCTCAATTTCAATGCCACACTTATTGATTAATGATTCAAAATAAGCACGTGTTTCCTCATCGGCCTCAAAGATTTTGTGCCACACAGCCACTAGGATCCACATCCGAGTTTCAAAGTTAGTATTGCTACAACTCGGATTGTCCGCATGTATCATAAGTAGGTGCTGGCGTCACATAATGCTGTTCGTCATGAGTAAACACATCACATATGACATTGTTATAGCATGGATCAATGATTGGTACCTTAGATATCTGATTTCAAGCGTCATAGACGAGGTGCGGCCGTGAGTCGGTCGTGACTTAGTCTCCTCAAGATTTGCCATGAAGACGCTAGCTTTGCATTGATGTCCTCTCGGTCTTCCAAATCATCCATAATAGCTTAAAGTCATGTTCCTCGACTCAACCGCATTCCAGTTCTCGCTTTTGTGCTAACACAAGATAGCTTTTCGAAGATACTAAAAATCCTTCTTTTTCGCTTAGTAGGACAATTCCTTGCCATGTGACCCACTCCTTGACAGCTTATAACACTTAATCGATTACCCTGATTCATATTTCCATAATTCCTAACGAAGCCGCAACATTGCCATTCGATTACCCATCGCTCTATTCCCAACATTCTCGTCCCATCCGATTTCCAACATGCGACCCGACCGATACCCCGATACGAACTGAACCGATGCATCGTTAAATGCTTTATCCAATAAAGAAAATATCATTGCAGGTAAGGTCGCTTCGGGGCCAGATCGCTGATTCCTTGTTCTATTGTGGATACGGTTGTTGAATGACTTGTTGTTCTGGTGGATAGAATTGTTGTTGAGGGATAGCATCTTGTGGTTGTGGAATGTATTGCTGCAAGTTGTTGTTGTTGGAAGATGATGAGGCTTGTTGTTGTGTATACACTATAGTTTGAGTCTTAGCAATAAGTGCCAATGGATCATGATTCTTTGCCAATCTTTCTTTCCCGACTTCATTCACTTCAAATTGGTTTTGTTTCAAAATCGCTTGAGTTGATCAAAGTTCACCTGATGTAAGTCTTTTGTTTGGTTGACAATAGTGACATATCGCCCCCATTCTTCCGAAGATTATTCAGAACTTGATGTTTTGAACGATTGTTCCGGGTGCCAACTTGTTTCTGATAAGCTCATTCATCAAAGTGCAAAACCTTCCGTAGTAGGATTCAATGGATTCTCCCGTGTAGATGTAAACTTTTCCCATTCGCTTAGCGAAATTGTTCTCCATGTCTTTTTACCAATTTCGCTTCCATAACATAGTTGTCTAACACGCTCCCACATATCGAAAAGCAGCTTTCACAACCTACAAAAAAGAAAATGTCTATTGGTAAACCCGCTTGGACAATATGAATTGCCATGTCTTCGATCGACTTGTTTCTACGATCCTCTTCGCAGTATTCGATTCATTTGAAGATGAGAGGATGGTGGGATGGGAGGTGTTGCATCAAAGATTTCCAGGGACATGGACTTGTCGAGGCTTGAAGGGTCCATCCTGAATGGATTTAATCATGAGTTTCCCATTAGGTTTGGTCTTGATGTAGCGGAGCATTCGACTTGTCCATTGAAGATAACCACCTTTTGCCAACATAGGAGGTCGGTGTTCGCACCTACGCATGAATGTCTTGTTAAGTAGCCATTGATGAAGGTATGATATGATAAAGTTGATGTAGGATCGATTCAACGATAAAGGAGTTGTGGTTGATGAAGATTAAGCCCTATTGAGGTTTTTCTCGAAAGTCGCATAACCTTGGTTCTTAAAATTTTCGCCCAAAATTTGAAATTCACTATAAAAATCAATTCTAAGGACGTATGAAAAATTTGAGTTATGACAATTTTGACGCCAAATTTGACCTAAAAATTTGAATTTAGGCCCAAAAATTTGAATTTTGACCAAAATTTTCAGCTTAAACCAAAATTTGAATTTCGCGTAAAAATTGAACGTTTAGTCTCCTCAATTTTTTTTTAAAGCTTAGGCGTAGACTTAGAGAGAAGGAGATTACTGAGTAGAATTGGTGCTTAGGCGAGGATCTTATGCATTAGGATCTTTATGCGTAGGATCTTAGGAGGATTCTTATGCGTAGAAAGTATCTTCACAGCTGAACCTTAGGCTTATGCGTAGACAAAAACTTATTCAGTAAAACCTTCGCGTAAGTGTGATCTAATGCGTAGAGTTCTACTCGTAAGAGTTTATGCTTATGCGTAAACTTAGGTTAAAACCAAAAATCCTTTACAATCCGCCACAAACAGTAAGGGATATCCACAAGTCGAAGTGTTCCACACACTTATCCAAGTGAGGGAAGCACCGAGTAACCGTAAAGCTCAAGAATCTCGCACCAAAAAGTTATAAGTTGGACCTTATGCGTAGTTGACTTTCTTACGAGTAGAACTAGGGTTTTGACCTACTCGTAAAAATTTCCAATGATTCAAACGATTTCTCTTGCAATGTATAGCCTTAAAAACACTTTAATAACACAAATCTTTTGACCTTTTTCACCCAAAGTGCTTATAAAAGTTACGAGTAGAAATGACCAAAGAACCAAATACTAGTTTAAAACTTAACCAAAACGCGTAAAGCTTCGAACTTTTTGCAAAAAACTGAAACTTTAGCACCAAATAAACCTTAAACCACAAGAATCTTGAAGATTAAAGTGCAAAAAGTAAAGTTTTAAGCGTTTCACTTTTGAGAACGAAACTACGTGTAACTCTACACAAACAAACTTCAACCAAAACACTTCTAAACCATTGTTAGGCGATTGATACCAATTGTAAAGCCCCTTTTATCACTTATACCTTATCACAAATACCCACTTAACGAACACAAGTATACCACGTTAAACCAACACTTTATGCGTAAATAATAGGAAAGGAAAAGATGAAGAACTTGGTGACTTGAATATGAATTCGTGTATGTTAGAGAGATAGAGAGAAGAAAGATGAAAACAATAAGTTGTATATTGCTTCAAAGGAAAACACACACACACACACTCAAGCACACCCCTCAAATGACATACTTGAGGGTATTTATAAATAAGAGAGATGATGCCATAAGGCTTGGCCATGGGCCGTGAGATGGGCTTGGACATGGATTGGGTTACATGAACTTATACAAGGCTAACTTAACTAAATGTCTAACCATTTAGCTTAGCCCAATCCATGAGCCCTTTGACTATTCTAGCACGATATCTAACACACGTTACAAAGTTCCTAAATGTGAATGACCATCACTTCTAATAAAAACTATTAAGGCTAACAATGGTTTAGGAGTGATTCCAACAATCTCCCCCTCAAGTGTTGGTGATGAAAAACGGTGAAGGCGTTGATGTAATAGTAGCTTTGACGTCTTCTCACATTCTTCTTTCTTGTGAGAAGAATTGCCTTGATTCAACCATCTCCCCAAAGGTAGCGAGATAGTTTTCTTTGAACAGCTTATGCTTTGACGCGTCATCTTTAACTTTCTTCTTTGATCATTGTTCTTTGTGATGAAAGTGATAGTATGTTGTTATCCGCATCAAGTCCGCCTCTCAGTCTGCCCTTTTGCTCCAGGTCTCCATGTCATTCTTCAACATGCTCACACGCTTTTGACGTTGGAAATCAAGATCGATGAAGTTCTTTAAGTCTTTAACTTTGTAGATTCTTTTATTTGACGAAGAATCATTCTTTCTGTTGTGTTGCTTTTGGATAGAACTTCCATTAGTGATGATGTTGGCGTGAGCATGAGAAGAGTTCTGACGATCATTCCGCCCCAGAGCTTCCATAAGAAGAAAACATAAAAACGGTTAGTAATAAGCGGATTCCGCACTTACAAGTTTGAACTTCGAGAGTGGTAACAAAGATAGTGTGAAAACACAACTCTAATTCTTACAAAGGCCGCTTTCGAATCGGAGTCCCACAAGTGAGATAACACGATAAAATCGGGTACACCTACGATTCGATGAGTCGCCGAGGTTCACCAAGCATCACCTCACGCATCTGTAGACCGTTTGAGACCACTAAGCGTAATCCAGGGAGTTGCGACCACTGCCGTCGGTCGCTTTGATGTTGACCCCGCAGGAGTTTCCATTCAATCATTGAGGATCACAAATGTGAACCTCTCATAAATGTTCTCATGCATTGCTAAGATCCGTGAAGGACTCGATAATGTACCACCGAAATTCTTATTGTTGAATGTCAAGTGATGAAATGTCAAGTGTACCTAAGAGATCTTTTGATGAATCTCGTGGCTCTAGACTCAATAGTGCATTTTGGTTTTCCTGAGGGGAGACTAGGGAGAGGGTCTCCTTCTTCAATACCAAAAATCTCTAAGAGAAAGCCGATAGTTTACGTAGGGTTCCCTGTGAGAATGAAACAAGCTTCTCTTGAGAGAAACTTGAGTGGTTAAGAAGGTTTAGTGCATGCCATCGGGTCCATGACGACTTTTAATCTTCAATCACGGTGACATCTAGTGACATCCAAGAGCATATGAATTGAACCCGTGTTCCGCCTCTAAGTTGAATAATCTAGAGGGCTATTTCTTTTCACCCTTTTCTTTGCATTTCTTTTAATTCTTCAACTCCTTCTTTCTCCGATTCTCATTTTCTCCTTTTATAATCATACCTAAGGACTTCTAAATACTAACTATTTGTGGTGTCCTTGGGTAGATCCTCCTGCTCAAGGATCATAGGACGGTTATTCCTAACCTTAGTCACCTAATAACTCCATGACTAACCTATGTTGCCATAAAACCATTTTGAAGAAAATCTCTCAACGGGTTTGTAAATGAAAACATGTTTGAACCATCGTGAGAGTTTTATCTTTTAGCATAAATACCCTCCACATGTGCTTTAGAGTTTAACAAATCACAAAGGAGGAAAGAGCTCGCGACTTTTGAATTGATCGACTCAAGATAGACATTCCCTCGCGAGACACGGTTACATGGCATAGTTAAAGAGTTGCATTGTCAGCTTTTAGGTGACAACTAGCTCTAATAACTATCTTGAAGGTGTGGACAACCCCGAGAGGTTGTCAAACCCGTCAAGGTTCATGTCTACCAAGAGTTTCTCGAATGGTACATTCTAATCGGACAAGTCCTTTGAGACACGCTTACATTACTAGCTTAACTAGCTTGAAATTATTACCCGCCCGACAAGTCTTTTCGAAGTTACTAACAGCTAAGTATCGCAATTCATGGTTAAGTCTTTTCACATGAGAATTCAACTAGCAATACACAACATATTTCTTATCACATATTTTCTCCCCTCAAAAATGGCATATAAAATGTTATTTTTGAAAAGTTTGAGAATAAATATGACCATTTCGAAAGTGTTAGGGAAGAATGACCATTGTGAACAATTTGTGAACAAAGATTTTAGTCAAGTACTCCCCCTCAACAAGTATAAACGGTTGAGGTTTTGAAAATCATAAGGGAAAGTACTTGTTCTTTTGAGCAAAACCTTGAAAAGTGAAAGGTTTGATAGGTTTTACTTAAAAGTAAGAAGCTTTCGCTCCTTTTATAAGGATTGTGGCACCTAAGCGCACTACGTGGTCCTTTATTTACAAGTACGGGTTGTACATCAAATGTGTGCACAAGCCATGGTGATAATAAATCATACATCCAAATTTATAATGAAAGAAGCAGCTCAAGGGGTACCGTAGTCCAAAATGTCGCCAGAGTGTGAATCGCGTTGAAAGCCGATGATGTTTCTCCTGGGTCGACCACCAACATAGCTTTCCAATCTTCTGAATCATCCTTCTATACAACCGATCATCAATCATCGTGATGATCCTCTTCACATCCCTTCGATCCTGAGAATTCCATCGCTAGGAGACCCGATCTTTTGGTGTATATCCTTCAACCGGTAAGCCAATCCGCCCCTAACCATCTTCAAAGTGTGATCTCCAAACTTATGAAGATCTCTGCACGCCATCAAGCAATTTCTTTGAAGTTCACTACGTAAACGACGTAATGGTTTGCCGATGAGTGTAAATTGTGAGAGCCGGTTGATGTCGGGAAGATCAAGCTGCGGTGGAGTGAAGTTGACACGGGTCCGATAAGATTCAACCGCCAACCGAGATCTTCTACACGCTCTTTGATAACTATGCGCCTAATGAAGATGAGCACGACTTGATGAATTCACGCTTGTACTTCGCTGGAGAATTGTCTCATACGTCCCTGTACTTTGGCAAGGTACATGTCTTCGATGTCGTTGATAGACAAATTCTCAAAGTCGACCAGAGAATGCATAATCTCTTTCGCCTTGTCTTTTGACCACAACATTCTTGAGATAAGTGTAGTCCCATTTGGACGAAAGATCAACATGTTTGATGGCAACGATGTTTTTAGTAATCAACACCGCATGTTGAGACTTCGACTGGCAGCCTCGTAGTAGATTCTTCTGCTCCGCCAATGATGAATCCCAGACATTGCATCTCTGGTCGTATGCTTCCACTTTGTTGGAGAACAAGTGATTAGCTCTTTCCTCGATAGCTATGCGCTTTGAGTATTCGGGCTGGGAATGGAAGTGTCAATGATGTAGCGTATTTCCTTGAGCCATCGCCACCGTGTAGAAGAAATTCCAAGTCTTTGTTGAAGAAATATCTGAATGGGATCCTAGGCTGATCCGGTTGGCCGATCGTTGGTAGTGGTTTGGACCACCGGTGTAATAAGGAGGGTTGTCCCGCCAGAAAGTCGATGTTTGCTTCAGGGTTGAGCCAATCCATGTTATTAGACATAGCTCGAGCAATGTTATCAAGGTGATATTCGACCTCGATGGCACTTTCTCGAGCTATCTTTCCATAATTGAAAAGCTTCATTCTTGATTCGCGCAACTCGATTTCGCCATCTTCTTTACTTTGAACTTTTCTTGCGTAATTTTAGCATGCTCCAAAGTATTACCGTCTACCGATCTTGACCTTCAGGTAGGAGTGGAATTGACAAGTGTAGAAAACCATTCAAATTCCTCTGTTGTATCTTCATCTAGCCGATAGAACGCCGCCTTGGGCTTCTTCCTCCTCTGCTTCTTAGGCCTAGATGAGGTTCCGCTTCGTACTTTGTCGGGAGAGGCGGGTTGTTGTTGGGGCTCATGGTATTCTTCATCGCCACCACCCGTATACTCAAAGTGGTCACCGGTTTTTGAGTCCGGGTGGTGTCTCGAATCCCGAGGTTTATCGTAAGAGCGGGAGGAGATTTTTGTTGAAATGGAGTCTTTTGTGGTGGAGGCGGCATTGAGTAATCGAATCAAGATGATTCACCGACTTCTTTGTGCGCTTAGGCTCCTTATCCTTATCTTGATCTTTGTCTTCGCTGCCTCTTGAACGCTTGGGCCTTACCTCTTCTCTCTAATGATGACTTGAGTTGGTATTCCAAAGAATGCTTCAAACAGCTTTAGCTTCATGGGAGGCAAACGCTGTGTGAGCATGTTGACATTTGCGCTACTAGCCGGTTTACTAATTCATCATCCGAGAAGATTGTAGTTTCAACTGGATTGATGCTCAAATTCATCGGAGTTGATTTCATGGCTTGCTTGGCTAAATGTAAGAGATTCGAGATAAAGTTGTCCGAATACATCTCCTTTGTCGGCTTTCGAATGACCTCCATTAAGAACTTGTGAGTGTATCCTTTATCATCTCGTCCATGCTTCCTTGAAGATCATCCTTCATAAGCTTCTGTACATACTCCCTTTCAACTTGCATCTTGTCATTCTCATCATGAAGATACGCTATCCGATCAATGAGGAAAGTCAACTTTCTGTGGAGAATATCTTTCTTTCGACTCGCTTGACAACTTTAACGATTCAATTCTTAGATTGAGAGATCCAAGATGGAGTTGGCTTCTTTATCGATCCGATGATGATTTGGTTGATTCCTTTGATGGTGGTGGTGAAGAGTGAGAAGAAGAATCTGATGATGATGAGATGAGGAGACTCCGGTCCTTTGGTGGTTCGAAGTTTCTTCCTTTGATCGTAGGGACTATCTAGAAGAAACGTATCATACTCAACATCTTCTTCATTGCCGAGACTTAGCTTGTTCATCGACTTTGGCTTTGGCCGCAGCTTCTTCATTAGCTTTACCTTCTCTAACTTCTTGGATTCTCGGTTCTTCAAAATCATACAAAAGAGTATCTTCGACACGTGTCTGTTGTTGTACCAAAGTGGTGGCACCGGATCCCTTATCGGGTTGATTAACCGCATCGTGACTGGTGAAGGTTGAGCCGCACCACTTGACCCTCCGGGGCCACCCATTTGTTCTTTTGCAAATTCTTTTGCCACGTGTTGGAGTCTAAGGAATTTGAACTTCTTCCTGTATGAAGTATCCAGCTTGCTCTTCTTCTTCATCCGAGCTTTCATAAGGTACAAGTACGAGTCTTCCCTTTTGCCTTTGTCACCGGTGGACTTGGAGGTTTAGCCGCCAATGAGGTGTTTCGCTTGCGATTCGTGAGTAGAAAGTCTCTTCATCTCGATTCAAGAGCCTCCGAGTCCTCGCCCATTAGCTTTCTCCGCGGTTCGTGCTTAGATACGGGAATAGGAACAACTTCCTTGGCGGAATCGCCCCTTCGTGGAGGATTCCTCCGGAAACATCCTCGACTATCGCTGCTTGCAAAGACTTCAAAGACAGCTTCTTCGGTTCTCCGTATAGGTGTTCCGAAGACTTCTCATCGAGATGACCAACTTTTCCTTCTCTTATCGCTACTTGATACCTTTTGTATGTTTCAAGCTTTTTGATTTCATTTGTCGGGTGATCGTGTAACACAAAGACTCGCTTTGTTGACGATTCCTTGATTCTCGACCGATAGGATGGGTTCACCAACATGTCGTGATTGTCGGGTCATTGAGCCTTTTGGGAATATCAGGATGAAGTCCAAGTGCTCTCTGGATCAACAATTTCGTGTATCCGACATAGGGAATCTTTGAGCCAAGTTTCTTGTGAAATGACATCATGTCTTCCCATAGCAAAGGCTTCAATTTAGATGTCCTTTTGTTGATTAATGACCAGAAGATTTGTAGTTCCATGAGCTTGGGATGCTCATAACCACTATCATGACCAGAGACCGATTTGGTAATGATGATGTAGAGGGTTCTCCACGGTTGAGGAATGTTCTTAAGCTCCACATGAGAGTGCTTAGTGATTATCCCTAAAGCTTCATCATAGCCAATATCAATCGGAATTGAAGAACTGCTCTCTCAAGAGGTGTGGCAAAGAAGTCGGTTGGGTCGATCTAGTGAATAAGGAGAATAGCCGTAGATCTGCTTGTGTGATGGTGACTTGTTTGTGATTTAACGTCACCTGCCACCGCACTTTGACCTTTGATCCTTTGCATTGAATTCCGAATTGTTGTATGTAGATCTCTCGCATCAGTAGCAGAGTGTGAAAGCATGTTCGTACGATGATTCCTTAGAATATCCACAACATCAAGCAAGAAGATTTAGAGCATGTGAGGGTTTCAAAGTCAACTCTGAGATTGTTCTTTACAATCTTTCTTGGATAGCCATTAGGAAGATATCAAGATTTGTGAGAACCTCGTGCATCCACATTCAATTGAGCAACCATGTCGTGATCTGAAATAACATTAGCCAAAAGAACCAACATATCGAAAGACATAATGTTAGTCAATAGAAGGTTTTTATTGTCTAATTATTGAATATACAGTGTTAATGATTGTTACGAGTCCTAAGTCACTTGTTTGTCCATTAGTCCAATGACGTCGTGAAGCGTTTCGTGAGTTAGTTAACTTTAAGTTTTAAAGTTTATGTTATCACTTATAGTTCACAACATATCAAGCGTTTAATTTTATTAGTGACATTATTGGATTCGTGACGTTATGATTCATTTATTTACAAGTTTGCATGCGTAACAATTCATAATGAAGGTCAATCAAGGCTTAGGCGTAGATATGGCAAAGTTACGCGTGAAATGTGAATGGTATAGGCGTAGGCGCAAGCTTATGCGCATCGAACTGCCTTACGCGTAAGAAATGTTAAGCGTAGGAACAGAGTAACCTTATGCGTAGAGCTTACGCGTAGGCGTATAAAAACTTTACGCGTAAGGCTTACTCGTAAGAGTAGACCTTATGCGTAGAGTCATCAAGCACGCATATCCTTCACATGATACGCGTAGTCCCATTGTAGAACCTTACGCGTAACAGTTACGCGTAAAATTTTTCTTACGCATAACTTTCTACGCGTAAGGTGATCCTTATGCGTAGAGTAACAAGGACCTTGATTCTGAGTTTTACGAGTAGCAAGCCTAAAATAAAAATATCATATCATCAATCTTAACACATATATTCATTCTAAAACAGATTATGGCATGAAAGCTTGTTTAACATTTTATGCGTAGAAAGTCATACGCGTAAGTCAAAACCCTAGAGTTTAAGAATTACGCGTATGATTTCTAACCATAGGATTTGCACCAAACGCTTTTCGGTAGGTCTTAGGTGTTGCGAGAGTCTAATAACCAAGTTTTAACACCCTATTCTCAGTGAATCAAAAATACCCAAACTTAAGAACATTAAACCCTAAATTCCAATTTTTATTCAATTAGAGTTTCTGGGTTGTTATAGGGCCTGGAAATCTTTAATTCAACACAATATGAACATCACACAATAACCTTTTTGACCAAAACCATTCACATTTTAAAATACCCAAATCCACGCATAAAACCTAATTTTCAAAATCACTCAATTCGAGTTTCTGGGTTCGTTTTGAGGATAGAAAAAATATCATGTATGTTATTAAAACATTTTGACACTATCTTTTTAACCACAAACACATAAACAATATTATGTGTTCATACGCATACGCGTAGAACACAAAATCAACCATAGTTTAAAATCTAACCGTTAATTTTCAAAACGATTTAAAACCATTGTTTGTAATCTTGTTAGGAACAAAAAGACACTTACAAATTGAAGATCTGAAACACGGATTACTTGAACGTTTTTTTAAGCGTAGGATGAGATGGGTTTTAGCAATAAATGTGAAGAGTTAAGTTAGGTGGGATCTTTTATTGAAAAATACTTTCATGTTTTGACAATTTTAGTCCCTCCACCTTTTCCATTTACATCCAATGCCATTTAACTTCCGTTTTGGTTATCAAACAAAAGATTTTAAGAAATAAACTTAACAACACTCCCCCTCGACTTGATAAATGATGAATGGTTATATTATTTAGTCCGAGGAGTATCAGTTTAACCAGAAAAATTTTCCACCATTGATAAAAGATACAACCAGAATAGAGTAACATGCAAGTACACGGATGTTTTTGAAACAGTTAAGTGTTTATTTTCTGCCCCTCAACACTTGATCGAAAAAGTACTGAATTTTGAAAGATTATAGTGTTGACAGAAGAAATGTACATGCAATGTTGAAAGAAAAATAGATTAGAAGAATATTTTTGTTGTTTTATCAGGTTTTATATTTTTGTATTTTGTTTTTTAAAATAATATTTACAAAAGAGATGTTGGTGTTTGATAGTGTTTTAAGATCGCTTTTAGGAGGTCATCTAATTCCTCTTGAGTCAAACACCTCATACCAATCCGGTGGACCAACTCATTGAACCTAGCGGGAGGCAAGGCTTTGGTGAGAAGATCTGCCAATTGGTATTCGATACCCACAAAATATAATTCAACAAGACTGTCCACGTGATCCTTGATGAAATGATATCAAGATCGATGTGCTTTGATTTCGATTGTCTTTGAACCGAGTTGCACGAGATCGCAATGGCACTCATTGTCGCAGACATCGATTTTGTCAAATACGTAGCCATAGTCTTTGAGTTGTGTTCTCATCCAAATGACTTGAGCACAACACGACGACATGGCTACATATTCTCGCCGGTTGAGGACAAATATGTACAATCCTCGCTTCTTCGATTGCCATGACACCGCTTGTCACCAAGAAATTGTAAAGCTCCGAAGTGCTTTTCGTGAATCTAAGCATCCCGCGTGGTCGGCCTCAAAAGCGATTAGTTCAAAACCGTAATCCTTCGGATACCGAGCCCCAAATTAATGGTTCCCTTGATGTATCGAGGATTCTTTTAGCCTCGAGAGGTGGGTTTCAGCTTGGTCGCGACCGATAACGAGAGCAAAGATATACAAAGAAAGACAATGTCGCCCATCGGCGTTAGATACATGAGAGATCCAATGATACTTCGGTATTTGGTAGGGTCAACCAATTTCCCATGTAAATCAGCGTCTAGCTTCTTGGTATGAGCCATTGGTGTGGCATAAGTGTCACATGTATTCATTCCAAATTTGTGTAACAATTCAAGGGCATATTTGGACTGACTCAAGAAAATACCACGGGGTGATTGATGAACTTGTAGTCCTAGAAAGAACGTAAGTTCACCCATCATGGACATTTCAAAATGTTTCTTCATTAGTTTTGCAAAAGCGATTGAGTACTTTTTATGAGTTGACCCAAAAATGATGTCATCCACATAAATTTGAACAATTAAAATATGTTCCCCGTGATATTGTATGAAAAGAGTTGGGTCGACCAAACCTTTGGCAAAATTATTGGCAATGAGGAAAGATGATAACTTATCGTACCACACCCGAGGAGCTTGTTTGAGACCATACAGAGCTTTGTTCAGTTTGTAGACATGGTTCGGTAGGCGGATCAACGAATCCTTCCGTTGGTGACATAAACCATTTCTTTAAGTTGCCCATTCAAAAGCAGCTTTGACGTCCATCCGAAAGACCGCTTATATTCATATGAGCCGCTAACGCTAGAAATATCCAACAGACCTCAAGACGAGCAACCGGAGCAAAAGATTCTTCAAAGTCAATACCCTCTTCCCGACGATAACCCTTAGCCACCAGACGTGACTTATTTCGATTACGTTTCCTTCAAAGATCCAATTTGTTTTTCCAAATCCATTTGAGACCAATGACGAGACCCTGTTGGTCTTTCAACCAGTTCCCATACTTCAAGACGCTTGAATTGGTTGAGTTCTTCTTGCATGGATTCGATCCAGTTGTCTTTTGTCATTGCGTCTTTGATTTTTTAGGTTCGATTGGCGATAAAGAGTGCAAAATGCAATGTTCACCATCTGTGAAGGCGTTGTCTCGTAACGACCGGGTTGAGTCGGGTTGCCAATAATATTTTCCAGAGGATGGTCTTTTGTCCATCTATGTGTGGAGGGTTGATGTTGGTATACATTGTGCAGATTTTGAGGATTCAAATGGCTTGTTGAAGATTCCGCGACATCCGTGCGCAGCTCATTTGCAAACGGGTTAAAGAATGCATTTGGATCAAAATCTGCAGGTGGGGGTACTTCATTCGAACATCATCACCGTTCATCATTGTTGGATGCGGTTTGTTCAACTGTTGTGTTGGAGTCAACTGGTGGTGCTTCTTCAACCGTAGTTGTTGTAGCAGTGTATCGTATAAGATTATTATCGTTGAGCAATGGAAACAACGGATACACCGAGCACGCTCATCAATATCGCCACCGAACAAATGGACCAAATAACCTTTCCATTTGTTGACGAGTAAGTCGGGGCTTTGTTCACCGATGATGGGGTTTGGGGAAAGTTTAAGCGGTTGTGTCCGGTTCCAAGTCAGTTATACTCGTAAGCCATTTCCGTAAGTTCATCAAAATGAGCATGAATCGTTTCCATAACCTCCTTTGTTCGATGATTCCGCATTCGAAACCTTTAGAATTCTCACAATATCCTATAAAGACTCCAATGTCAGCTTTTGCTTTGAGCTTTCCAAAGTCATCACGATCATTATTTGGATAGCAAAGAGATCCAAATACATGAAAGTGTTTGAGATTCGGTTTTCTCTTGTGGACAAGCTCAAAAGGTGTTTTGTTGTGGCGTTTTGTAATCATAGAACGGTTGAGTATAGCATGCAGAGATACGCCTTCGCCCATAAGTAACTGAAGTTTAGCATTGATTAACATTGTTCTTGTAGCTTCCACTAACGCTCGGTTTCGCTCTTTCAACAACTCCGCTTTTGTTCTGTGTACGGCAATAGATGTCCGATGTCAATTCCCACTTTCTCATAAAATTCACGAAGAGTTTGGTTAACAAATTCAAGGCCTCCGCTCTGCTCGATTTGTCGAACCGTTTGCGTGAGTGAACTTGTATTTTCATAAGAAAGGTGATGATCATCTGTGGAGCTTGATCTTTGCTTCAAAGAAAGTAGATCCAAGTCCAAATGCGAATAGTCATCAACAATTACTAAGATGTAGCGCTTGCCATTGATCGTTTGCACGCGCATCGGGCCACACAAATCCATGTGAAGAAGATGAAGCACATGCCGAGAGTCTGGTTCCACCTTTGAAGGAAAATGAGCACGAGTGCTTTTGCCTTGTTCACAAGCCGAGCAAAGGTGATCTTTAGAATACCGAAATCGTAGGAGTCCTTCAACTAGTTTGTGTCGAGCAAGGTTGGTGATGGTTTGAAAGTTTAGATGTGAGACGACGTGCCATAGCCGTGGATTTTGTTGATGTTGCCTTTGAAAGTAAGCAGATGGGAGAAGAAGCAACCATTTCTTGCATAGAGATAGTGTAAAGACTGAATTACGAGCCATACATAAGGTCGCTTTCCTTGTAGATCACTTAATGAAACAAGTTTTCTCCCCGAAGCAACCTCCAAATCTCCATCACGTAATTGACCTAACTGAAAGATTGTGACCGAGGCCTTCCACATAATAAACCCTGCTAATCTCGATGTTCCCATTGATATAGTCTCTCAGAGCCCATGATAGCTACGAAGTGATCATTCCCTAACCCGACAAGGCAATGAACTTTGCAATAAAGTTTGATAACAGCTTTAAGGTTGCCATCATGTGTCGGGAACATCCGCTATCAACAATCCAGAGAATGATCTCAGACACCGTGATTACACACGCATTTACATAGATGGAATAGAAGTAGATGTGAAACCCGAAATGTTAGAGGGTTCCGAGCAGCTTATAGTAGATATACACACGTCAATAGCTTTAGGTATCCATTTAAATCCGAGTGTGTTGATCCGCTCTCCAACTGGCCAAGTCTTTACGACTCAAACTGCTTTCGCATTAACAAATACAATGAAGATCGAGAATACGAGAGATTCCCGGTCGTTAAGTCCCACGGAGACTCAATGGTGTGCAAACACTGATTCAGACGATAGAAGGATCACTAAGGATAATGATCCGAAAGGATTTGAAAAGGATAATTACACTACTGAAAAAGATTATAAATAAAAGCGACTTAAATGCAAATTAAGAAAGTTAAAAAGATAAAAGATATTAAATAAACGCTATCACTATTTTTAAAGTGATGAACGTTTAAAACTTAAAACGAAAAACTTACGTTTAAATAAAAATAACGTAAACGTGCAAAATAAAAAGTGAAACTTATACAATATAGATCCTAAAAATATGAAAAATACATTTTTACAAACCTAATGATAAAAGAAAATTTATTAGAAAAGAAAATTATTTTTAACACTATTATTCTAATTATTATTAATTAAAAACTCTTTTAAACTATTTAATAATACTCTAAAATAAAAGAAAATATGAAATAAGACTAGAAAAATAAAATTAAGATTTAGAAAAATCTAAAATATGATAAAACTAATTTTTAAAACAGAAAATATATTTTTTAGACTTTTTATATATTTATTACTAATTTAAAACTATTTAAAACTAATTTAAATTATTAAAAATACCAAATAAAAGGAGAAAAATAGGGAAAAATACTTTTTAAGCTTTTTACATTAATCTAAACTTAAGAAAAATGAAAACTTATTTTTTAGAACCTTTTCTTAATTTTTTTTATATTAAACACTAATTAAAAATGCTTAAAAACTATTTTAAATAAAGAAAAATAGCTAAACACCTTGGAAAATTATGAAAATTTAAGGAAAACTCTAAAATTATATTTAGAAGCTATGAAAATTAGAAAAACAAGGGCTTAAATGGAGGAATATGCAACTGATGAGCAAGAGCTTATGAATAAGCTCTATCAATAAGCCAAAAAGCTACCAAATGACAACCACACTGAAACAGAAGATGTGATAAGCTAAAACACTCAAAATACAACAACAAACAACAAGCTAAACACCCTGATCATCAATTTGCAATGATTTGATGCAACTGATCTTATGGCAGAAACAGTGACTGGGGTGGGTACTTTAAGCTCTTGCACAAGCTACCAAATAAGCCAAAACTTAAAACCAAAGTTTGGATCCTAAACAAGACCTGGTGAAGATTGTCTAAACCAAAAATAAGACATGGATAAGCTCTTGAGAGCTCTGTGGAAGCTTGGAAAGAACTGATAAAAACTCATCATAAGCTGAGTTTTGCACAGGGCATTTAAGACCCTAAAAATGAGCTTGTTTGATCTTATAAAAAAAATTACAAAAATATACTAAAATAACCATAAGAAAGTAGACCAGGAGCACTTTTAAAATCAACAAGGTTCATTGAAAATGGATCAGAAAAGAGCTCAAGAAAAATCTACCTATTTGGGCTCAAACTAAACTTTGCACTTTTGACTTTTTGACAAAACTAAAAATTTGACTTTTGTGAAGTTTGATCCTAATTTATGGGATGATTATGATGTTATATAATGTGTTAAGACTACTGCAAGCTAGATCTAGGTACTTTAAACATAAAACAAGATTTTGAATGATCAAAAATCCAACAGTGGACTGCTAAGGAAAATAGAGATGGGATTTTGACTTTCTTGATGTTGCAGACCAAAATTAAGACATATATGAACTCAAATACACTTAGTAAACATGATCTAACAAAACTTAACTATTAAACAGACCTCTGAGACAGAAAATGCAGCAAAACCAAACACCCTTTTAAAACTGTTTTGCAAACTGAAATGAGAACAAACACTGAACAAGAGGGTATCTATGATCAAAATGAGCTTATATGATCATATTACAACTATATAAACACTTAGAAAACATTTTGTGACCACAGATACACTATCAAGCAAAATGCAAATAAACTTGAAAATTAAAAGTGAGACATATACTCACATGTGTCCAACCTGTGCAGGCAAACCAAACTAGAACCACCCTATCCTAACTAAATCCAACCCAAAGAAACCTCTGCAACATCCAAATTCATCACCATTTCCCAAGTTGAATCAAAATTGACTTTTGTTGACCATAATGTAAAAGTGCTTGAAACTGATGTGAGAGCTTATGAAAAGCTTTAACAAGCTTAATCAAACTTGAATGAACCAAATTTAAGCTATTTGAATGCTTTAAGACCAGAATTGAGAATTCAATTTTCAACAGTAGACAGAATTTTATGAAACTCAAATGAAACTTTAATTTAAAACTGAAACTTGATTACAAACTCTGAATTAGCTAAAATCCAATACATAGAAACTAATATTACATTATATAATTTAAACTAAAACATTAATTAAAGAAAATGACATTTAAGGAAATTTTAAACTACTCTCTACTACTCAAATTGCTTCTTTCTTCCTCTATTTATACTCCCCTTGCTTCTCTCTCCTCTCTTGAGATAATCCCACTTGGTTCCAGAACATTTGGTAGACTTTTGTGATATTTAGCCAAAATGTCAATTTTGGCGGGAATTTTGCATTTGACAGGTGGTGAGTTTGAGTGTGGGAGAAAAAGATGCATTTAATGTATCTTGGATTTGTGTTGAGGTGGGGGGACAGGGAAAGTGATATGGAGAGGAGGGGGGTTGAGGTGGAGGTGTGATAGCAGACATGGGTGAGGGAGGAAGGAGAAAAGGCGGGTAAAGGGGGCGTCTGTTTTTGACTTGTGGGTGGTTTGTTGACCGGGTTTGGATTTTTGGGTTGACCGGGTACAAAGGTTGGGCCAAGGTATTAATAATTGGGCTTGGGTAAAATATTAGGGTCCGGTTTGGTTAAATGGTAACAACAAGGACCAAACATGTAAATTAGAAACTCCAAGGACCAAAGCTGAGATTTCAGAAATATTATCCAAGGACCAAACTTGTTATTCTCAAATAATTAAAGGATCATATTTGCCATTTTCTGAAATTTGAAGGACTAAACATGACAATTTTCAAATTTGAGGGACCAAAGTTGTAATTTTGCAATTTTACATTTCAAAGGTTTGTTTTGACAACTTTTGAATCCCATGGACCTTAAATGACATTTTTCTTTGTTTTGATATACCAGGGACTGTTTTTGACAATTTGTGAAACTTGGGGGACTAAAACCGCCATTTTGCAAATTTGATACTTTTTCATCTGATTTTGATATTTTTGCATTTAAAACACATAAAACACTGATTTGTGATATTTTTATCATTTTGATGCTTTTCTGAGTGTTTTCAGATGATTTTGCAGTTTATATTGTACAAAAAATGATGAGTATTTACACACTCATCAATCCCCACACTAAGATATTGCTAGTCCCTAGCAATGATTTGAGAAAACATAATGGATTTTAATCTCTTTACCAAAAGCCATTACTTCTGGAGTAGCCAAATGTTTTAGTTCAAGTAAGAACCATGGTACACCGATAACCATGTGATTTTGAGCAAACCACCTGCTTTCAACGGATTTGATTTTGTCTTTACCGAAGCCGTACTTTCTCGGACTAGCCAACTCTTTAGATAAATTATCAGAATTATCTTTGGTGAGCTGATTACCAATTATGGTTTTTCCACTGCCTTTACCACAAGCCATAATCTTGCGGGCTAGCCAACTCATTATCTTTTGAGGATGATGGGGAGTTGAGGAACCATACAATTTTGGGCAAATTGCAAGCCATATAAACGGATTTGATATATCTTTACCAAGAGCCGTTTGCTCCTGGATTAGCCAATCCTTTTGTCTTACAGACATGGCGGACTGATAACCAATTGAGTAAGTGTAAAACACTTGCTCCAAAAAAAAAATTTTGGCCAAAAACGGGGGAATTGGGTAGATAATATATATGAAATTCGTGAGAATTCCCCCCCACACTTAGAAATGAATATTGCCCTCAATATTCAAAGCACCGGCGGTTATGCCGAAACAAAGAACGTAAAAGGGAAATACTACGGCCATTATTAAGAAGAGATTTTTTTTTTTTTTTTTTTTTTTAAATAACTTATATATAACATGTGGGGCATCACCCCCACACTTAGGTGGTAGAAAGGGGTAAGAAGACAGAAATATGGGTGAAAACCCATATGGTGCGTGCTAATGTTTTTGGTTACCGAGTCGCTAGCTTGACTCGACCCCGAATTCATTGGTTCATGGGGAAGCAAAGTGGAAGAAACAATCTCCATCGGACTTTCATTCAAGATGTTTGGACAAACATTTGAAGCGCGTGAAAGTTCCACACCGACGAGATAAAGAGAGAGCATGCACCCGGCCACACATGATAAATAAAAATGCCTGGTCAAAGATAGTGTCCTCACCCCAAGGAGTGAAGAAGAAAGAAAGTCACATCATAAGTGAGGAATGGAAGGAAGATGTTTATAACAATTAGGATCCATTCGTCATCCTCAAATGTAGATATATCTGGAGGAAGGGTGAATGTAGTATCATCACTAAGCAAACTCTTATGATAGAGTACACCTTCCTCTGAGCCAATATCATCCTCAAGATCAAAATGGAAATGATCATATTCCGGAGGAGATATGTCATGAGAGAGTTCACCGGAGAACTCTTCATGAAGAGAATCATTGAAAAACCTCAAGCTCGGGCTTGTCCAATGTAGAGTCACTATCCACAACCGGGATAGGAGATGAAGCTGACTTAGCACAAAATGATTCGATCTTAGAAACGAGGAGATGTATATTGAACAATTGTTCACTTAAGTATCTCGTCCTCAATTTCCAGATCATCGAATCTCTCACTTCTCTAAGCTAACTAGCTCGAAGGTAGCTCACATAATCGATGTCTCCATAGGATAAAGAATCGCAAACGGTACAATCGTTATCAGAATCGGAGAACATCTTTACATGATCATATGGAATGTCAAGAGGAGGAGAAGAATCACCATTAAGAGGCTCATCACACATATTACCAGAGATAACCTCGGACTCACTTGGGTTTAGAACAAGGCTCTCAACACTAGACGGTTCCATTTCTGGAATAGTGCTAGAAGGCTCGTCCCCCATTATAAGAGAGTCTTTGGAAGCAATAAAAGGTAAGATAGGTGTGATAGCAATAGACTGAGGGAGTTGAGAAATGATATCTTTCCAAGGAATAACACTCTCCTCGTCACAATCATAGTATTCTCTCATTTGAATACTATCCTCATCATCATCGTCATCATATCCGATTCGATATTCATCAAGCTTACACACCATTCTTTTCATTTGTAGTTTCTTTAGAATGCGTATTTCTTCAGAACTTTGAGGAAGATTACACTCCTCGTAATCATTGAAATGCTGTGAAGGCTCAAGTCTGATGACCGATGGAATATCTGTGGGGGTTGAAAATTGTCAAAACCGAGAGAATTGGAATTTTGAAAATTTTGATTCATCGGCTGACATTCAAAAGTCGCATGAGGACCCCAATTCTCACAAATGAGATAATTTGGAAAATAACTCTCACCAAAGTTTTGATTGTAACATGGTTCCGGCTCATAGATAAGCGGGACCTGTGGTGGACAATCAAAACCGTAATGAGAATCATCCCCACAATACTCGCATGAGTAGGATTCGTATTGGGGTTGTGGAGGTAGGTAGGAAAAATCGGGTGTTTCATTGTTTGAAATGGGATCGATTAAGACAAACTTGTCTCCAAAACTCACATTGGTACATCGCCGACAATTTCCACCGTTAAATGGACCTCCACACTGTGGAACATGTCAAATACCACGACATAGAGAATTAAACAGATAAGAGGGATAAGAGATGAAGAATTAAACGGTTATAGAGGATAAGGAATGGAGAATCAAACAGGTTTGAGGATAAAGAAATGTAGAATTAAACAGATTAGAGGATAAAAGATGGATATTTTTGGATTTTTGAAAAACATGCTATAAAAACAAAGAATGAAAATATTTTTGGTGTTTTTAACACTTTAGGAAAAGTGTTAATGAACTTTTTGGATATTTTTGAAAACTTTACAAAAACTTTTTACAAATGATGGGATATGCACAAGAATGGGTCTGAAAAAGGCTAAACACACGCTAAAGCCTCCCCGGCAGCGGCGCCAAAATTTGATCCGCGCTGAACCGTCAAGTCTTTACAGACTCAAAACTGCTCAGACACAAATACAATGAAGATCAGAGAATACAGAGGATTCCCGGGTCGTTAAGTCCCACGGAGACTCAATGGTGTGCAAACACTGATTCAGACGATAGAAGGATCACTAAGGATAATGATCCGAAAGGATTTGAAAAGGATAATTACACTACTGAAAAAGATTATAAATAAAAGCGACTTAAATGCAAATTAAGAAAGTTAAAAAGATAAAAGATATTAAATAAACGCTATCACTATTTTTAAAGTGATGAACGTTTAAAACTTAAAACGAAAAACTTACGTTTAAATAAAAATAACGTAAACGTGCAAAATAAAAAGTGAAACTTATACAATATAGATCCTAAAAATATGAAAAATACATTTTTACAAACCTAATGATAAAAGAAAATTTATTAGAAAAGAAAATTATTTTTAACACTATTATTCTAATTATTATTAATTAAAAACTATTTTAAACTATTTAATAATACTCTAAAATAAAAGAAAATATGAAATAAGACTAGAAAAATAAAATTAAGATTTAGAAAAATCTAAAATATGATAAAACTAATTTTTAAAACAGAAAATATATTTTTTAGACTTTTTATATATTTATTACTAATTTAAAATTATTTAAAACTAATTTAAATTATTAAAAATACCAAATAAAAGGAGAAAAATAGGGAAAAATACTTTTTAAGCTTTTTACATTAATCTAAACTTAAGAAAAATGAAAACTTATTTTTTAGAACCTTTTCTTAATTTTTTATATTAAACACTAATTAAAAATGCTTAAAAACTATTTTAAATAAAGAAAAATAGCTAAACACCTTGGAAAATTATGAAAATTTAAGGAAAACTCTAAAATTATATTTAGAAGCTATGAAAATTAGAAAAACAAGGGCTTAAATGGAGGAATATGCAACTGATGAGCAAGAGCTTATGAATAAGCTCTATCAATAAGCCAAAAAGCTACCAAATGACAACCACACTGAAACAGAAGATGTGATAAGCTAAAACACTCAAAATACAACAACAAACAACAAGCTAAACACCCTGATCATCAATTTGCAATGATTTGATGCAACTGATCTTATGGCAGAAACAGTGACTGGGGTGGGTACTTTAAGCTCTTGCACAAGCTACCAAATAAGCCAAAACTTAAAACCAAAGTTTGGATCCTAAACAAGACCTGGTGAAGATTGTCTAAACCAAAAATAAGACATGGATAAGCTCTTGAGAGCTCTGTGGAAGCTTGGAAAGAACTGATAAAAACTCAAAGATAAGCTGAGTTTTGCACAGGGCATTTAAGACCCTAAAAATGAGCTTGTTTGATCTTATAAAAAAAATTACAAAAATATACTAAAATAACCATAAGAAAGTAGACCAGGAGCACTTTTAAAATCAACAAGGTTCATTGAAAATGGATCAGAAAAGAGCTCAAGAAAAATCTACCTATTTGGGCTCAAAACTGAAACTTTGCACTTTTGACTTTTTGACAAAACTAAAAATTTGACTTTTGTGAAGTTTGATCCTAATTTATGGGATGATTATGATGTTATATAATGTGTTAAGACTACTGCAAGCTAGATCTAGGTACTTTAAACATAAAACAAGATTTTGAATGATCAAAAATCCAACAGTGGACTGCTAAGGAAAATAGAGATGGGATTTTGACTTTCTTGATGTTGCAGACCAAAATTAAGACATATATGAACTCAAATACACTTAGTAAACATGATCTAACAAAACTTAACTATTAAACGTAACCTCCGAGACGAAAATGCAGCAAAAACCAAACACCCTTTTAAAATGCAAACCTAAAATGAGAACAAACACTGAACAAGAGGGTATCTATGATCAAAATGAGCTTATATGATCATATTACAACTATATAAACACTTAGAAAACATTTTGTGACCACAGATACACTATCAAGCAAAATGCAAATAAACTTGAAAATTAAAAGTGAGACATATACTCACATGTGTCCAACTGGTGCAGGCCAAACCAGAACTAGAACCACCCTATCCTAACTAAATCCAACCCAAAGAAACCTCTGCAACATCCAAATTCATCACCATTTCCCAAGTTGAATCAAAATTGACTTTTGTTGACCATAATGTAAAAGTGCTTGAAACTGATGTGAGAGCTTATGAAAAGCTTTAACAAGCTTAATCAAACTTGAATGAACCAAATTTAAGCTATTTGAATGCTTTAAGACCAGAATTGAGAATTCAATTTTCAACAGTAGACAGAATTTTATGAAACTCAAATGAAACTTTAATTTAAAACTGAAACTTGATTACAAACTCTGAATTAGCTAAAATCCAATACATAGAAACTAATATTACATTATATAATTTAAACTAAAACATTAATTAAAGAAAATGACATTTAAGGAAATTTTAAACTACTCTCTACTACTCAAATTGCTTCTTTCTTCCTCTATTTATACTCCCCTTGCTTCTCTCTCCTCTCTTGAGATAATCCCACTTGGTTCCAGAACATTTGGTAGACTTTTGTGATATTTAGCCAAAATGTCAATTTTGGCGGGAATTTTGCATTTGACAGGTGGTGAGTTTGAGTGTGGGAGAAAAAGATGCATTTAATGTATCTTGGATTTGTGTTGAGGTGGGGGGACAGGGAAAGTGATATGGAGAGGAGGGGGGTTGAGGGGAGGTGTGTGATAGCAGTACATACGGGTGAGGGAGGAAGGAGAAAAGGCGCCAAGGGGCGTCTGTTTTTGACTTGTGGGTGGTTTGTTGACCGGGTTTGGATTTTTGGGTTGACCGGGTACAAAGGTTGGGCCAAGGTATTAATAATTGGGCTTGGGTAAAATATTAGGGTCCGGTTTGGTTAAATGGTAACAACAAGGACCAAACATGTAAATTAGAAACTCCAAGGACCAAAGCTGAGATTTCAGAAATATTATCCAAGGACCAAACTTGTTATTCTCAAATAATTAAAGGATCATATTTGCCATTTTCTGAAATTTGAAGGACTAAACATGACAATTTTCAAATTTGAGGGACCAAAGTTGTAATTTTGCAATTTTACATTTCAAAGGTTTGTTTTGACAACTTTTGAATCCCATGGACCTTAAATGACATTTTTCTTTGTTTTGATATACCAGGGACTGTTTTTGACAATTTGTGAAACTTGGGGGACTAAAACTGCCATTTTTGCAAATTTGATACGTTTTTCATCTGATTTTGATATTTTTGCATTTAAAACACATAAAACACTGATTTGTGATATTTTTATCATTTTGATGCTTTCGAAAGTGTTTTCAGATGATTTTGCAGTTTATATTGTACAAAAATGATGAGTATTTACACACTCATCATGTGTTATATATCCATTTCTGCCATCTCCAACTAGTGTTTGCTTTAGTCTTAGTGAATGCACTAGGTGGTACTACATTCCTAGGAGGTGAAACTGGAGCTACAGGACAAAGAAAGCGTTTCTTAGATTCTAAAGAGGGCGGTCTACCAAGCACAGACTTAGAAAGATTAGTGGGCCTATTGGTATTCCGTTTCTTAGGATTCCGTAAACGAGAGATGATAGCTTTAGCAACACATTTATCATGACAATCAGAATTCATACTTTTACGACAAATAACACAAGGTGCATCGATCAATATCAAAAGTGCTTAAAGGTTTAGCATTCGTTACATCACTATTTCTATTACATGTGCCGAGCATTTATATCTATAGTGGAGTCAACGTGAGTCTTATTCATAGTCCTAGGGTGTTCTTCTACTTTAGCATTCTTTATTGATCTTTTCTTAGGTCGCAACTTCCTATTCTTCAATGTAGTGCTCTTAGGCGTGAAGTGTGGACGCTTAGGAAAAGACGCAACTAGTCCTGTTTCAGTAGAATGAAGCACGTTAGCAATTTGTGATTTGGCAGTAGTGATTCTAGGTTCACGATTACTAAGTGTTACTGGGCTATTCTCTTAATCACAGTAGGCGGAAGTTGTTCATACTTTCCTAACATTTCTCTTAACTTGAAGATAGTGTGAATCGATCTTGATTTTCGACCGAATATTTCCAAAAAAATGCATAACTTCTTTAGTGTGTGCAAGATAATGATCAAGTTCATTTGATGCTTCATTAAGAGTCTTTTTGAGTAAATCAAATATGACACCATAGTCATTTTTAACTTTTACAAGTTCTTGTTCATATTTTGAGATTTGACACTTAAAAACAAGTTCATTTGATGCTTCATCACGCAACTGGGCGATTTTGTGTTGAAAACCAAGTTGTTGATCGTGAATATCTTTTTGACACCAATTAAGACGACGTATTGAATTTGAAAGTTCGTTTGACAATCGTTTGTTTTCAACTTTTAAGGACTCGACCAAGCACATTATCGTGTTCTCAACATTTACCACGTAATCAATAAAGTATCGCCAGAGATATAATCAAATGCATATGACAAAGAATTCAATAGCACAACATTATGGACATCAACATAGATGACATCTTCCAAGAGTCGATCAACATCTTTTCTCAACAGTTTCTTTTACGTTTAGTGTTAGAAATAGATGTTTCTGCTTTCTCGAAAACGACCTTCATCAATCCAAGTTCCTTATGAAAGTCCTTTTCCCAAGACAATGCACAACTTTTCAAATTTTTAACATTTGGTAAAAGATTTTTCTCAAAAATATCCCTTTGTTCTCGCGCTAGAGGCAATTGAAAATGTTGAACTTTGATTTCAGAATGATATTCTATCTCATGTTGTAAAGTTTTGAGGTCACCCATGAAAAGGTCAAAATATCGAATAATTTTGCGATTTTCAGGTTTTGAGTTTACTTCACTGATGGAAGGTAAAGGACCATAAGTTTGTGCATAATTTGGTTTGGGATTATCATTAGAAGACTCAGACGTTTTTATGATAATCCTTGGTGTGTTGGAAGAATCCGTTGGTGTGACGAAAGTGACCGCTTTTTTATAATTAAAAGGTTTGTTGTAAACAACATTTTTTAATTTTGATCGACTCTCGCCTTCTGCATCTAATTCCTCTTGACGATGATATTCAACAACATTCATAACAGTATTATCAATTTTATATTCTGACCGAAACTTCGTGGATTTGGTTTGAATGTTTTGGTTGAAAGCTTAGGTTTGTAATCAGCGAGATTCGGTCCATATCCATTTGGATTGGGTTTTAAAGTAAACTTTTCAATAGCGTGGACCGACTCACCATGTTTGTAAACCACACTTTTAAACTCTTTAAGTTTGTTTTGCAAGCCGATGATTTCTTCAAGATGATCATCTATTCGTTTCGTTGAATGCTTTTGTATGCAGAGAACTGTTTTTGACAAGTTAACAACTCAGCCTTAGCTTTTTGATTTTCCAAGGTGAGAGCATTAATTTGCTTTTTATGTTCATGTTTCAGCTTGTTCTATTTCGACAACAAAGCATTCTTCGAAGCGGCTAGATCACGCATCTGCTCTCTAAATATTTTTCATTTTGATGAGATTTAGCAAAGGCTGCTTCAAAACCTTTTTCACGTTTTTCTTGAGTTTTGAAAAGTTGAGTTGCTTTTGTAAACATTCAAAATCCTTGGTTAACAGTGCATTTTTGCTTTTCAAGTCCCGATTAATGGCATGACATTTTTCCACTATGGTCTGATGGTCCTGTATTAAACGAGCAAAATCTGGATGAGGCAAAAGTTCGGCGTGTTCAACGTGAGTCACAACATGATCATTACTGAGATCCTCAAGTATAACCACGGAGTCAATTTGATTATCAAGGGAAACCGCTTGGTCATCTTGATCGTCAAATATAACTACGGGTCTATTTGAAAATCGTCGAATGAGATGTGGACGACTCATTTTGAACATTTCGAGCCTTGCCGGATTCAGATGTTGGCGGAGATATGAGATCAGAGATAAATATGGTTTGTTCGGTACCTGAGACAAGCCATCGTGTCATACACCGGCCTGTGTCACTCATATGTAACTCATGCATATTAGCCATCAACATAACAAATGCATTGGCCTGCAAATCCTCCATATCATCATCCGAGTCGCATTTGCCATAAAGCTCGTTCTTTGTCTCGTGAGAGTTCCACCAGCATCATCCTTAAGAGCCAAAAGAAGAGCCTCTTTGTGATAAGCACTGCCCCTAGTCCTAGGCTTTGGGCATGCATTAGCCAGATGTCCCTTCTCATTGCAGTTGTAGCATCGAAGACCATTCAACCCATTTTGAGCATTTCCTGTTCCACCACTTGAGCTCTATTGTTATTCCTACCCACAAAGATTAAACCCTTGACCACCCCCATCCGACGACCATAACCACGATTCTGAACTTCAACTCGCCCATTGTTCACAACAGCTTGATTCCTTGTGTTAGATGAGGAACGAATACGGTTGTTGGACTTGTTGGTATAACGGCTAAAGGCATTAGCAATCATAGCAAATCCTTGTTGCAAAGGTGCTTCAACGGATCGATTCCTCATTAGCTTCACTGACAAATACTTGAGCATTGTTGTTGTTGTATGGAACCAATTGAGTTTGTTGAGATTGAGGCTGTGAAGGATCATATGGTGTGATTGTAGCAGTTGGTTGAGTTGCTTGTTGAGGAGAATAACTGTTTTGAGCATATAAGGCAAGTTGTTGATTTTCCGGATGTGTTGGTGGAGCAATTTGAGCACGGAGAATCCTTTCCCTATCAACTTCCTTTTCATGAGGCTTCAAGTAATCGCACAACAATCCATATGTAGAATGATGCATATTCTTCGCTTGACGGAGAAAAATGACATACTTCTCCCATTCAGAACCAAGACTACTCAAGAACTTAGTATTCACCGCAATTCTTGGCATGATGATGTTGTGTTTATCCAAATCATTGATGATGTCCGAAAAACGATGATGATAAGACTCTAGTGTCTCTCCAGGTTCAATCATGAAGTGTTCATAAGCCAAGTAAATTTTGGATTCCAAATCCTCCCTGATTGAGTACGATCCTTCCATAAGAAGATGAATATTATCCCACATTTCCTTTGCAGCCTTTTGAGCATCAACACTTCAAAGAATTGGGTTAGGTAATCCTAAGAGGATGTATGGCATTGCAAGTTCATCAGCTTCATAGTGTAGAAGTTCCTCTGCATTCAGGTCGGCAACAGTAGCAACATTGGATTGTTCATCTCTTGGTGGATTAGTATTTGGATCGGCGGGTACGATAACAAGTAGGCATCCTGAAATGGACCTTCCAAGATAACCTTCTTTAAGAACTTTCCATGTGGCTTCTTCAGATCACAAAACCTAAAGAACCTTATCACCCATTGATCGTAGTTTCCTGGAGTGAGCATTGGAGGTCTATCAAGTGATCCAGCCTCATGAATTGATTGTTGGCTGCTTAAAGCTTCACACATCTTTGCAAACCAAGTGGGTTCCTTCATAGTGTTCCTTGATGGATGTTGATTGAAATCGTTTGTGTAGGGTTGAACTTGAAGACTTGGTGGTGTTTGAACCATTTGTGGTGGAGGAATTGCTCCAAGTTGTGGAGTATGTTGTTGATAAATTGCTTGTTGTTGATGCCATTGTTGATGTTGTGGAGTTAGTTGTTGTTGACGTTGAGAGTAAGTGTAAGGGAAATAGTTAGAGTATGGTGGTTGTGACATGTTGAAAACTTGTGTTGGTAAAAAATGGATCTTTGTAGTCGAATGAACCTTTGTTGATGAAGTATCCTTAGGCGTAGTAGTCACAATAAACCAAGTAGGACTTATGCGTAAAAACACCAAAGTTACGCGTAACAATGAGAGTTACGCGTAGTTTTAGCTTACGCGTAAGCAAGGAAAAGACACTAAAGTTATGCGTAGACACAAAGTTAGGCGTAGAAACTTAGGCGTAGGATTACCTTAGGCGTAAGACAAGGCTTAGGCGTAAGATTAATCTTATGCGTAGGATTTCTACGCGTAAGCTTTATGCTTATGCGTAAGTTTAGGGTTTTAGCCCAAGTGATCTTTTACACTATCACAAAGGCAAAAGATATCCCAAGTCAACGTGTTTTCGTTATCCAAGCAAGAAACCACGGAGTAAACCACGAAAGTGAAGATCAAACCACGGATAAAGTTACGCGTAAGATTAGGGTTTCACTTACGCGTAGCTTACTCGTAAAAATGATTTTGCCCAAATTTGTTTCTAAACCAGATTTTTGTTACGGAATAGCTTCAATATCACCAAAATAACACAAAAGTGTGAAACTTGATGAATCAAAACGCTAAACGGGTTACGCATAGAACGACACCCACGAACAAAAACACGCTTAAAAACTTAGATCCACGCGTAAAGTTTGAAACTTTTTGCCTAAAACAGTTATTTTAACACCTTAAAACATTGAAAGTACAAGAATCTTGGATTAAAAAGTGTAAAAATCGTGTTTTCAAGCGAACCAAAGTATCATACGTTGTTTTACACGTAGGACCTTAAACCCACTTCAAAAACAAAACGTTTCACCCAACTAGTAGTCTCTGATACCACTGTTAGGTCACTAGATTTACAACACAAGCTTAATAGAAAGATAGAGAGGCGATTGAACAATAAACCAAACACACACACGTTAAGGTTAAGACCGGTTATGCGTAGAGTATGAGTGAAAGGAATAAATTGAACAACCAACCTTCAAATGAAGGTTTACAAGGGGTATTTATAGGCAAGGAGCTAGGGCAACACTCCCACTCCTTCCCTTTACCTTATTGGACATGGGCCTAAGCTCATGGGCCTTCTACATAAGCTTAAGGCTAATAACAAACATAAAGGCCATAATTAAGCTACCTATTACATATTAATTACTAACACTTGATTATGGTTTAGGAGTGACTCCAACAAACTTGATGATTTTGAAGAAGAATGTCAAGTTTAGGGGAGGATTGTTGGGATTAAAAGCCTTCTTGATGTTGTTTGATCAACTGCTGCTTACATTGGTAATATTGTTGCTCAGATAAAGTTAGTGTTGCTACGGAACTTCAATGAATATAGCCAAGTGAAGTTACAACTACCAGTGCAAAGTTAAGACTGCTAGTACAAGTTACAACTGCCAGTGCAAAGTTAAGATTGCTAGTACAAACTTAGTGTTGTTCAAGATTAAGACTGTTGGTTACAACTGTTAGTGTGAGTTAGTACTGTTAGGCATTTTGTTAGTACTGCTAATGAGATATATATTAGATATTTATAGAAAAGATTTGATATACTTAGAAAGTATTGTAAGTCGTGTAGGACTCCTTGATGTATAAAAGGAGGTCCTATGGCATAGAGTTAGATATACAAAAGTCATATAATTCTTAGCTTCAAGGTTTTGTAACCCTAATACTTTAAGAGTATTCGTATTATTAATAATATTGGAGCTTGTTTGTTTGTTGAATTATATGTTCATTGTTTTACTGTTTCATAAACAATTCTTCTTAAAATTAAAGATTATATTCCGCATAATCTTTAATACATTCAAACACAGTTTCTACTATAGTTGTGTTAGATTTATCTAATATAACTAATCCTTTTACAACCTAAGGAATTCGATCTAGTTCAACTGGGATCAACAAGTGGGAATTATTATTATTATTATTTTTTATTTTTTTACGTCAAACGGTTATATTAAAGGGGGGTGGGGGCTACATTTTTTTCGAATTACCAAAGGTGACCGAGTAATCTTTCGTTGCCTTTTTTCGTTCCAATCACGCATGAGGTGGGAGTGGTGTGGTGGGGCTCGCGCGTGAGTAAGGTTTGGACTCACGCCTTTTACTTCTAGCTTAAAAACTAACCTAAATGAATTTTAAAGAATAAGTTTTGTTTACCGCTCTAGCAATATGCATAACTCAACCTAGAAAAAAAAGTATGACATTTTAGTAGGATTTTCTGTTTTCAACGCGAACTTACGATCCCGATTTTACATACGCAAAAGCGATCTTAGAGCAAGAGGTGTGGCAACTTGCCCACTTCTCTTCATTTGGGCCCCACGTGTACCACCTCACCGCCACATCACTCCAACACACTAACTAAAAAATACCCCTCAATCACAACAGACTCACTTCTCTTCATTTGGGCCCCACCCACATTAATTTTATTTCTTTTCCATATTTTCCAAACACAATTAAATTCATTTCATTCTCTTAACTAAAAATAAAACTACAATACGCAAAATTAAAAAAAAACATACGAAAAAAAAACATACGAAAAAAAAAACTTACGGTAATAAAATAAACCATACGAAAAATATATAAATCCTAAATCCTAATCTGAAAACTCTTCGTCCACAGGATCAAACGCGGGAGGTATATAATCCTCGAGGCGAGACAAAGCTTCCTCGTCTACCGGAGATCCCTCACCGGAGACTCCTGGATCATCATCTTTGTTCACCCGGTAGCTCCAATTGACTTTGGTGTTGATGTTGTTCGTTATCCGTTGAACACACTTCCACAACTTGTCAATAATTTCGTCATCTCTGCGGGCTTCCTCCTTCAGAAATTTCTCGATAACACCTTTTCGCTTCAGGTCGATGTCGCTGCAAGTCTTGTAGCTCTCTCATCTGCAGCTTCTCATTCCTTTTGTCCTCAAAGAATTGGATGACACGTATAATAGCGTCTTTTCTAGCCTCATCATCGTTCTCGCATTGATTTTGAACGTACGTTCGCATATCAGTAACGGAATGAGGGAGACGACAAGCCATAATGATGCTGCGTAAAGAGAATGTGAATTTTGAAGTTGAATTGTGTTTGAGAAATGTGAATTTTTTTGTGTAGATGGTGGTTTATATTTATAGAGTTGTTTAAATGTTTTTGAATTTGAAAAGTAAATGTTTTTGAAAAGAAAAGTAACCGTTGTAATGAAACGGTGTCACGTTGGATTCGGCGAGAATCAACATGCTCCACACCCCTTGCTCTTAAGCAGGATATCTAGATCTGGACAACTTTGAAAAATAGGACAAGTAACATTAGAGTTCTAAAGCTAGAAAGAGTGTTTTGGTGCCAACAAAAGGGGAATCCTAAAAATGTTGATGTAATCCAAATATGAAATGGCGTTTTTGTACAAGCCTCGTTAATCATAAACCTTAATTCATAGGAGTGTATAATTTAACAGAAAAAGTCCAAAACATTAAAGTTAGTGACGGTTACTAGCATTAACGTAGACTAGGTGTAATAAGGACTTTCAGACGATCTTTATCTCCCCTGTAACCTCACCTTTTTCTTTCATATACTACTTCATGACCAACTTTATGTAATAAGACGACCCACACTATAAATAACATACCTCACAATTTTTACTTTTTATTTATTTTTTAAATACTCATACACACAAACGAACACACAAGTCGGTCGGAAGACCGAACCTCTTCTCCTTCTTTTAGCTTATGGGACGCGTCGGGGGTGGGGGTCTAATAGGATGGGACACGTTCTCAACATGCCACATAGACAAGGACTCGGTCGAGTGAAGCCTTATTACATCCAGCCTTATATACCATAAAAATGCCTAATTGACTGTACCCTATTACCTTTTTAGACATTTCTTCTGCATGTGTTGAATGGTCATCTCTCAGTCATCCATTCGTCTTGGAAGCTCCTTAAATATGGAATGCTTGCCGTTGATCATTCATTCACATTGTTTACGTCTTTTTATCTTTTAAAATCATTTTTCTAATGACGAGTATAACAAAGATTAGTGGTCCCTGCCTCTATTTATCCTTTTGTGCCTTATAAATTATAATAAAGCCACAAATTTAACAACTTTTGACTGGTTGAATGTTGAAACGCTTGTAACTATTATTACTAAAATATATGATGTCTCAAGTTCAATTCCTATTATGTGCAAACAATCATGACGTTGTCACGCCAACCTTCAAACCCCATGAATTAATCAGCTAAAATATCAGAAATCATGATTAGAACGAAAAAAATAATAATAAATAAAAAAAAAAAATAAAAATAAGTTACAAATAAAAAAACCCAACACAACCCAAAATACAGAGGCCAAACCATCACTCATGGTGTACCTAGACTAGATGCGTAAAGCTTTTGCGTCATCTTACAGTTTCCGTTACGAGTGCAAGATTGTAAGAGTACTAGGTGTAGTAACAGATTAATAACCGTTATTGGCGTGCCACTTAATTAAGTTACCAATAACACCTTCCTTAGCAATAACACCCTTTAACTGTTATGGTGATGCTATATGTCATGTTAGTGGTTAAAAAAAAATTCAATGGCATCATTGTTGGTATGTGTACCGTGCTCTATAGACTCTAAGACCAAACCACAACCGTAATTACTAATTTACTAAGCCATTACCACTAAAGCCTTCCTCGTCTGGGAAAGGGCTCTAGGCGCACTTGCCACCAACTATAGTAACCGATTTGTTTTTACTACGTTTTATCTAATATGGGCCAGCCCAAATGTTTATTTCATTTAGAGTAAATTGCATAGTTAGTCCCCTAGGTTAGGGCGATTGCGGATACAGTCTCAAAAACTGCAAAATTACATCAAACCTCCCCCCAAGGTCTCAATTTCTCTTCGTTGGGGATCCAAAAGTCTAACATTCGTTAAAAATCTCGTTAGCTACAAGCGGTTTTTTGTTATTTCGGCATTTTGTTTCCAAATACCCTATAACACCAATAGTCTCTAACATTTCTTATTATTGAATTAAAAAGATGCCACCCCTCTTCTTCAATCTCTCTTCCATCATCGCCACCATTATCATTTACTTCAAATAAAAACTTATAAACAAGCTTTTTCAACATAAATTTTTTCAAACCCATTTCATCAAATGAATTAATTGTTATTTTATTATTATTTTAATGTGAAAAAGATATTTTAGTAAATGGATAATTTGATTCATTAATTAACATAAAAAGAAACCGAGCCAATGTGTGCTGATCAAATAATTAAGAACAATGCTATATCCGTAAAAAGTTTACAAAATTACACCCATAATAAAGACTTACACATGTAATGATTCAATCATTTTGCATTATAATATATTTTTTCTTCCTTTTTATCATTCACACTTGGTTGTCAAGTTATTGTGTAAATTTAATTTTGTAAACTCTTTGTGGATATACCATTTCTCGATAGGATAACAATTTGTTTCTTTGCTAGATTCTAAAAGTGCAAATGTTTTAAAAAAAAAGTATCATATTTGCCACCATTTGTTTTTTTTTGTAGGGAACAAATTTTTTACTTTTTTTTTTTTTTTTAATGGATAGTTATGACTTGCGATTGAAATTTTACCCTTTCAAATTACATAAATGGTCCATGTGGGTTAGTAAAATTGCATCCACCATCCCTAAAGTAAATTACATGAGTGGTCCTTTCAAAACAAAATCGGAATTTTTTTCGGAGCTTTTTTTACTAAAATTTTATTTCCCAAAATTTTCTTTTCCAAATTTTTCTTTTTAAATTTTTTTTTTTGAATTTATTGTCGTAAAACTTTTTTCGAAATTTTTTTTTCCACATTTTTCTTTTTTGAAATTCTTTTTCAAACTTTTTTTTTGGTATTTTTTTGTCGAAAAACTTTTTTCTGAATTTTTTTTTCTGAAATATTTTTTTAGAATTTTTTTTTCGTCACCTATGAAAAAACATTTTTTAAAAATTTTCGTCGCATGTGAAAACGTATAAAATTGGATGAAAATGTATTAAAACGGATGAATAAAATTGGACGGAAACTTAAAAATTCAGACGAAAATGTATAAAACGGATAAAAATGTATCAAAACCTAAGAAAACGGATGAAAACGAAAAAAAACGAAGGAAACACATAAAAATAGATGAAAACGTATAAAAATGAACCAAAACGTATTTAAAAAGGACGAAAACGTAAAAAAAGAGGCAAAATTGTATAAAACGAACGAAACGTATAAAAACGTAACGGGTCAAAACATAAGAAGTGGATAAAAAAAAGTTTAGGGACGGATGCAATTTTCGCTAAATCAGAGGTACCATTTACGTAATTTACTCTATGGACGGTGGATGCAATTTTCGCAAATTCAGTGAGCAAAATAGTCATCACAAGTTTTCACTACCTATAAAAGATAAAAAAGAAAACGAAATAAATACCTAAAAAAGCAAAAAAAATTATTCGCTACTCAGGAAAACAAATAATAACAGATATGATATATTTTAGAACATTTACCCATTCTAACATGGCTTTTATTAGCAAGTTTGAATACCGAATTGCAAGAGTTTTAATTATTTTGTATCATCTTTATTTTTTAATATTGCATTACTTTTGAAATAGTAACTAGCTGAATCAATTTTAGGACAATATCTTTTTTTCTTTGAATCAACTTCTTTTTTCAATTACCTCGTGTGCCAAACATACCTTTTGTTTTGCGTACAAGCAAATACCACAGAAAGAATCTGAACACACTAAGATATTGTCTTGTTCCTTTACTTCCAACAAGTAAAGGAGTAAAAGATCTCTTTGATTAGTCAATAAAAGTATTACGTGGGCCAAATTTGTTAATACGGAGGCCAAAAATTTGCTCAAGCCATGGAATGACGCTTCCGGTGAACGTAATTGGGTAGAACCATCACAACCACATAAAAATAAGTGCAAACAAAATAAGTGGAAACCACAGAAAGAATCTGAACACACTAAGATACATAAAAAATTTGCATCTTTTGGGATGAAAACACTAAAATGTAAGATATCTGTCCATAATGAAAGGTATATTTGCGAGAGAGAAACTTAACCAAAAACCAACAGTTTTCATTCGTCACTTTTGGTTTTCAACAGTTTCATTGAACTGTTTAGAAAGTTACATGTCATAGGCGGTTAGAGATAAGTATTTCAAGCAAAATTTCCTAAAAATTTCCCCTCTTAGCTTAGCAAGACTGAGCGACTTACCTTGCAGCCTTTATAAAATGAGCAGCTAATAATTTTGAAACACTGAATCCAATGAATGTGTCGACATCAAAGAGCTCTTTCAGCTTGTCATCGCACAAAATTCTTCTTTTGTCGGAGGGATCCTTCAAGAGCAAGAACAAAATGATACGATTGTTATAGTTTAGTAAAATAACAGCTGGGTTAAAATTAACTTATTTAACATATATGATAAATTACAACCCTTCCTAATTTTTAGTGAAATTGTTTGCAAATTCAAACGGGTTTGTAAACCATAGTAAAAGACACAGGTAAGATGTAAATATGAACGCATGTGACTCAATCTTCTGTTGTTGCATAATCTTTTACTTGAATATTGTTCGTCATTATAATTTCTAGAGATGACACAATTTAACAGGTAAGGCGTACATACCTGTAGATTATTTTGTTTAATGTAGTCCCAGATTCTCTTAACGACATCTGAACGTGCCAATGCATCTTCACCTGTTCCAAGAAATTTCACTAGAGCTTCTGAAAGTGGAATTGGAGCGAGGATACCAGAGCTACCAGAACTACCGGCACCCTTTTGCCGCTTCTCCTTTCTTTTTGGCTCTTCTGAATCTGCAAGACATACCAAGTGAGACTACAGTTTAATTTGTTACTGATTTATGTTTTTGTTTGTGACATTGGTGTGGGCAGTGGGACCATAAACAGCTAGCTTCACCATTAGTTGATTGGAAAATTAAAAACGTCAATGCACTTCCATATATATTTTTCTTTAATTACAAGAGGATTCATCCATCACATACTGCTGCACTTACAATCATATACAGTAAATCATTCCATACAACTTTAATCTAAGTGCCTAACATTGACGATTATTTCAAGTCTTTCTTTTGTCTCATCTAATTAAGTTAATTTTACTAAGATGAAAAGTCGAATACTAACGTAAGTGATATGATTGTCAAAGTATAAGCTCGTCTAGTTCGCTATCAGAAAAAAGTGAAAGTGCAATGACTACTTTGAATAGTGTAAGGCATAATTTAAGTTATGCAATATCCCTACCTTCTTCTCTTTCCTTCTTCTTCGGCTTCTTTTCTTTTGGTGTTGTAGTGACTGGAGCTGCAGATATAAACTTTTGTCATAAATTTGAATCATAAATCAGGTATAACCCAAAGAAGATGTAAAGTTTAGGGTGACTTTGTAATCAATACTACTCACTATAAACTCCACTGATGAATTTACACAGAAAAAAAGGTATTCATTAAAGTGCAAAATTTACTAGATGCACACAAAAACACAATTAAAAGAATATATAGCATGGAGGAAAAAAGATCGAAGGCAGTACCACCATCAGAATTTAATGGCCATATATGCTTTGCAAGAGCCTTATTCATTTGAAACATGTCAATTGAATCAACATCAAAGAGTTCACGAAATGGTCCATCACAACGTATGTTCCTTCTATTGGCAGGATCTTGCAGATCATGCTCCCGAATGTAGCTCCAAAGTTGTTTGACGACCTAGAAATAAGGTGCATTAGTATTAGTATGTATACAAAAATAAAAATAAAACCACTATTTTAACTACCTCTGTCCTGGCCAATTCAGGCACCCCTGTAAATTTCTGAAGTTGTGGAGAAAGACTACATAACTTGGTAAATCCACCCCCTTTTTTCTTCACCTCTTTATTCTCCTTCTTTGACCTGCTCACACAAAGATGTACGGAATATATTAACAGAGGTAAAATGTTCAATGTCTACATGTGTAATAAACATCGTTCTTTCAGTTCAATCAATCTTAATGACACTATCTTGCTAGAAGAAATGACCGAGGAGGTCTACTGAACATATGTTGTGTCCCATTTTTCTTCCCTCCACTTTCAGGCAATTCCATCTCTCTACTTGTTAGAAGAAATGGCCAAGGAGGTCTACTGAACATAAAAAGCATCAGTGCTCCTTTTGATCTCTCAGAAAATTTATGATGATGGACTTACTAGAAACCCCACTGACTATTGCTTAATCTGGAATGTGTGTATTTACAAGTTCGTGTCTATACATACACAGATTGACGATCCGATGCACAGTACGTTAAGGAAACACTAACAAATCTAAAAAGTGGAGAAAAGCCAACACGTGCCCCTAATAAAACTCAACACTGTTACTGTCCCTAACCAAAAAAAAAAAAAAAAAAAAAAACGAGCTTTTAGTTTTGAGGCCAAACCTATTGAATATTACTTCACAAAAAAAATGGAATTTTGCATATATATTATATCAAAGTTATCGACACCGCCCCATTTCAAGTACAACAGAACTGCATTTATAGGACAGAATAAGTGAATAAGGTTACTGAAGCTCCATGCGCCAAAAAGGATCAGAGTTTTTTTAACGCAAACCATAGCCTTATTGGGTCACTAATTATTTAAGCTTTTCCTTATTCCGTGCAAAATATGCCCAAATCTTGTTAAGAGAGTTAACATATCCAATGCATATGCTAACAGACTGAATCTGATATATGCATTGACCTTCTAGCATTTCTTAAACTTAAACCTTCATTCAGTCTCTAACCAATGACGAAAGAACTAGCTTTAATATTTCAAACCCATGATCACCATTTTAATTCACATTCATTTCATTTGAGCTAAAATAATGCAATACTTTTCAAATGCCAAAATATCATTAAAAATGGCCACCTACATTCTAACAAGCTAACTAACAAGCTAACTAACAACTTACAACCTATAAAGCAACCCAATTGCTACAATCTTCACATTTAATTTAACAATTCAAATTCAAGATAACTGCACTTTCAGTTAATAACAACTTGTACAGCTTCATTTCAACATGCTTTCTATTAGTAGCAACAATTTTTATTCCTATGCCCCCAAATATGTCCTAAAATAAACATCAACCTTCCCAACTTTCCCATTTTAGCTTAAATCACATCCAGTCACAAAACTGCAATAATCACATCTTGAAAATCACATACATTATAAAAGGGCAAACTTGTCATTTAACTAACTTAACTGTGGTTTTCTAAAACCATGTACATTTTGTCTAGGCACTAATTTTTGGACACAGAAAAAAGTATAAACATTTATACATTCCACAAACCACCACCAAGATTGCCTAATAGGCTCGCATCCTTATATACTCACCCGAGTTCTAAGGTTCAAATCTTACTAGGTTGCTATTAAGGAAAAGGGTTCGGAAACAATCACGGGAATACTGGGAAAACCTAATCCGTTTATTTAAAATATTCACAAACCAAAACCAAAAAATATTATAAAAAACAAACCCTTTTTTCGTGCTAGCTTCTTCATCATCACCATCAACCTCTTCATCTTGTTCATCTATGTTAACATCCTCATCTTGTTCTTGATCATCATTTTGTTGTTGGTTTTGTAAATAAAGATCAACTTGTTCACGGATAAACTTTTTTTTCTCAGTTAAGTCAATACCAAAGTCTTGTTCAAGTTGCTTGCGTACAGCTGCAGTTGTGGTGGTTGTGAGATCGGATGTTTTTAAGAACTCGTGTAACCTGTTTACGAGGTCTGAGTCTGAGACCATTTGGTTTTGCAGGCGGCGGTGGTTATGGTTGGGAGGTGTGTGTTGTGTGTTTGTTTGTCTGAAAATGGAAAAAGGGGAGTTTTGGAAGGGTGAGAATATGGTGTTACTACAAGTGGTTGTGTACTTGCAAATGTTTTGTTTGTTCAAGTATGGTACTTCTGGTTAGTTTATTGTTACTTTACTATTTAAGGGCGAGTGAGTATAGTTTTGCACAGTGATGATCTCGGTTACTCATGTCACATCAGCTTTTTTTCTTTGATAACCTGCATTAAATGACTTAGTTGTCATAGTGGTAATTATTTTTTTATTTATTTTTTATTTATTTTTTTTTTTTTTTAAGTTAAAACGTTTTTTTTATGTGTGTATTGCGAACTAGGTTGTCCAGCCGAACTAGTTCGTGTGATTTGCCTTGCTCGACCGAACATCACCCGACCTCCACATCGGCCTCAACCGACCTCAACCTGGGTCGACCGACAGTGGCAACCGAGCCACTGTGTATAGCCTAATAGTAGTCCACCTCCCAGACAACTTGTGTGTCCAGCCTTTCCTAACGCGTCCACCCCTACTACATCGGGCGTACTCGCCCCCCCCCCCCTAGACACCTATTTGGTTTGGTCCGTTTATGGATCGAAAGATTTGAAAGGAAATGGAGAAAAAAAATGAACTAAAATAGGAAGAAAAAAAAATAAAAAAAAATACATATTAACTAGGAAAAAAAACATTTTATTGAACATACGATACAAGAAAACATACGAACTAAAATACAATACGATTAAATTTTGGTATTGTAATGTTAATCCAAGTGATCCCAAGTTTGAGAGTTGTTGGAGTCATAACCATCATCATAAGGAGACCACCCCGCAAACCTGCTCCCCTCCCACTCTCGTTCCAAAACGTTGAACAAGTCATCCCGACGTTCTTGTTCCTCCCTTGTTGCTTGCTCCATACGAGCAGCTTCCTCCCGAGCTTGTTCTTCCTCCATCTCCCTTAGTGCTTCTTCGTCTTGGAGTAATAGTCGTTGTTGTTCCTCCGTAAGCTGAAACAGATTTTGTTCCTGTTCCTGAACCGGTTTCTCTTCTGCTGGGAAAACCGGCATGATATCTATTGGTAGAATGTTAACCGTGTTTATGGGAAATTGTTGGGAGAAGTCGTTTTCGTTGAGAAATTGTTAGGAGAAGTTTTTTTCTTCGGGAAATTGTTGGGAGACGTCCTTTTCGTTGGTAAATTGTTGGGAGAAGTTTTTTTGAGAGTTGCAATTGTTGGGAGCAGTGTGTGTGAGTTGTGTATGTGAGTTGAAATTGTTTGGAGCAGAGTCTAGGTATGTATAGGGAAATTTTTGAATTTGAAACTGAATTTGAATTTGAATTTTGAATCCTCCCGCTCGTAATTTAACCTTTAATTTGAATTTGAATCTTAAATAGAATTTGAATTATGAATTTGAATTTGATTTTTTCCGTATCGTGTTTTTTTTCCGTATCATTTTTTGTTTTTCGTATTTTTATTTTACGTTTTGTATGTTTTTAATATGTTTGCAAAAAAAATGTGTTTGGACTCCTTACTACGTGGGTTTGGTCTAGGTGTTGTCTGGGTGGTATCTGAGGAGAGAGAAAGCTAATTTGATGCTGATGTGGCGGTGTGAGGTGTGGGATTTTGGTGTCTTATTACTATTAGTCTTAACGGGTAAACAGCAGGTGAGTCATTCCACAAGACACGACACAAAACACGATGCAAAATCGGCGTGTAATGAACAGGTATTGGTTATGCATAAACGGGTTTGGGTCAAAAACAGGTATACCCGTCTAATAAACGGGTCAGATCTAGGTTCGATAGATATTAAACAGGTCAACATGTCAACCCGTTTAATAATATAAGCCACTAAAAATAAAACTCTAATTATTAAAAACTAAAATTATGAGAAAAGTTTTAAATGCGTAGATACTTGGTTAAAAATCATATTTTGATTTGTAATGAAATTATGTATAATTTGAGACGGTTCACTACTAGAGAACTAGACAACATTGGCTTACAGATGGCAAGAGAAGGAATTTAAGTACCAACGAAAAGAGATTCATCGTGAATGGCAAGAGAAGATTAAGGAGATCCAACTTATTATGTTGGGAAAATCACTACATCTCCCTCCCACCTAATGATGGTAGTATCTTTTGGTATATGTAGTTCAACAAAGATTTGGATGCCCGCGCGTTGCTTCGTAAACATTATGTCGAAGCTTATGGTGCGTTTAGTTCGAGAAAAAATTCTCTTGTTTTCTATCTTTAGTTTTGTAAAAATTTGGATTGGAAATTTATCTCCACAAAACACTTGAAAATATAGAAAATGCGTTTAGTTGGAGTGCGTTTATTGGAGAAAATTCCTTTTTTCTATCTTTAGTTTTGTAAAAATTTGGATGGGAAATTTATCTCCACAAAACACTTGAAAATATAAAAATGCTTAGTTGATATTTGTTTTTTCTATTTTGAAGAAGGGAGGGAGGGTTGGGGGTTACAAAGGAAAACAACTAAAATTTGTTTTCTAATTTTCCTTGTTAGATTAGGAATAGGGGATTTTGTGTTTTGCAAAACATTTTGTTGGAAAATGATAATTTGAACGCGATCTCTATTTTCCTTGTTTTCCACAAAACATTTTGTTAAAAACAAGGGTGTTTTCCGCCAACTAAACGCACCCTTAAGGTTTTATGTTAATAGAGTAGTTACAACTAAAACAACGGATAAGTACTTTTTTTACCTGGCGAATGTGCAAGGAAAAATTAAAAGTTTAGTATGATAATACATCTACTTAATAGCACAATGGAAGTTGCGACAATTGCTAAACTATACTACTTACAAAATTTGAAAAGTTATTTGGTTGCTAAACACTTATGGAGTGTGTGGAAAACTAGAATAGAGGGTTGAATAGTTTTGCCGATTAAAACTTCGTTTTAAAGTATTTAGATCGACTTATGTCAATCCATTTATACCGTGTGTTGGATATTGATAGATGGACATATATATAAGTAATGCAAGAGATAAAGAGTAAAGGAACACAAAACCATAACACGAGTATTTATAGTGGTTCGGCTACAAGGACACATTCCTTGCCCTACTCCACTCCCCGAGTACCCAACTCGAGAGTTTCTAAGCACTACACAACACAAGCTCCTTAATGTGGCAGAGAAGCATTCACAACGTCACCTACACTTTATCCGGTACAAGGTTAGACACCGAGTTCTTCCACGAGGTATAACCAAACCTATCACAACGTCGCCTACACTTTATTTGATACAAGGCTAGATACCGAGTTCCATTAAAAAGAAGGAACTAATACCCAACACTACTACCCAACACAACTGCCCAAATGAGACACACACCTTTTTACAATACTAGAAAGGATATCAATATCCTTTAACCTAAACTACACAACTTGTACATCGACGTACCATATCAAATGTACACCTTCGGCACTTTACACCAATGCCTTTAACATGACACACTATGGAGGGAGAGAAGAACTATCAACAAGATGCACTTCAGTGGTCTTGATAATGACGAAGCTTAGCAACTTATGACCTTGAGCTTGCACATCTTCAAGAGGCTGTGATCTCGCCTTTAAGAGGAACCTAGAGAATCACACAAAGATAAAACTACATAGAATGATCCTTTGAATCTGTGGTTAGAGAGGTTAGAACATAAAGAGAAAGTATGTCTAAAAGGGTTAGTGAGCAAGAGAGAAATGGCTCACTATTTATAGGTAAAACATGCCTACTGTTCCACGGTTCCGGCGGATTCCTTACCCAAGGGATCCGGCCAGTGCAATTCCAGGGATCCGGCTGCTGGGTCAGCTTAGTCCGGATTTTGGGTTGCAAACCGGGTTATGGGTTATGGGTTATAGGTTATGGACCATGGGTCATGGAATTTGGATCATCGATACCCAACAAGATACAATGTACCTAGTCAATGGGTTATGAATCTTGGGTCATGGGTCATGGACTTTGTATCATGGATCATGGATAATATCCAACATGACTTCATGCATGATGTCATGCAATGCGTCATAGGTTATGGATCATGTTCCATGGGTATGGGTTATGGACTTTGGCTCTTACCAAACAAGATTCATTGTACCTAGTCAATGGATCATAGGTCTTGGGTCATGGGTTATGGACTTTGGTTTTACCCATTATTTACCCATCACTAGTTATACAAAGTACATATATATATTTTCTAAAATGTAAGTAAACAATATTACTTATAAGGGTTTTATAAAAATGGTTTTGGTTTTATATAACTTATTTGACTAAACATGTTTTGATAGTTTTATATGTTTAGTAAAAGTGTGTTAGTAAACTATTGGCTCAAAGCATTTACGTATTTTATTTATTTCGTTAAAATGATTTTACGTTTGTTATCGATAAAACATTAGAAGATCATAAAATATAAATAAACGTTTTATGGTTTATTTGTATTTACAATCTCCCCCTTTTTGTTGATGACAAAACATAAGATTATTTTAAGTAAAAAAGACAAAACATAAGATTATTTTAAGTAAAAAATAAAATTCGTTAAATTTTGAATTGGAATTTTTACTCTCTTCTCTCTCTTTTTGTCGAAACAAAAAGAGCGTCGAAAAGAAACTAACACATAGTAGAAATTTTTTTGAGAAAGACTTGTGAAAAGTAAAAAAAATAAGAAAGAGTTAGAGAAAGAAATGTAACGAGAAGAAGTAGTAAGGTAAGAAAGAGGTTCTCTTTTTAGCTCCCCCTTGATGGAAGCTTCCCTTTGGTGAGGGCGTCAAGTAATTAGGAAGACTAAACGAGTGTATTGCAAGTATTTTGCAACGTTTTTGCTTTGACGAAATGCTCCCCTTTGACGAATGCTCCCTTTTGATGAGGGTGTCAAGTAGTTAGGAAGACTAAGTGAATGTATTGCAAGTGTTTTGCAATACTTTGCTTTGATGAAAAGCTCCCCCTTGTTGAGGGCGTCAAAGTCTTCATGTGTATTTTGAAAATCTACAAAACAAATGTTAGAAAACAAGTATATGGTGCATTTTTTCCTGCAAATGAGCTTTAAGTTAGCTAAAAAATAGTATTTTGTCCACCGGTTCTGCTGGATGCTTCAATTGAGGGATCCGTCCAGGCAAAAAGTAGGGAACCGTATACCTGCAACTTAGTGGCTGCTATGTAGATATAAATAGTGACGTAAACGTCCAAATAAGTTATGTATTGATGCACCAAACATGTTCACATAACTATATAACATACAAACATGTAGTTTCATTTAATAAAACAAGATAAATGATACACATATCTCTAAAACTAAGAAAATGATACAAGCATGCATTAAAGTAAAATTCCTAACAATCTAAGTTGCGCCTAAGACTAGAGGAAGCACCACTTAGGGACGGTTAGATTTGTTGATTTCATCAAAACGTTCAAGAAGGTGATAGAACATGAAACTTAATTTATCACGTACTTCATGGACTAACCCTTGGACATGTTGACAATGATAACAATCATTGTCATGACTAGGAAATGGTGGTGGCAAGAATGGAGAAGTTTGAGGGGGTAAGTTTGATGAGGAAGGTGGAGGTTCCACAAAGGATGTAGGGATTTGTGAAGGTAAATTTAATGAAGTCGGTGGTAGTTCTACTAAGGATGAAGGTGGTGATATATGTGTTGGTGGTAGAGGTAAAGAAGTATCTACTTTCATATGGTCTGGTTGTTGAGTTTGGTGATTCATCATAATCCAAAATGGACCATTTGAGGGTGAAGGAGAGTAGGACACGGGTGCTAGTGAAGTTCCAACACCAAAGTTTTGGTGAGAAGGTTCTTGTGGTGCCATTTTCTCAATTGATGAGAATGTGGCAATGGTGGTGGATGAGAAGGCCTAGGTGGTAAGTCTTCTAGAGAGTAAAGGTTTGGAGATGAAAGAGGTGTGGTGAAGGAGAGAGCTCTAGGATCTAGAGGTGAGAGTTTGGTTGTTTTAGTGGAGATAGGAGTGTTTGGTTTTGGAGGTATGGTAGTGTTTGGCAAAGGTTGTTTTATGGGAACAAGTCTTTTGGAAGTTAGTTTGATTGGTAGAGTTGGTTTGGGAAGGAACTCTAGTGTTTGAAGCTTTGATGGGTGATGAATCGGTTGAGAAAATTTCATGAACAACACGAGCAATTTTCTTGGGAGGTCCTTTGGTTGATGAGTTTGCACTAGGTGTTTTTCTCATGGTGAAATGTTACAAGGTGATATTTGGAAAGGGAAGTTTAGCTACTGAGAATGAGTGTTTGAGTGATGGTTTGTAAGTACAAACACAAGTGGTTTATAAAGGAAGAAATTAGGAAAGTGAATTAAAGCCTAAACCACTAAAATTCTTCAAATTGCAATGATTTGCATGCACAAGAGTCAACTACAGTGTTATTCTGATCTAGGGAGTCATTTAAGACAATGTGGAGTGTCTAGATTAACAAAGAGGGTTTGAAATGATTGTATCAAGTGACATTAGGCATTCTGTGCAGCCGGTTCTTACGGATCCCTCCCTTGAGGGATCCGGCTAGCTTTAAGCTAGGGATTCGGCTATCAGAAGCCAAGAAAAAGGGTGATTGGGTTCTAGCAAGGTATAACACCTATATATCTTGAGTGATTTAGTCTACTAGGTATCTTAAATTGTATAAGACTTAAATGATCAATCATAATGAGTGAGGATAGCCAATTATGACTTTTATGGAAAGAAATGTAGTTTTTATGAACACCAATGAGTAATCAAGGATGACACTAAGAGTTTTAAGGATGGCAAATGGTCATAGAAACCAGAGGGTGTTCAAAGAAAAATTTAGAAAATTCCCTAAAAATCACAAGAAATGAAAAACTAGTTTTAGAGCATTTTAAGGTAAAGATTACTAAAATCAATTTGTCAAAATTGAGAGAAATATCAAACTAGGTATTTTGAGATGAGAGGAAAAATGTGTAAACATTGGAGCCGAAAGATGGTAAGTTTTGAAGTAATGATAAATCAAAAACACCTTGAGTGTGATCCTAAGTCATCCATGAGTGAATGTGAGATCAACTGAGCCTCAGGAAAGTTGAAGTGATCCTAATGTAGCATGTTTAGCTAGTCCAATAAAACCTGGAAGGTTGGATTGATACAAGGAAGCTAAAAATGAACTTCTGTCCACCCGGATCCCACGGATCCTTCACTTGAGGGATTCGGCTAGTTATAGCCAAGGGATCCGGCATCTGAGACAGATTTCCTTAACAGAAAGGTTGCAACATTTTTCTCTATGCATCGAATTTTGAAACTAATGATTTCTACAGCAAGCATACATGTGTATAAGTAAAGCATAGTAAGTATAGTATGCAGAAGCAACATATTGGCATATAAATAGGATGACGACCAACTTTTGATATGAGATCAAAAGTGGTAAAATTCCTATTTAGTTGTTTCATGTTAAACCATCCATGTTTTCATCAAGCTACGACATAAGTTTTAGTTCTACCAAATGACAATAACATTGTTTAGACATACAGTAAAACCTCCATAAATTAATACTCGATAAATTAATAACCTCGATAAAATTAATAATTTGTCCAGTCCCAACTTGGGACCAGTACAAATTTGGACCCCAATCGATAAAATAATAAGATAATAATTTTTTTGAAACCCCAGTGTATATATATTAGTCCCAACGAAACTATAAATTAATAATTACTAAAAGTTGTATATATATATATATATATATATGTATATATATATATATATATATATATATATATATATATATATATATATATATATATATATATATATATATATATATATATATATATATATATATATATATATATATATATATATATATGTATATATGTGTGTGTGAGAGTGAGAGAGAGAGAGAGAGATATACACTTCTAAATTCTAAGATTGTTTAGGAAAAAATGAATTCATAGTCATTTATTTTTTGATGAACTTCAAATCTATATTAAGTTTATCTTAAAATCTCCTTATTAATCTAAACAGTTGGTGCATTGTCTTCTCGTATTACAACAAAAAGTGTTAATTTTATTTTCGTAAAGTGTGAATGTGAATTCATAAAATGTTAATTGGAACTTGTTTTTCAAATTTATTTTTCGTCTCTAATGAGTATACATTGTAACTAGCTAGTATATTAGACTTGAAAATTTAATGGCCATACATAAAACCTCTTTAAATTAATAAATTATTAATTTATCGATATAATAATATCTCGCTAAATTAATTAAATATCTCTGTCCCAACACTATTAATTTATAGAGGTTTCACTGTACATGAAAAGTTTTAGATTAGGATCATACAAATCACCTTCAAATTTCAATCTCATTTTCACTTCTTCTTCTTACCCATGAGGAAATGAGCAATGCACTTGAACATTCCCTTGGTTTGTTTAAACTCTTGTGAAGGATTTGGAATGTCGAGCAATTGATCAATGTATGAGACGGGGTCAAGATGATAGTTGTGGATGGGATTGCTAGCTTCTCCTTCAGTTTCCTCGGATGAGTCAGTAGGAGGATGAGGCCTTTTTTCATCAACCATGAACCTTGTTGTTCGTCCCTCGGTGAGAGGTACCATGACCCGATTACAAAAGAAGTGATTGTAAGACCCCCAATTTCGTGATACGCAGCGGAATTCAAACTAGGTGTTACTTCATGGCACAATAGTTATAACAATAGAAAACGAACTCTAATGGAGTCGTTTTAAAACATTTATCATTCGAATTATATAAATATCAGAGTTTACAAAAATGAGGTCCCAGTAGTTTCGAGGTTTGCAAATTACATTAAGTGGGTTTTTGAATAATAATTAAAATTTATAGCCTTCTTGAGTATCCGTGCTCCTCCGTGCCAGCCTCGAACATTATGGACCTGAGATAAACATGCTTAAATCATCAACACAAAGGTTAAGTGAATTCATAGAGCTTAGTTTGATTGTTGAACACAATATATTCGTAGTGTGAGCTATAGACTCACACTCATAGTTTGAAAACAAAATAGTTATTATTTCACTGAACTCATGCAACCAAAGCGGAAACGTGTACCAACTAAATTGGCGTGTTTTTCGCCCCTGTAGGTAATTTGCCGTTATATCTATTGTTCTCAAATATAGTGCATTTGTTTGAACGTACTTGGTCAACACAAACGGTATTCGTCAATCCCAATAGGCCTATTTACAATATTCGCGCTCACTACCCATAGTGATTAACTGGTTCATGATATGGGGCCTTATATTTGGCAATGATGGTTACTTAGAAACAATAAAACAATCAGATAAGCATACAGTTCAAATATTTGTCTGTTTATGTTAAAAATAGCATGTATCTCCCCCAAGGGTTTGTAAAACTATTAATTAATATAAAGTGAGGCTATGAACTCATCGTGAGTTTGATGATGTTTAGTACTTAACGAATATGATGGATAAGCCTAAAAGTCTCTACGCGTAACCTAGAATATGATTTCATGTCTTAGGTTTGAAATAATAATGCGAAAGTATAAACAAGCCTATATACGTTTATGTATTGATCATGATGTAGTACTTGGTAGTTTTGTGTATGTTTGTTTATGAAATAGTTTTAGTTTGTATATCTCGGATTACAGTTCGGGCTATCATAATCTAGAGGTCATGTAGTAAACGTTCGAGGAGCCAGGACACATTAAATCATCAATCCAGCAACTCGTCGATCCGTTTACCCAATTGAAACCCCTCACATGAAGCTCCCTAGTTTTGTAGTACTTTGTAGGTAAAACATATGTTTTGCTTATTTGATTTCATATCATAAGTGTCAAAATGTTCATATGGTTTGCAAAACACAAGTTATAAGGTTGTTTGGTTATGATTAGGAAATTATAATGGTTATTGCAAGTGTCGTCATAATTTATATCACAAGTGTTTAAAGAAAAGTTTACAAGTTTCTAAATCGTAAAGTTGGTTATTACAAGTATAGTTTCACATGTGAAAACACTATCCCGAAGGTTGGATAAGCTTAGGAAAGCTCATTTGAATGAAGTTTGTTAATTTAGTATGTAACCAGTTTTGATAACAACATGATTTCTATAATCTTAACTTGTGAAATACCAAACTTTTGAAGATAAAAACTGTTTCATAATTTGAAGTAGAAAACTGCTATCATTTGGCCTTTTGAGGTCGAGTTTCCTAACTTTAGATGTAAAACATCGTTCTAGACAACTTTCGTGTTTTAACTTTTTGATGAATCGGACAAGAAGTGCCTCAAAAATTTACTCAGATTCGGCAGTGGGCTTTTTGGCCGTTTTGTAGGTTCTAAGTTTCGCTAACTTCTTTTTAACATATGTTTTGACTCGTGTGTCCGTTTCGGGTGATTCAAATTGCTAAGTTTTTTGTTTGATATTGTTTTTAACAATATGTAAGTATACAAGTCTATAAGTGATTGGTTTTATGCTACAAATTATGAGTATAAGATGACTAGTTTACTAGTTTGCTTGTTTGTTAACATAATATAACATATAAAGGTTTTTAACTTGTTTTTAAGGTTTGTAAAATCATGATCCAATATAGAGAGCTTATATAGCATAGATTAAGTATGTAAATGGTATTGATCATGAGAATGATCTAGATTTTCTTTCAACTTTTGGCTTTAAATTAAGAAAGGAATCATGAACCAAAGAACTAAATTACTAACTTAATCCCTTTAAGCTTCAACTCTTGCTAACCCTTGATAACCTTGTAAGAACCTTATGTACTCAGCCCTAGCACCCTTATGTAGCTCCTAATTCAACCATGGAATGAAGAACAAAAACAAGATTCATGTATAGAATACTAAGGGCTTCAATAATGGTATGTAACTTGTATATTGAAATCAAATGGATGATGAAGATGGAATTAAGGGTGGTTCATTTATATGGGTGAAGCAAGAAAGGAAAATGAGTTTTCTAGTAAATGAAATGTAAGTATATATAAGGTAATTGAGGAGGTGCAAGATTTTGGATATTTCTAAGACTTAACTATGTAAGTAAACTTAGCTAAGTGTATAATAACACATGTAATGTTCCTTGCTAGATTCCTATGTAAGATTTACTAAGAAAACACCCAATGTGGTCAAAAAATTTGTTCAATGCCTATCTTGGATGACTAGATATGATTTTTGATAATATCTTGCTTTTACGGAGTGAGTTTTGGTTTCGTTAATCGCTAACTGTAAGTCGTGAAGTCATAAAACTTAAAACCGGGTATCGTAAAAATATGAAACTTGTAGAAATGATTAAACTCATCATCATACTTCATAATAAAATATAAAATGAATGGTAAGTTCCATAGGGTTGTTAAAACTGGAAACGTAGGTTTAAAACGCGTAATTCGCGTAAAATGCAGAACTGGAAAACGTAAGATTTCAAAACTTGTGGAATTGTCGTATGATGTGAGAAATACATATTTCTATTGTTTATAAGGTTAACTGGACATATTGGGATGCCTGAATGACGTTTAAACCTAAAAGTAAATCTCAGACACGGTTTTGTGAAATTGGTTCTGGGTGGATTCAACGTACGTCGTCAGGACGACTCGTCGAGTATCAACTATCTTGTCATGATAGTAAAATAAAAAAAATTACGGGATGAATAGTAAAAGTGAATGTAAAAAGTTAATAGTAAAAATTCGAGAATGGATAGAAATCCTGAAAATGCGAATTGTTACAGTGATCATCCATCAAAGAAGAAGGTTCCAAAGCAAAGACAAAGTTTGCTAGATGGGTGAGAAGCATAGCATATGGAAGCACTTTTTTCTCCGTTCTAAAGACACTTGCCATCCTTTTGACTATGTAATAAGCTATGTTGAAGGGAGTTTCATTGATGAGGCAATAGATCATGTAGACAAGACATGTATTTGGATGATCCTTATTCCCGACCAAGCAAAGAACATTTTCTCTAAGGATTTGTTCCCATTTTTTGTAAAGTGGGAACATCTCAAAGAGTTCCATTTGGAATGGATCTCGGTGGATGACTTTGGAATTTCTAGTGACACGGGTTTGTGAGGTCCTTTGGATGAAGACGACATCCCTTACCGTGGCGGGTTCATGAAGAGGAGTGAGATAGACATGGTGATCATCAACCATATCATTGAGTTTGGTGAGTGACCAATCATTTGAGTACATACACACACCTTGGTATGAGATGCGGAGGATTCGTGCAAGGTCGACAAGAGTTAGAGTTAAGTTATGATTGTTGATGACAAAAGCGATAGAGATGGTTCCATCATCATTTCTAATGTTGTGGACACTCTTGTAAAACTAAAGGACAAACACGGGACAAATTTGTTCATTGATATGGAGTAGACAATCGAATTTGATCCTAGAGAAGACTTCGGGGATATCTGTATTATCGATGAAAGATTGATCAATAATACGTCCTTCATGGAAGAACCGTTTTTGAAGCATTTTGAATGTATTTTGGTCCTTGGGAGTAAGACCATCCTTACGGTGATACATTGGTATGTAGTGAGTGGTGTCTTGATAATCTTGTTGAGTTGAGCTAGGCATGTTTGATCCTAAACAATAAGACCACAATGTTGTGTTAGTTTTAGGAAGAGTTCTTTTTGAGGTTTATCACATATTTGCTAAAAACATCCTTATTTTTTATTTCATTATGAGTTTTAATTTGTATTAACAATGTTTGTTCTTTGATTAGTTATCTAAGATAGATAATTAAAATAATGTGATAGCAAATTGTGACAAACCCACTTGAATCAAAACTCTAAAGATGATAAAATTGTATTCCTAAGAACTTGAGAATGGAAATCACGATGTAGTGAAGATAGAACTTACAAAAATGATTGGATAGCTTGAATTGATGATGTAACATATTGGATTTCACAAACACATCAAACCATGATCAAAAGTAGGCGTATACTATAAGGTTTTAGAGAGAGAAAGAGTTAGAGGTTTGGGAACTTAGTGAGAGAAAGTAAAAGTATTATTATGAGCTCCAACCCTCTACCTTGGGAGGTAGAGGGTATTTATAGTTTTTTACATAAAAGCCACCTACGGGCTGTGGATCAGGCATACAGTGGGTAAAGACCCGTCTGTCCTCCATGGTGTCACTTAACTAAATACTAACTAACATAAAACAACTATGACTACGAGCTATCTAACGATTACATATACTTGAGGTGACCGACACTTTAATAACTGGATTTACTAAATCCTAACAATCTCCCCCTAAGGGAGGTCACCTCAAATTACATTGAATACAAACAGATATTACATTAAGATTGTTCTTGGATTCTTGTTAAAGTTCTTTGCTCAGAAGCCCGTAGTCATTGATTCTTCATTTTTGCATGTTTGGTTAATCCAAGTGGAGGTCTTTAACTGATCCACGTGATAATGAGTTTTGAGCCAGCTTTGAGATCATCAGCTACCATAAATCTCTGACTCTTCCTTTGTGGTGTTGTGACTTTTGGACCGACATGCTCACATTCTGGATCATGATATCTTCTCATCAGAGTAGCGGAAGCTTTAGTTAATTCATGATATTTGCAGCAGCGTAGCAGAAGCATGGAGTGAAAATATCAGAGTCGTTGATGCACTTATCATGATTTCTTTAGAAATGAATGTGTTGTGTGATCATGCGGCTATGGATTGACCTCTCCATTCTGATCAGCTGCAAACGTAGGGCGTACCTGCATACAATAGTTAGCAATAAAGCGCACAAAAGTGTCTTTGATCACTTTCGTTGAATTGAGGTACACGGCCTACGGTTCCCCGTTGATCAGTACAAGTACTGCCTGTGATCAGGTATAATTCCGAAGAATTTCCTTGATAGGGTTTCGCAGCTGCTCTAGCTGTTATCAAACCGGAACGTCTCAAAGAAGACAACACGGAGTGAGTGAACCAGCGAATTTGAGATTCACTAATTGATGAAAAGAGATTTGAAAAACAATCGAGTACTGCTCAATAAAGTGTTTTTGCAATACAACGAGGGTTTTTGAGAAAAATCAATTATCAATCATAAACACCTTTTATATTTGAAATATTAATACACAGTCGATGTGCTAAAGGAAAGAATTTTTAAGCACAACGACCTGTTTTTCAAAGGTATCTGTCAATCCATAACCTGAACCAGGATTGATTCATAATTTTGAATCGCCCCATTGTTATCGTTCAGTTGTCACATGGTTGATTGATGAGTGCTTATTCACTCATCGTTTTTACCTGCCTAAGACCTCAAAAATGACTAAAAACACCCAAAAACGCTCAAAATATGTTAAAAATATCCTCGGAATGTGTTTTATGTCTTTCAGGTACAAAAGGATTGAAAACAGAGCGAAAACGGGAAAAATCGAGCTGAATCTGGAAAAGTGCAGTCAAGACGTAGCCGGGAAGTGATTCTCTACATTTTTGAAACCCGAGACGCGTTTTGAGAGTGATCAGGAAAAAAACATCCCAAAATCCTATCCCGAACCCAAAATCCCATTTCACCCTGTCCCGATACCGACAAATTTCCAAAACATCTTCACAAAAATAAAACAAACTTAACATTACCTTTTTAAACCCCCTATCACCCATTGTGAACCCCTGCCATAACCCTTTTGAACCCCCCAACTCCACGACCCTTTACCCTTTCCCTTTAAAACTCCCATATCCCACGTGACCCACTCTTCTCCTTCTTCTCTCTACCCAAAACCAGATAACACCACAAAATCCCACCCAAAACCTTTGCCCGCCAAAACCCCAACTCAGATCCTACTCACCCTCCACTATCCTTCTCCCCTTGTCACTCTCAGTATTGGAAGCTGCAAAAGGAGTCAAACCACCCATCACATGTGACCCAGCCATGGTGGCAATCCTCCTCTATCCCATTGGAGCTCCAAAAATCAATGGCATGGATCAAAGGGCTGCATCTCCAAGAGCAATTGATGGTGGTGATTAACTCCAAAGAAAGCACAAGTCCTCAGCTCTCAAGTTTCCCCTCACATAACAAGCACACTTGAAGATTTGAAGACCCTAGGCAGTAGTATAAATAGAGCATTATTGTAGCCATTAGAGGGGACCCCTTTTTCTTAGTCTTAAAAATTCAGTTTTAAGTTTTCTTTAAAATTTCTATTGTAATGTTCTATAGTTTTTAATGAAAGTAAATTTTTAATTGTTACAGCTCTTGTTTTAGTGCATTTAGTAGAACTTAGATTTCCAAATTAGAGTTAATCAAAGTGCATTTCAGTTTGTATCAAAAGAAATTCCAACTTCTAAGTTTTTCTTTAAAACTATTTCAAGTTTGTACAAGAAAAGTGTGTTTGGGTCAAGGTTTCTAACTGGTCAAAAAGCTCTTTTTGCTCGTTTAACTTACTTAGTCAAACACCCCTTAGGAGTTTCAGATTAGTCACAGTGGTTGGGAAGGGATTGAATAGGTCTAGCACAACCTTGGGGGCATAGAAAAGTTTTTTTTTTCCTGATTTTTTTACTTGGACAGGACAGCAGCAGATGCTGCGGATCTTGATCCCTTTTTTGCAGCCTATTTGGCGTTAGAGAGTGGTAAATGCTGTTTTTCTAACATCCTTGTACTCCCAACTCAGTTTGTGTTTAGTTTTAGGCATCACATCATCTTCTAACTCGGTTCAATTTGAAGTTCAACTTGCACCATTTCAATTTTTTTTCTGCATCAGTTAAATCAAACAGTCCAAACCAAGCTAATTTCAGCTTAATTTCAAGGTGTAGACAGTGTTTTCTTGGGCCCAAATCAGTTTTTTATAAATCTTTGCCATGCTAACTTTATTGTTGTAGCTTGTTCATGCCTTGGAAGCTCATCTCCGAGCTGAAAATAAGCTCAAAACAGACGCCCTTCAGCTGCTGTTTCGAATCCTGTAACAAGGAACTCAGGTCGCGTTTTTTTTGTACTCCTTAGCGTCTAAGTAGTTAAGTTCATGCTTATTTAGATTATCTTAATTGCTTTTAGTAATTTCGGATTAGGTAGGGTAAAATACCGCTTATTAGATGCTTATTTTAGTGCTTATGTTCATTTCCCCCTCCGTTTTAGGAACCCCATAGATAGATTATTAAGCCAACTGTTTCCCTTCTTTTTCTCTCCTTTGCTTATTTAGATATTAGTAGCTTGTTTTAGTGTAAACAATGTTAGTATAATATGTCTATCTAGCTTATTCTACCATTCCTCCTATTCATTGTTTTGCTCAAAATCTGTTTAAGAGTTGTTTGGTTGCTCTTGTTGTTGACTGCTACAAATAAGCAGTCTCAACTGCTTATTCTCAAGTTTTCTTTCAAAAAGTTTTCACAAAAAGTGTTTAATTTGAACTAATAAATAAGTTGAGAAAGAAAGAAATCAAAAAAAAAAAAGTGCAAAACTGACGTGGGTGAGGCTTGAACCCACGCCACTCAGCTCACAACCAATAGCCTTACCATTGCGCCCTTGGGACTTGTCCTAGCAAAGGGTTCACAATTTATTCTTTTACTCTTTTTTTTTACAGTTTGCATAATAAGCTTTTTGAGCTTATTTGTTGCTGATTTCACTAAGCAACAACCTGTTTTTCTAATTTTCATCAATTCAGAAGTCTTTAAGGTACTTTTTAGGAATTATCTCAAATTTTTATAAAATCATTTAGTATTTTTTATAATTTAATTTAGCTTTAATCTTATTTAATTCATAATAATTATTTTAAAAGTCGAAAAAATATCCGGTCTTTTTCTAAAATTATTTTCAGTCAATTAGGTCATAGGAAAATTGATTTCGCACCCGTAGCCCTTAATTTGCAAAAATTTTACGTGTATGGCTCGGGTCATTTTCCCGTTTTTACGTTTTTATGTTTTAGCACCCTAGGACTTAGTGTAGTTTAGTTTTATCATTCCTTAGGCTTAGTAATAGTTAATTTGTAGTTTATTAGGTCTCCCTTGCCTTAATTACCTTCCCGTTAATTAATTCGTAGATAACGTAATTCAAATCCAAAATCATTAAAATCCAATTCAAGTTCAAATCACGAAACTCAACGAATCCTTCCATTCACACCTCGTTGGGACACGACCCGGGGAAATCACTTTCCCGGTATCACTTTTATCACACCGTAAGATTTGATACGTTGACCTTTTTCCTAAAAGGTTGATTTGTCGAATTTTACGGTTATTTTGATATACGTTGATATTGTGTTTTTCACCACTCACTTCACAACGAATCAAATTTTGGCGCCGCTGCCGGGGAGGTGTGTTGCGACAATATCGTGATTTTTGCGATTAGTGACTTGAAGAACCTTCCTCGTGAAGTTATTGTTTTTATAAAAATACAAAAATACAAAAATATTTTCCTTTTCTTTGTATATATATGTAAAAGATTAAAAATACAAAAAGATTTTCCCTTTTGTTTTAAGTAATATAGAAGACACAATCAATATAACATTCTCAACTGAGGTGTTATCATTATAAGTTCCCGAACAAAAGATCAAAAACTTGCCTTTGTGTCGCTTGTGGATTTATTTATTTCTATCGGACAAACAAACTGTGTGGTGGGTATAAGGACGGCTTGACATTAAATTGCGGCTGTAAAGAAGCGGGTTTTTAATAAGCTTCGCGCTGACCTACAAAGCTTCTCCGCTCGCTTGTGCGTTTGTCTTGTAGAGGTGATTTATTCACTTGGGATTATTGGTTTAAGTTCACTGTGTTTTGCCTCGGTCTTGTTTTAATTGAAAGTGTTGTTTTTGGAAGTGCATGCGCACTCGCTCGCAAGCTCGTAGACGTAACCGTAACCCAGCAAACGTACCCGAGATACGTACCGTCGAACAAATCACAATGACACATAACCTAGGAAACGGACCTCAAGTCCAAGTACCTGGTCCACAAAATCAAGCTCCCGATCTCCGAACGATGGAGGAGCTTTGCCAACCCACGATGGATGGACGGGGCGGTCCAATTGCCCCGGTCAACATCGAGGCCACAGATTTTGGACTTAAGCATCACATGATTCAACAAGTCCAAAGTTTTTGCCAATTTCAGGATCACGGGTGACGATGCCAACAAGCATCTTGACAAATTTCTCACCGTCACCCAAAGTATGAAGCAAAATGGGGTCACGATGACGCCTTCGCTTATACCTTTTTCCATATTCCTTGACGCTTCATGCCACCGCATGGTTTGATCGTCTTCCTAAGAATTCAATCCATAGTTTCGACGAAATGATCTCCAAATTCTTGGCGAAATACTTTCCACCGTCGATGGTGACGAAACTACGGAATGAAATCAGTAATTTTCGGCAGCAACCCGATGAGTCCTTATTTGAGGCATGGGAACGCTATAAGCTTTCGATTGATCGATGTCCGAACCACAATATGTTGCTTGTCACCCAAATAGATACATTCTATAACGGGTTAACATTGCGACATCGTGACACAATCAATGCTGCTGCCGGTGGTACCTTTATGAAAAGGCGACCCGAAGAGTGTTATGATCTCATTGAAAACATGACTGCCCACCACAATTATTGGGATTCCTCAGCCGAGAGGAGTGAGTCAAGGAGATCTACCACCCTTCCATCTTCGGAATACACGACTCTAACCAAAAAGATTGAAGAAATATCCACTGCCGTGCTTAAATTGAGTCAAAATAATAACAATCAACAAGTGAATGTCGTAAACAAGAGTTGTGAAACTTGTGGTGGTCCACACCCTTATTTTGAGTGTCCAGCCCCCGGTGGCTTCACTCAAGAGAGCGTTTATGCCGCTTCGGTTCCTACTACGGGAGGTAATTCCTACCAACCGCAAGGGGACCGAAACCTTCTAAGCTATCGTTCTAACAATTTCCTTGGACCACCCGGGTTTAATCAAAATCAGAACAATCAAAATGTGCAAAATAGAAATAATCAGTTCAATCAAAATCAGAGTCAGAATCGGAATTTTCAAAACCAAAATCAAGGTTTTCAAAATCAAGGAAATTTCAATCAAAACCGATTCCAAGCTCCTCAACAAAACATGCATGCCCTGCCTCCTCAAGCTTCCATTGACATTGCTAATTACATCAAAAGCAATGAAGCTAAGATGGTGTCCATGCAAAATCAAATTACCACTTTGAAGAATGATTTCACTTCTGAGCTTAGAGCTACTAGTAACAAAATTGATCAATCTCAAAGCAAGATTGAAAGTATGTTTGCTAGTCTCATGAGTCAAAAGAATCAAGCTTCAACTTCAGGTGCCCTTCCGAGTAATACCATTCCCAACCCAAAAGGTGAATTGAATGCTATTGCCACCCGAAGTGGTAAGTCTTATGAGGGACCCTCGATGCCTACTCCTTCTCCGGTGAGGGATGTGGAACGAGAAACCGAGGAGCCAAAGGACAAGGTGCATAACTCAAGCCCACGAAGTACCGCACAAGTCCAACCTCCGGTGGTCTTACCTCCAATTCCGGAACCCGTTGTTCCGATGACCATTCCTAAGCCTTCACTTCCTTATCCTTCAAGGCTTAATGACCAAAAGCTTCGTGATAAAACTAGTCAACAAATGGAGAAGCTTATCCAAATCTTTCAAGATTTGCACTTCGAGATTAGTTTCGAGGACGCTCTTCTTCTTATGCCCAAGTTCGGTCCAACAATCAAGAATTTGTTGAATAACAAAGAAAATATTTCCGAAATGGCCAAAACTTCATTGAACGAGAATTGTTCGGCGGTTATCCTTAAAAAGCTTCCCGAAAAGCTAGGAGACCCCGGAAAATTCCTAATCCCGTGTGATTTTCAAGGCATAATTCAATGCTCGCTTGGCCGATTGGCGCTAGCATTAACTTGATGCCACACTCCATGTGGAAGAAGCTTTCATTACCTCCGCTTACACCTACATGTATGATCCTCGAGCTTGCGGACCGGACAAGTTCTCGTCCGCTAGGTATAGCCGAGGATGTATTTGTGAAAGTAGGGAAGTTTCATTTCCCCGCCGACTTTGTTGTAGTCGAATTTGATGCCGATCCCCGAGTACCCCTCATCCTTGGGAGGTGCTTCTTGAAACCGGGTCGTGCATTGATCGACGTTGATGAAGGGAAATCACTTTGAGGGTGAACAGGAAGCTGTTACTTTCAATCTCAATCAAGGTCGAAATACTCCCCAAATTATGAAGACAATTCCGTCAACAAAATTGATGTCCTTGACATTGTGTCGGAGGAGTATTCTCAAGAAATTATTGGATTCTCGAGTGGCAATCCCACTTCGGTTGATCCCATCGTTGCTCTCTCTTCCCTTCCCCTCACTCCGTTTGAGGGAAGTGACTTCATTTTGGAAGAGATCGAAGCATACTTGGCTAGTGATTCTGTTCCATGGGAAATTGATCACGCTCCCATCGACATTGAGGGAGACATTCTTCTCATCGAGAAAATGCTCAATGAAGATCCTTCCTCACTCCCTCCTCAAGAACTTCATAAAGAGGAAATTAAAACAATTGAAAAATCTAATGATCCTCCTGAGGTCGAGCTTAAGGACTTACCACCTCATCTCGAGTACGCATTTTTGGAGGGTGACAATAAATTGCCGTCATTATTGCTAAAGACTTGAGTGAGGATGAAAGAGCCGCTCTCATAAAGGTTTGAAGTCACACAAGCGAGCCATCGCTTGGAAACTTTCCGACATAAAGGGTATTAACCCGAAATTTTGTACACACAAGATTCTTATAGAGGATGACTTCAAACCGGCGGTCCAACAACAAAGAAGGGTGAATCCTAAAATTCATGAGGTTATCAAACAAGAAGTCATAAAACTTCTCGATGCTGGATTGATTTACCCTATCTCGGATAGTCCTTGGGTGAGCCCCGTTCATTGTGTGCCCAAAAAGGGTGGCATAACCATTGTTGAAAATGATGAAAACGAGTTGATTCCTACTCGATTGGTTACGGGATGGCGTGTTTGCATTGACTATCGAAAGTTGAATGAAGCCACCCGTAAAGACCATTTTCCATTACCCTTCATGGACCAAATGCTTGAGAGATTAGCGGGAAACGAATACTATTGTTTTCTCGATGGTTTCTCGGGTTACTTCCAGATACCCATTGACCCACAAGATCAAGAAAAGACCACATTCACGTGTCCTTATGGAACATTTGCTTACCGACGCATGCCTTTTGGCTTGTGTAATGCTCCCGCATCGCTTCCAAAGGTGTATGATGGCCATTTTCCACGATATGATTGAAAAGACTATGGAAGTCTTTATGGATGATTTTCGGTCTTGGGGATTCTTTCCAAACATGTCTATCCCATTTGGACAAGATGCTTGAACGTTGTGAAAACACGAATCTTTGTCTAAATTGGGAGAAATGTCACTTTATGGTTAAAGAGGGAATTGTCCTCGGCCATAAAATTTCTAAAAACGGGATTGAGGTTGACAAAGCAAAAGTTGATGTCATTGCAAAATTACCTCCTCCCACAACCGTCAAAGGAGTTAGAAGTTTCCTTGGTCATGCCGGATTCTATCGTCGTTTCATTCAAGACTTCTCGAAAATATCCCGGCCTATGACCCGACTTCTTGAAAAAGACACTCCTTTCGTCTTCTCTAGTGAGTGCATTGAAGCTTTTCAAGCTCTTAAAAAGAAGCTCACGGAAGCACCGATCCTAGTTGCCCCCGATTGGGAATTACCATTTGAGCTTATGTGCGACGCAAGTGATTTCGCCATAGGTGCCGTCTTGGGGCAACGAAAATCAAAACATTTCCAGCCTATACATTATGCTAGCAAAACTTTGACCGAAGCTCAAGCACATTACACTACGACGGAGAAAGAATTACTAGCCGTGGTGTATGCTTTCGAGAAGTTTCGGCCATACTTGATCTTGTCAAAAAGCATAGTGTATACGGATCACTCGGCCATCAAATATCTTTTTGCTAAGCAAGATGCAAAGCCGAGGTTGCTCTGATGGATTCTCCTCCTACAAGAATTTGATATCATCATCCGTGATAAAAAAGGAGCCGAGAACCTAGCGGCTGATCATCTCTCTCGTTTTGAAAATCCTCATCAAGGTGTGCTCGAGAAAAAGGAAATCAATGAAACATTTCCTCTCGAGACACTTAATGTGGTATCTCATCGTAGAGATTCGAGTACCCCATGGTTTGCCGACTTTGCAAACTATCATGCGGGTAACTTTGTTGTGAAAGGGATGTCGTCCCAACAAAAGAACAAGTTTTTCAAAGATGTTAAGCATTATTTCTGGGACGACCCCTACTTGTTCAAAATCTGTGCGGATCAAGTCATCCGACGGTGTGTTCACGGCCAAGAAGCCGCTGAAATTCTCAAGGCTTGTCATAATGGACCCACGGGGGAACATCATGGCCCGAACTAACCGCCAAAAGGTGTTTGACCGTTTCTATTGGCCTACAATCTACAAAGATGCCCACGACTTAGTCCAATCTTGCGACGCTTGTCAACGTCATAGCAACATCTCTAAAAGAGATGAAATGCCTCAAAATGCCATTCAAGTGTGCGAGATCTTTGACGTATGGGGCATCGACTTTGTGGGGCCGTTCCCGTCTTCTCGAGGGAACAAGTATATACTCGTGGCGGTCGATTATTTGTCCAAGTGGGTAGAGGCGAAAGCGCTACCCACCAACGACGCCCGAGTAGTTGTGAAGTTCTTAAAATCTCTCTTTGCCCGTTTCGGAACTCCCCGTGCCATCATTAGTGATCGCGGTACGCACTTTTGCAACGATCAATTCGCAAAAGTGATGCTTAAGTACGGTGTCACTCACCGTCTCTCGACCGCGTATCATCCCCAAACTAGTGGGCAAGTGGAGGTTTCGAATCGGGGTTTAAAAAGAATCTTGGAGAGGACCGTAGGTGAAAACCGTGCCTCTTGGTCGGACAAACTTGAAGATGCACTTTGGGCCTTCCGTAGCGCTTACAAAACACCCATCGGGTGTACTCCTTACAAGCCGGTGTACGGAAAGGCGTTTCATCTCCCGATCGAGCTCGAGCACAAAGCCTATTGGGCCTTGAAGCATGTAAATTTTGACCTTGTCTGCGGGGTGATCACCGGAAAATTCAACTCAATGAATTAAATGAACTCCGTGATCAAGCCTACGAGAACTCGTTGATTTACAAGGAAAAGACAAAGAAGATCCATGACTCAAAGATCAAGAACCGTGTTTTCAACGCCGTGACCGAAGTCCTTTCTTTTCAATTCTAGATTGAAAATCTTCTCGGGGAAGCTTAAGACCCGTTGGACCGTCCATTCACCGCTGCCAAAGTTTTTCCATATGGCACCGTCGAGTTATCTCAAATCGACGGGCCAAACTTCAAGGTGAATGGACATAGGTTGAAGCACTATTTTGGAGGGGACATACCATCCATGGTTGTCCCGGATCTCCAAACCTTCCCCATGAACCAATGAATTCGGGTTCGAGTCAAGCTAGCGACTCGGTTAACAAAAACAGTAGCATTCCATGGGTTTTCACCCATGTTTCGGACTTCTTTCTATTTTCTAACAACTAAGTATGGGGGGAAACCTCCACGGTGTTTGCTTCTTGTGTGTTTGCTCATGTTTTCAGAATCCCCTGATCGGGATGATTGATGCTCGCCTTTCAATCCACCGCCCAATATCCGATCATGTTACTAACGTTTATCTGGGGATATGTTTTCAAAAATCCTTTTTATGTAAATAACAGATTTCGTCCACACACTTGGTTAGTGGTATTACCTTTTTCCGTTCGATAGTATCGGCTTCGGCCGGGACTTTGAATATTGAGGGCAATATTCAATTCTAAGTGTGGGGGGGAATTCTGTCGAATTTTGTCACATTTGTACCCTCTAGTCCCTAGTACCCCCGTTTTGACCCAAATTTAAAAATTTTTGCATAAAAATAAAGTGTTAATGCTTCGGTATTAATGAAAGTTTAGTCTTGATTAGGTTAGAACAAAGGGAATCCCGACTCTGCTAGAGTGTTGATCTAGCTGCTTCCTTAACGATTAGGCTAAGTTTTTACGAATTGTGCAAATGAAAATGCTAAGCGTGGAGTAGTTGGTTCTCTTTAGAGCTTATATAAGTAATCTACGGCTTTTTCTCCCAGTAGCTCTTAATTGAACCTAATATAGTGTCGTTTTCAAACCTTCGAACATAAAAATCGTTTTGTTATGCAACAAAACTTTTAAGCGATTTTGATAAAGAGTTAGAGTTCAACTTTTTGTTTAAATTTTTGGGAAAGCATACTTTCTTAAAAGCGGAATAATATTGCAAAATGAAAGTATCGTAAAAGTGCGTGAATGATGCAAAAGTAAAATTGCAAGTTGAAAAAAAAAAAAAAAAAAAAAAAGTGAAAAAAGTGAATGAAAAATGAAAAAAATGTTGGTGAAATAAAAAAGTTATGAATAAATATGCGAAACTTGCTTTTTCTCAAATTTAAATCGGGAGTTGAACTCGGATTCGTCCATTTTATCTTAAAAAGCAACGGGAATTTAGAGATTATTAATTTCAAAGGTCTAGAAAGCTTCGGTAGTATTCTCTGTGGGGTGTCAAAAGCCTGGTCACTTAAAACTTATGTTTTGGGATGTGCCGAGAAGAAAGCCGCTACATGAAGTGATTTGGCCTTTGAGTTTTCAATCTCTAAATAATCGGTGGTTGTTGTCCATTCAAGTCTTAATATTAAGTTAGCGGAAGTTTCTAAACCTTTGGAATCGAAATCCAGCTGATTCCGGTACTATTCTCTGTGGGGTGTGAAAAGCCTGGTCACTTAAAACTTATGTTTTGGGATGTGCCGAGAAGAAAGCCGCTACATGGAAAAGGCCCTTTTCGAACCTTAAGTTTTTAGATTTCCGGTGAATTAATATCAAATTTGAATAGATAACAACCGTGATGAGTGTCGATTTTTATGATCAAAGTTTTGAAAACAACACACACACCTAACTTATAGTAACTGCGGGAGTAAAAAAGTTAAGTCTTGACTTACATAGATTACTTGTATAAGAAGTTTAGCATTTTACAAAAACATTTGCACAATAAGTCTAGACTTAGTTTGGGAGTATAAAAAAGAGGATGACGATTATAATTCCCTGGAGACACCCATTTTGTGTGAATCCCGTTCCATGATACCGCTTATATTTTGATAATCAAGCATGTTGTTTACATTTCAGTTTAAGTTTCTCGCATCTAATAAAAAGTCGAAACGGGGTAGTCTTGGTAATCTTGAGTCTTTCATTACTTCATATGATTGATTGCTAGGGACTAGCAATTGCCTAGTGTGGGGGAATTTGATGAGTGCTTATTCACTCATCGTTTTTACCTGCCTAAGACCTCAAAAATGACTAAAAACACCCAAAAACGCTCAAAATATGTTAAAAATATCCTCGGAATGTGTTTTATGTCTTTCAGGTACAAAAGGATTGAAAACAGAGCTAAAACGGAGAAATCGAAATGAACTGAAAAGTGCAGTCAAGACGTGGGGGAAGTGATTCTCTACATTTTTGAAACCCGAGACGCGTTTTGAGAGTGATCAGGAAAAAAACATCCCAAAATCCTATCCCGAACCCAAAATCCCATTTCACCCTGTCCCGATACCGACAAATTTCCAAAACATCTTCACAAAAATAAAACAAACTTAACATTACCTTTTTAAACCCCCTATCACCCATTGTGAACCCCTGCCATAACCCTTTTGAACCCCCAACTCCACGACCCTTTACCCTTTCCCTTTAAAACTCCCATATCCCACGTGACCCACTCTTCTCCTTCTTCTCTCTACCCAAAACCAGATAACACCACAAAATCCCACCAAAACCTTTGCCCGCCAAAACCCCAACTCAGATCCTACTCACCCTCCACTATCCTTCTCCCCTTGTCACTCTCAGTATTGGAAGCTGCAAAAGGAGTCAAACCACCCATCACATGCACCCACCATGGTGGCAATCCTCCTCTATCCCATTGGAGCTCCAAAAATCAATGGCATGGATCAAAGGGTCATCTCCAAGAGCAATTGATGGTGATGATTAACTCCAAAGAAAGCACAAGTCCTCATTTCTCAAGTTTCCCCTCACATAACAAGCACACTTGAAGATTTGAAGACCCTAGGCAGTAGTATAAATAGAGCATTATTGTAGCCATTAGAGGGCACCCTTTTTCTTAGTCTTAAAAATTCAGTTTTAAGTTTTCTTTAAAATTTCTATTGTAATGTTCTATAGTTTTTAATGAAAGTATATTTTTAATTGTTACAGCTCTTGTTTTAGTGCATTTAGTAGAACTTAGATTTCCAAATTAGAGTTAATCAAAGTGCATTTCAGTTTGTATCAAAAGAAATTCCAACTTCTAAGTTTTTCTTTAAAACTATTTCAAGTTTGTACAAGAAAAGTGTGTTTGGGTCAAGGTTTCTAACTGGTCAAAAAGCTCTTTTTGCTCGTTTGACTTACTTAGTCAAACACCCCTTAGGAGTTTCAGATTAGTCACGGTGGTTGGGAAGGGATTGAATAGGTCTAGCACAACCTTGGGGGCATAGAAAAGTTTTTTTTTTCCTGATTTTTTTACTTGGACAGGACAGCAGCAGATGCTGCGGATCTTGATCCCTTTTTTGCAGCCTATTTGGCGTTAGAGAGTGGTAAATGTTGTTTTTCTAACATCCTTGTACTCCCAACTCAGTTTGTGTTTAGTTTTAGGCATCACATCATCTTCTAACTCGGTTCAATTTGAAGTTCAACTTGCACCATTTCAATTTTTTTTCTGCATCAGTTAAATCAAACAGTCCAAACCAAGCTAATTTCAGCTTAATTTCAAGGTGTAGACAGTGTTTTCTTGGGCCCAAATCAGTTTTTTATAAATCTTTGCCATGCTAACTTTATTGTTGTAGCTTGTTCCTGCCTTGGAAGCTCATCTCCGAGCTGAAAATAAGCTCAAAACAGACGCCCTTCAGCTGCTGTTCAACTCCTGTAACAGGAACTCAGTGGTCGCATTTTTGTACTCCTTAGCGTCTATGTAGTTAAGTTCATGCTTATTTAGATTATCTTCATTGCTTTTAGTAATTTCGGATTAGGTAGGGTAAAATACCGCTTATTAGATGCTTATTTTAGTGCTTATGTTCATTTCCCCTTTGGTTTTAGGAACCCCATAGATAGATTATTAAGCCAACTGTTTCCCTTCTTTTTCTCTCCTTTGCTTATTTAGATATTAGTAGCTTGTTTTAGTGTAAACAATGTTAGTATAATATGTCTATCTAGCTTATTCTACTATTCCTCATATTCATTGTTTTGCTCAAAATCTGTTTAAGAGTTGTTTGGTTGCTCTTGTTGTTGATGCTAACAAATAAGCGCCTCAACCGCTTATTCTCAAGTTTTCTTTCAAAAGTTTCACAAAAGTGTTTAATTTGAACTAATAAATAAGTTGAGAAAGAAAGAAATCAAAAAAAAAAAAAAGTAAAATGACGTGGGTGAGGCTTGAACCCACGCCACTCACTCAAACCAATAGCCTTACCATTGCCTTTGGGACTTGTCCTAGCAAAGGGTTCACAATTTATTCTTTTACTCTTTTTTTTTACAGTTTGCATAATAAGCTTTTTGAGCTTATCGGTTAGTTGCTGATTTCACTAAGCATCAACCTGTTTTTCTAATTTTCATCAATTCGAAGTCTTAAGGTACTTTTTAGGAATTATCTCAAATTTTTATAAAATCATTTAGTATTTTTTATAATTTAATTTAGCTTTAATCTTATTTAATTCATAATAATTATTTTAAAAGTCGAAAAAATATCCGGTCTTTTTCTAAAATTATTTTCAGTCAATTAGGTCATAGGAAAATTGATTTCGCACCCGTAGCCATTAATTTGCAAAAATTTTACGTGTATGGCTCGGGTCATTTTCCCGTTTTTACGTTTTTATGTTTTAGCACCCTAGGACTTAGTGTAGTTTAGTTTTATCATTCCTTAGGCTTAGTAATAGTTAATTTGTAGTTTATTAGGTCTCCCTTGCCTTAATTACCTTCCCGTTAATTAATTCGTAGATAACGTAATTCAAATCCAAAATCATTAAAATCCAATTCAAGTTCAAATCACGAAACTCAACGAATCCTTCCATTCACACCTCGTTGGGACACGACCCGGGGAAATCACTTTCCCGGTATCACTTTTATCACACCCGTAAGATTTGATACGTTGACCTTTTTCCTAAAAGGTTGATTTGTCGAATTTTACGGTTATTTTGATATACGTTGATATTGTGTTTTTCACCACTCACTTCACAACGAATCATTGATCTATTGGATAGATCTCACATGCCACCTACCAAGAGCTTGTTTGATGTTGGCTCTAGAAGGCTTTCCATCTTCATTGTGAATATGTTTGCATATCACTCAGATGTTCTGGCAATACCACAAGGATAATGCGTAGGACTCATAAGATATAATCTCTCTTTCCACATCGTGTGAAACAGAGAGTCTTCATTGACAGTGTCCTAAAGAGATTTATTAGATGATCTCGTGGCTCTAGACTCAATTTTGCATATTTGGTTCCTATGCCGGAGACTAGGGAGAGGTCTCCTTCTTCAATATCAACAATCTTTAAGAGAAAGTCGATAGATTATGTAGGTTCCCAGTGAGAATGAAACAAGTCCCTTTTAAGAGAAACTTGAGTAGCTTGGGAAGTTGTAGTGCAGTGCGTAAGGGGTCCATGACGCCTTGTCTTCAATACCGGTGTTACCTTAGTAACAACCAGTAGCATATGTATTAAACCCGGTTTCTGCCCTAAGGTTGAATAATTGGAGGGCTATTTATTTTCACCCTTTTCTCATTCAATTCTTTTTCATTCTTCAACCCCTTCAGTGCTTACCGAGACTTCATAACTAGAACCTTGTTGGGTTTATTCCAGTTCTAGCTCTTTCTCAGTCCGCACTCTTCCCATATCTCACTTTTCTCCTTTTTTTCATCATACCTAAGGACTCTACACTATCTAGTGGATTGTCCTTGGGCAGATCCCTCCGGCTCTGGCAGGATCGTGGGAACAAATACCTAACCTAACCATCCTTATATCACCATACATAAAGTAAATTTGGTCAGTCTATTTGGTATTGTTCATCTGCCATTGGAACCAATTGAAAACCATTTGAAAATCAATCCAGATACTTGTGATATATTATCAAAGCATTTTTGTACCTGAATTGTTTTTGATATTTTTAGAAAAAGAGCTCCCCCTCAACATGTGCATCATGTATTTGAGATCGTTTTGGCACACAGAGGCAAGATGAAGGATTCACTTCTTTGATTACCATTTTCTAAAAGATATCAACATCACTTTCCTGATCAAAATTAGTATTTTTCATACTATGTTAAGGGTATTTTTGGAAAGGATGTGGTTTTCAGAAAGTTGCTCCCCCTGAATATGTGCATAGAGAATTGAAAGTGTTTTGCACATATTAGGGAGAATCTGCACGTTGAAACAAATCAATCACGTTTCAATCCTTTTTGGTTTGAAATAGATGCTCCCCCTCAACATGTACATGGAAAATTTGAAATCGTTTGGCACATGTGGGGAGGAGAGCTTGTAAATCACTTTAAAACCATTTATCGAATTATCAGTTTAAATCCAATTTAAATCACAAATTCTCCCCCGATCACAATTTTCAAATCATTTGAGATTTGTGATCTCTGTAGATTTAAATTGATTTTGAAAACATTTGAGGAGAATTGTGACTTGCTTTTGAAAAACATTTCAACTGATGAGGATCAAAGCTGAGACTTTAAACTCCAAAAACATGCTTGAGTATCTTTTGAAAACATGACATAAACCTTGGTCTGAACCAGTTGTATGACAAATAACCTTTTGATTTAAATGAAATCATTCTCCCCCTCAATCAATGACATAAGTTGTTGATTGAGAGATAGAGATTTTGACCAATGTCAAGTCCAGATGATTTTCAAAAAAATTGAGACCGAGTTATTTTTATTTGTTTTCAATTAGATAACAAATATTTTTCGTAAGAATTTTAGAAGGAAAAATACTTGTCAAGGAAACATTTGTCGTTTTAGTGACAAACATTTGTTTTTAGAATCAGAGCATGAGATGTGAAACATAAGATAAAGCAATGCTCTGTTCTTTCTTTAAAAACGGGTTATAGACTAAAATGACTATAATCCTTGTTTCATTTTCTCTCCTTTTTTTTTTTATGTACATTCGAACAACATCTAAAGACCCGTGTCATTCTTTGAATGACAGCACAAAGACCGTAGATATTATCGAATCAAGAAAAACATGACAAAATGACAATATTTTTGAAAGTTTTATATTTTTCTATTTGCTTTTTGTTGGTTTTGTAATTTTATATTTTGCTTTTTGAATAACTATTTACAAGAGATGGATGAAGAAAAACCTTTACTCCTCGTCTTCCTCTTGAAGACGTTTAAGTGTTTCCGGTTGTAGACTCTTTAGACCAAGTCGTGGGAGGATAAACTCAAACGTTCTCTAGGAAGAGCTTTGGTGAAGATGTCTGCTAACTGGTATTCACCTTCACAAAATAAAGTTCCGCCACACCATTTTCCACTTGCTCCCTGATGAAATGATGTCGAATGTCGATATGCTTTGCTCTTGAATGTTGAGCGTTGTTGAAAGAGAGAGCAATGGCACTTTTGTTATCACAATACAGAGGGATTTTGTTGAATTCAAAGCCATAGTCAGATAATTGGGGTCTCATCCATAGGATTTGAGCACAACAAGATGACATGGCTATGTATTCAGCCTCTGTAGAGGATATAGAACTACTCATTTGTTTCTTAGAAGACCAGCTCATAAGCTTATCACCCAAAAACTGAGCACCTCCAAACGTACTTCGACGTGTATCTTGACATCCTGCATGATCACCATCTGCATTGGCTGTTAGTGACATACGGTGTCCTTCGTACCAAAGTCCCATTTTGATGGTTCCTTGGAGATACCGAAAGACCCGTTTAACCGCTTCAAGGTGCTTTTGGTAGGCTTAGCCTGGTATCTAGCACACATGCATACAGCGAACAGAATATCTGGTCTATTGGCTGTGAGGTACATCAAGGATCCAATCATACTACGATATTTCGTTTGATCTACCATGATCCCTGAGTGGTCCTCATCCAGTTTAGTACGCTCTATCATGGGAGTGTCAACAGGGTCACAAGAATCGAATCCAAATTTCTTTAAGATCTCATTTGCATATTTAGATTGATTTATAAAAATGCCTCCGGGACTTTGTCAAATTTGTAATCCCAAGAAAAATGACATTTGTCCCATCATTGACATTTGAAATTTGGAACCCATCTCCTTAGAAAAACAGTCACATTCATTGGGGTCCGTCGAGGCAAAAATAATATCATCAACATAGATTTGAACGTGAATTAAATGTTTTCCTGACTTTCTGGTGAACAATGTCGGATCAACTGCTCCTTTGCTGAATCCAGTAGATAGAAGAAACTTTGATAGCGTATCATACCATGCCCTTGGAGCTTGCTTCAAACCGTAAAGAGCCTTCGATAAACATGAGTAGGATGCTCTGGATTCACAAAACCTTCAGGTTGGCTGACGTATACGACTTCTTTAAGATCTCCGTTAAGAAAATCCGTCTTTACATCCATCTGAAAGACTACCATATTCTTACTAGCAGCATTAGCTAGGAAAATTCTGATTGCCTCGATACGTGCAACTGGAGCAAATGATTCTTCAAAGTCAATACCCTCCTCTTGACGGTATCCTTTTGCAACCAATCGAGCCTTGTTCTTTAATACATCACCATGCTCATCAAGTTTTACTTTGAAGATCCACTTTAGAACAATGATCATAGCACAGTCAGGAGCAGGTACTAATTCTCATACATCTAGTCGATCAAACTCATGAATTTCTTCTTGCATGGCATTGAACCAAATTGCAAAACTCTTCATTCATGGCAATTACGTCTTTTGGTTCGATCTTAGACAGTACAGAGTTGAAGAAGCACCATAAGGCATCAGTTGCAAGTTGTTTACGAGTGGATACTGGATGAGAGGGATTTCCAATGATGTTGTCCAATGGATGATCATGTGTCCATTTTCTAAGGTGTTCTGTGGTTGTTGTTGAGGAAATGAAGTAGCAGAGTCATTTTCTCCTGATGAAGATGGTTCTGACGATGGTTCAGGAGCAAATATGTTCTCAAAGGGGGCATCTTCAGGAGTAGCAAAGGGATTATCTCCATCATAGGTGCCAGAAACAATTCCATGATGTATACTTGATGATTGATGATTTGTTGATGAGACAGAGTGATCAGCAGCAGGCGCTTCTTGACTTAATGACATAGAAACTGAAGGGTTAACTTCATTGACAGATAGGAGTAGCCTCTGTTGATGGATTTGACAGATCATTAGAAATTGGCTCATAGTGTTCATCAAACATTGGATCAAACAATTTCTTCAAATCATCTTCTGAAGGCAAGGCGTACATAGGAGTTGTGGTGAGGGATTAAGTACAAGAGTAGAACTGATGGGACTACTTGATGAAGGTTGAGATGCGGGTCCAGAACTGGATTGTCCTGGAGCCATTTGCCCGGACAGCTCATCGAACGTGACGTGAATAGTTTCCATGATATCTCGAGTTCTTTTGTTGTAGATTCGGTAACCCTTCTTATTTGATGCATAGCCTACAAAAACTCCAATGTCCGCCTTAGCTCTTAATTTACCTAAATCTTGACCGTCATTCCTTGGATAGCACAACGCACCAAACACACGAAGATAGGAGATATCAGGTTTTCGTTTATGGACAAGTTCGTATGGAGTTTTTCCATGAGATGTGTGTATGAGTGAACGATTTTGGGTGTAGCAAGCAGTGGCAATGGCTTCAGCCCAGAGAAACATTGGAACCTTTGAATAAATTATCATTGTTCTTGCGGCTTCCACAAGAGTTCGATTTCGTCTTTCAACTACACTGTTCTGTTGAGGAGTTCGTGGAACACTTCTTGATGACTGATTCCAACACTTTCATAAAATTGACTTAAGTCGTTGTTGACGAACTCTGTGCCATTGTCTGTTCGAACAATTCTAACCATATTGTTAAGACGAACCTGAAGCTTGCTGATAAGTTTGATGATGACATCTGGAGTTTCATCCTTGTCCTCAAAAACTTTACCCAAGTAAATCGAGAGTAGTCATCAACAACGACTAAAATATATTTCTTCCCATTTATCGTTTGCACTCTCATTGGTCCGTACAAATCCATATGAAGGGTATGTAGAACTTCCATTACTGAGTTTGTGGGTTTGGGTTTGTGGGAATATTTCTTGCTTTTTCCCAATTGACATGCTGAACAAAGATGATATTTTTCATACTTTAATCTGGGTAAGCCTCTTACAAGATCCTTTCTGGAAAGATTATTAATGGTGCGGAAGTTCAAGTGATTGAGACGACGATGCCATAACCATGATTTAGTCTTTGAAGCCTTTGACAACAAGCATATTGGAGAATACTTCATCATGTCTTCGATAGAGATGGTGTATAGATTTGAACCACGAGTTCCTCTTAACAGTTCCACACCATCAAGTTCTCTAACGAAACAAGTATGTTTTATAAATGCCACTTCTAGATCGGAATCACGGAATTCACCAACAGAAAACAAGTTATGACCAAGACCTTCAAGATAATATACCCTGGAGATTACACTATCGCCAAAAACATAGTCTCCATAACCCATAACTGCTCCAAAATGGTCGTTCTCGAATCTAACAGTCCCGATGAATTTATTCATGAAGTTCATGAGCCGCGAGCGATCTCCAGTCATATGCTTGGAACAGCCTGAGTCCAGGTACCACAGAACGATTTGAACGATCTGCAGTTGAACACAGACAAGAATGGATAACTGGATAATTGGGATCCCCATGCAAGAATGGGTTCCATTTGGTTAGTAACAGTGATTGGAACACCCACATCGAAAGTAGAAACAATGGAATCATCAGGAATGGATGCAGTGCTAGTGTCCGTATTTGACCAATTCAAAGTATGTTCACTTCTTAAAGGAATAGTTCTGCCAGTAGGCATCCATTTTCTAATGGGTATTGACTTAGAAAATTTAGGGTAAAACTCATTAAGATTAAACTTACGGCCAGTAGGTATCCATTGATAACCTATATTGCTAAATTTTCTTCCTGCGGGTTTCCAATGTTTTCTAACTTTCTTTCGCCTTTGCCTTTTAGCCTTCTTAGCTTGATTTTTGACATTAACAATTTTAACTGGGCATTTAACAGCATTAATCAAATCATTCACACCACATTCATGATTAGGAACAGAAATTAAGCAGTCATCATTACATGGTTTGCAGATAGTAGCAGAATTCGATTTAATTACAGTACGCTTATAGCTAATACTAGAATCAACACGATTCGTTTTATTCAACTCAAACTTAGTGTTCCGAGGGTGGTCTTCTACTCTCTTCCAATGCACATTCTTAGCTTGCGAGGTCCTATCTTGCTTTGTATTGCCTGGAGGCTTTGACCCGCTTGCTTTTATGTCACTGATTACTCCTGTAGAGGGAATTATTGGAACATTAGTTGGTTGAGCTACTTTTTGCATTCCTAAACTAGACGTGCAGGGATCTGAACTACTTGAAGGCACTTTAGAGTTCACTTTCTTAATACTGGGCATAGAATGGGTTGCATACTTGGAACTAGGCATAGAACAAGGCATCACAGCTTTATCTTTTGCACCTAAGGATTTAGGACATGTTACTATTAAACATTCTAACAGCTCCTGAGATCGTTTGGCCTAAATGCAAGCAAACCTATTTTCTCTATCAAGTGGCTTATTTATGAAATCCTCTTCTACAATCTCACGGAGACATTCTAGACTATCCTTAAGGTGAGCGAAATAGTTATGAAATACAAGTTCGTTATTTCTAAGATGAGGAGGAATGTATTTAACAGTCATAGTATATTTGCAGTCTGTAGATGACTTTGATGCAACATTCTCATTAAAGACAAGTGGCATTTTCCATTTTTCCTGACTCTTCAGATTCTCAATTTCTTTTTGTAAAGACGTTATTTTTTCGTTGTTCTTGTCATGACTGACTTTCATTGAATCATATAACTCTTTAAAGTGTCGTTTAACTTTTTCATTTTCTTCTAGAAAACTCTCATTTTCCTTTTGTAAAACATTAACCAAGTTTTGAAGATGAAAAGTTTGAGAACACTGAGAATCTAAAGGAGGAGGCATTTGGGAGCCAGTCATGTTGTTCTTTTCACCCTTTAATTGTGAAATTTGGGCTTTCAACTTTCTGATCGTGTTACAATGAGCTTGAATCTGTTCGTCACGTTTGTTTATTTCAAAAAGTGCGTCAAACTCTGGAACATTTGTGGATGTCTTGATGTTTGAGGTTTTGATATTTTCTTTGAGATGTTGATATTTTAGTTGCAAATCAAAATGTTCAACTTCTAGCTTAGAAAAGTGTTTTACCAAATTATCGTGATCATCCTGATCAATTTTCTCATTTAGTTTGAGTTTTTGTTTTCAAGCTCAATGACACGATCATGGGAAACTTTCAAAGTAACAATTAATTCATGAAATTGAGAAGCAGTAATAGAATGCTTAGTAACAGTATAAAACACATCTTGAGCCACACAACTTAATACTAAGTTCTCATTTAGGATATGCAAATTCTTCCTTTCAATTTCATTATATTTGAGTTCCCGTTCATAATCATTGACTTCAACAATCATTGCATCAAATTCCTTTCCATTTCTTTAATATCGAATTATCCCCTTTGAAGACTTTCAAATTGACCTTTTAATTGTTAAAGAAAGGCATGACCTCGTTAAATAGCATTTTTAGTTTGCTCAAAACCCTTTCCCTTCAGTTATCCCTGAGGTGTGATTCTCTTCTTACATGTCTTCTCAAAATCAATGAATAGTTGATAAACAACATATAGGCTGATTAAGGTCTTGCTATTAGTGGCAATAATTCTAGGAACTAAATGCATTGGTGTATTCGGAGGATACACAGTAGCTGCAGGCACTTTCCTAAGGGGAGTGTTTGTTTCAACAAGTACGTTTGCTTTTTGCTTATCCATGTCTTTCTTCCAAAAAATTTGTTCTGTGGTTAATTGAGTTTGAGGCTTAAACCTGTTCAGGGAGATCCAATTTTCTTTTGTGTAATCATGGGGTTTGATCGTTATGTTATTCTTTTTAGACTTAGGATCTTCTAGTTTCTTATCCATTTTCTCCCTAGAGGCATCTTCTAATTTTCTATCCTCTTCGTGCTCCTATACATGAAGGTGTTTGCTTAGGCTTAAGGATCTCATTACCATCATATACAATCTTATGGAAAGCTTTAGCTCTTTACAATACTCGGGATTTGGTTCCTCTACTAAGGGAATACTGTGCTTATCGCTTAAGACTCTATGCTTAGTGATCATGTGAGCAGTCTGAATGGTATTCCCTTGTACGTACAACTTATTTTCAAGCTTGTTTTTCAAAGTTTTTAGATTAGAAAAGTCATTCAAAAGTTTTGATTCCTTAGCATTAAATTCTTGTTTAAGCACTTTAACATTATCTTGAAGCTCTTGCTTTTGCTTAACAGTTTTAGAAAGTTTTTCTTGTAAGGAGTTTAACTCTTGTTTTAACACTTCTTCTCTAAAACTACTTTTTCTAATAATTGTATGCATTTGGTCATCCATTTCCTGCTCACAGCTAGTTAACTCAAACTTAGCACGTTGTTCATAAATAGCAACTTGTTCTTTATAGGCATTCAGTCCAGAGATAACAGAATCATCAGGGGCACATGGAGTGTATTCATAAAAAACATAGTCATCATTGACTGCAGAAGATGCATCACTTGGTACAATCTCACTTTCACTTTGTATCACATATTGATCATATGAGACAATATTACTATTACCCACATTATCCATATCTAATTCATTAGTTACATGTGATTGTACTTTGTTATGCATCTCTTGCTCATCGAATTCATCGTATAATTTTAATACCTCAGAGATGATAGATTCCTTGGAAGGACCAGCCAGCTGTGGTGATGAAACCTTTGGAGAGACCATTGGTGAAATGCTCGCCATGAAGATGGTTTGGGCAGTTGGTTCATCATCAACATCTGAGTCATATGCATCACAATCAGCTACCTGAAATGCATTAGGATGATTCGACCATGTCTGCACGGCGTTCATCCACATCAGCATCATAAGTCTTGGCATTTCCCTCAGCAAGAAAAAACAACTCTTCTTCATCTAAAACTGCTCCACTGTCCTGAGCTTGCACCAGCAGCATCTTGTCCCTGAAGTATTCTGCATTTTGAGGGCGCTTTAGAGATGTGCAGTTCCTTGCAATGTGTCCATCACCATCACAGTTGTAGCACTTGATTGGCTTCCCTTGTCCTTGATTGGCTTCCCTTGTCCTTGATTGGCATTCCTTCCACGATTCTGATTAGCCACATATCCTCCACCTACTTTACCTTTTCCTTGTTCATACTGCCTTCCTTGAACTGGTTGCACCAAAATCTTTCCATCTCTGACAAGAGCATGATTGTGTATATTGGATGCAGTTCTGATTTCATTGTTAGTGTGTAGACTGTTGGTGTGTGGAGTTAGGTTCAAGTTTTGCTTAACCATAAGAGCGAGTTTATTGATGAAATGTTCCATGACTGCATCAGCATCAGGTTGATTGAACCTTGGATCAGGAATTAGTTTGTGATTACCATTTCCAGTAGGTATGACTTGTGAAGCTTTGGTAGTAATCTCTACATTGGTGTAGAATGCAGTTGAATCATTAGATGAGCTTGTTTCTCCCTGTTTAGATTTGAAATGTTCAAGAATCCTTCGTTCAAACATAGCATGTCTCTCATTCTGAAGAAGGAAGGCATACAGTTGCTCATAGTTGGTGTTCTTTAATCCTTGGGTTAGCTTCACAGAGGTGACAAATTTGTGCCATTCGGGATTCATGTTGTTCACAAACTTTGAGTTCAGCTGAATATTTGGCATGGTCATTTTGATGTTCCTCATGTCATTTACAAGCTTGTGGAATCTCACATAATATTCATAGACATTTTCTTCTGGATTCATCTTAAAATGCTCAAATTCATCATACAGTTGTGTTCTCTGTCTTCCTTGGTTAATTCAGAACCCGAGAGAAGCATCTTGACATTGTCCCAAAATACCTTAGCTTCAGTGTTGTGATTGATCAGCTTGTAAATGTCCTTAGGTAAACCCTGAAGTATGATGTTAGAAGCCCTGATGTCTGCATCGTATCTCTTCTTCTCCTTATAGCAGTCATCATACATTTTAGGTCTATCCAGTCCTAATATCACCGAGCCATCAGCAGCAGTATCAAGTATGTCTCTGGTTGTCTCAACTTGATACGGTCCTTCATCAATTGACTTGAGAATGTTGACTCCATTTTATTTTCCCAAACAGTACAACCTAATTCGTTGAGCCCATGAGTCATAGTCAGTTCTGTCAAGCATAGGTGGACGAGTATCTGATCCAGCTGCTTGAACGTCCTCAGCAACAGAAGAGATGATTGTGGGCACGTTGGTAGACATGTTTACAGATATCACGAGATTTTATAACTCTATGATTAAACCGGGAAATAGATTCTTTCACGGGATTTTACTAAATCAAGAGAAAACCGTATTAGAAACAACAATCAACCAAGTCGCTATAATCCTTGAAGACAAGTCGCTAAATCACCAAGTTGCTAAGTAACAACTCGCTAAAGACTCAAATCGCTATGAACCAAGTCGCTAAACACAATTCGCTAAGGCAACAAATCGCTAAGCTGACAAGTTGCTAAAGAGCAACTCGCTAAGTGGGCAAGTCGCTAAGGAACAACTCGCTAAGAGGCCAAGTCGCTAAATAACAACTCGCTAGTCACAACAAAGTTAAGTCGCTGAAAATAATGAAGACAAGTCGCTACGTTGAACAAGTTGCTAGCCAGAGTGGTACCTCCACTACTTTGTACTATTTGTCGCCTTGTCTCAATAAACAAGTCGCTAGAGCTCAAATCGCTACTACTTCAACTACAAGTCGCTGCAAAATAACAAAGCAAGTCGCTACAAAGAAAAGTTATCCGAGAGTCAAGTCGATAGCTAGAAAAACTTAAATACAACCCTTTTCAATCCAAAACAAGCCCAACCACAGTGATTCAAGCTTTCCAAATCAAAACCCAAGTACATACAATGATTCTAAACACAAAAGTACAATCAAAATTCAAACTTTAACACAAGAAATGATCCAAATGATGCAAAAACCACTAAACTTTTTCAAACCCAAAAACCATATAAAACCACTAGAAATCCAAGGACATGTAAGAGAGATGATCAAACCATGGCTCTTGATACCATTTGTAACATATTGGATTTCACAAACACATCAAACCATGATCAAAAGTAGGCGTATACTATAAGGTTTTAGAGAGAGAAAGAGTTAGAGGTTTGGGAACTTAGTGAAAGAAAGTAAAAGTATTATTATGAGCTCCAACCAAGGTAGAGGGTATTGATAGTTTCTTACATAAACGCCACCTACGGGCTGTGGATCAGGCATACAGTGGGTAAAGACCCGTCCGTCCTCCACGGTGTCACTTAACTAAATACTAACTAACATAAAACAACTACGACTACGAGCTATCTAACGATTACATATACTTGAGGTGACCGACACTTTAATAACTGGATTTACTAAATCCGAACAGATGAAGAGAAAGCTCCAGGAACAGTAGTATTGAGTTTAGGGTCGTGTATGAGAGAGTAAAGTGGAAGATGAGAATGTCCAATGAATTATCAAATACATATTCTGTTTTGCTGATGTGCCGGTCCCGCCGGATCCTTTGAAAAAGGGATCCGGCACGTTATATTCAAGGGAACCGGCTATTAGTAAGTTAACAGTTTTAGTAGCTTTAATAATTTGACGTGGGAGTTTTTTATTTCAGTTTTTGTTAAAGGTTTGCTCTTATTCCTTAGAGTTCATCTATTATAGATGTGATACAAGGTTTGACGAGTCTTCGTGTTTACGAGACACATTTGACGAATCACTTTTATGAGTAAACCATGAATCGAGAAAAGAACAAGAATCATGTCAAATTCCATTTTAACGTGATATATAAAGAATTAAATAGATGATATTGATGTAGATTACTAATGCAACAAAAATATGTCTATGCGAGGAATGATGGATCAGGACTTTTAGTTAGCAATATTTCTTTTTAGGATAATGGCGTATATTGACTAGCTTAAAACGTCTAGGAAAATCAAGGAGGAATACTATTCCCGATGATATGTTAAGATGAAGAGAAACTTTTTAGAAAATTGTGACTTTGATGTCAGACACCAAATCTACGTATCTATACACATAGTATTAAATATATGCAAGGTCGTTATAAAGATGTTTATTATAATAGAAAGACATATACCTTTGCCATATATCCTTTTTATGATTTTTAGGAATCATAGACGCGAAATACTTCATGAGCTTTTAAAATTCTTAATCGTATTTTTGAAGGGCAAGTTGTGATCACTTTAGATTCTTATTTGGGTGATGACTTCATTTTTCTTCGGATAGAATGAAGTCATTAGAAGAATCCTAGCATGAAGATTTCTAAAAAAATGTTAGAATGATATATTAATATCCAACATTTTTTAAAATACAAAAATTTCTAAAACATGAATTTTTGTTTTAAGAAATTTCCTTCTTTGTAGTCTTCAAACATACATGGATCGTATCAAGTTTTTAAAGTACAATATACTCTAAGAAACCTGGTAACGAAGCTCTAATGCCAATTGTGGAAAACTAGAAGGGGGGTTGAATAGTTTTGCCGATTAAAACTTCGTTTTAAGGTATTTAGATAGACTTATGTCAATCCATTTAGATCGTGTGTTGGATATTGATAGATGGACATATATATAAGTAATGCAAGAGATAAAGAGTAAAGGATCACAAAACCAAGACACGAATATTTATAGTGGTTCGGCTACACAACACAAGCTCCTTAATGTGGCGGAGAAGCCTTCGCAACGTCGCCTACACTTTATCCGGTACAAGGCTAGACACCGAGTTCTTCCACGAGGTAGAACCAAACCTATCACAACGTCGCCTGCAGTTTATCCGATACAAGGCTAGATACCGAGTTCCATTACAAAGGAGGAACTACTACCCAACACTACTACCCAACACAACTACCCAAAGGAGACACACTCCTTTTTACAATACTAGAAATGATATCAATATCCTTTAACCCAAACTACACAACTTGTACATCGACGCACCATATCAAATGTACACCTTCGGCACTTTACACCAATGCCTTCAACACGACACACTATGGAGGGAGAGAAGAACTATCAACAAGATGCACTTCAGTGGTCTTGTTGATGACGAAGCTTAGCAACTGTTGGAATCACTCCTAAACCTTATTCAAGTGTTAGTTACACATATGTAATAGTTAGCTTATTATGGCCTTTATGTTTGTTTTTAGCCTTAAGATTATGTAGAAGGCCCATGAGCTTAGGCCCAAGCCCATAGGAGAAAGGGAAGGAGTAGGAGTGTTGCCCTAGCTCCTTGCCTATAAATACCTTATGTAACCCTTCATTTGAAGGTTGGTTGTTCAAGTTATTCCTTTCACATATCACCTACGCGTCAAACCGTATACCATTACGGTGTGTGTGTTTGTTTACTTGTTCAATCGCCTTATCTCTTTCATATAAGCTTGTGTGGTAAACCTTGTGACCTAACAGTGGTATCAATCGCCAAATAGTTGGGTGAACAAGTTTGTTTTGAAGGTTTTTTTTCTTGGTCTTACGCGAAATAACGTATTCTTTGGTTTGCTTAAAAACTTGTTTTTTTACACTTTTTAATCCAAGATTCTTGTACTTTCAACGTTTTAAGGTGTTAAAATACTTGTTTTTGGCAAAAAGCTTCAAACTTTATGCGTGGATCATTGTTTTTAAGCTAGTTTTTATTCGTGGGTGTAGTCTCCGCATAACTGTTTTAAGGGCTTTGGATCATCAAGTTTCACACTTTTGTGTATTTTTGTGTTATTGAAGCTATTTTATCACACAAAAACTGGTTTAGAAACACTTTTGGACAGAATCGAAGTTACGAGCATTCCTACGCGTAGCAAAACCCTAAAACTACGCGTAAGTGCCTCCTTGGTTTGATCTTCATTTTCGTGGTTTATTCCGTGTTTTCTTACTTGGATAAGTCTGAAAATACGTCGACTTTGGATATCTTTTGCACTGTGATAGTGTAAAAGATCATTTGGGCAAAAAACCCTAAAATTACGCATAGCATAGCTTACGCGTAGAAATCATACGCCTAAGATCTTTCCTACGCCTAAGCCTAGTCTTACGCATAAGAAAATCTTACGCCTAACTTTCTACGCCTAACTTTGTCTACGCTAACTTTAGTGTTTTTATCCTACTTACGCGTAAGCTAAAACCTACGCGTAACTCCTTATTGTTACGGTAACTTGGTGTTTTTACGCTTAAGTGCTACTTGGTTATTGTAATTTCTACGCCTAAGGACACTTCATCAACAAAGGTTCATTCGACTACAAAGATCCATTTTTATCAACATGTCACAACCACCATACTCTAACTATTTCCCTCACACTTATCCTCATCCTCAACGTCAACAACAACTAACTCCACAACATCAACAATGGAATCAACAACAAGCAATTTATCAACAACAATTTAACCAACAGCATACTCCACAACTTGCTGCAAATCCACAACCTCAAATGGTTCAACCACCACCAAGTCTTCAAGCTCAACCGTACACAAATGACTTTAATCAACATCCATCAAGGAACACTATGAAGGAACCCACTTGGTTTGCAAAGATGTTTGAAACTTTAAGCTGCCAACAATCAATTCATGAGGCTGGATCACTTGATAGACCTCCAATGCTCACTCCAGGAAACTACGATCAATGGGTGATAAGGTTCTTTAGGTTTTGTGATCTAAAGAAGACACATGGAAAGTTCTTAAAGAAGGTTATCTTGGAAGGTCCATTTGAGATGCCTAGTGTCATTGTACCCGGAGATCCAAATGCCATTCCACCAAGAGATGAACAAACGACCATTGCTACTGTTGCAGACTTGAATCCTCAAGAACTTCTACACTATGAAGCAATGAGCTTACAATGGAATATATCCTCCTAGGATTACCAAACCTAATTCTTCGTAGTGTTGATGCTCAAAAGACTGCAAAGAAAATGTGGGATCATATTCGTCTTCTTATGGAAGGATCTGTACTCAATCAGGAAGATTTGGAATCCAAAATTTACTTGGCTTATGAACTGATAATGGCCTTTTGACGGGTCAAATAGTCAATTATAATAAAGAAAATATCAAATACAAATACCCGAGAGAGAGAATTGCAAACCAACCCTTTAGGAAAAAGGTCGACACGCAAAACCCGCGAATACTCGATAAGTGATACCGGGCAAGTGGTTACCCGGGTCGATGTTACGGGTTTTTGTTTTTTTGTTATTACGTCTTCTACAAATTAACTAAAGGGAAAGTAATTAAGGCTACGGGAACAAAGTAAATGATTAACTAACTACTACTAAGCATACGGAACAATAAAATTAAGTTACACTAAGTCCTAGAGTGATGATATGCAAAAACGTGAAAACCCGGGCTAATCCCGAGCCTCAAAAAGTGAAATTAATGCAATTTAAGGCCTACGGGGATGAAACTAATTTTCCTACGTACTAAACGACTAAAAATAATTTTAGGAAAAAGCCGGGAATTTTTTCGACTTTTATTTTATTTATTACGAATTTAAAACGTTTTTAATCTAATTAATTAATAAAAAATACTAAACATTTTTAGAAAAATCTACAAAAACTACAGAAAATACTTTAACTAGTAAGGAATCTAACAAAAATAAAAAATTACACTACTGCTATATGAAATCAGCACTTAATAAGCAAATAAGCTAACAAGCTTAAAAATCTGAGTTTGAGTATAAATAACTAAGTGTGCAAGAATTTAATGAAATAAGACCCTAGGGCAGTTGGTCATGGTGTGTGGTGTTGAGGTCGTGTGCAAGAGGTCAGGGGGTCGAATCCCACCCCTGCACCTTTTTGCTATTATTATTTTTTTTTTTTTGGATTTTCTTTTTTAGAACTTGAGAAATACTTGAAAGTGCTAACTTTTTATATAGACAAACTTTTCAAAAGCATAAAAATAAGCTGGAAACAGCTTTTTACAATAGCAGACTTGAAAAAAAAATGAATGGTGCAGTGGGCTGTTATGGACATAAAAGGACTTGAAATAAGCTAAGAAAAAGAAAACTTAACAAGCAAACCAAGGAACGAACTAAGCTATGATACTAATAAGCTATCAAGAACCTACTCTAGTTCATTAAGAAGCAACATTTAAAACCTAAATAAGCTAAAAACTAAATTCTACTAAGCTAAAAGAAAGAAAAGGGCTGCTGTAGCGAGCCTGCTGAAGCAGTCCCTCGGGGGAACTTTGAGGGCAAATAAAAGCTAACAAATAAGCTCTAAATGCAAAAATAAGCTAACACCGATCTAGTACATACATCTAACTACTTATAGACCCTAAATCTAATCCTAAAACTAATTCTAAACTACCTAAAATTAAGCTAACAAAAGGGGCCACGGCTGCTGTTGGGTCTGCTGTTACAGTGGGCAGGAGGGGCGTTTTAAGCTTATAAATAAGCTACTAAATCCATTCCAAATCCTAAAACAAGTCTAGACAAATGACATTAGCACTACTGGGGTTCTAGAGAAGCTAAATGCGGGGAATTAGGAGGCTGTTAACAGCTTATAAATAAGCTGTCAACAGCGGGATGTGGGGCTGCTGAAATGGCAGCTTTCGAGTGCAAATATTAAGCAACCTAATAAGCTATACACCTAAAAAATAAGTTGGGACAGGCTACATCACACTATCAACTACTTGCGTAATCAAAATCAAGTCCTAAATCTAACTAAAACTGATCTAATCTTAAGCTTCAACAGTGGGCAGTTGGGACAAGCTTGAGACTTATTTTGGTAACTACTCTAAATACTTATCAAAACACTTAAAACAACTAGTGAAGGGCTAAAATGAAGCTGTTACACTCACAAAACCATTTGAGACACAACTCGGGTCAAAACATGAATCTTGACCCAGAAACTAAGCTGACCCAAACAACCCTCTTGGGGCAGAAATGATTAAAAAGAAACTGGTAAGGCTTTTGAAATGTTAACAACTTGTTTTTATAACTAACCAGAACTTCAAGACTAGTTTAAAACTACTTTAAGAACTCAATGGACAAACTTCTCAAACATGAATAATAAATCAAAACTTGCATAAACTTCAACAGACTGAATTAAAACTGAATTTTTAAATTGCATTGGAAATTAGAAATTACAAATAAAGTAAAATGATAGTAAATGTAAAATGGCACTAGAACAAGGAATTCTAGACAAGAAAATTACAAATGCCTCTCTACCTATTTATACTAAAACTACAAAAGGTCTTTCTCTGTCTTGCTTGTGTTTTCTGTGTGAGAGGGATGAGGGAAGTTTGAGCAAATGCCTATGTGCTTGATTCACAGCCTTTGATTTATGCTTGGTGCCCAAGTATATCATCACAGCCTTCCATCTTATGTTTTGCTCCTTGGATTGCCAAGTTGGCAATGAAGCCAAAGGGGAGCATGTGAAAGTACTTTGTATTCTTCTGGAGAGAGTGACAGGAGTGAGAGGGAAGGCTTGGCGCCAAAGGGGGTTTTGGTGGTTTCTGGGTTGGGATTATTTCTGTTTTGGGTAAGAAGAAGGAGAGATAGTGGTTTTTTTTTTTTTGGGTAGAAATGGGTTTTAAATGTGGTTAAAAAGGGTTTTATTAACTTTTGTATTTTTAGTTTTAAACTTTTTTTTTTTTTTTTTTTTTTTTTTTGAAATAAACTTTTTTATAAAAATAGATTTTTGAAAAATAATTGGTTTTAATTAAAATTTAGGATTTAGAAAGAAATAGTGTTTTAGGATTTTTGTGAAAAAGGGTAAAATGGTAATTTTGGGTTCGGGTAGAGGGTAAATTGGTAATTTGGATTTAGGGATAGGTTTTTCGTTCCCATTCCCAGCTCACTCCCAAATGGTATCCGGGCTCGAAAATGTAGAAAATCCGCTTTCGGCCCGTGCAAGCACGTAATCCAATCGAAATCATCAGTCCGTATTTGCCCTGTTTCGATCCTTTGTACCTGAAATACATAAAACACACTCCAAGGATATCTGTAGCATAATTGGTTATATTTCAGTGTTTTAGAGTTTTGTGGGCTTAGATGGGTAAAAAGAGAGTGAATAAGCACTCATCATGAACACTCATGATTGAACTGAGAGACACTCGAGTCCTATCATCAGATTTTGACACATCCAATGATTTGGGAAAAACACAACATCAACATGCAAGAATTGCGTGAATACTAAGTTCCTGAGTAGTCTTGGTCATGAATGGGAGAAGTATGTCATTTTCTCCGTCAAGCGGAAAAAATGCATCAGCCCAGTCTCTCTACGGATATTGTAACGATTACTTGAAGCCTCATCAAAAGGAAGTTGATAGGGAAAGGATTCTCCGTGCTCAAATTGCTCCACCACATCCGGAAAATCAACAACTTGCCTTATATGCTCAAAACAGTTATTCTCCTCAACCCGCAACTCAACCAATGCTACAATAACACCAATGATCCTTACAACCTCCATCTCAACAAAAACTCAATTGTTCCATACAACAACAACAATGCTCAAGCTGAAGCTAATGAGGAATCTGATCCGTTCGACGCATTGCAACAAGGATTTGCTATGATTGCTAATGCCTTTAGCCGTTATACCAACAAATCCAACAACCGTATTCCTTCCTCATCTAATACAAGGAATCAAGCCGTTGTGAACAATGGACGAGTTGAAGTTCAGAATCATGGTTATGGTCGTCAGATGGGCGGTGGTCAAGGGTTTAATGCTGTGGGTAGGAATAACAATCGAGCTCCAGTGGTGGAACAGGGAAATGCTCAGAATGGGTTGAATGGTCTTCGATGCTACAAATGCAATGAGAAGGGACACCGGCTAAGCATGCCCAAAGCCAAGGACTAGGGGCAGGCTTATTTTAAAGAGGCTCTTTTTGGCTCTTAAGGATGAAGCGGTGGATCTCTCACAGATAAAGAAAGAGTTTTATGGCAAACACGACGCGATGATGATATGGAGGACTTGCGGCCAACGCATCTGTTATGTTGACGGCTAATATGCATGAGTTACACATGAGTGACACAGGCCCAGTGTATGACACTGAGGGCTTGTCTCAGGTACCGGAACAAACCATATTCATCTCTGATCTACTATCTCCGCCAACATCTGAATCCGGCAAGACTCAGAATGTTCAAAATGAGCCATCCACATCTCATCCGACAATTTTCAACTAGACCTGTAGTTATATTTGAGGATCAAGATGACCAAACGGTCTCCCTTGATAATCAAATTGACTCCGTGGTTATACTTGAAGATCTCATTAATGATCATGTTGAGACTCACGTTGAACACGCCGAACTTTTGCCTCATCCAGATTTTGCTCGTTTAATACAAGACCAACAAACCATAGTGGAAAAATGTCATGCCATTAATCAGGACTGAAATGCAAAATGCACTGTTAACAAAGGATTTTTGATGTTTACAAAAGCAACTCAACTTTTCAAAACTCAAGAAAAACGCGTGAAAAAGGTTTGAAGCAGCTTTGCTAAATCTCATCAAAATGAAAAATATTTAGAGCGACAGATGCGTGATCTAGCCGCTTTGAAGAATGCTTTGTTGTCTGAAATAGAACAACTGAAACATGAACATAAAAAGCAAATTAACGCTCTCACCTTGGAAAATCAAAAAGCTAAGGCTGAGTTGTTAACTTGTCAAAAACAGTTCTCTCCATACAAAAAGCATTCAACGAAACGAATAGATGATCATCTTGAAGAAATCATCGGCTTGCAAAACGAATAGATAACCAACAACTGAACCAACTGCTACAATCACACCATATGATCCTTCACAGCCTCAATCTCAACAAACTCAATTGGTTCCATACAACAACAACAATGCTCAAGTATTTGTCAGTGAAGCTAATGAGGAATCTGGTCCGTTCGAAGCACTGCAACAAGGATTTGCTATGATTGCTAATGCCTTTAGCCGTTATACCAACAAGTCCAACAACATTTCGTTCCTCATCTAATACAAGGAATCCAGCTGTTGTGAACAATGGACGAGTTGAAGTTCAGAATCGTGGTTATGGTGTCGATGGGCGGTGGTCAAGGGTTTAATGTTGTGGATAGGAATAACAACAGAGCTCAAGTGGTGGAACAGGGAAATGCTCAAAATGGGTTGAATGGTCTTCGATGCTACAACCGCAATGAGAAGGGACATCTGGCTAATGCATGCCCAAAGCCTAGGACTAGGGGCAGTGCTTATCAAAGAGGCTCTTCTTTGGCTCTTAAGGATGAAGCGGTGGAACTCTCACAGACAAAGAAAGAGCTTTATGGCAAATGCGATCAGATGATGATATGGAGGACTTGCACGCCAATGCAGCTGTAATGTTGATGGCTAATATGCATGAGTTACACATGAGTGACACAGGCCCAGTGTATGACACTGATGGCTTGTCTCAGGAACCCGAACAAACCATATTTATCTCTGATCTCATATCTCCGCCAACATCTGAATCCGGCAAGGCTCAGAATGTTCAAAATGAGCTGTCCACATCTCATTCCGACGATTTTCAAATAGACCCCGTAGTTATATTTGACGATCAAGATGACCAAACGGTTTCCCTTGATAATCAAATTGACTCCGTGGTTATACTTGAGGATCTCAGTAATGATCATGTTGTGACTCACGTTGAACACGCCGAACTTTTGCCTCATCCAGATTTTGCTCGTTTAATACAAGACCATCAGACCATAGTGGAAAAATGTCATGCCATTAATCAGGACTTGAAAAGCAAAAATGCACTGTTAACCAAGGATTTTGAATGTTTACAAAAGCAACTCAACTTTTTCAAAACTCAAGAAAAACGTGAAAAAGGTTTTGAAGCAGCCTTTGCTAAATCTCATCAAAATGAAAAATATTTAGAAAGCGCAGATGCGTGATCTAGCCGCTTCGAAGAATGCTATGTTGTCTGAAATAGAACAACTGAAACATGAACATAAAAAGCAAATTAACGCTCTCACCTTGGAAAATCAAAAAGCTAAGGCTGAGTTGTTAACTTGTCAAAAACAGTTCTCTGCATACAAAAAGCATTCAACGAAACGAATAGATGATCATCTTGAAGAAATCATCGGCTTGCAAAACAAACTTAAAGAGTTTAAAACCGTTGTTTACAAACATGGTGAGTCGGTCACAGCCATTGAAAAGTTTACTTTAAAACCCAATCCAAATGGATATGGACCGAATCTTGCTGATTACAAACCTAAGCTTTCAACAAAAGCATTCAAACCAAATCCAGAAGTTTCCAGTGCAGAATATAAAGTTGATAATTTTGTTATGAGTGTTGTTGAATATCATCGTCAAGAGGAATTAGATGCAGAAGACGAGAGTCGATCAAAATTAGAAAAAGTTGTTTACAACAAACCTTTTAACTATTCAAAAGCGTCACTTTCGTCACACCAACGGATTCTTCTAACACACCAAGGGTAATCATCAAAACACCTGAGTCTTCTAATGTTAATCCCCAACCAGATTATGCACAAATTTATGGTCCTTTACCTCCATCAGCGAAGTAAATTCAAAACCCGGAAAATCGAAAAATTATCAGATATTTTGACATTTTCATGGCTGACCTCAAAATTTTACAACATGAGATAGAATATCGTTATGAAATCAAAATTGATCATTTTCAATCGCTCTAGCAGGAGAACAAAGGACATTTTTCAGAAAAATCTTTTACCTAACGTTAAAAATTTGAAAATTGTGCATTAGCCTGGGAAAAGGATTTTCATAAGGAACTTGGAGTGATGAAGGTCGTTTCGAGAAAACAAACATCTATTTCTAATACTAAACGTAAAAGAAAAATGTGAGAAAAGATGTTGATCGACTTCGGAAGATGTCATCCTTGCGATGTCCATAATGCGGTTATTGAATTCTTTGTCATATGCATTTGATCATACCTCTGCCGATACTGTTGATTATGTGATAAATGTTGCAAACACTGATAATGTGCTTCAGATCGAGTCCTTAACAGTTGAAAACAACGATTGTCAAACGAACTTTCAAATGCAATACGTCGTCTTAATTGGTGTCAAAAGATATTCACGATCAACAAATTGCTTTTCAACACAAAATCGCCCAGTTGCATACAAAATCTTCTAATCCTAAAATTGAGCAATTGGATGATCAAAACGTGTCTTTTAAGTGTCAAATCTCAAAATATGAACAAGAACTTGTAAACGTTAAAAAGGAATATGGTGTCATATTTGATTTACTCAAAAAGACTCGTGATGAAGCATCAAATGAACTTGATCATTATCTTGCACACACTAAAGAAGTTATGCATTTTGCCGAAATGTTCGGTCGAAAATCAAGATCTGCTTCACACTATCTTCAAGTTAAGAGAAATGTTAGGAAAGTATGAACAACTTCGCCAACCATCATTAAGAGATTGCCCAGAGTAACACTTAGTACTCATGTACCTAGAATCTCTAATGCCAAATCACAAGTAGCTAACGTGCTTCCTTCTACTGAAACAGGAATAGTTGAGCCTTTTCCAAAGTCGCACTTCACACCTATGCGCACTCAATCGAAGAATAGGAAGTTGCGACTAAGGAAAAGATCAATCAGTAATGCTAAAGTAGAAGAACACCCTAGGACTATGAATAAGACTCACGTTGCCTCCACTATAGATATTGCGTTTGGCAAATGTAATAGAAATAGTGATGTAACGGCTAAAACCGTTAAGTACTTTTGATATTCAGTCTGATGCAACTTGTGTTATTTGTGGTAAAAGTATGAATTCTGATTGCCATGATAAATGTGTTGCTAAAGCTATCATCTCTCGTTTAAGGAATCCTAAGAACGGGAATACCTCTAGGCCCACTAATCTTTCTAAGTTGTGCTGGTTGTAGACCGCCATCTTTAGATTCTAAGAAACGCATTGCCGTCCCTGTAGCTCAGTGTCACCTCTAGGAATGTGTAGTACCACCTAGTCCATTCACTAAGACTAAAGCAAATACTAGTTGGAGATGGCATAAATGGATATATAACACGCTAGGATTTAAGTGGATACCTAAAGCTATTGATGTGTGTATATCTACTATAACTGCTACGGAACCCTCTAACATTTCGGGGTCCAAATCTACTTCTATTCCATCTGTGTCGTCTGTGTGTAATGCAGGTGATACAGATCATTCTCTGGATTGTTGATAGCGGATGTTCCGGGAACATGACGAGGCAATCTTAAATGGTTATCAAACTTTATTGCAAAGTTCATTGGCACTGTCAGGTTCGGGAATGATCATTTCGCAGCTATCATGGGCTACGGAGACTATGTCAATGGGAACATCGAAATTGCAGGGTTTACTATGTGGAAGGCATCGGTCATAATCTGTTTTTAGTAGGTCAGTTTTGTGATGAAGATTTGGAGGTTGCTTTCCGGGAGAAAACTTGTTTCATTCGTGATCTACAAGGAAATGAATTAATGTCGGATCGCGTAATTAATTCTAGTATCTACACTATCTCTATGAAAGACATGGTTGCTTCATCTCCCATATGTTTACTTTCAAAGGCAACATCAACAAAATCCTGGCTATGGCAATCGCCGTCTCTCACATTTAGACTTTCAAACCATCACCAACCTTGCTCGACACAAACTAGTTGAAGGACTCCCCGGTTTCGATATTCTAAGGATCACCTTTGCTCAGCTTGTGAACAAGGCAAAAGCACTCGTGCTCATTTTCCTTCAAAGGTGGAACACAGCTCTCAGCATGTGCTTCATCTTCTTCACATGGATTTGTGTGGCCCGATGCGCTGCAAAACGATCAATGGCAAACGCTACATCTTAGTAATCGTTGATGACTATTCCGATGGACTTGGGTCTCCTTTCTTCGAAGCAAAGATCAAGCTCCACAGATGATCATCACCTTTCTCACGAAATACAAGTTCCGTACGTAACCATCGTCGCATAATCGAAACAGATAGAGCACTGAATTTGTTAACAAAACCCTTCGTGAATTCTATGAGAAAGTGGGAATTCAGTATCAAACATCTATTGCACGTACACCGAACAAAACGGAGTGTCGAAAGACGAACCGAAGTTAGTGGAAGCTGCAGAAGAACAATGTTAATTAATGCTAAACTTCCAGATTACTTATGGGCAGAAGCTGTATGTACTGCATGCTATACTCAAAACCGTTCTATGATTACAAAACGCCACAACAAAACACCTTTCGAGCTCGTCCATAAAGAAAAACGAATCTAAAACACTTCATGTTTGGATCTCTTTGCTATAATGATCGTGATGACTTTGGAAAGCTCAAAGCCAAAGCTGACATTGGAGTCTTTATCGGATAATGTGATAATTCAAAAGGTTTTCGAACTGGAATGTCGTACAAAACAGGTGATGGAAACGATTCATGCTCATTTTGATGAACTTATGGAAATGGCTTCGAGTATAACAGATGGAACCCGGACACAACCGCTTAAACTTCCCCAAACCCCATCATCAGCTGAACAAAGCCCCCAGCTTACTCGTCAACAAATGGAAAGGTTATTTGCTCCGCTGTTCAGTGACGATCTTGATGAACGTGCTCGTGTATCCGTGTTTCCGCTGCTCAACCTGATAATACTCTTATACCGATACACCTGCTACAAAACTAAGGTTGCAGATGCACCTACAATAGTTGACTCCACCACAACAGTTGAACAAACCGCTTCCAACAATGATGAAGCTGATGATGATATTCTGAATGCAGTACCCACCGCAGATTTTTGATCCAAATGCGTTTTCAACCCGTTTGCTAATGAGATCGCCGCACAGATGTCGCGGAATCTTCAACAAATCATTTGAATCCTCGAATCCGCACAATGTATATCAACATCAACCCTCCACACATAGATGGACGAAAGACCATCCTCTGGAAAACATTATTGGCAAACCGAATCAACCAGTCGTTACAAGACAACGTCTTCACACAGACGGTGAACATTGCATTTATGCACTCACGGTCTGCCAATCTGAACCTAAAAACATCAAAGACGCAATGACAAAAGACAACTGGATTGAATCCATGCAAGAAGAACTCAACAATTCAAACGTCTTGAAGTATGGGAACTGGTTGAAAGACCAACAGGAGTCTACGTCATTGGTCTAAAATGGATTTGGAAAAACAAATTGATGTGAAGGAAATGTTATCCGGAATAAGTCACGTCCGGGGTAAGGGTTATCGTCAGGAAGAGGGTATTGATTTGAAGAATCTTTTGCTCCGGTTGCTCGGTCTTGAGGCTGTGCGGGTATTTCTGGCGTTCGCGGCTCATATGAATATATACGGTCTATCGATGGATGTCAAAAACGCGTTTCTCAATGGACAACTTTAAGAAACGGTTTATGTCAGCCAACCAGATGGATTCGTTGATCCGAGTTCCGAATCACGTCTAAAAATTGAACAAAGCTCTGTATGGTCTCAAACAAGCTCCTCGGGCATGGTACGATAAGCTATCATCCTTCCTCATTGCTAATAATTTCACCAAAGGTTCGGTTGACCCAACTCTTTTTATACAATATCAAGGGGCACATATCTTAATTGTTCAAATTTACGTGGATGACATCATTTTTGGGTCTACAAATAAAAAGTTTTCAATCGCTTTTGCAAAACTAATGAAGAAAAATTTTGAAATGTCCATGATGGGTGAACTCACGTTCTTTCTCGGACTACAAGTTCATCAATCACCCGTGGTATTTTCTTGAGTCAGTCCAAATATGCCCTTGAATTGTTAAACAAATTTGGAATGAAAAACTGTGACACTTATGCCACACCAATGGCTCATACCAAGAAGCTAGACGCCGATTTACATGGGAAATTAGTAGAGCCTACTAAATACCGAAGTATTATTGGGTCTCTCATGTATCTAACAGCTAGAAGACCTGATATTGTCTTTGCCGTTTATCTATGCTCTCGTATCAGGCGACCAACTGAAACCCACCTCTTTGAGGCTAAAAGAATCCTCCGATACATCAAGGGAACCATTAACTTGGGGGATCTGGTATCCGAAGGATTCTGGTTTTGAACTAATCGCTTTTCAGACGCTGATCACGCAGGATGCTTAGACTTCAAGAAAAGTACTTCAGAGCTCTACAATTTCTTGGTGATAAACTGGTGTTTGGGCAATCAAAGAAGCAGGATTATACATCGCTGTCATCAACGAAGCAGAATATGTAGCCATATGTGCGTGTTGTGCTCAAGTCATCTGGATGAGAACACAACTCAAAGACTAGGGTTACGTATTG
>OU343219.1:129800641-129835318 GCA_910596185.1 Chrysanthemum makinoi
GGATCTAGCCGCTGAGGAGAAAAATCTTCGTGAAGCCCTACTCTTCAAGGCAACGACTCAGTTGTAAAATAGCAATTTCGTGTACTGGTCATCACAAAATTAGGACGGCTGTCGCCCTTGTTTGGGACCGCCGTCAGGTGCATTTCCAGCTGCTTGAGTGTCTTGATCTTGACTTTAGCCATTTTCTTCACATATTCACTCCTTTCGTCCAAATAAGCATCATTCCAGCATTTTGCCTTCAAGAGACCTAAAAAGTGAAAAGGAACGAAATTAAGCAGTAACGGATATAAAAGTGGGTGATTAAGGGCTTAAATGACCCCTTAAAAGTGTACGTTTTAAATCCTTATCATTTTCCTACGTTACAAGCATCACAAAAATGATGTTCGTATTTTAATTTTTGGTAGATCTCTTACTAGTTCTTTAGATGATAGCGATTGAAGAAGTCGCATATTGGCGTGACCCAATCTTCGATGCCATAAATTCGAAGTATCATCCAATATAAGTAAGACACAGTTTGTCTATAGGTTCATTACGATTTTAATGCATAGACCCCATATTTTCTAATGCCTCTTCCTATAGTAATACCATTTTCATATTTACTACCAGTTTTACTAAAAAGTACGTTACAATTTTTTATCACATATTGTCCTATACTAGAAGGATGAAGTTTAGGTTTTCACGTTACACACACATAGTTAATGGTTAAAGATTTGTGACAAATTGTACCTTTACCGATAATTTTGCTCTTGTTATTAGAAATACCACATTCCCTCCATTGAAGGATTGATATGTGGAAAACAATTCTTTATTACCGGTCATGTGCCTCGTGCACCCGCTATCCTTGATCCATTCATCCGGATCTAGGTCGACCTTTAAGCACACCTAAGAAAACAATTAACTCAAAAGTTTGGTCCCCATTTGTTCATGGGTCCATTAGTGTTATACATTTCATTCATATTAGGCATATGGAAAAGGTGAGAATGCATTCCATGGTGTAAAGTTTTGAAATGGAAAACCGTTTTCTACATTAGGATTCCATCCTTTTTTATGGTGGTTACTTCTGAGATAAACATTAGTAGGTCTCCTTATAAATGTGTTTTGTTTTGAAAACGATGGACCTTTGTTTCTCATAAAACTTTGATTTTGTTTTAGTGGTGGTGGTTGTCTAACAGGAACGTGGGTTGGTTTCTTCTTATTAACGATAACAAAATCGGTTCTAGATGAAGTAGCTACACTATTTCTACTGTTTGCATCAGCAGACCCACGGATCCCTGGTTTTACACTAGACGGTTCCCTTCTCAAGGGATCCGTGGGATCCGTAACTACAGTAGCTTGTTTTTCAGTTGCTTTGACGAATTGTGTTTCTTTATTTTCGCTAATTGATGCATTATGTTCTTGAAAACCTAAACCCTTTTGATTGTTTCCTGTTTTAACACTATCTAGTATTGTATTTAGAGTATTAGTATTCATTCTAGCAATCTTGGAATCAAGATTATCAACTAGTGTTTGAAGTTGAACACAAAGCTCACATTCCCCACTTGTTATCTTCCCTTTTTCTTAACGTTTTAATTTGCTTTTTAATTCAATGACTTCCTTTTCTAAACGTTCATTTTTGTTTTTCAAAATCTTGTTTTTTTGTTATTACTTTTCAACTATTTTGCAAGTTTATCATATTCACGATGCAATGAATCATCATCTAATGATGAACTACTATAATAGAGAGATTCGGGACATACTCGGTTGAGTCATTTGCCATGAGACAAATTTCTTCGTCCTCCTCCTCGCTCCTTCCCACGAACCACTCACAAACGCTTTTTGTTCGTCACATTTGGGACACTCACTAATGAAGTGATTAGGGTCCCCACATTTAAAACATGCGCGTTTATCCCTTGCTTTCTTGTCGTCTTTGCCTTTCCGGAACCCCTTTTTGTCGTTATATGGTTGCTTGACATATCTTCCCTTTCTTCCAAAGAGCTTCTTGAAATCCCTTACCGTCATCACTATCCGAAGAAGATTTTTCTTCATCGCTTGAGACCTTCTTGGCTTTTAAGGCAAGAGATTTGTGCTTCTCTTTCTTCTCTTTTGAGGCTTCGGAATCTTTAGCGAGGACAAGCTCATAGACCTTTAGATTCTCTATGAGTTCGTCGAGGGTGAGGATTGAAAAGTCTTTTGATTCTTCGATGGCCGTCACCTTTGATCTCCACTTGGATGGAAGTGCCTTTAGATATCTCCTAACATGATTACGACTAGAGAAAGACTCATCAAGTGCTTGTAATTATGTAATTATAGTATTAAAGTTAGCAAAAGAATTATCTATAGATAGTATCCCTCATCCGATATTGAAAATTGTTCATATTGTTGAACAAACAAATCTATTTATGAGTTACAACTAAAGAATTCCAAATTTCTTTAGAGGTTTTAAGCATAGAAATTCTTTTGAATTCCTTTTTGGGTAAAGCATTGTATAAAACCATTTTAGCTTCACTATTTTTGGAAAGCTTTTTCTTTTGATCATCGGTGAGTTGATCATGAGGTGTGTTTACTAAATTTCTGGTTTTTTCTTTTGATACATCTAGTCAATGGGTCATGGGTTAGCTCCATCGGTATGGGTCATGGGTTATGATTTTTACCCATCCTAATAAACTATTACAATAAATGAATTGTTACAACAATTAATGTTAAATGATTATATCTATAAATGTTTTACAAAAATAACATGTATTCTTATAATTTTACTTATGATAACTTCATATTTGTTATCAACAAAACACAAAGAGATCGCTAAATATAAATAAACGTTTTTACGATTTATTTGTATTAACAATACGTATTCCCCGTGAAGTTTAATGACTAAAATACAATATTTTAACCAAAATTAATCAAATCATATTTATCCAAAGATAAATTTGGATAAACACATTTGATAAAGTATGAATTACAAAATTGTATTATATCAATTTGAAACAAATACGGATATCGTGTTTAAACACCAAAGTTAGCATCGCTAATAATCACACGTATTTGTCACACCAACATTAACACCATTCTGGTTCAATCAATGAAACCCATATATCTCGATCATGTGAAACCCGGTCATTTGATAACATTTGATTTAAACCCGACCCATTTAAACTCATACAGTTCCACCATTCATACATTAAGCCCGATCCATTTAGTTATACAGTTCCACCATTTAAACCCGATCCATCATTTAAGTATTATGAACTTGCCCAACAAAATGTGAACAATCAGGCCCAACAGTCAACCAACAAATCGGCCCAAGTGATAATTTAACACCCGATCCAAAATCACTCAAAAGCCCAAGCTCGGTCCAATGGGGACTATTATGCCCGGTCCAAAACACTTACCCTAATTCCAGGGGTATAAACAGGCCACATAATCACTGAAAACCCTAAATCTGCGTAACTCTAATACACATTTATCATTCTCTATCCGCCCCTCATTCTCTCTCAGATCAAAACACATCAAACAAGCTGCCAAATCAGATCCATTTCAACATATCAAATCTTATCAAGACTCTTACCCTAATCTGACTTTTGGAAAACAAAAAACCTCCCACATACGTATACTCAAAACCGGATCTGCGCACCAACTCTTTTTGTTATTCACGATGACCTTGCCATAGGGATGGCTTGAGGCATTGATATGGCTTCAAGGTTTTTTAAGGATGTTCACGGGCAGGTTTTTTAATTCTTGTTTTTCGTTTTTGTTTGAGGTCATAAACGAACCAATGAAATAAAGTAACAAACTTGTTAATTTTATTTTATTATGTTCGAAAAGAAAAAAATGAAGCTAGGCTTCATCAGTTATTGATCTGTGATGATTTTCCTTTGTGTGATTGACCTTCGATGTCACAATATCTTTGAATCACCCACGGAAGGGAAACTGATATTTTTAGGTGTTTTCATTTAGTTCTTTCCAGTAAACGAACCAAGAAAGAATGACATGAATCCGTGTTGTTCTTTCTTAAATAGTTCGGATATTTAATCAAGAGGCTTGACTCCTAAATGATTGATGATGGTGTTTTGTTCAAATAAGAATCTTGTAACATATTTGAAGCAAATATGAACACACTGAGATCTTGGATGAGATTTAATCAATAAAAAAAATGTAATTACTGGTGTTGATAGTCTCGTTTGTAGTTTGATGAGTCTCGATAGTTTGATGTAGTTATTGGATTAGGGTTGAGATGGTTTGTAATTTGTTGAGGTAATCTGTTGATGTAGCTACTTTTCAATTTTGTTTTTGGTTTTGGTGTAACAAGGGATTTGATTGATGAAATATGAAGATGATTATGCATTTAGATTTGGTTCATTGTTGATGTTTATGATGTAATTGATCTTCAACTATTTGTGATGATTACGTGATAGTTATTGATGTTGATTAGAGTCTAGATAGTGAGTCTTGTTACGAATTAGGTATACGTGGTCAACAAATCGCAAACTTCATTTTCTTCTTATCTATCATAACTATACCATTATCAAAACGCCTTCAGGTATCAAACCGCAGCAGATCGTTTACTATCATTCATCAAACCGCACTAGTTTAGGGTTAAAACGCACATCTTCTTTCAAAATGCATTGATTTTTTAACTTCAAACCGCACCAAGTTTTGGTGTCAAAATGCAGTGCTTTATACCAAACCGCAACCTGTAACATTCTTCAAACCGCATACCCTTTTATACTACAAAATGCACTGAGGTTTGCAACCAAATCGCAAAACTTTTATTTGTCAAATCGCACATCAGATCAAAACGCATACTTTCAAACCGCACCTATTTTCTCAAAACGCAGTCAAGCAATCCAAACCGCAGACCAAACCGCATAGACCAACCTGAAAAACCGGATCTTGATATACTTTTTCATCAAACCGCATAGATGAATATCCACTTTCTGATACAAAACGCAGCGAAGAACCAACGTCTTTTTGCACAAACCGCATCCAAGAAAATCATTATACCAACTTCAAAACAACTTAAGGAACAGTTTCAACATCATAGAACGAGTTTAAAACCAGAATCAAAACTGTTTAAAACTGCTTAACAATGCTTGTAAAACTGTAATAAACTGTTAGAAAAACATTTTGACCACATCAGTTTCAAAAACGGTAATAGAAGTTGTAAAAATCTGTTTAGACCATTTCAAGCATAAAACCAGTGAATAACTTCAAAACTGTTAAGCATCATAAGACCAGATTCAACAATCAGCAACACGCGACATCAAGACCGCATCAAACCTCACAAAACCGCATCAAACAAAACTTGAATCGAGCCAAACCGCATGAAAACCGCCACACAAAAGGTATAAGAAACATGATACGAATGACCCAAATCAACACAAACAAGATAACCTTGGCTCTGATACCAACTATAGGATCATTATTCTATGTTGTTTGATGATTCGGTTGGTCTAGGATGATGAAAGAACAAGTAAGCCATTTTAGAGAGAGAAAGAGTATAGAGAGTGTTTTCTAGAGAGAGAAAGTAAAAGGAAAAAAGAAAAATTAGATTAGAAAGCACCACCCCATCCCTTAGAGTGAATGGTTTAGAAGCTATATACTACCATACTACCTATCCTCCTCCTTTGGGCTGTGGATCATGCATACATTGGGTAAAGACTCATCCGTCCTCCACGGTGTTGCTCTAAACTAACTACTAAATAACGTAATGTCTACGAGCTAAGATGTACTAGACTATAATTGGGGTGACCGACTCTTCAACATGGATTTTCTAAATCCCAACAGAAAGACATTGAGATGCTTTATCTTTATAAGATAGTATTTAAAACTTAAATTAAACTCAAAACATATTTTTTGTGAGAAAAGTATCATTTGCGTCACTTGAACTCTGAGAAATCAATTTTCTTGTGAACAAACTAGAGATTTTGTTGAAACTTTTTAGTATAAGACTTTAAACATATAAGACTACGCGACACATGTTTACATTGTTGACTAAAGAGCTACATTATCAGCTTTTAGATGATAACTAGCTTTAATAAACAACTTGATATTATTACCCATCTAGGTACTTATTAGTCTATAGCTTCATAAAAATATGTGTTCTTAAGAAAAAAAAAGGAAGAAAGTGAAAGAAAGAGGAAGTAAAGTAAGAAAGAGAAAGTAAAGTGTCTTTTACCCCAAAAGTGGGGTGAAAGTTTTATAACTAAAATATCACCACTTTCACTTACTTTACTTTTTAAAAAAACTTGAGAACACAACCTTTATCACTTTCACTTTCTTTCCTCCCTTTCATACAACTTGAGAACATAGAGTTAGCAAGATTTTGAGTGAAAAGGTCATTGAGCTACTAGTTATTTTTAAATAGTGAAAATGATACACCCTAAACAGACAAGTCCAAGCAAGACACATTTACGTCGCTAGATAAAGGGATACATTATCATTTTTCAAGTGACAACTAGCCTTACTAATTAACTTGAAATTATTACCCGTCTAGGAACAATTCTATGAAAGAGCATATTTTATTGTAGTCAACTAGCATACTGAAGACAAATTTCTTTGAAACTTCACAAAATTCACAAGATATCACATTGCATACTAAGTTTATCAGATAGCATGCTTAACATCTAAAGCAATCTAAAACTTATGGGATCAGACATCCAGCAGTGAGATCTACAATATCGGTGTTACATAGTGCTTTCATGAAAGATTTTAATAGACAAGACTTCGCGAGACACGTTTACGTCGCTAGTTAAAGGAATACATCATCAGCTTTTAGGTGATAACTAGTCCTAATAATTAACCAGAAATTATTACCCGTCACGGTACAAGTCTGTTTTGAAGTTTTTATAACAATACATTGTGTTTAACTTGTAAGAAACTTCATTACCCATCATCGATTAGGAATAAGACGACATAGTAATTGGGCCTTAGCAAGCTTTTGTAAATTTTTTTTGAAGCCGTTTTGAAAGAAAAATCAGAATCCCCTTTGTTTCACTTGTTGTGAGTAAAATAATTTTGAAAATAGTCCTTTAGGCAAAGAACCTTGGTAAAAACACCTCATTTTGCAAATTACTTGAAATCATAAAATTTCTCGACATTGACCAAGTTTTAGTTGAAAGGTACTGTTCACCAGTTTTACTCAAAAATTTCAATCTTTTGAGTTTTTCTTGAAAAATACTGTTCATCCCATTTTTACTCGAAACTCCTTTTTTATTTGAAAGTGGTTTTTTCTCGAAAGTAATATTCATCCAAAAGTTTCTCGAAAGTGGAGCAAATGTGATAGCGTATAAAATTACTCGAAAATATAAGCATCTACGCACAAATACACAAACTACTCCAAAAATTGAAACTTTTAAATTACTCAAAAATTACATTTTACTCGAAACTTTCAATTTTACTCGAAATAATCAAAATTACTCGAAAGTCTCAAAGTAACCCAAAAATTCAAATTTTCTTGAAAGTTTCATACTTTTATGAAACTTTTGACAAATTTCAGTTTTTTGAAAACTTTGCCATTTTAAACAATCACAAACAAGATGGACATACCTTTGTTTTGTGAAAGATTTGGAATCCCTGACAGAATTGGTTCTGAGTCATTAGACATACCTTTTTCCAATTCCGAAGATTGTGCACTTTCATTTGTTGAGGTAGTTTCCTTTTCCACATCCGGAGTTTGTTCTATTGTACTTGCAACAAGAATTTCTGATTTAGGAGTAGATGCTTGTTCACTACCTTTTGTGCTAGTATTGGGCTCAAAGCTTTTTCCAGTGGGTTTCCATATAAGACCAACAGTGTTGAAAATTTTACCCGTGGTTATCCACCTAAGATGTGATCTAGGAAATGTTTTTTGTTCAGATGCAGCGAAAATTTCTTGAAGATTAAACTTTTTTCCTATAGGGAACCAGTTAGGTGACTATTTGGATTTCTTCTGTCTCTTATTGGGTTTTCTTTGTTTTGTTTTCTTTTTGGTTATATTCCTAGCACTTGAGTTAACACAATCTTAGAACTGATAAATACACAAATCATGATTAGCTTTGAAAACACATTTCTGACACGCTGGACAAGCAAATTCTACATTTTTAGGTGTATAGACTATTTTTCAGCTTGGTTGCTCTTAGGATCTAAAGTACTACATTATGTAGGTTTTACTATTCCTGAAGAGGGTAACACTCTTTTACTAGAGTCATGAACCTTGTCTGTAGGTGTCCTTTTCTTAGCATGTTCTAGAGATTTTTTTTCCTGCTACGTATGTGTACCATATGGCGTGTTTGGTTTTAACACAACTTGGGGACTACTCTTAGAAAATCCAAATGCTTTCACGGTTTTGTTTCTTAAATCATTTTGATTAATTTTTGGAATAGTTTGTGGAGTGACTGGTTTTTATTTAACATTGTTCTCAACGGCTGATAGTGTGAACCTTGATTTTTGAAAATTAGGATTTGCAACATTATTTGAACCTTGAGATTTCACTGCACTTTCTTTTCAAATTTGCCCACTGAGCCTTTAAAATTTTATTTTGCTCTTTCATGTCCTTATAAGCATGTTCATAAGACATTTTGTCATACTTGCATTCTTCCTTTTTATGATCCAATTGTTTGAAATAGGACACGTTTTTCTTTCAAGTTTAATAAGAGCTTCTTCATATTTTGAAACAATTGTGAAATGCTTTGATCGCAATTTTTTATGATTTTCAACAAAATATGTTTGCAAAATAATGTACATAACATATGTAGTCCTGACTGCTTCGAAGAGAGAATCATTTAAGTTTTCCAAAATTTTGATATTTTTAAGAGATTCATTAGCTTCCTTCACCAGAGATTTGTAGTCCTTGACAAAGTCAACTGTTTCCTTTAGAAATTCTGGTTCAAAATGAATTACCCTCGAATTTATGTTACTCAGTGGAGGAGCAATTTCGTTTTCAAACACCCTTTTCATCTCTTTATGAAAGCTTGAGTTCCAAGTGTTAACATTCAGACTGGTTTTTCATTCGGCAGTTCTTTGAAGTTGCTCAATTCTCTTTTTAACCTCATCAAGAAGTCCTTTTGCAACACCTGTGTTAGAAGTATTTTTTGAAGAAATCTGTTCCATTTTTTAAAGATTTTTGAGAAAACTATTGGTTTTGAAAATACTTGGTTTTTTGAAAAAAACTTGATTTGTATATATGTTCCTTTGTTTTTTGTTTTTGTGGAACAAATACAACTTCAGAAAGTTTGTTGAGTTTGTTATAATCAATTGGTTTTATTTCTAAGTTCTTTTGTTCCATTTTTTATCTACTCTTCAGCAAGTTCAATCGTTACTTAAGAATCAAAAACAATGAGAGGATCATGCTTATCTAACAAAACATTACCATTACATTAAACATTATGTTCTTGCTGAGCTTTCTTGAGTAACCAAGGGTTTTCACAACCGAGAGTCATTTTATTTGTTTTATGATAAAACTGATCTGGATTACTAGTAAGCATGTGAATTGTCTGTCTTGAATGACCCGTTTTAATAAGCAAATTTTCCAACTATGTGATTTTTGTTTTGCTCAATGATTTCATCGAGAAGTTCATTTCTCGTTTTAAAAAATCAGCTTTTAACTGTTTCTTTTCTTTTTCAAGATTAGAACAAGTTGTTTGCTGTTTTGAAAGTTGATTTTTAAGATCAAAAAATTTCTCGTTTAAAGATTTTATCTTCATGCATGAATTGACATCAATTGTGTTAAACTTAATTTGCAATTGTTTTTCTCTAAAACCGGAATTTTGATAACCAATTTCTTATTTAGAATTACTTTTTATTGAACTCAAAAACTTTTTCACTTTCCTTGTACCTCTCAAGCTCATCAGTTAATTTCTCATTCGCGGATTTGACCTCGCGATTGACCATGTTAACTTTCTCAATCTCAATTTGACAATTATGCATTATTGATTCAAAGAAAGAACTTTCTTGTTCATGAGCTGCTTCAGTCTGTTCAGAATCGTCTCCAGTAAGACTCATTTCTGGAGTCACATATACAATATTGCTATCATTCCGTTTCTCCAAAGACGAATCAGTAATGAAAACGGGTAGTTCAGACCGTTTCTTCTCTTGACCAAATGGATTATATGCCACCACATCATCATAATCTTTTACCTCAACTGCTGTATCAGAATCATAAGAAGGTATACATTCAATATTGGTGTATGAAGTAGCTTATTTAGTATCTGCCATGAAAACGTTGGTGGCAAATGAAGTCTGGTTACTTTCTGATTTATTAATCATGTCTAATAAGTCATACTCTCCTTGATAATTTGTTTCTACTATTTCTCTAGTTTCTACATCGGTTTCATGTATCAATTTTATAACTCGTGAGTATATTTGAAAAAATTGTTTTGTTCGTTATCGAGAGGCCTTTCCGGCAGCATATTTTTTTATCAAAAAAATCGCTATATATTTGTTAGATATTTGATAAATAAAAACTGTTATATAAATATGTTGTAAGTAGTAAAAGTTTCAGGGTAATTTTTGCAAAATCTTGGATACTGCGGGGTGTATTTTGTAAATTTTCTCTTCTGGGCTAACCGGTTTTGGGCCAACCTTTTTTAGGCTTATGCTTGGGCTAATGTTTTAGGGAAAAAAGTTATCTTTTTTAATAATGCCGCCAAAATGGCGACGTTTTAGGACTGCTTTAGTATATACGAGATAGAATGCACCTGCGCATTGCTGCGGGTCGTTTTGAAGGTCTTTGTGGCGATAAACTTTAGCGTTGCTATTAGATAGTGCAATACACAACAAAAGATTGTCCATTTGTTTTTTTCCCCTCAGCTAAAATATATCAATATTTGGCTCGTTTGGCTAGTAATCCAACTTGCTTTTCGACGATATATTTTCTATTAAATAAATCGATAAATAATTTTTTTAACAATATATACTTAAATTCAACATTTTCTATAAATTTGTACGGCCTCGATTTGTTTGTAATCCGAAGGCCTTTCCGGAGGTATATTTTTTATTTAAGAAATCGCAAATATTTGTTAAATATCTGGTAAATAAAGTTTGTTACGCTCGTTTTGGCCGTAATCAAAAGGCCTTTCTGGTAGTATATATGTATTTTTTTAAAATCGCTACTTCATATTTGATTTTAAAAAATTTGTTATATAAAGTTCAGGGCAGTTTTCGCAAGTTGTTGGATAGTTCTGGGTAAAAGAAATTTGCTATATTAAGTTTAGGATAATTTTCGCAAATTGTTGAATAGCTCAAGATGTATTTTGTAAAATTTCTTTTTGGGCTAACCGATTTTGGCCCTATGTTTTTGAGCTTATGTGTGGGCTTACCTTTTGGGCAATTTCCTTTTTTTTTTTTTTTTTTTTTTAATTTGCAGCCATGAAACATGAACGTTTCATAACTGCTTTAGTATATATAATCAAATGATGTATATAATGTTTTGGCACAGGTTCGTATGTCGAGATATCGCGATAAAAAAAATGTTTCATTTAAGCTCTATGAGTTACGTTATACAAAGTCTTAGGAAACATGTAAAAAGATCAATGCACACCTTCAAGTATGGATTGGGTAAACTCTATAACATAGATCCAAATATACGAATCCTCAAATATAATCCTTTAGATGAATGAGACACCTATCTGCTCGCTGCATAATCCCAAAATACAAAACGGGCGGGCATGGGGCACGGGTCAAATGGGCACGGGTCAAACGGGCGCATGTTATACGAATCGCTTTTGAAAAGACACAAAAAAACGAAATAAATTCATCAAATGTAACAACTCATTTGTATTTAAAAAATTAAATATAATATATCTATAAGTTTTTCTTTAAAAAAAATTATAATGTTCTCCAATTAAGAAAACATATGTGCCCGTTTGTGCCAATTTAACTTTTAAAATGAGCAATATATGCTTATTTAAAAGAAAAGAAATTGGCTAAATGTGACCAAATCTTTTACAATAGCCCATTTCCTCAAACGTAAGACCTCATTTATATTTAAACAATTAAATATATTATATCTATAAGTTTTTTTTTAAAACAAGAGTAAATTGCACAAATGGTCCCTGTGGTTTGCCCAAATTGCATATTTCGTCCCTGAGTTTTCGAAAGTGCAGGCGGCGTCCCTGTATGGAAACTTTGGTTCCGTTTTGGTCCCTTGTTGCTAACGCTGTTAGTTGGTTCCAGTTATCTTTTGGACCATTTTTTAAACCCGAGGGCAGTAATGTCTTTTCAATTTGTTTGTTTATATCAAAAACTCAGATTATTACTTAATTTCTTTAAACGATCCCAATTCCACTGTCTTTAACCCTAACCCATTTTCATCCCCATTTGATTTGATTTGTTGCAATCACAATCCTTTAAAAGTGGCCACATATAAACATGACAACACCAATCCAACATTGGTATATTAGACCAAATGGAGAAAAGTTCGATGAATCAGTTTATGGTAAAAAGTTTTTTTCGTTTTTTTTTATCTTTGTTAGTGAGATATTGTGTTATTTACACTAATTTACTCTTATTTTGATTGTGCAGCAGATGCATATCCCAAGTTGTTTACAATGAAGTTCCATCATGGTGGACGGTTCACAGATTTTCCAAATAGGAAGTATGTTGAAGGTGAGGTAACCTATGTGGACATGTTAGACATTGATAAATTCAACATTGATGTGATATATTCAGTATTGAACTGCATAGGTTACGATGGTAATGCCATAACATACTTTCACTACAAGATACCATTGAAAGGTTTAGATTATGCACTTAGGACTTTAAGTAGTGTTAATGATACCTGCAACATGTTAAAGTATGTGCATAAGCATAAGGCTATGTATGTGTATGTTGAGCATGACCATACCACAGTAGAAAGTAATAGTGAACAAAGTTTTAAGAAAGCAGCTGAAGTTAAGGAGTTTGATCCAAATGTGGATATAGTTGATGTGGATGATAGGCAGTTTGATGGGAATGAGGATGATGAGGTTGAATATGAGGATGATGATGTTGAGTATGAGGATGATGAGATTAAGACAAATGATGAGCAAGACAGTGAGAGTCAGGATAAAATTGAGGATATAGTATATGAGGATCACATAGTTGATGAAGTGGAAGTGAACATGAATGGTTTTAGCTTTCAAGTTGATGATGGTGAGGCTAAACATAATGACCATATTATACCTGAGATGACTGTGACTGAAGAGGCTTTGGAAGAGATTGATTTTGACTCATTTGAGAGTGATGTAGGTGATGATGAACAAGCAGAAAGAAGAAAAGGTCTTAGGAAATTAAGAAAAGCTGCTGGTGCATCTGGTATTAAAAATAGTTTCTTTGTTGGAAAGGAATTTGCAAATAGAGATGTAGCTAAGGAGAGGATTAGAGCTTATTCTGTTGAGTGTAGAAGAAACATTGAATATGTAAAAAATGACAAGCTTAGGATTAGGGTGAAGTGCAATGGTGTTGTTCCCACTGTCAATAACAAAGACAATTTTTTAGATAAAGCTAAGGATAGTCAACAAGCTAATATTAAGGGTAAAGAAGTTGTTGCTGGCAAGGGTAAGCAAAAAGTCAAGGGTAAGGGCAAGATAGTAAATACACATACAGAAGAAGACAAAATACAATGTCCCTGGTTACTTTATATAGGAAAAGGAGATAAGGGAAAGTGGGTTGTTAAAACATTTAAGGATGAACATAAATGCTTAAAATCAAGAAAGATAAAAGCAGCCACTTCTACCTTTCTTTCTAAACACTGTCAAGATCTAATTCACATGAATCCTGAGATTCCTGTTTTAGCTGTACAAGAACATATGCAAAAAAAATTCCATGTGGGTGTATCCAGGACTAAAGCCTTTAGGGCTAAAGCAAAAGCACAAGTTCAAATGAGGGGTGATGCAACTGTGCAATATTCTTTATTAAGAGACTATGTGATTGAGCTACAGAGATGCAACCCAGAAACTACAGTTAAGGTTGATTTATATGGGGATGAAGATCCTGATTCACCAACTAGAATGTTCAGGAGGATCTATGTTTGTTTGGGTGCTTTGAAAAAGGGGTTTCAAGCAAGTGGAAGAGATCTCTTAGGTTTGGATGGTGCTTTCATGAGAAAACCTTACCCAGGGCAATTGCTTACAGCAGTAGGTGTTGATGCTAATAATGGCATCTACCCAGTGGCTTATGGCATAGTGGAATCAGAGTCACAATACTCTTGGACATGGTTTTTAAAATGCCTTGGTGATGACTTAGACCTATACAGCAACTCAAATTTCACCTTTATCACAGACAGGCAAAAGGTAACATATATTTCAATTCAGTTTGTGCTTATTATTTAAGTTGTTGTAAATGTACTAATGTTAACTTGTTGTATTAGGGTCTCTTACCAGCAATTGCAAAGTTCTTTCCATCAGCTGAACATAGGTTTTGTGTAAGGCACATACATGAAAACATGAATCTGACATGGAGAGGAGGAGAGTACAAGGACATGTTGTGGAAGTGTGCAAGTGCCTTGACTGTGGTTGAGTTTGACAGAGCTATGGAAGAATTGAAAGCCTACAATAAGAAAGCTTATGAGTGGTTAAAGAAAATTCCACCACAACATTGGAGCAGGGCACACTTTTCTCGTATGTACAACTAATTGCATACATTCTATCTTATGAGTAGTTTAGTAATTACACTTAACATAATCTGACACTTAACATATATAACCATATAGGGAGGGCTCATTGTGATCTTTTGATAAACAACATTTGTGAGGTCTTCAATAGACAACTGTTACAAGCTAGGGATAGTCCAATAATTTCTGCACTAGAGTATGTGAGAGAATATCTTTTGAAAAGGATTGTTCTTGTCCAAAATGTTATTCTAAAAAGTGAAGGACCACTTACTCCTGCCATCACAAAGATTTTTACTTCCATTAAAGAAGCTGCAATACAATATACTGTGCAATGGAATGGAGCAGATCAATTCCAGGCTAAAGGTCCATGGGGTGACCAGTGTGTGGTCAATTTGGAAAAGAAAATGTGTTCATGCAGGAAGTGGGAAATTTCTGGCATCCCATGTAAACATGCAGTGACTTGTATATATGATATGGCTGACAATGGTACAGATGTTGGAACTCCTAAAGACTGGGTACATCCTTCTTACAAGCTGCAAACATGGATGGATGTTTATTCTCATAAGATAAATCCAGTAACAAGCAGGCAATTTTGGGCTAAGTTTGATTGTCCTACAACTTTGATTCCCCCAAAATCTGTACCACAGATTGGCAGACCTTGTAAAAAAAGGAAGAAAATTACAGGTGAAATTGATATGGTTAAAGGGGGGAAGCTTACTAGAAAAGGTAAAACAGTTACTTGTTGCATTTGCAAAGGTACAGGGCATAATAAAAAAAGCTGTAAAGTGAGGGGTGATGGAACAAGTCAAGTTGGGCCAACTGATGGTGCAAGAGTAACTGCATCAGCAAGTCAAGCTGAGCCAAGTGAAGCTGCAAGAGTGACTGCATCAGCAATTGCAAGTCCACTGCTACTCAACATATTGGTTCTCAACAAGGAAGTGAAGCTGCTAGTCAACCAAGCATGAAGAGAACAAAGACCACTGCAAAAAGGCTAACTCCAACAAAGTAACTGGAACAAAGACCACTGTGTGGTTGTTTTTCAAGACTTTATCTATCTAGTATTTGTGTTTATATTTTAAGACTATGTGTTTTATTACATTATGGTTAGTTGCAGACTTTAAGAATTTAGGGTACTTGTGATACAAATTTTCACTTTCTAACAGGGTTTATATCCTGTTAAATGTATTACATCCTTTAGGTTACTCATGTGTTGTGTTTCTATGTTTTGTGTTTCTATGTTATCACTAGAACAGATTCAACTTCAATAAAACATACAAACAACATTAACCAACTGGCAATACTTCATATAAGCTTGAACTTCAAATACAAATCACAAAATCAATTGACCATTACATATTTGGTGGTCAATTATATGTTCAGTTTATTCATAGTCTAACAAGCTACCATTACATCAAATTGAACAAGATAAAAAAGATCCAACTACAAATTAGGCAAATCTTCAACCTTCTGTTTTCCCTAACCATTCCATTCAAAGCCACTTGAAGTACATTTCTTGACCTTAGCAAACCAGGGATTATTGCAATTGCACGAGGACACATAGGTGGATCCAACCACACAAAAAATCCGCAACTTGGAACTTGGGAGCAAGAATGAAAACGGCGACCAGGGTTTAAATTTGTCCATGAAGTTCTAACGATTGATTGGTTACCACAAAAGCAATGGACCATTGTTATGTGTGTGTGTGTGGTAATGTGTGTTTTTAGGAAAATAAATTAGGGTTTATGGCTGTGTTGGGATTGTGTGTGTTTTGATTCGGGGAAAATAAAGTATAGGTGGGATTCTTAAAGTGTATATAATAATCTAACCCAACATTGAAAAGACAAGTTTGCCCTCGTGTTTAACAAAGTGCCCACAACATAACTGGAACCAACTAACAGCGTTAGCAACAAGGGACCAAAACGGCACCAAAGTTTCCATACTGGGAGGCCGCCTGCACTTTCGAAAACTCATGGACGAAATCTGCAATTTGGGCAAACCACAGGGACCATTTGTGCAATTTACTCTAAAAACAATTATATATTCTATAATTGATAGAAAATATGTGCCTGTTTGTGCTAATTTAACTTTTAAAATTGGTAATATATGCTTATTTCAAAAAAAAGAGGAGATAAATGTGTCTAAATCTTTTACAAATTAGCCCATTTTTTTATCTTTTAGGCACAAATTGCTACCTCTATACATAAGAATCGGCTTCCTGTAACTTCCATAATCAAACTATGTCACTCTTCGTTTAATCTAGGTAGAATATTTGGAAAATGCTAGATCTACAAAAAAACAAATTCACAAAATAAGATGTTACTCTTTAGTTGGTGTATTTTTATATAGTTTATCTCTTTTCTTTTATTAAGCCAATCAGAAAGTGACACATTATTTTGTGACTTGTTATGTGGAATTGATTTTGTGGGTGTAGCATTGCCCAGAATCTTTTATGTTTTGTTTGCCTGAAAATATATAAGCTTGATTATCACACTTTTTGATACATGCGATTTTGGATGCATTATGAATGTGCCAAAGCAGTCTATAAATTGTGATATTGATCACAGAAGGATATATGCCGATCGATATGCTTTACATTTTTTCCATGAAATATATGATCATGGAAGATTCGATTTAAGCATGGAAAAAGCTGATGTCGTTGGCAATTGGCTCATTGGACTTGCATACAACTAACAGCCCACTTCATGTAGTTGGCAACTTGATGATCATCCATCCATATCGTATATTTAAGTGCTTCGAAGATTGGTGACGTGACACATTTTTGTAACCTGATTTTCGTAAAGGACAAGTACATAAGGCTGCGTAGAGTGGGACGAGAAAAATCGGTCGGTCGTTATCTTCGACCGACTTTAAACTCGGTCGACACCAATGTGGTGTTTGGGTCGAACATCAGTCGTGGTCCAAAAAAAGTGAATATCGGTTGGATTTTCAACCGATTTTGAAACTCTCCCATTTTTCAAAATGTTACCGTTTAAACAAAAAAAAATAAAATAAATAAATAATACTTTTTTTTTTAAAAAAAAACTTTACTACTTTTACATCCTATAAATACTAACCTCAAACACACTTCTAAACAAAAATTTCAAACAACATTTCTATCAATACCTTCAAACACATTCTTTTAATATGTCGTACGAGCTATTATTTGGTTCTTCGTCTTCCGACGATGATGAAGTTTTTAGTGAGTTTGTGGAGTTTACGGATTTTGCTTGAAAGGCTTACAAAGCATCACAGCCAAAAGTTCCACGAAGGTACATACGTAGGGATCATGAGGGTGCTCATAACCGTTTAGTGGCGGCATACTTCTCCGAAAATCCGCAGTTCGACGAAAGAACATTCTGTCGACGGTTCCGAATGAGCCGAGAACTATTCACACAAATTGTTCGAGAGGTGACCGATCATTCTCCTTATTTTCAACAAACTCTTGATGCTAGGGCATACCTGGTATTGGCCCATTTGTCAAGTGTACTGCGGCCATTTGTCAATTGGGATACGCGGTCATTCCTGATTCTCTTGACGAGAATCTGGCATTGGTTGCAACAACATCCGGTGAATGTCTCCGTAAGTTTTGCACTGTTATCATAGAGTTATATGGTGTTGAGTATTTGCGAAAGCCCACGTATTCTGACCTTGAAAGATTATATGATTATCACGAGCATAAGTATGGATTTCCTGGGATGATGGGAAGCATTGATTGTACAAGTTGGGAGTGGGAGAATTGCCCAAATAGTTTGAGAGGTCAATATGCTAGGGGTGATCACGAGTTACATCCATTCATTTTATTGGAAGCGGTCGCTTCCCAAGATTTATGAATTTGGCATGCGTTCTTTGGTGTCTCTGGAATGAATAACGAAGCAAACGTTTTACATTGTTCCCCTGTTTTCAATGATATCAAATCTGGGAAAGCACCAGACCTTAAATTCGAGGCTAACGATGTACCTTATAAATGGGGATATTATCTTACTGACGGGATATATCCACAATGGTCCGTTCTTATTATGTCCATTTCAAATCCTCCCACTGGTGATGAAAAAAGAATATTGTATAAGAGGAAGCACGAAGCAGCAAGGAAAGATGTGGAACGGGCTTTTGGTGTGTTGAAGAAGAAGTGGAAAATGCTTAAAGTTCCTGCTCGAGGGTTGTATAAACGGGATATCCAAGATATTGTGTATACACGTATCATATTACAGAATATGATCATTCGACACAAGCAGCGGGCGATATGTCCTACATGGTTCGAAGATGAGGGTCATCGTGATCACGGCCCCTTATGATCGCATGAAGAATCGTTAGTAGTTACTCAGGAGCTAATGGACTCATCAACTTATCTACACTTAAAATCTGATTTGTTCGAACACATTTGGAGAAATTGTCGAAATCAAGTCAATCAAGAGAATGAAGACGGTAGTGACGATGACGATGAGGAAGACGATGAAGAATTTTTGTAATCTTTTTAATGTTATTTGAATAATTTAAGTAATGTTTTTAATGTTTATTTGAATTTAGTATTGTAATGTTTTTAATTTTAATGAATTTAAATTTGTTGTTTAAAATGTTTGAATTAAAAAAAAAAAAAAAAAAAAAAAAAGAAGTCGGTCATCGACTGTGACAACTTGATCGTGTCTGGTCGCCAGAGAGAGAAAGTTGACGTGACAGCTGGTGATCAAGGTCACGACTATGAGTAGCCTAAAATAGACCAAACTTAACATCGGTCGCAATATGTGCACAAATGTTCGTGTATTCATATATGTGTAAATTCATATGTACAAATTGACTAATTAGGCTGGGCACACTCGTGACCTAGGTCACCAGCGCCACATCAGCTTTCTCTCTCCGGCGACCATACATGACCAGGATGCCACTGTCGATGACCGATTTTTTTTTTTTTTTTTTTTTTTTTTTTTTTTTTTTTTTTTATTCAAACATTTTAAACATTAAATTTAAATTCATTAAATTAAAAAGATTACATACGAATTCAAATAAACATTAAAAACAATCACGTAAATTATTCAGATACGTTAAACTTACAAAAAAAATCTTCATCGTCTCCTCATCGCATCGTCACTCTCGACTTCATTCTCTTCATTGACATGATTTCGACGATTTCTCCAAATGTGTTCGATTAAATCAGATTTTAAGTGTTGATGAGTTGATGCGTCCATTAGCTCCTGAGTAACTACTAACGATTCTTCATGTGATCTTAAGGGATCACGATCTTGGTGTCCCTCATTTTCGAACCATGTAGGACATATACGCTCCTGCGTCTTGTGTCGAACGTCATATTATGTAATATATACATGTTACATATTTTGGATATCCTTTTAAAACCCCATCGACAGAACTTTAAGCATTTTCCACTTCTTCTTCAACACACCAAAAGCGCGTTCCACATCTTTTCCTGCTGCTTCGTGCTTCCTCTTATACAATATTATTTTTTCATCACCTGTGGGAGGATTTGAAATGGACTTCATAAGAAACGGACCATTGGGATATACCCGTCGATAAGATAATATCCCCTTTTATAAGCCACATCATTCGCCTCGAATTCAGGTCTGGTGCTCTCCCAGATTTGATATAATTGAAAACAGGGGAACGACGTAAAACGTTTACGTCGTTATTCATTCCGGAGACACCAAAGTACGCATACCAAATCCATAAATCTTGGGAAGCGACCGCTTCCAATAAAATGAATGGATGTGGCCCGTGATCACCCCTAGCATATTGAGCTCTCAAATTATTTTGGCAATTCTCCCACTCCCAACTTGTACAATCAATGCTTCCCATCATTCCAGGAAAACCATGCTTATGCTCGTGATGAGTATATAATCTTTCAAGGTCAGAATACGTGGGCTTTCGCAAATACTCAGCACCATGTAACTCTATGATAATCTTTCAAGGTCAGAATCACGGGATGTTGTTGCAGCCATTGCTAGATTCTCGTCAAGAGAATCCGGAACGGCTGCGTATCCCAATTGATGAATGGCCGCAGTACACTTGACCAATGGGCTAATACCAGGTATGCTCCTAGCATCAAGAGTTTGTTGAAAATAAGGGGAATGATCGGTTACCTCTCGATCAATTTCTGTGAATAGTTCTCGGCTCATTCGGAACCGCCGACGGAATGTTCTTGCGTCGAACTGCTGGTTTTTCGGATAAGTATGCCGCCACTAAACGATTATGAGCACCCTCATGGTCCCTACGTACGTACCTTCGTCGAACTTTTGGTTGTGATGCTTTGTAAGCATTCCAAGCAAAATCCGCAAACTCCACAAACTTCTTCATCATCGGAAGACGAAGAAGAACCAAATAAAAGCTCGAACGACATATTAAAGAATGTGTTTGAAGGTATTGAGATATAATTGTTGATTGAAATTGTGTGTTTTAGAAATGTGTTTAAGTTAGTATTTATAGAGTGGTAAAGTTTTTATTTTTATTTTTATTTTATTTTTATTTTTTTATTTTTTTTTAATGCCCAAACGGGCAAAAAAGTTGAAAATGGTTTAATTTTGAAATCGGTTGTATTTTAGACCGATGTTGCGATTTTTGCGGCTACGACCGATATGACGACCGGAGTCCACAGTCGATATGACCGATTTATAAATCGGTCGTCGATGAAATATTCGGGTGACCAACCGATTTGAAATAATCGACTGTGCCCAGCCTTACATACCTTTTTTGTTGTGTTTTCTTGCCATCACTAGTCGTTGGATCAAATGTGATGGAAATAACTAAAACCAGCCAATGAATATTAAACTATTAAAGGGATCATATCCCTTTCACAATGATTTTTTCCATGAAAAACATGTAAACTAACAAAGTTATCATGATAAATATTTAAGGGCAAATGATTAAAAAAAGTAGTATACTTGTCATCATTTACTTTTGTAGGTAGCGAACAAATTTTTTTGCTTTTATGGGTACTATACTTTCAAATTCATCCTCTTTAGGGTACTATGTGACATTTTTGCCCTTCGAGAAAAAAAAAATTCTATTAGCTAAGAGGGGCAAAAATGTTCAAAAATTTCGCAAAGTACCCTAAAGAGGATGAATTTGTAAGTATAGTACCCACAAAAGCCAAAAATTTTGTTCACTACCCACAAAAGCAAATGGTGTTAAGTATAATATTTTTTTCTATCATTTGCTCAATATTTAAAGGAAAATGATAGATGGACCTAACTAAAGAGGCCTAAAAGGAGACCTAATGCATAAATGAATTATACAGTAACAGTACTGTACAATTCATTTATGCATTAGGTCTCATTTTAGGCCTCTTTAATTAAGTCCATATATCAAAGCTCATATTTAAATTATCTGTTCATTCTTTTCCTATACGAATTCGTTTTCTAGGCTGTATTCAGTACTCTTTAGTCTTTTGTTTATGAATGAAGTACGTTGTGAATATCAATCCCTTTGTTGTTCTGTTTCTAGCTCTTTGAACTCATTTGGTTATAAAGTTAACTAGCCTATAGACCCGTGATAAATCACGGGTGGCTTACAGAAACTTGAAAAACCACCGGTTCACTCTTAAAATTAACAATAACAAATGTAACTATGTGTAACAAATGAAATACATCAAGTTTTTCTATATGTAGAGCTTTATTTCAGAAGCTTAGTAGTATGCCACGCCACACATATATAATCCTAATCACCCTAAAAAACATGATGCCAAACACCTCATGTCATCACGACTTTATGCAGTCGTGGGATTTGTAGAACAAGGATCGCCTCGAAACCGCCGCATTGCGGCGGGGCATTTTTTTCTACCTTTAATATCTGTGAAAATAAAAAAAGCATATGAACACATTTAGTCTCAAATACTTCATTCTACATGACAAAAAAACACAATCAAATTACAAATTGTCATCCATTTTGCCACCTTGGCCAAGAAAATATATTTACATTCGTTTGATTAGCCATTTTCACACCTTCAATTCACATAACCAATTTGCACGCAACTTGCACGTTATATTAAGAGCAGTTGAATGTCATAAACTAATGTGAACTTACCTATTGTCAATAGCCTCATGTATATTCCTACCATCCAAACTTGTCATGCCGCGCTCGACCCAAGTCATGCCCAAAGGGCCACTAACCTGCAAAAGAATTTCTAATTAAACCTGTCCGATGTTTCGTTATATGACAATAACTTTGGGAGTGTTTGGCATTGTTTTTATGTTCACGTAGTCATAAACAAAGTATATATGTCAAAAACTGTAGGTCGGTTAACGGGTCAAACTTGAATAATACTCACTACCCCTCTATTTCTTATCCTAGTCACACTCTATGGCCCACAAGGCTATCTTTCTTAACCCAAAATCTGTATTTTTATCCAATATTTACTAAATCCAACTTCAAAACAGTTGACCTTTTGGGATTATATGAATTATATAATTTATCCCTAATGAATCAACTCAATCATATAGGAATTAGTCAAGTGGATTCAAAAAGGTTTAATGAAACATTAAAAGGAAAAGGTAAACATTTATGTATTCAAAATGGTAAGAACCATGGTAGTTTATAAATACACATATATAGTTGCTGTCAGTTTACCTTACTACAGTGGTGCTTTTGCCTGTCTATGCTTTGACAGTTTGACATCAAATGCTTCAAAATGTCTTCAGTTCTATCGATAGTTGCCACATTTACCCGCTTGAGTAGTTCTTCAACTGTGTACTCACGAAAAAACTGCAATGTGCATCTAGTCCTTTGTTGTTCTCTCGCAAAATGATGCTACTATTTTCAAGTCTTGCGTTACACCTATAACAACAGGAAATCAGTTAGGATTAAAATAACTCAAACCATCAGTCATATCTGTATGCATCATCCAACAACATAAAACAATATGACTCCGCTTACCTTCATTGATCGAGTGACTTCGTTTGTTATTGGCACCCGAGGCGACGTAAACCTTTTCTAATATCTACTTGCTATCTGTAATAATAGGTTGCAAATACTTGATATCACCGCAGGTCCATTATACTCCCCATCAAAGCCCGTACCGAACGTCTCACACATTACCAACTAACAACAACAACCGCGAAAGCAACACCAAACAATCCAAACACTAAGCATAGACTAAATTTAATTCCGTAAAAATTTAAAAATGTATGTGCATTAACATCGGAAGCTACCTGCGGATATTCGGTTGAACCTCCTTTGGCTGACAGCATACACACATTGGTCATTGTCTGTAACTCGAAAGGTACAATTACCATATAATTAGACGGATGAGTGTACTAAAAGTGAGGAAAGTTGTCAATGGCTGAACGCGTCATACTTGAAGACAAACTTAAATTGTTCCAGGACGTAGGGGCAGGATTTTCGGTTTTTATAGCTGCAGTTACAATGCAAATGGTAAACGAAGACGGAGACACGGTTGTAGAAACTGCACACTAACATATCATAGCATTTGAATGTGACCTAAAATATCTGAAAGATGTTACCTTCTCCCAGTGGTATTCTTTGTTCTACTGTTTCTCGTTGTATACGTCTGAGGAGGCCAGAATTGTACCAGAATCTTGAACGTTTCGTGGGTTTTGCATGGGACTGGAGGCAGCTCCAGTTACCCTGCGTATCACTCCAGCCACACAATCTAACACGACTGGTCCAAATCCCGCATGTGTAGATGCTGTTAAAAAAAACAATCTTTAAAGTACAACGCCACTAAAGACAAATGACGATGCTTCAGCCTTGAAACACACACGTTTCAGCCCCATTTCAGTCCCTGCACACCTCTGGCCATAATAATACTCAATTCGTTACATAATAAAAGCAATAATTCATTTTATGAGATGTCACAGAAAATAAATGCCACTTCCCCTTATTTAAAATTAACCAATACTAATAATATTGATTTTGTTCCACAACGTTCCTCATTTTGTCTCATATGGAGAGTATCTTAAATAATCCTTCATTATATGTGTTGCTTTTTATTCGATTCCCTGGTCTCATATGGTTATCATCTCCATTTTCTCGTTACATAATGTGACATGCAATCACACACCAGAGGGACCACATATTAAAAGCTAAATGATCAGAAGAAAGCGCCTTCTTCGTTTCTCAAAAGACACATGAACACAAACAAACCTTAATTTCCATAGACTAAAGTATACACGCTCTTGACTAAAACTATTAGAAAGAAAATAAGCCAAACTTACCTAAATTCATGAGAATATCATCAACAAGAGCAGGTTGTTATCCATAAGAAATAGCCTGATAATACACCAACCATGTCTTAAAATTTGTCGCACACCATATCGCACCCTCAACTCCACTACCTAACTCCGACTTCAATAGCACAATGCACGACATGTTCTGCAGCATCATGAAATAAACAAATGGCTTTAATTAGTTGTCGAACAAAAGTATAAATGATCATTGATTTATGAAAATTCTAATTTTATTTTAATAGGATGTTCCCTCTGCCCCTACCGTGCTCCAGCTTGGTAGTTCCCCACCGCCTGTCCAGAGTTGAGCCCTGGGATATTAACATCAAAGCATACAACAGCAACCTTTTGCCATAAGTCAAGAGCCTCTAGATGTGAACAATACGTCAGTTAGAAAGCTGATTATAATCTTGCAATTTTAAGGATACTGTTATGTAATCTATAATACCTTTCGAAGGTAATGAATTTCGAACAGGCTAATAAGAAGGTGTTGATTGCAAGCAACGACATCGACCTAAGCTGCCAAGTTAAACGGCAAGTAAACATCCACACGCTAACTGCAAGGAACAATCAGCATCTTTATCAATTTTTTTTCTTTTTGTTATGAGCTTATAATCTTCACTCATGTCTTATATCTTCGACAGTGGTTATAAGTTGAAATTAAGCGGCAAGTAAACATCGACACGCTAACCTGTTAAACAACTAACCGAAATGGATGGACCTAACCCTTTGAATGAGTCTGTTCGATGATTCAAGCCGTACCTAAATACCGATATACCCAAAAGATAAATATTTAAGTTACACAAAAAGACATAACTATGCAAAACAAACATGCTGAACTTAATAAAACTTGCAAACTTGAACTTAATAATGAACCAACATACTACTGAACGAACATGCTGAACGAACACGTTGAACTTACTAACGAACACGCTGAACTTAATACTACTGAACCAACATACTACTGAACTTCCTGAACTTACTGAACGAACACGCTGAACTTAATACTACTGAACCAACATACAGAACTTACTCGACAACATCTGAACTTAATACCTCTGAACCATGTCTCTGAACCAAGCCGCAGAACCATGCCGCTGTACCAACCCCGCTGAAACAACCGCACGCGCTGAAAAAACACGATTTACAGTAACAACCACTACGATTATCTCAGCCTACTTTTATCAAAACTGCACCTAAGAAAAACACAAATAACCACTCTTTTCTAGTCATCCGCGTTTTGCAAACAATAATCAAATGAAACACTCCAAAACTAAAGCCCACACATTGTCTAAACAACCTATTTCAACCTGAAGCCATTTTTACCCATCAACCAACCGCATATATCCTACCTACATATAGTATAGACTAAATTTGATTAATAACACGTACACATAAACATAAATATGAGTATATTAATTGAAAGAAACCTGATTTCATTAGCAGGCTGAAGTAATCGCTCGCCAACTTCCTCGATTCCCAAAAACACGAAATTAACTTCCTTTTTTTGCCAGCATAAACCCAATCAGCATGTTTTCAGCAGGCTCGCATCAGCCTGTTTCAACAGTTTATATCAAAAATCCAGTCTTCTGAAAAATTACAAAACTATCAAAATAAAATGTAGTTTTTGTAAATCATTTTAACAAAACACACTTAAAATACCATACTGTAAGTTTACAAAGAAAACACATTTTTTCCTCTTCAATGGTTGATCCACTACTGCAAAATCATAAGTAAATCAAATATAAATATTCAAAAAAAAAATCAATCAATCTTTGGACCATATGGGGGTGTTTGGGAGTGCTTACCAAAACTGCTTATTTGCTAATTGCTTTTTAGACCTGACATAGTGGGTATTGATATGATCAAATCATGTATTTTAAAAGGATTATTTGATAAATCAATTAGGTTGTTATAAAAATCAATTTATGCCCAAACCAAATTAGGAAACAATTTATTTATTATCATAAAACACGATATCCTAAAATTAGGAAACAATTGGGTATAAATCAATGGAAGAAACACTGTATCATAAAACACGGTACCCTTAAATTGCGGAATAATGTATAGTACCAAAAAAAATCCTTTTAACTAATGCTCTGTACCCAACCATAAACATAAAAAATTTAAAATTTTTACTAATGATCTGTACCCTTAAATTGCATAAACAAATGGGGAATAATGTATAATACCTAAAAAAAACCATACCAATCAATAGATGAACCAAAGAGTAGATGAAACCAACATAGATAAAAAAAATACCTTCAGAGATCTCACTTACATATATCTCATAATGATGACGATAATAAGAAATTGCAAAAGATAAATTGGGTGAAAAAGTACCAACACTCTCACAAATCTCAATTTTAAAAGGTGAAACACAACTAATCTATAAACCAATAAGGGGACTCAGGATTACAGTTGGAGTGTATAATTTTTCATCGGTTTGACCATTGATTTTGAAACGGTGCATCATACAACGATTAGATGTTGTTTAAAATCATAGATGGTAACCTTGATTGATTTTCGTTTCTTTTGAATGAGGGTTTGGCTAAAAATATTGAATAGGATTGAAAGTTCAAGTAAAAGGTGATAGAAATTAATTGTATATATGACCCTGGCAATAATGAGGTGGCTTAAATGACGTGGCTTTAAGTGCCAAGTTGGATTAAATGATGTGGCAGAAATTTCAAAAAAAGCTTGGTTTATTATATATATATAGATAGATTAGGATTGAATCCGTGAATATCTCGCTTGGGAATATACGTTTCTCAGTTTTGGTCTTGTCAATATGCATTGGTGCTATTGCTAACATTGGGAATCTATAGAATGATGTCTTTCATCCGTTAGAGGGCAAGGTGTCATAACAAGCCTCCCCTCTTCATCAGTGTCACCTTAGCGCCACATCAGCATCTCACTTTTTCACAACCAACCACAACAAACCCCCCTCACTCATAACAAACATCAACCTCTTCATTTTGGGCCCACAACTACCACTTTATTTATTTTTATTCAATTTCATTTCCAAATAAACTAAATTCATTTCATTCGAAATAAAAATACAATACATAACTTAATAAAAACGTCCGAAACTAAAATAAAGACACGAAAAAAAAAACTACGCAAGAATACATCAAATTATAACGAAACTAATTATTTGGATTCTGTTGTTGAGATTGTGCCCATTGAATTTGTTGCCAAACATGCTGTAGAGACATCGTTGAAGCTTTGCGTGTTTACGTTTATCATGTTTTCTTGGCTTTTTTTCTTTGCAATTGGCAACGTTAATCCATGTGCTGTAATTTGGTGTCGGAGAAATATACGTTTCATCAATGTCGATATCGCAAAGTTTTCATCATCTTTCAAAATCATGTTATGCATTATGATGCACGCGTACATGATTCTCCGTAACTTGCCAATAGTAAATTGCCGCGCCGGTTGGGCAATGATATGCCAACGTCCTTGGAGGACACCAAAAGCTCTTTCGATATCTTTTCGAGCACTTTCTTCTTTCGCTTTGAATGCGGCATTTTTTGGATTAGTTGCAACTGTAAATGACCTGACAAAAGATGCCACTCCGGTTAAATTCCCGTCATGTGATATACCTTTGCTTAAATTTACACCCTATACTTCAAACTCAACCTCAGGCGGACGTAATCAAGCAAGTCGTCGAATAACGGAGAATTATTTAAAACCGTTAGATAGTTATTCGCACCCGCTTCCCTTCAAAAAATGCATGCCAAATCCACAAATCGTTATGAGCAACGGCTTCAAGCATTATAGTTGGATATTTTTTATCACCTCTATGAAATTGGCCTTGCCATTCTTTCGGACAGTTTTTCCATTCCCAGAGTATACAATCGATGCTCCCCAACATTCCCGGAAGCCCATGAACAGTGTTATGTGCATGGTATAAGTGACGAATGTCATCCTCATCTGGTTTTCTTAAAAACTCCTTAATAAATAGTTGGATTATGCACATAAGAAAATAATCTAGGCAATCGCTTGCTCAATGTTCACCTATTTGTAAATACTCATCGAACATATCAGATGTTATCCCGTAAGCCAATTGGCGTAGGGCACATGTGCATTTCATAATCACACTAAAACTCATTACACCCCTACCATCGAGTCGCACTCTAAAGAATCAAAATGCTTTAGGAGAGGATGATGAGTTTCAATATATGTTTCAATACCTTGTACTATTTGTAAAAATAGACGACGACTCATACGAAATCGACGCCTAAAATTATCGTCCGTATATTTTGGGTTGTCACCAAAATAGTCAGCATCAGAACGTGCTTCGCTTCAGCAACTACACGTTCACGAGGGACATATTGACGATGCTTTGAAGGACCGGCTTCTTGTTCCTGCAATGTTTGCTCTGCCTCGAACTCTTTAATAAACATTTCTAGTTCCGTTAATTATTCAAGGTCACTTTCGCCGGAATAAGATGATTCACTCGTGTAACTCATGTTTCAGCAAGTTTGAAATGGTTTAGTATTTTGATTGAATATGAAAAAAATTGTAGAATATGATATGTTATTTATAGAGTGGTGGGGTTTTTTTTTTTTTTTTTTAAATTGTTTTGTATCCGTTTAATAACGGATAGTATTTTGAAAATATAAACGTTGCAAACACTTTTTGTCAGGAGAATTGCTCGTCGTCAGAACGAAGCTCCACTCCACGGCGGCTGATGGCGAAGGAGGCCGGTGTCACGGCGGCCGACGGCGAAGCGCCACGCTGGACGGCGAAGGTTGATGGCGAGGCGACACCGTCTGCTCTTATGAGTAGTCGCATTAGGTATACTTTTTTTTATTCCAACATGTCAATCGGTAAAATTATACTAAAAAATTTGATTTGAATCTTTTCTGGTTCCGCCCCTAAAAACAGTATTGGTTTGTGTACATTTTGCATGTATATGAACTTGAGAGATCGCATGTAGCTCATAACTCACTTGGACCATCACGCATAGAATTTGATCATCACTTGGTTAAAGATAATTCGTTCATTACTTATTTTTACTCTTTCAAATGCCGTTCAATGGTTCTTATGTTTATTATATGAAATCATATACGTCAATCATGGTGATCAAATCTTCACAACATTCCACCAACCGTAATATAATGTTTATGGTTGAATGAGTATTTATTTTTTAAACAACGAAACACGTTATTTGATAGAATTTCCCTAGCTCCAAAATCGTTCGTTTCTTTCCGCCGTTCGCATTATCCTATGGTCAATTTGTTTGTTATTATATCATCAAGTTGCAAATTAATTATCTAAGAAATACCTTCATATTTACAATTTGAGATAAGTTAATGACTAAAAACAAAGAATCTTTAAAGGACACACGCATCAAATAATTTTAACAAATATTTTAATACAGATAACCAAGTAGAAATAAAGCCGTTTAATTGTTTAAATGAAGTCTAGTTTAGAATGTTATATCCTCTATTTATATCTATTAGGCGAGTACTCGCGCCAGACGGTAGCGGTTCCTAGCGGCAGAAAATTAATGATATGCAATATTGTTGTAAGTGTTTCGTATAACATTCATAATAGAACGTGAAAAGATCAAAATATAATCGCAAACGGTTGTAACACGTGATAATTCAATTTGAGCAAAAAATTTTAACATTTATAAAAACAAATAAAAATATTTAGTGAAACTGAAAATAAAATATTACTACATCAATTAGAAATTTTGATAAATTAGAACCACAAAAACTGACCTGAACTTTTCAACTTATTGTTGTTGCTATACTGTAATTTGACCTCCAAAAGCGTATTAAAATACTAAGTATTGCATAAATGAGATTAAAGCTAACAATAGTGATTTTATAAAGTTCAGATGTGGCTTGTTTAAAGCTTCAAAACTTTCATCCTTTTGCAATGCACAATGTTGTTTGTGCATGATAATTTTTTGTATGTGTTATTTCTTTAGGAGAAAGATCTAGCAAGAATTGTAATAAAAGATGAAAGATACATGTTAGGGAAACGTCGATAATAACTTAATTTACACTTGTTTATACTTTGTTGCAAGACACGGGGACAAAAATGAGCTGAACTTGACAGCTAAATTGGTACTTCATAAGTATCACCAAAATCCGAATAGAAACAAAAAACTTGAGATATTTCAAGCACACGACACATAATCCAAACTTGAGTACATATATATAGTAACTTTCTAACTGTAAATGTAATGAGACCAAGATACGAGGATCTGTATGAGTTATATGTTGCAATGACTTTGAAAATATAGTATATGATAGCCAATATAATCATCAAATAAACACAAATTAATACACTAAAAGAACTATCAAGTCAAAATTATCACTTTTAAATAGTAACTAGAAGATATAAAAAGGCTCCTAATGAGATTTCATTTAAAATATAGTATTTATAAGTAAAATAGAAGTTGCTTCTACATGTTCTGTTAATACAAATAAGCCGTAAAAAAGTTTATTTATATTTTACGATCTTCTAATGTTTTGTCGATAACAAACGTAAAATCATTTTAACGAAACAAATAAAATACGTAAATGGTTTGAACTAAAAGTTTCTAACATATTCCACATTTTCACATAAAACACTAAAACAAGTATAAGTGATTTTATGATTTAATATTACATATGTACAACAACTAGTGTTTACATATTTGGGTAAAATATACACATAACTAGTATGTAGTATATTGGGTATTATAAACGGGTAGAACCTTGAAGTATCATAACCCATTGGGCAAATACATTGAATGTAGTTGGGTACAACCCAAGCCCATGACCCATGGAGCTTGACCCATAACCCATTGCATGACATCATGCTTATATCACATATGGATAATATCCATAACCCATGGTTTTGACCCACACCCATGTGACTAGGTGCATTTTACTCAAGAGATACATTGTATCTAGCTAAAGACCCATGAATCAACCCATGACCCATGACCCATAACCAAAATACCCATGGGTAAAGGGGGGCGTCCCACGGATCCCTAGCTTTACGCTAGAGGGATCCCTTGTGGAAGGGATATGTGGGATCCGGGGAACAGTAGAATTTTTCCTCTAAAAATAGTGAGTCATTTCTTCATTGTTACTCACTACTTTCTAACACACTTTCTCCCTGAGTTAAAAACTCACTAACCTCAGATCCAAGAGATCTATGTTTGTAGTTTTGTTTTTGTGTAATCTTCTAGGTTCCTCTTAAAGGCAAGATCACCACCTTTGAAGTCGAGCAAGCTCAAGTCCATGAGTTGCGATGCTTCCTCGTCATCAAGACTAATGAAGTCTTCTTGTTGATGATTGTTTTTCTTTTCTAAGAGGTGTTGAAGACATTTGTGAATGGTGTCTCAAGTGTCAAGACGAAGATATTAGTGAAGGGTATCTTTCGTCCATATCATAAGCACTTGTGATAAGTGCTTAGAAGTCAAGACTAGAAGCATTAATGAAGGGTGCTTAAAAGTCAAGACACAAGACATTAGTGAAGGGTGTCTTGAAGATCAAGTCAAAGGCATTAGTGAAAGGTGCCTTAGATGTACATTCGATATGGTATATTTCGATGTACAAGAGAGATTAGTACTAGATCCAAGGATATTGATATCCTTGATGATGTTGTAAAAAGGAGTTGGTCTCCTTTGGGATTAGTCGTTGGTGTAGTGTTGGGTAGCAGTTCCTCCATTGCAATGGAACTAGGTGCTTAGCCTAGTACCTAATAAAGGGTAGGCGACGTTGTGTAGGTTTGGTTCACCTTGGTGTGAAAGAACCCGGTGGTTAGCCTAGCACGGAAAAAAGGGTAGCGGACGTTGTGAAGGCTTCTCCGCCATAAGGAGATTGGTGTAGTGTTTACGAACTCTCGAGTAGGTGACTCGGGGAGTGGAGTAGGGCAAGGAAGGTGTCCTTGTAGCCGAACCACTATAAATACTCGCGTTGTGGTTTTGTGCTTCTTACTCTTATCTTTCATTACATACCTTTATATGTTTGTTTATCAACATCCAACACACACATCCAAATAGATTGAAATAAGTCAATCTAAATAGATTAAAAGGAAGTTTTAATTGGCAAAACTATTCAAACCCCCCATTCTAGTTTTTCACAATTGGCATCAGAGCTTCATTACCAAGTTTCTTGAAGTATATTGTACTTTAAAAACTTGATATGATCCATGGTTAATTGAAAACTACAAAGAAGGTTTTTCATAAAAACAAACACCATGTCTTTTAAAACTAATTGTTTGGATGTTGATTAGATGACAACATTTCTTAGTATTTATTTCCTATTTAAAATGCACTAATCTTCTTTGTCATGTTTATTAGTCAAAGCTCATACCGACCAAGCTATAGGAATTGCTTGGTAACAAGAATACCTTCCTTAAGAAGGTATCTTAAACGCAAATTTTGCTGGAATCGTCTAAGTGACATTTGTTGTGTCATTTGTAAAGACATTCCTAAGTGCATTTGAGGTATGATTTTCTTTTTATGACATTTGCTTGATAATTAAGTATACCTATTTAGGTATTTATATGATTATCGTTTGTGCATATACATGTATTACATGAAGCTTCATTAGGAAGCCTTTTTCTCACATACGTGCTATTTTTCTCGTCTAAAGTCGTGGTATATAAAACTTATGTTTTATTTCTTTTAATCCAATAATAAAACAAAACACAAATCTCAAAAATTCCTCCTTCCCCATAAAGAAACCATCCGTCGACCACTCTATCAAATCCCCACTTTTTCAAATCTTCCAATTTCAAAAATTTCCTCTCATTCAAAACTTCATCTTCCTCTCCATTTTCATCTCATCCGAAACCAAGAAGGATCGCCTTCAACATGGTTTACATCGCTCTCGTGCTCATCGCCTTAACACTCATCGCACTTGTGTTCCCTATGATGAAGTTCACATACAGAGACATATACTTTGTGTTGTTAATCTACATTGGGGTTATATACCCAATCCTTTGTATCATTCTTAGTATTGAAATGAAATATTACTAATAGTCTAGTTATCTAGGTTATTATTATCTTAATGTGTTTGTCATCTTTTTTGATTTATATGTTTCATATTCTTTCGTAATACATTAGAAGTCATGTATGCATGCTAAAAGAAAATGTAGGATAAAACACATATCGTGATATAAAATTGTATAACCTATGTTTTTATCAAATCTGTTTTTGTTACTGCAGATCCACGGATCCCGAAAAATACACTAGCCGGATCCCTTTTGAAAATGAAACGTGGGATCCGTCCTACTGGAAAACAGTTTTCATGCAAGATAAAAACCACTTTCTTTCTAAAAGCAATATTCCACTAGAATGTCAAAACCATAAGTGACCCAAGTGTCATTGTTATTAAAAAAACCATTGTTAATAAAAATCTAGTAAAAATGGTAGATAATCATTGGTTGACCACAAACATCACTTTCTATTAACTCAACATTTCTATAGGTTCAACTATGACGCATGAATATGAGTTTGATTTTTCACTCACTAGCGTCTACACTCCGAACATCTCCCTTGAACCCAACACACCTGGCATTCATGTCCGTGGGTTCAATAACCTCGAAAACCGTCACTTCCACAAAGGACGTATTGTAGACACCTCTCTACAATTCGAAGAAGGTATCAATACCTCCTTCCGAGCCATAGGACTAGAGTGCCTTCTTGAAATCAGCGAAAGATATGTCCAAGGTTCATAATGGAATTCTTCCGTCAAGTTGAACTCGTTCGTAGCGAGGATCGCTCTCTATCTCTTTGGTTTTATATCAAAAACCAAAAGTTTACTTTAACCCTTGGGCATTTTGCTCACATCCTCCGAATTCCAAATCATGGACAATGTGCCTTCACAGAAGATTGGTCTCTTGATTCTCTCTTCAAATTTCATGAAGAAAATAGTCCATATTGTTCACACATACCCTCCCCGGAAGATTTACATCGCATAATATGCA